>BRKX01000012.1:15597500-16797500 GCA_026008535.1 Perilla frutescens | reverse complement strand
TCAATTTTTTTTTCTATTTTATTTTGGGATGTTATATTTTAATATTATAATATATATATATATATACTTAGATTTAGGATTGCAAATTCAAAAAAAAAATTGGGTGGTTCTGTTTTAGCATTTTTCTTTCTCTTTTATTTTGGAAATGTTATATTTTAATATATATCTAATTTAGGATTACAAATTAAAAAAAAAAAAAAACTTCTAAATTTCAAGTAAGAAAGTTTCAACCACTAGCCCTATTTGCATATTTCACAAACATGTATCATTAAGTCAACTTCACATTTAAAATATTTTTATAAATATGAAGGGTCTAAAACGTCCAACTCACTTGGAGTGAGTAGTTCTAGTCTGCAAGGCTTCGAGTGAGTAATTCTAGTCTTTTTTCCAAGTGTTCTGCCTGTGCCCCATACTTTTCTTTTCTGAAATATATATATATATATAAAGAGCGGCGTAACTTCATTCCGGGTTTCCGGGGGTCTTATCTCTTTGTATGGATTAGTCTAGCCGTTACCCTATCTTTTTTAGGGTTTTGATCCGGTCTCCCTATAGTTCGGGCTCGATTTCGTTACTTCAAAGCGTCCAACCACAGGATCTTAAACACTGCTCAAGGCCTCAGAATCAACAACCTTAGATGTCTGCATCTCTGTTGGGCCTATGACTGATGTTCTGGGCCTTTTACGACAAAGAACTTCTACAATTAGCTCATCATTACTCGATTCTTGATTTTTAAGGATCGGGTAATGAACTCTACATTCGCCAATAGTTATCAAGTGAAATTGAAGGGAACTATGCTTCCAAAGGTAATTTCGAGACTCTGAGAGCAGACCTCATGGAGCTCCAGAGTTGGAGACAAGTCTTGGGGGAGCTTCGATGGCTCAGTGCGGAGCGTTATAGACACGCGTGTTGCAGCAGACGCACGTTTTTTCCTGCCCGAGGTGATGCTTGAGATTCCCACCGTTGGATTAAAGTTATTTCAAACGAATAGACCAAATTATTCTTCTAATTTCAAATTTTACCAAAAAGATTCCCACCCTTTTCTACTCCGTCTTCTTCAGCCAGCAAATATGTAAAACCCTAATTATCATGATTTTCTATCTCCATCTTCGAGAATTCCGCACCTAAAAATCACTTTGGGATATAGATCGGGTTGTCAGTGGATAAGCTTTGCAATGTCTCGCGCCTATAAAATTCCTAGATTCAGGTTAATTTCTCGTTCTCTCTCTTTTTATTTTCTGTGAGTCGAGAGTTAGTTTTTACAAACATTAGTGAGAGCGAATGTTCTTCTGGTGAGAAAGAATGAAGGAGTTGGGGAGACGGTGCGGATGAGTTGGAGATGTCCGATTCGGAGCAAACGGACATTTCCAGTCCCGAGCTCCGGATAACGGAAGCTCTCGTCGCCAAGGTTTCTAAGAGAAAGGGACCCCTGATCATTCTCCATTCTGGTGGTGGCACCGTTGTCTCTAAATGATCGGTGTCAGAGACCGGTGGGAAATCGGTGGGTAGAAAGAAGAAAAAACCGGTTCATCAAGTCAAATGATCGTCAGAAGGATCGTTTAGGGCGGAGGAGATCCCTCTTAGGGTTAACAAAGAGCTCCTCCGTCATTTAATTTCCCCTCCTATTTCAGGAGGGGTCGAGGTACATTCTCTCAGGTCCTTGGATCGACTAATTGACCCCCTCCAGACTTTACCTCCTTTTATTCTATTGTGACGGAAAAGGGGGTCGGGTTTCATCTTCATCTATTTTTCGTGAAGATAGCCCATTTCTACGGTATCGCTCCAACCCAAATCACCCCGATCGGGTGGCATCACATGATGGGCATGTACTTCTTATGGCTGGAGCTAAACTTTTCTGAGCCAACCGTCAACAAGTGGAACTTCATTTACCGGCTGGTGGAGAATACTGGGCAGAAGAGTTTTTATTATTTCACTAAGTGGGTGGGGGGTCTTCCGTCTATGATCACCAAACTGCCTTCATCTTCGAGAGATTGGAAGCCGAAGTTCATTTTTATTCCAGCTCGAACTTCTGAGCACGCCGCTCGTTCAGGGTTCTGCTAAGCTCGTGGGTCTTTGTGTCAAATTTTTCTTTCTTATTTATATTTTTTATATCTTATATTTCATTACCTGTGCAGGATACTCCAAGCACCATGAGCCTTCCGGAATTGAAGCTGATCAAATTGAGGAGGCTTATCTGCTCCTCTAAACCTTTATAATGCGAAAGACAAGGCCCTGGTGGTTGCCAAATGAGAGGGAACGTCGACCTCAAGGGCGAAGAGGCTAGGTGACAAGAGCTCTGAAGCGATCTCTCATCCTCCTAAGCGTTCGAATAGCGAAGCGCCAAGCACAGTTGTTGTCTCTCAACCATCTTCGACTCCTGTCGTCATCAATGTCGATATCTCTCGTCCTCCGTGCAAGAATCCTTCGGGATCGAGTGCGAAGCTTGTCCCTCTGAAATCCTTTTTAATGGCGTTTCAAAAGTCTGTGATGGATAACAGTACTCCAGGGGACTTCAAGAAGAAGAGCCTCGAGTAGCGGGTATATCTCTCATTCGAGCAGATGGCGTGGGTATGTCATAATTTTGCATATATGTTATGCTGTCATAGTTACTGACCCTTTCATAATAACACTCTCGGGTCCTATACAGCCAGTTTCTCTTGCGGCAGCATCTCACCACTCAAGCTAACGAGCTGCAGAGGGTTTCTGAACTCTCTGAGAAACTGGAAAAGGTTGTGGAGGAGATGAGAGATATGGCTGTTAGGGAATCGGTCTTATTTGGCAAGAGAGATGCAGCCCAAGCTTCAACCACCAGTGCTCAAGCTGTTCTGGAGAGAAATCTCGAGCTCCAGACGATCACCGAAAGGAAAAAATCAGCTCTGCAAGTTAGGCTAAGTGCTGCAGAGTCGAGGATTAAATAGCTCGAGACTTCTCTCACTGCGAGGTGCTGAGGAGAGCTTCATGACCTTGATGCCTTGGTGGACTCTGCAGAGTTCGGTCCCTATAAGGAGGCATTCTACCAAGAAGGAAAGCGGACAGTAGTCAAGGAAATCAAGGAGAGATTGCTCGACCCTGACTTATCCTTCTTTGAATTCGAAGATGAGGCGGAGGCTCGGAAGGAGACTAGGGTCACCGAGATCGTGGTCGAAGCTGGGGAGGAGGCCGCTGTTGACGAGGCCTAGATTTATTTTTAATCTGTATTTGGACAAAACTATTATCTTTTTTCTTTTTCTTTTTGCATGGTCTGAATGTGAAATGCATGTTGATTTTGTGAACATCTAATGAAGCTCCTTTCATTGTTTGTCATTTTACTGTGATTCCTATTTATTCTTGTGCATTTTATACGTTAGAAGCCACCTATCATTTGAACATTGAACTTACCGTACTCATTCAACCACAAATGGTATTTGGGGGCCATGGGCCTAAAATTCTGCTAGGTACTCCAATGCCCAAATTTATAAGAGTTTTTTTTATAAAACATAGTACAAAGGGTTCAAGAGGTTTGTACCAGCGGGCGTCTTAACCTTGATGTCATTCCATGTTGATCTTAGAAGTGGGTCGGGATCCGAGGAGCTCATCGAACCTTGTTGCAACACTGTACAATAATCGTTGAGGTCAGAGACCCCTGTGCTTCGGGTTTTGTTAGCCACTCACACACTCAAGTCAGTATTCAATACTTCAAAAAATAAAGTGATAAGGTTTAGAAATTGTACCGTTCGGGGTTGAGTTCGTCTTTGGTAAATATTGGACTTAGCTTTGACGAAAGGGTCAAAACTCATATGTTTGGGGTTCTGTTAGTTATTCCGATACTCAAGTCAGTAATCATATTTTGAAAAAAAATAAAAATAACTAAGAGGGTTCAGAAATGATACTATTCGAGATGGGGTTCATCTTTGGATTGGACTTATTTTTTATGTGAAGATCGGGACCCCTGTGCTTGGGGTTCTATTAATTACTCTGACGCTCAAGTCAGTAATCATATTTTGAAAAAAAATAAAAATAACTAAATAAGAGGGTTCAGAAATAATAATGTTTGAGATGGAGTGCGTTCCAACTATTGGCTATAGGTCGATCTCCACTCATTTGGATCTTATATGCTTCGTTGCCGATGATCATCATGACCTGAGAGAGACCTTCCCAATTCGAAGCTGATTTTCCGGCCCCACTCTCCTTTGTGTTCTGGAATACCTTTCGAAGTACCCAGTCCCCAACCTTGAAAGAGCGTAATCTTGTGTTCTTGTTAAAATGTCTGTTTATCATCTGTTTATATGTGGGTATTCTCATCGCAGCCCGATCTCGAAGTTCATCTATCATGTCGAGGGTGGATTCGAGCTCGCTGCTATTAGAATCATCTGTCCATTCAGTCCTAGCTGTTTCAATCTCGATCTCAGTGGGCAAGACTGCTTCCGACCCATATGTTAGTGCGAATAGGGTTTCTCATATACTTGTTCTCGTGGTCATTCTGTAGGATCATAATACTTCGAGAAACTGTTCGACCCAACAATTTTTGTGTTTGGAGAGCCTTTTCTTTAATTTGTTCATATCATTTTGTTGGTGGCCTCTGCTTGGCCGTTTGTGGCTCGATAACTCGGGATAGAGAATGAAAGCTTGATGTTTCATTCCTTGCAAAATTCTTGGAACTTCGTGCTTATGAAATGGGATCCATTATCGGTGATGATCTCTTTAGGATTCCAAACATGCATAAGACATGTTTCCAAATGAAATTTTGTACCTCTGTGTCTCTGATCTGAGAAAATGCCTTGATTTCGACCCATTTGGTAAAGTAGTATGATACTGTACTAGGATGAAGCATTTCTGATTCGAGCATTTTGGTACAGGCCCGACGATGTCCATTCCCCATCTCATGAAGGGCCAGAGAATGGCTGCTGTGTGAAGGGGTTCAGAAGGTAGATGACTTGTCTGTACGAACCTCTGGCAGCGCTCACATGACTTGGTGTGATTCCTGACGTCTATCCTCATAGTCGGCCAATAGAATCCTGATATTAGGGCTCGATTGACAAGGCTTCTATATCCCAAATGATTTCCGCATTCACCTTTCGTGAAGCTCGATCAATATATACTTGGCTAGTTTGGGGTTGACATACTTTAGGTACGGACCCGAGAAGGATTTTATGTATAGGGTTCCAGATATCATTGGAAATTTTGGTACCTTGGCTCTAATTCTCATTACCTCGATGGGGTCTTCTGGGAGCTCATTCTTAGTCATGTATCTCCAGAGTGGGGTCATCCAGTTGCTTGGTTCAGTCTTGATTAATTGGACTTCGGGGTTTTCTTCTTTCCATATGATGGGCCACTTTAATAGATGAGTGGAATGTTTTTAGCTTCGGTGGTCTCTATTGTTAAGCCTAGGTTGGCTAGGACATCCTCGTGTCTGTTATCCTCTCTTGTGATGTGGCAGACTTCGATCTTTTCGAACTTTACGGCAATTCTTTTTGCCATGGCTAGGTATGCGGTCATTCTTGGGTCTTTGGCCTGGAACTCTCATTGGAATTGGTTTATTATTAGTTGGGAATCGCTATGAACTCAGATTTTCTTGGCTCTCAGGTCATTTGCTAAATTTAGGCTTGCAATTAGAGATTCTTACTTCGCTTCGTTGTTGGTTGCTTTGGATCTGCATCTTATTGAGCGTTCAGTGTTCATGCCCGTTGGGCTTGTCAAGACCAGACTCAGTCCACTCCCCTTTGAAGTGCTAGAGCCGTCTACTTAGAGGGTCCAGTAGTTCGAATTATCGATATCTTGGATGCTTAGCAGTTCAAATTCAGCTTTGATATGGTCCTCTGTGGAGAAGTCGGTGATGAAGTTCGAGAGTACTTGAGATTTAATTGAGGTTCCGAGGATGTAGTGGATGTCGTACTCCCCGAGCTCAACTGCCCGTTTAGATAGTCTCCTTGCTAGATCTGGTTTTTGTAGCACCATTTTGAGTGGGAATGCGATAACTACCTTAATTGAGTGAACTTGAAAGTATGGCTTCATTTTTCTGGATGCCATGATTAAGGCCAAAGCTAGTTTCTTAAGTTGTGTGTATCTGGTCTCCGCATGCAATCGGGAGCGGCTGACGTAGTAAACTGGATGTTGCCTCCCTTTGTCTTCCCTGATTAGAACTACACTCACAGAGTTAATAGAAACAGATATGTATAGGAGTAGTACCCTTTCCGCGTGGGGCTTCGCTAGTAGCGGTGGGCTCGACATGTATTCTTTTAACTCCTCTAAGGCCTTTGAGCACTCATCGGTCCATTCGAAGTTCTTGTTCTTGCACAGTGTTTTGAAGAACGCGTGGCTTCTGTTTGAATACTTTGAAATGAAGCAACTGAGAGTTGTGAGACGTCCGGTTAGCTTTTGGACTTCTTTGATATTTCGGGGTTGTTGAATGTTTATGACTGCTCTGATTTTGCCAGGGTCAGCTTCTATGTCTCTTTTCGTGACGATGTATCCCAGAAATTTTCCAGATGTCACTCTGAAGGCACGCTTCGTGGGGTTTAGTTTCATGTTGTAATGACGTAAGACTTCAAGAGATCGGCGGAAGTGGTCAATAAGATCTTGGGCTCTTAGTGATTTTACAAGTATGGCATCGATGTATACTTCCATGATAATGCCCATGAGTTCTTTAAACAGTCGGTTTGTCAATCTCTGGTATATAGCACTTGCATTCTTTAGTCTGAAAGGCATAACTTTATAACAAAACATACATCGATGAGTGGTGAATACGGTCTTTTCTTGGTCTTCCGAGTGCATGAGGATCTGGTTATAACAGGAGAACCCCGGGGATTCGTGTCAGCATATCCTCCAATTGTCGTAGTTTAAGTTCGACACCGAATCTGGGGTTGAGATCGAAGTCCTCGAACCCAGGCAGGGGTCCCAACGGGGAATCGTCTCTCTCCTTACCTTTTCAGATGGCTTCATTGCTCGTACCTAAAAAAAATTGGTTAGTGAAGTCGTGAGTTGAATTTAAATGTACATGTTCTCGAAGGTCACTCGACATTCGAGTTTGTGTCAAAGAAGGGGTTTGTGCTTGAACGGATCCGTTAGAATAGTAGTTTGGTTGAATGATGGCCTAGACTTTAGCTTTTAGGGCAAAATTTTCCGTGCGGATCATTACTAGTTCGACCATGGTGGTGTTGAGTTGGCGTTGGATCAAGCGTAGGAGTTGAGTGTTGTCGCCATCTCCTTCCGGTGAAGATGTGACAATCACTCCGTCCTTGCGGCTATCGGTAGACTTCATCATGCCTTGTAGTTATCGATCAGAGCCCCACGGTGGGCGCTAAATTGTAGAACTCATGTTCTGTAATCAATGAATTCGGGATCTGGGCTCCAGTGATCTACAAAATAGGAGAAAAACTATGTGAAGCTGAAGGACCGTCGGAGGATTGATGATCGATCGGTCTTTAACGCTTAAATTAGAAATCAACTATTTTTAATAATAATATACAGATTCAATAAAGAAATATAGTGTTTGGTTCAGATCGATGGACGTCTCCAGCAAAATGAACAGTCTGCAAGGCTTCGAGTTAGTAGTTCTAGTCTTTTTCCCAAGTGTTCTGCCAGTGCCCCGGACTTTTCTTTTCTGAAATATATATGTAAAGAGCGGTGTAACTTCCTTCCGGGTTTCCGGGGGTGGGTCTTATCCCTTCTTAGGGATTAGCCTAGCCGTTACCCTATCTTCTTTAGAATTTTGACCCGGTCTCCCTATGGTTTGGGCTCGATTTCGTTACTTCAAAACGTTCGACCACAAGATCTTAAACACCGCTCGAGGCCTCAGAATCGACAACCTTAGATACCTGCATCTCTGCTGGGCCTATGACCGATGTACTGGGCCTTTCACGAGAAAGAACTTCTATAATTTTAACAATAGAAGATCATTTATTTTATGGTTGAAAGGTGATCTCATGTTGATATGTTTAGTTTTTGGTCGAATTTTTACAATGCCAAATTTTGATGGCAAGTTGTCAACACATATAAGTAGTCCGATAAACCAACGCAAAATTAATAATGGGGTATATTATTTTATTTTATGCTATTGCATGTTTCATTCTTACAAATTCTTTTATATAGTATATATTTGTATTACATCTCGTGCAATGCACGGTAATATATATATATATATATAATAAATAGTTTGTACAAATAAAATAATTAAATTACTACTAAATAATTAATATAAACAATCACAAAATGTTTAAAGAATATAATTTATACCCAACTTTGTTCGACATTTTATCGACAGACGACCCATATTGCATGAATAAATATACAATTTTCATTTATTGTACCCAATAAAATAAATAACATACTCATTTTGATTGAAATTCATTACAAACTTAATTGGAATAATCTTTTATAATTTTAGACACAATGAGAAAAATTAAGAAAAAACGAACACAACATTGCAAAACATATTTGATAAATTTATCTCTCCACATTGTGTCAAGTGGACAGAACATCATATAGGGAGATGTCATACCCTGAGCAATGCTTCCACAATTTGATTAATTTTCGTCATCATATTGTCTTTTATTTATAAAAAACTATTAAATTGTACTATTGTAAAACGTTGGTCCAATAAAATAAATAACATATCCAGTTTGATTGAAATTCATTACAAACTTAATTGGAATAATCTTTTATAATTTTAGGCACAACGAGAAAAATTAAGAAAAAAACGAACAGAACACTGCAAAACATATTTGATAAATTTATCTCTCCACACTGTGTCAAGTGGATAGAACATCATATACCCTTGACAAAAAAAAAAAAAAAAAAAAGAACATCATATGGAGAGATGTCACACCTTAAGCCACGCTTCCACAATTTGATTAATTTTTGTCATCATATTGTCTTTTATTTGTAGAAAACTATTAAACTGTACGATTGTAAAACGTTGGTCTAATGTCTACATGTAGTGTGATATAGAACATCGACTATTGTCGATGCATGATATGTAAAATATACATAGTTATATACAATATCTAACTATTATAGAAAAATTTTAAAAAAATGAAATGTGTTGTATACATTATTTATTGAATCAAATAAGGTAACATAATATATTTCAAATAAGTGCTCCCCCAAATTTAAAGCTCATTATAATATAAATCTGCTAATTAAAAAATGGTTCATTTTTTACAAGATCTAAATTTGACTGCCCAAAAATTAAAATTCTAAAAATTAGGCCTAAAATTTTGCATATAAGTGAAACTCAATTTGAATTTGAGAGTCATAAAATACTTAATGAAACAATATCAATGAAGTAAAATTATTTGTCTGATTGTCATATGATAACATAAAAAATAATGAATTAAAATACAAAATAATTAATTACTTTATAGTAAATAAAATAATTAAGAATTTTCTATACAAATATAAAATTAATTACGCGAAATTCACCCATGAAATGCGTGAAAATGTTTTATTTGTTCAATAGGCCAAATATTTAACATAAAATATAATTATTTCAACAGCAAAATGTGTGGAAACATATTATAATAAATTTTTGAATGTACATATAAATTTTAAAAAATAATAAAAATTAATATAAAGGTGAAATTATATGAAAAATTCAACCCAAAAATATCTTTTTTTAGGCTTTATCATTCTTCAATTGTTCTCTCCAATTTTCACCACCCACACCGATTTATTCATCTTCAAAATATTCTTCATCCTAAATTTTTTAATGTACACTGCTACTATGTTAATTTTATCTCCACCTTCGGATTTATCTTCAATCTTATGAAGAACATAATTTAAGCATAAATTTTATATTCTTTGTAGACCATTTATTTCTTGCTAGTACCTATTATATTGCACAAAGTATATTAAGATTTGCAGCGCATATACTTATTTGAGGCTTTAATTAAACGGTAAAATATAATAACTAGGCCCAGTGGGTAATAATTGTGAGGCGGCCCAATATATTTATTTTCTTTAGCCCAATACATCTTTGAAATTAGGGAAATTCCAAACTCAATCCACATTTTACTCTCTTAGCCCCCACTATTTTATAAAATATAAATATAAATATAGTATGACTTTTTTACCCTTAATTCTAAATACTTAAAACTCTATTATAGTCCCATATTTAATTTTAATATAAATATTATTTAAATTGACATCTTTGGATTTATAGCTCATCTAAAATCCTAACAAAAATAACAAATAGCCCCCACTCTTAGGCGAACATTGTTGTAGTTGTACAAGAGTATTGTCGTAGATTTTCCTCTTCGTTGCTCTGATGAGAAATTTTATAACAACCCTTCTCTCCAAACACATTTTTGGGCAACCATACCCCACCTTCATTTCTGTAATCTTATAAATAATATAGATTAATTTCAAAGCTTTGCTCGGCATGCTCTTGCATTTTGGAAAGGGGCCGAAATTATGAAATCCGGCAACGTCTATGTCTTACTAGTGTCATCTTGCTTCGTAGCTTACTAGTGTGATCTTGATTCGTGGCTACTTTTGCAATCGAGAAACAAGTTGAATATGTATAAATTTCACAGATTTAAAATTTCAAGTGTTTGTTTGGAGGAAGAATACTAAGCACCCCGCGTCGATATTTATGTTTGTTGATTATAAAATCATCTCTTGTTTGTTGCAAATTGAATGGAATAAATCAATAGTGCAACAATAAAACTAGCTACTCGTTGAATGGGGGTTTATATATGATTTTAAGTGATGTGATATAAAGGCAAAAAAATCTATCAAAATAATATTTATATTTAAATTAAATATAGGTCTGTAAAGAATAAATTGGGAGTTGTATTTTGAATTACTCCTGAAATTAACGATGTTAATATCTTGCTTATTATTAGCAGCCCGGAGAAAAGACACAAAAATAAAATACACCTAAAATTAATTAATTTATTTTCTACCAAAATAATAATGATTTATATATATATATATATATATATATGCAAATCAACAAAGCAAGCCCAATAGAACTTATGAGATTGAGACTCGGACTGAAAGTGATTTTGTATAGAACTAAGTTGTGCTTTGAATGGCTTGACCTAATGTTAGGTGTTATCAAGAATCTTGATTCAGCCAAAATATGAAGATTGAGGAGACTTACATTATCAAGAAGTAGTTGTATAACAATTTTTTCTATTGACGAGAGTAATCTACAACCGTTATCGAGGGTGAGCAGTGGTCCGTTTTTGTGCAATAGCCAGTAAATCATACAAAAGATATAAACCACACTTGAAAAATCGAGAATGACAAGCGGACACCCAGCAGTGTTTGTGTGATTTGAAATCGAGACTTTCGATCTCAAGATTAGAACTAAATCATTTTGCACAAACAGAGACAACTTGTTTTCGAAAATGGTGGCGTTATACATGGTATAGTTTGTGGATTTTGAAGAAAAGTGATCAATTAATAGCGAAATTTAAAAAAAGAATGGAAGTTATACCAAAGCAAAATAAAACATATGTACGACATGCATTTTTATTTAATTTAATTTCACATACTATATACAATCGAAAAATAAAGTAGAGAGAATGTGACAAGGTCAAATTTACTAGTTGTTCTTTAATTTTATTTTATTTTTTTGGTTGAATTTTTCATTTGTTAATTACGGCAGAATTAGAGTTTACAATTATGCATAATATTTAATAAATTATTTAAATAAATAAAAAATTTGATCGGTATTGGTGATGTGATGTCACACAATTGGTAGTAGTAAGAAAGGAGTTTAAGTTAACCGTCTGGGATCAACATGCACATAATGTGACATAATGTGATTTTGTGATTGGACGGTAAATCCTCATAAATATCAGCTGACCTGCTCATATATATATATATATATATATATATATATATATAGGGGTGGGGTTATATAAAAATAACCCCTTGTGTGAGAAATGAGAACACATATCACACCACACATCCATAAAAAATCAAAGGTCCAGATTTGATGAAAAAGGCGGTGGCAATTTTGTAATATCTGAAAAGTTTTTCGCGTGGGGGTATTATTGTAATTTGGTAATTCTTATAAAAATCGCGGAGGATTTGATAACAGATCGTTATGCTAACGAAGTATTATCATAATGCTAACGAAGTATTATCATAATGCTAATGAAGCATTATAGTTATGCTAATTAAAGTTTTCAAATATTGTTGGCGAAAAAAATATTCTAAAAATTAATTATAAACCTAATTCGATTTAATAAACCCTAATTAAATGGAAAAATCATAATGGGATGAAATAAACATTGATTGGATGTGGTAAACCCTAAATGAGTTGAAAGAAATCATAATAATAATAATAATAATAATAATAATAATAATAATATATTTGTACTACGTTAGCATTATAATTTTGGTTCGTCAGCATTGCGAATACACTATGTTAGCATATGTCAATACTCTATCAACATACGCTATAAATTATAATTTGATAGGATAAACCATAATAATCAATTAAGAACTATAAACAAAAAATTAAATTTTAAAAGAATAATGATAATTAGATGGAATAAACCATAATCGAGATTAAATAAACCATAATTTAGATTTAATAAACCCTAATAAATTTATACTATTTAGCATTATGATAATTCTTTGTTAGCACATCGAATATATTATGTTAGCATATGACAAATGCTTCATTAGCATACGTTCATATGTTATCATAATGCTGACGAAGAATTATTATATGCTAACGAAAGCATTTACAACCTGGGCACGCGTAAAAAAATTTCTTTTTTTATTTTTCGTTCATATTTTTCCATCCAAACATAGCATTTCGACATCTTAAATGAAAGAGCATGAAGAGAGCTTTAATTTGATATATTTTTTGTGTGCATTGGATTAAAAACGAGGAAGTTATGGTTGATTAAAGTTTTTAAGATTTTTTTTTTAATTACTGACATCATCAATTTTAATGGATTTGGACGAAAATAGCCCTCCTTCCTTATTTTTTGCCCTATTATTTATGAAATTGCCACCTTAAATCTCAACCATTGGATCATTAAATTAGATGGTGTAAGATGTGTTCTCATTTCTCACACCAACAAGGTGTTCTCATATGAACCATATCCTATATATATATATATATATATATATATATATATATATATATATAGGGGATGATTTTGGTGTAAACCATCCCTAATGTGTAAACTGTAAACCAATCTCCAACCATACATCCATCAAAATTCAATGGTCAAGATTTGGTCAAAAGAGCGGTGGCATTCCTGTAAATAAAGGGAACTTCAAAAAAGTGGTGGCATTTTGATAATTTTTGCGTCTAGGTTAAAATAAATAAAAAAAATCGGACTTCCAGGACGCGGGCTAACGGAGACACAATCATATGCTGACCAATACATAATCGTATGCTAACGAAGTAGAATTATTTCATGCACAACACCTAACTTTAAACACGAAACTGATTTTGTTAGGAAATTATTAAATGACAACTTTTATATGGTTGGAAAGCTAGCCAAGCCTAATTTTCAGCAAAAAATAATTTCAAAAAAATATGAATCGTGGACAAAGTTATAGTTGTTTGATTGAAGGTTGTTAGTTGCATTATTTGGCTTCAATCCACAACATTATTGCTTTTGTTAGCATTGCGTATAACTTTTCTTTAGCATTACATAATACTTCTGTTAGTATACGACATTGCTAACAACAACAAATGATAAAATTCAATAAAATTAAATTTCTAAACTCTAAAATTGATGTGATAGCAATATAACTAATCATGATGCTAGCAAATCATCTGTCATATACTAACGAATCATACTTAATTGAGATAAATGTTATACATTAATAATACACATGCAACATTAAACACGTATGATTCTATTATCAAATATAATTATATTACATTAGCATTATTATAATATTTTAGTTTGCATATGTCAATGCTAACGTTAGCAGTGCATTAACATTCTCATATAAAATATCTCTTAATACATTAATGTATTATTCATTGTGAATATAATTGATACTAATGAAATATTTGTTATATGCTAATGAAACACATCCTAATTGAGATTAAATAAACATTTATAACAATATAATTGATGTTAGTGAAGCATATATTAATTGAAATGTAATAAATATTTACAGTAATATAGTTGATGCTAATGAAATATTTGGCATATGCTAACGAAGCATTTGTCATATGCTAATGAAATATTTTTTATATGCTAATGAAACACATCCTAATTGAGATTAAATAAACATTTATAACAATATAATTGATGTCAGTGAAGCATATATTAATTGAAATGTAATAAATATTTACAGTAATATAGTCGATGCTAATGAAATATTTGGCATATGCTAACGAAGCATTTGTCATATGCTAATGAAATATTTTTTATATGCTAACGAAGCATACCTAATTACAATTGAATAAATTTTTATCGCAATATAACTGATGTTGACGAAACATTTGCCATATGCTAACGAAACATATGTTGTATGCTAACGAAGTATTCTGAGCTTAAATGGTCATATGCTAATGAAATATATGTTGTATGCTAAAGAAGTATTCTGAGCTCAAATGGTCATATGCTAACGAAACATATGTCGTATGCTAACGAAGTATTCTGAGCTTGAATTTGCGTGAAAAATGAAACTTTTGTATTTTTTGTCCATATTTTTATAAATAAACATATGCTTCACTGATCTTAAATGAAAGAGGATTAAAAGACCTTTAACTTGATATATTATTTGTGTTAATCCGATGAAAAACGAGCAAATTATGATCGTTCGAAGTTTTTAAGAATTTTTCTAGATGCTGAGTGAGCAATGAGATCAGCTTTTATTCAAAAAACGGACGAAAATACCCCCATAGACTGAAAAAAGTACCGAAAATAACAAAAATGGCACCGTATGTTTGAATAAATCTGGAGCGCCGATTTTTAAGAGATGTGTAGTGATAGATTGGGTTACAGTTTACACACCAGAGAATGGTTTACATTTGATCCATTCCCTATATATATATATATATATATATATATATATATATGATATGGATCAAATGAGACCATTTTCCTGGTGTGAGAACTGAAACTTCATCCTACAATATCCAATTTAATGATCTAATGGTTGAGATTTAAGGTGGCAATTTCATAAATAATAGGGCAAAAAATAAAGAAAGGAGGGCTATTTTCGTCCAAGCTCATTAAAAATGATTATGTCAGCAATTAAAAAAAAATCTTAAAATTTTAAACGATCATAACTTGCTCGTTTTTAATCCAATGCACATAAAAAATATATCAAATTAAAGCTCTCTTCGTGCTCTTTCATTTAAGATGTCAAAAGGCTAAGTTTAGATGAAAAAATATGAACGGAAAATAAAAAAGATATTTTTTACGCGTGCTCAGGTTGTAAATACTTTCGTTAACATATAATAATTCTTCGTCAGCATTATGATAACATATGATAACGTATGCTAACGAAGCATTTGGCGTATGCTAACATAATATATTCGTTGTGCTAACAAAGAATTCTCATAATATCATCATAGTACAAATTTATTAGGGTTTATTCAATCTCAATTATGATTTTATTTCATCTCAATTATGGTTTATTCCCTCTAATTATGATTATTTTTTTAATTTAATTTTTCATTTATAGTTCCTAATTGATTATTATGGTTTATCCCATCCAATTATGGTTTATAACGTATGCTGACAGAGTATTGTCATATGCTAACATAGTGTATTCACAGTGCTGACGAAGCAAAACCATAATGCTAACGTAGTACAAATATATTATTATTATGATTTGTTCCAACTCCAGTCAATGTTTATTTCATCTAATTAGATTTATTTTATCCAATTATGATTTTTTTCCATTTAATTAGGGTTTATTAAATCAAATTAGGTTTATAATTAATTTTTACAATATATTTTTCGCTAACAATATTTGAAAACTTTAATTAGCATCACTATGATGCTTCGTTAGCATTATAATAATACTTCGTTAGCATGACGATCTGTTATCAAATTTTTCACGATTCTTATAAGAATTACCAAATTACGTTAATACCCCGCGCGAAAAACTTTTCAAAAAAATCATATAATTTAATAAAAAAATCAAATAATAGAAAAAAAAAGCATTTGCAACGAAAAAGAAAACACGTACAAGAATAAAAAAAGCACAAAGCATACAATTTAATAAAAAATCAAATGATAAATAAAAAAAGCATTTATAACGAGAAAAAAAAACACAACAATAAATAAAAAACACATAGCATGTAATTTAATAAAAAAACATCAAATATATTAAAAAAAAGCATTTGTAATAGAAATGATTTGTTCGAATTAATTAAAATCAAAATTTAATAGGATTTATCGTATCGGGGGTGCATTAGCATGTGAACATAGACTGCCTTGTGTGTAAATTGTGGATGAATCATAGTCATTTATTTTTTAAGATCAAATGTTATTAGTTTCATTGTAGATGCACTTAATGTCAATTACATCAAATCACCATTTTTTTTTCTCTTAGCTTCTTCAATGTTAAAAAAAATATTAAGAAATAGCAAATTAAGCATTGTGAAATATAAAAAAACATAATATTATGTCGTTCTTCTCCCCAAATTAAATTACGAGCATCGTAGATGTGAAAAAAAATATATTATGAAATAACAAATTAAACATTCTGAAAGATAAAAATAACATAAATAAAATAAATATAAAAGAGCAATTAAAATATCAATTAAAGGTTCTCAATGGCTACTATTTTGGCTCGGTCCACCTCCAAGCCCGCAGTGGACACTTTGTGGCCAAGGACTATTCCGTCTCTTACCATAAAATAGCATTTTTTCCAGTTTAAGACAAGGTTAGTTTCCTCACAACGCTGCAAAACTCGTGTTAAGTTATCCAATCAATTATCAAAAGAATTCCCAAAGACTGAGAAATCATCCATAAAGACCTCCATTATATTTTCAATCAAATCATGAAAGATTGACATCATACATCTTTGGAAAGTAGCCGGAGCATTACACAAACCGAAAGACATCATGCGAAAAGCAAAAATTCCATAGGGACAAGTGAATGCTGCCTTATGTTGGTCTTCAGGAGCTATTCGAATTTGATTGTACCCAGAATAGTCATCTAGAAAACAATAGAACTCATATCCGGCTAACCTATCCAACATTTGATCAATGAATGGTAGGGAAAAATGGTCCTTCCTAGTGGCAGCATTTAGAGCTCGATAATATATGCAAACCCTCCAACATGTGACAACTCTAGTAGCTATGGATTCACTACCCTCATTTTGGACAACTGTTATGCCTCCCTTTTTTGCTACAACCTGAGTGGGGCTAACCCACTCGCTATCAGATATAGCATAAATTATGCCCGCATCAAGCCATTTCAAAACATTTTTCTCACAATTTCTTGCATAATGGGGTTTAACCTACGTTGTGGTTGCACACATGGTTTATACTCATCCTCAAGCAAAATCTTATGCATACACACCGACGGGCTTATCCCTTTCAAATCAGCAGTAGACCAACCTAGAGTGGACTTATACTTCCTCAAGACTCTAAGCAATTTATCTAGCTCACATGCTGACAAATAAACCGACACAATCACGGGGTAGGTTTCATTTTCACCTAAGAAAGCATACCTTAAGTGTCCCGGAAGGGGCTTCAACTCTTCATTTGTCTCCTTTTTCTTTCCTCCTTCATTCTTTAGTGCTTCCTCTTTTTCATCCCTTAATGGCAAAAAATGATTTTCTCGTCTTGGGATTTCCTGCGGGAAATCAAGAGCAAACACATAATCCACAATATCGATATTATCATCAAAATCATCAAAAGAAGAAGAAGAGTAGAGGGATGCAAACAAGATGGTTTCCAAGGGGTCTTGAGAGATGCAATTCTCCATCATTGTCTCTTCAACACATTCTTCTACAATCTTTATCACTTTACAATCTTCCACTCTCATGGACTCCTCGTTATCATCATAAAACTTCATCGCATTGTAAATTGAAAATGTACTACTTTCATCATTTAAACGAAGTGTGAGCTCCCCTTTCGACACATCAATAAGTGCCTTCCCCGTTGCCAAGAACGGCCTTCCTAAAATGAGGGGCACGTTTTTGTCCTCCTCCATGTCCAAGACGACAAAATCTACGGGGAATATGAAGTCGTTCACCTTGATGAGAACGTCTTCCACGATCCCCTTTGGGTAGGTTAGCGACCTATCCACCATTTGCAAACAGATTATCGTAGGTTTTATCTCTCCCACATTTAACCTCAGGAAAAATGACAATGGCATGAGATTTATACTTGCGCCAAGATCACAAAGAGCCCTCCTCTCTTGGCTATCTCCAATAGTCACTGTGATGTTAAAACTTCCAGGGTCCTTCATTTTAGCGGGCAATTTTTATTAAATCAATGCACTACAATTTTCCGTTAAGTTAACGGTCTCATAATTACCCAACCTCCTTTTCTTCGTGACTACCTCCTTAAGAAGCATACGTAGGCATTTGTTGTAAAGACTCCACAAGGGGTATGTTTATTTGCACTCTTCTGAAGATGTCCAAGAATTTGGAAAATTGTTCATCGTGCTTAATTTTTCGGAGCCTCTGAGGATAAGGCACATCCATCCTTGACTCAACGTCTCTTTGATCCCAAGGGACCCCTTTTGCTTTCCTTATAGCATCTTTCTTCTCACCTTCATCATCCCCTCTTTGTTCTTCTCTCGGCTCTTCCTCACCCAAAGCTTCTTTCTCTTGATCGGGCATATCGGGCTCCTTATAAGATGTTCCACTTTGAAGGGTTATGGCCTTGCAATTCTCCTTAGGGTTAATGGTAGTGTTTGAGGGGAATTGTCCCGAGTGGTGTTGACCTCCTAAAGCCGAGGCAAGTTGCTCCATCTGTTTTTCTAACACCTTTAGTTGAGTATTCACCACGGCTTTATTCCCTTCTATCTTCTCAAAACGTGCTTGAGAGTCCCCCATGTATTTATCGGTCTTGTTCATGAAAGCCATAAGGAGCTCGTCAATTTTGGGCTTTTTTTCCTCATCAATGACTCCATTGGTGATCGAAAATCCGGGAGGCGGTTGGAGGTGATTGTTCGGGTTTGAGTAAGAGAGATTCGGATGTGGTGGCCTAGGATGGTATTGATTTCCACCTTGCCCTTGTGGTCCTCCAAAGTGAGGCCTAAAACCTTGATTGAAAGGCCTTTGGTAACCCCCATAGTTCCCTTAACCAACGAAGCTTGCTTCCTCCAAGTTATGCAAAATCGACGGCTCCGGTCTTGGTGATTCCATAGCCTCTATTTTCGAGTTCATAGTAGTCATCTGAGCGGCTAAAAGGGCTATGGCATCATTGTTTGTAGTTTCCACCTTTTTCAAGATTTGTACATTTTTCCGCTCCCCCGGCCATTGATAGGCGTTGGAGGCCATTTCCTCGATGATTGTGATGGCTTCTTCGGACCCTCGATTTAGTAACGATCCTCCGGCCGACGCATCAAGAATACTTCTAACATTGGACTTACAACCGCCGTAAAAAATGCAAACTTGATGATCTGTGCCAAAACCGTGGCCCGGACACTTGCGAAGCATCTCTCTAAACCTCTCCCAAGCTTCACACAAGGACTCTTCATCCCTTTGCTTGAACTGAGTTATCTCACCCTTTAACTTTAATGTCTTTCCAGGAGGAAAGAACATCTGAAGGAATTTAGAGAGCAAGTCATTCCATGATGTGAACGAACCGGGTGGTTGGTTCAACCACCATGTTCGTGCTTTATCCCGCAGTGAGAAATAGAATAACTTCAAACGGATTGCATCCTCGGGCACCCCATTAATCTTGACCGTTCGAGCGATCTCCAAAAATTGGTGGACATGTTCGTGCGGATCTTCAAGCGCTGTCCCACCAAATTGGTTTTGGGACACCATAGCCATCAATGTCGGCTTCAATTCAAAGTTGTTAGCTTGTATAGTCGGCCCATTGACAACCCCCTCATTAAGCATTGGTTGAAATAAGTTCCGAATCGGGGCTTCTTCGACTCGAGCCCTAGCTTTCTCTTGGGCCTAAAGTTAACCTCTCATCTCCTCAAGTTGTCTTTGCATTTGAAGAATCAACGGATCTTGGATGGGAGGCGGAGGTGGTGGATTATCCGTCATTCTATGTCTACGTCTTCTTCGAGCGTTGTTATGACGACTTGTGGTCTCGATCTCGGTATCTAACTCGAGCAACGGATCACCATGTGTCCTTGTATGCATACACCACCTGTGAACAACTTAAAGTAAGTTTGATACTTAAATAAAATAAAATAGAACCACTTGATCTAGCAAACAACACTTATATTGATGTTGTATAAAAAGACTTGAATAAAACTAAAATTCCCCGGCAACGGTGCCAAAAACTTAATGGAATATTTTTCCTACTTAGAGTTTTAATACCCAATTTTAACTCGCAAGTATACAAGTAGATTGTAGTACAAGGAAAATTAGGGTCGAATCCACAGGGAATTTAGATAATCCAAGGCATGCAAACACCATATTCATGTCATTCTACAAGTCAAGCATCACAAAATCATGGATTGAATTTGGTTTTTCTTTTTACTCTAGTGTGGGAATTGACAAGTTGTTGAAATAAACTAGAATAAACTTACACAATCACAAATCCACTAAAAAAATGGTAACAAATGATAGGGAAAAATCCTAGGGTAATATTCATCAACACAAACGATAGGTTTCAAGATTAGAAAGCAAATTAATTCCACTCAAGATTAATTCCAAAAGTAATCCTAGACTCTCTCGAGTTTCTAAGATTTAATTGAACAAAAGGGAATTCTCCTAACTCTAGGACTGAACTCCAATTTCCTCAAATTCAAGCACAATTAATCAACTAAAAATCCAACTAGGCATAAATTCTCATTTAATACCTAATAGGTCCCATAAATCAACTCCTAATGCTAATTAGTTTTTCTCAAAATATAATCAACATAAAATCCAACTCAAGGAGGCCAACCCTAGTTAGATAAAATCAAACCATTGATTCATGGAAAGTACAAAGAGAGATTATTAACATGCTTTTTCATCCATTCACCCAACCATTAAATGTCAAATCATATCACCCTAGGATTACAAAATTTAGCTAGACATGTCTAAACATGAAGATAAACAAAAATGGATAAAGAAGAAAGAAATCATAATCATAGATAAGAGTAAACCCGAAAAGGGATGAAACAATCTTCAAACTTCACTTTTTGCTTCCAAAATCTTCACAACCTTCAAACTTGTATTCCAAAATTTTCTCTCCAAGTCTAAGTTTCTAAATTTGGGGGCTAGTAATTGAATTCTTGCCCTAGTTTGAACAAGGGTGGGTATTTATACCCCATAAATCCGCACAGTAAAAATAAAATGAAAATGAAATAAAAATGCCAAAAATCAGAACAGAACGGGGGGTGCGACACAGGCTCGGTCGCGCCCCGGTCGGGCCGCGCTAGGGGGCGCGATTGAGGTGGTCGCCCCGGACCGTCATGGCTCGGGCCGCGCCGGGCGTCGTGCTTTCAAGGCCTCTGCATGGACGCCCGGTCGCGCCCACTCTGAACCCGCGCCGGGCCTGGCTCGGGTCGCGCCGGGTGGCGCGACCGAGCTGGTCGCGCCTTCTTGGCCTGAGTCGGGCCGCGCCACTTGCCGTGCTTTCGAGGCCTATGCATGGACGCGCGCTCGCGCTGCTCCTGCACTCGGGTCTTGCCGACTGTCTTCCTTTGAGCCCCGACCCGATCGATTTTGCCCTGAAATTGCACGACAGTATTTAAAAACACTTATTATAAAATAAAAGGGAAAAAAGGCATTAGAACGTTTAAAAATATATGAAAGGATCAATAAAACGAATATGTTATGCTCGAAAATACGGGCGAAAATCCCGTTTGTCATCTTCCCAAATTAATATTGACCGTCTAGATCAATCAATTGATGAATAGAATGAATTCTTATTTTACACACTAGGGTATATATACATAATAACCATCCTATATATATATATATATATATAATGTGAATCCCTTTTTTTTTATGGATAACCCGCTACCGAGGTGTGCACTGAGTAAAATTCCGCCCTTATGTATGAAGAGGTTAACCACACTTAGCAAGTCAAGTGTGGCAGGCTCAGACTTAATGGTGTTGATGGTGGGATTCGAACTTAAAACTTTTGACCTCAAGATAACACCACTCCACCATTAGCTATCCCCAAATGACATGTGAATCCCTTTTTTAGAACATGTAATGTGAACCTTGATATAAAATGAGTCTTCTCAATTCAATATGTACTTTGGGACCAATTTTTGTAATTATTGATTGAATTACGACAAATTTGCTCTCCTCTCTCTCTCTCTCTCTCTCTCTCTCTCTCTCTCTCTCTCTCTCTCTCTCTCTCTCTCTCTCTCTCTCTCTCTCTCTCTCTCTCTCTCTCTCTCTCTCTCTCTCTCTCTCTCTCTCTCTCATTTTTTTACTTTATTTTATTTTGAGAAATGTTATCTCTCTGGTATTTTCATAAAAATTTTGTATTCATGTAAATTATACTGATCGTATATATAATTGACGATATGCGAATCGGCTATCCTTTTCATTGTCCATGTTACATATACAATAATAAAATATGACCTTCTCTTTATTTTGTATATCGTGAAGCTGTTTTTTTTTTTTTTGTAGGATGAGAAATGCCTCAAACTTTACAAACGAAAAAAAAAATTGAATGATGTTGAACAAGATAAGCCTAAAAAACTTGGGGTTGGTGAAACCAATTTAATGAGCAAAAGACTATTATTTTCTTAGGTGAGAATTAGATAAAGAAGCATTTAATAATAGTCACCAAGATTCTCAATCTTGCAATCCCCTTAATTGAAGGGTTTGGCTGGCTACACTATAATTAATCTTTAAATCAATCAAACTCGTACAAGATACAAAAATAAATAAATAATTTCAATTCCCAACAATTGTAATACTTTACTATGCATGGATTCCATTTATAGTGCAGTATTTTGCGGTGCATTTTTACACCACACTCAATAAATTACATATCTGTAGATACGAATCTTTACTCCATAGTAAAATGATCTTGCATCACAACCGTATAAATTTCTATGAACATTCAATTATTTAATAAATCATTCTTAATATATCATATATATATGTGTGTGTGTGTGTCATGTCGTGTTCTTATAACTATAATCTTAGTTGGCCCATGCATTGGCTTTTGTCCTTTTGCTTAAGATTACAATATATTACTGTAGTGTAGCTAGAACGATCATCTTGATACTACACTTCTTGCATTGCAACGGCAGTCACATATTGGTTAAAATTTATAAATTTCGAGACAGTGTACGCATGCAATGTCCACATGTTTTTTACATAATACACGGTTCTCTTAGAGCTTCTCCAAGAGGAGCTCTAAACTTCAAATTTAGAGCAAAAAGTGGCAAATCTTCACTCCAACAGATCCTTCAAACGTTGTTGTATTTTAAGGTCTGCTACAGTGCTGCTCTGTATATCCAGCAACACTGTAGACTGTAGCACATCTGTATTACAGTTCACGATTTTTTTTAATCTTATACTTTAATTTTTTTTATGTTGCAGTTAGCTGTAATTTTTGTTCTTTGCAATATTAGTATGTAATTTTTATAATATTTGTTCGTTGCAATATTATTATTAAATGTTTCTATGTTGAATTATTATTTAGTTTCATAAATTTTAATAGTTATTTTAGTAGGAAAAATCTTGATTAAAATAAATACATAAAAAAAAGAATATTATGAAATATTCCTTTTTAGGGTAGAATTTAGAGTAAACTGTTGGAGATACAGTGAAATTTTTACTGTATAATAGAGATAGATGTGTTGCAAAATGAAGTAAACTATTGGAGATAGTCTTACACACAAATTAAAAATAATATAAATATTATCAAATATATGATAAGATACAACTATATCGATATGTAATTGTACTCTTTCTATATTCACAATATTCCTTTATTAAAATCCATACATATAAGATAGATGTATGATAAAAATATATATATATATATATATATGGACACTGTGTATCTATACGGCTATACCCCTGGTTCAAAATATTGATGGTGTATAATCGAATACAAGACTAATGACAATAGTCAATATGTTTGGGGGGTGAGTCAGGAAGGCTTCACTCAGATCCACTAGAAGACAAATCAACTTTATTTTTTCATGTGTGCATTAATTTTTAATTATTTGATTATTATTAATTTTATTTTATTTTTGCGAACTTCTTCCTTCCAAACGTATCCTAGAAGCAACATGTAATTTAAAATTTAAAGACTTGCAGGATTTATTAATATTCAAATTTCAAATTAACTAATTCTAATTTCTACTCGATCACATCGTAGCTTCTTGGCAGCTGCGCGTTTCAAAACTAAACTTGGTTGTAATCTTTGGGATCAGAAATACATTTTCTTCAATCACACAATTTACCTTTAGTGCCGTCGTAATACTGAAAATTAATCACTTTTGATAGCATATCATTCACAGAATTGCAACATTCATAAAATAAAATAAAAACTACACTATACAATCAAAGTGTCCAAAATGTTTAATTTCATCCCCCACACCATTTTTTTAACTACTAATCAACATGTCTCTTTCTTTTTATCCCACGTGACTAACTCACATGAGGAATAGATGATGATTTGTTTCCACTATAATTCGACCTTCTAAGTGTTAAATAATAGGAATGTATAGTTGTGATCACACTTGAATTTTAAGTTTAGGTCTCATGTTTTCCTTGTCTTTCGTAGAATTCACCTCCATACTCGTTGTTTTTCATATTTATGCTTGTTTAATTACTTTTACACTCGGTCAAAATGACTGAAAAGAAGTTGACATGACTGCACACATGGGGCTCGCCTCTTGAAAGAAGAGGACTATATTGCCTACTAGGCCTTTCCCCTAACTAATTTTTTTTATATTTATTTTTCCATGAATTTAAAAATAAATAATTAGTATATTGGTTTATTGAGTTATTGGTGAAGAACAATTAGCCCCCATGAATTTTTGGATGAGGATATTTTGGATACTTCATCTATACGGTGTAGATTTTTATTATTGTTGCTGTTTAATTTGTAAATATGTATTATCAAACGCGACTATTCAAATTTCTCACTTGTTATGTTAAACTCAAAAATTTCCATATTTATTACACAAACCTTTAAAATAATTTGATATTTAACTAAAAATATTAGATTTCAATTTATGTAGGGCCGAAAATTCAAAAATCAAACAAATTAAATGTGCTAAAAAATATAGCACATATGTAATTGATTATGAACCATAAGATAGAACCGAAACAACCAAAATCGATTGATTATTTTTGCTCACCCTCAATACTAGTCTATCATTATGAATGAACATTAATTATAAGGGAGATCCCTTGTGAGAGGGTTTAATGGATTAATGAATATTAATTATAAGGGAGGTCTATAGTGAAATGGTTAACGGATTTTATTTGATCCACTGAAGTGCCCCATCTCTTTTTTTTCTTTTTCTTTTTTATTTTTTTCATTGGTCCTTTCCCCTTTTCTTTTCTTTTCCTTTCCATTTTTTTTCTCAATTTTTAATTTTTTCTTGTTTTGTTTTTTTACAAATATATATTTAATTTTTTTTTCAGCGTTTTGCGCAATGCACTTATCCGACACTAATGTGTGGGCCCGTACAACGCACTCTATAATTATATTTTTTTTTAAAAAAAATACTTTAAAATTAAATTATTGAACTCTAAAATTAAATTTAATTAATTTTTTTTATGTGGCATCTCACTAGTGCATCTGTCCGACGCTAACGTATGAACTCTTGCACTGCGCTCGATAATTAATATTTTTAAAATAAATATAAACCCTAAAATGGAATTAGTGAACCCTAAAATTAAATTAAATTAATTTAATTTTTTATCCGATATCTCACGCATTGCACTCACCCGACACTAGCGTGTAGGCTTGTGCCCTGCGCTCGATACACATAAAAATTAAAAAATAATTGAAAAGGTAGGGAGGGTTCTCGTCGGGTTTTCGGGAAAGCTTGATCATATTTGATACGTCTAATATATCACCGTTAAATGATCTAACACAATTTTTTTATCTTAATTATATTTTGATTAACACAAGATGAATATGTTTGGAAATCATTCCTCTTAATTCAAAACTCTAGAATGAAAACATATACTCAATAATGGAAGAAGAAAACCATATATATATATATATATGTAAAAGTAGTATGGAGCGTATGGTACAAGCAAAGGGCCCACCAGGGAATATTCCAGAAAACGCGTAAATTTCTGGCACGTGCTGCTGACGAAATGGGGCAGATCTCTACACCGTTAGATTTAACACGCGTCCACCGATGAGGCTGCCATTATTCAAATGGATTATTTGGGCCACGTGTGGCGATGGGAATGGCTGAGGCCCAACGGCCCTCATAGAACTACGGGCTGATGTCGACCTTCGGATTGAGAGATTACGTGGCCCAATTTTCTTCCTCTTAATTTAATTCTGCTAATTAAGACCATGACCGTCATTAATAATTAAATAATCACGCCACTCATCGTATTATTATTATTATTATTATTATTATTATTATTATTATTATTATTATTATTATTATTATTATTATTATTATTATATAGTTTTGGGGAGGGGATTTTAACTCTCAGAACTAAAGCTTTCAAAAGGTCTAACCTCGGTCCAAAAAGCAACTAAATTAAGTGACATGTTAGTGAAATATGTCACTCGCAGAGGGTGACACAAAAAATATATTTTACATTTTACATATATTATAAATTATTATTAATTAATGCATGCATAAATTTTTTTGCTAATCGATTGCCAATTTAGTTTATTTCCGTTAAATATAGTGGAGTGGACACTTATTAATAAAATATTATAAATTTGGATGTCAGAAATATATTTTTAATCGAGCTACGTGCGCTATAATATTAATTTTTTTTATTCACACTTTAACTTATGATATTGAAAATATTCAAACTCGTGATCTTTGATCTACAATTAGCCTCACTCTACCACTAGACCATCCTCACCAGGACGCTGCAATATCAATGGTTAATGATCATTAATGGCAGACAGGAAGGGAGAGAGAGAGATATTGAGAGAGATAAAGGACTTTTGAGAAAAATAAAAAATAAAAATTATTTAGTTCATGTTTAATTTGGTGGATTACTAAAATGTAACATTGTTATTTTTTACCTTTCTTGTTTTAAAACGGCTGATAACTCAAAATGATTGATTATTTTGATTTTGAAATATTAAAATGAGTTACATGTATCACTCGTGTATATAATATGATTCATATGATCCACGTCTTCTTAATGCATAAACTAATGTAAAATATATTTATGAATTTTGTCATATTCACTTTATTATATATATATATATATATCAAATTATAAACTCAAAAAAAATAAAGACTCCTTAATCTCTTAATCTTTTTCTTATTTTTAATTTGTCATAGTCATAGAAACCCGGCCCTGCTACGTGTTCTCTACATGGAGACGAAGGCAGTTGCTAATGGTGTCAATCATCTTTTTCCCTTATCTTTATTTTAAAATTGATACAATGATTAAATCAATTTGAACTTATTTCAAAATATACTGTCATAAATAATAAAATTAACTGTTCTTCATATAATTGAAATTTATTATATGTCACAGTTGTTTTCCGCCGAAGAAAAAAGAGCATCTAAACTTCATTTTCTCAGGCGTTCTAAAATTTACAGCGAAAATAACTATCACTTCTATTTTCATTTGCAAAATGAACCATTCAGATGTTTAACTTAAAAATTGTACAATGACTTCATAATTTAAAAAAAAATCATAAATTCAAATACTGTACCATCAATACTTTATTGGTCTAATTAACTGTCACACACAGCTGAACTAATATAACTTGCCTCTTATACATTATTGGGAAAATAGACTTTAATACTCATATTATTGTCAAAATTACAATTCTATCTCGTACTATTCAATTTCCATATTATATTATAATATCCAAATTATTGAAAAACTACTAAAAAATAAGAAGAAAAAATCTGGTCAAGTCAGTTTTCGAGTGTGGGAAAAATAACTATGATGATAGTTTTGAATAGTTTTTCAATAGTTTGAAGATTAAATTATCGTTTCAAATAATAGTGCGTGACAAAATTATAATTTTGACAATAGTATAGCATATTAAAGTACTTTTTTTTTTTACTCACACATCCGACCTGTGGTATTGTGGAGGTTCGAACCCGTGACCTTTGACCTCCGAATAACATATTAAAGCATAATTACTCTACATTATTAGGCATAAGCCATAACGCATTAAATAGCCACTACTGACTTTCACTTCACATAAGGAAGGGAAAATTACACCATATAATATTAACATTGTAACAAAATTATCTTAAATTATGATGACTACACTTCATGTCTTAAAACATTAACATATTAATAAATTTATCCGAGAGTCAAATTCCAACAACGGAAAATCAATGTGGCTTGTCTTTAATTGACATGTTGGAGGATTTAGAAGATCACATGACAAATTTTATTAATATGTCAATAATTTGAGAATGGAGCAGAGTTCATCACATTTTTATTACAACTAACGTTAATAGTTTGGGATATTGAGTGTAATTATATATATTTAAGATTAATAAAATGGAATATGAAGTTATACTTACAATGTTGCTATGGGAGAATTATATTGTTTAGTTTTATTTTATTTTATGTTATAATATAATATTAATAAAATAAAATAAAATATGAAATTAAAGAAAAAAATAAGAATAATAATAATAAGAGTGATGATGGTGTGAATGAGTGCACAAGTGCAGGGGCAAGAAGAAGTATAAAAAAAAAGGAAGAAAAGAAAAGGAGAGTGGGAGAGCCTTTTTTGCCGTAATCAGCTCATGTGTCAGTCGATCGCGTTCACACTACAACCGGCTTACCGGTCAAAACTACCGTTTGAATGTCTCCATTTATTGCTGCTGCTGCCCTCTCCTGCACCGGCTATTCCCGGTCAACCTTCTAATCCAAGACTCTATAATTTCCACACAATATAATCCCCCAATCTCTGAAATCCTTTTTCTCTCTCTCCCTCTCTAAAAAAATCTCGCATTCTCATTCTCATTCTCTCTCTCTCTCTCTCTCTCTAGATAGAAGAGTGCAGGAGAAGATAAAAAAGGAGCAAGACTAATATACAGAGACCAATAGAAAAGATGGAAGATCCATTCCCATCATCTTTATCATCTTCATTCTTGGATCACTACGCAACGAGCGGTTGTACACTGACGGAGATATTGGAGTACTCTGATGAGTGTGGGAAGAGCAGCTCATTAGGGTTCATGGAGCTGCTGAATATGCAAGATTTTGCGCCTTCTCCTTCTGCTTTTGGTGATGTGCAACCGGAGCCATTGATGATTCATCGCAATCAGGATTCCAAGGTTCAAGAGCTGATGATGAATGCACCGGCTACACCGAATACTTCCTCTATCTCTTCGGAATCTAGCGATGGGATAAAAGATGAGCACGTGAAACAAGACGATGAGGAGGAAGAAGACGACGACGTGGATGAAGAGAAAAAGAAGACCAAGAAACAGTTAGTCTCTCTCTCTCTCTCTCTCTCTCTCCCTCTCTCTCTCTCTCTCTCTCTCTCTCTCTCTCTCTCACCACACACACACACAGAGACATGTGGGGAAGTGTGTGCTGTTTGTGTAATTGTGTTGTTGTTAATCATTTGTGGGCTATGTATGATGTATATATAGGTTGAAAGTGAAGAAAACAATCCAGAAGAAGCAGAGAGAGCCGAGATTTGCGTTCATGACGAAGAGTGAAGTTGATCATTTGGAAGATGGTTATAGATGGAGAAAATACGGCCAAAAAGCTGTCAAAAACAGCCCTTTTCCTAGGTTTTTCACCTTTAAACGCTACCTCAAGTACTCGTGTAAATAACTAAATATATATGTAATTAATTGTTAATTTGTTGCAGGAGCTATTACAAGTGCACAAATGCAACATGTAATGTGAAGAAAAGGGTTGAGAGATCTTACAACGATCCCAGCATTGTCGTGACGACATATGAAGGGCAGCACACTCATCCAAGCCCTCAAGTGCTGCGGCCTCCATCCGCCGCGCCGCCGCCGCCGCACAACCAACAGTTGATCAATTACTCGGTTCTCTTGAATGGTTACATGGGAATTAGTGCAAATTGTGGTGCAGGAGAAACACAGCCACATCAGCTCAGTTTCTCTCCTTTCTTCAACAATGGACTTCTTCAAGAAGTTGTGCCGGCGCCATGGCCTGCCGCCAAGAGAGAAGACCAATGAACTCATCAAAAATGACCTTGTTTTTTGTACTATGTTTTTGTTTGTCGATCCATCTCCTTTTGATGACTCGTGATATTTAGGAAGAATGAACAAGCTAGTCTGTAGATGAAATCATGAAAGTAACTATATTTGATCAATTATTTACTAGCTAGCTAGTAACGTGATTTTGTGTTTACTTAATATATAGTTTGCAGAAAACCCTAATGGTGGTGGAGGGTGTACTGTCTCCATTATCTTTTCCAATAGGGGCGTATAGTATTAGTATAGTTTTTGCTGATCATATATTTCTTTCTTTTTCTTTTTCTTTTTCTTTTTCTTTTTTTTTTCACAGATTATTAATTAGTATATAATCATCGAGATATATAATACTTAATTTCATCACGTGTCCGGGCTTCACCTAATTAAAAGTGTGATTATTGTCGCCTGTGAAACTGAAGCATGATATTCGAATTTGTGGGGAGAGTGAGTCTGGCTTGTTTTAGTAAATATGAACGCTAGGGTACTATATAAGAGTGATGGAAATGGAAATGGGAATGGTATTTGAAAAGAATTTGACTTTAGACAACCGACCTATATATGTTTGTCGTCGTATACAAATTTTGACGCGTTTTAGAAATGATGATTTTGAGGTTCGATTCAATGAATGTAAAGAATGGTTAACGTGGTAACTTGTAATGAAGAAACACGCCAACAAGAAAGAAGGAATGGATCTTGGAACAAGACAGAAAACGAAATTAAGCAGTCGGTGCTCCATGCCTCCTTAATCCCACGTGGCAGTGAAAATATAGGACATATTTTCCCTACAAATAAATAAGCTAGAGAGAGAGAGAGAGAGAGAGAGAGAGTTGAAATGGTTCAAATAAGCTATGGTGCGATACTTACTGAAACGGTGAAGTAGCTATTAGACCATTAATGGCAAAAAGGAACGTGACAGTCCAAAACTCCCAAGTCATTTAATACCTAGTAGTTAGTCAATCCTATTCACCGAGAGTGTTTTTGACCGGATCTTCTGTTCCATATTTGACGTTCCAATCAATATTCCATGTTAAATATATCATATTGGTTCGAAAAAGTGATATGTGCCACTTATTAAGTTAGAAATGAATATGAGGCATAACCCACTCTCACAAGCACATTTGATATTCCAATCAATGGAAAGTGGCATGTGCCACTTATTAAGTTAGAATTGAATATCAAATCTAACTCACCTCATAAAAAAACCCCCTTATAAGGAGAGAGTTGTCCTCACTTTAATAAGTTAGAAATGAATATCAAATCTAACTCACCTCATAAAACCCCCTTAAGAGGAGAGTTGTCCTCACTTTAATAAGTCCTCATAAAACCCCCTTGTAATGGGAGAGTTGTCATCACTTTAATAAGTTAGAAATGAATATCGAATCTAACTCACCTCATAAAACCCCCTTGTAAGGGGAGAGTTGTCCTCACTTTAATAAGTGATTAGGTTGGCTCTAATACCATATTAGAGATAGATATCGGGTCTAACTCACTCTCACACAACCAGCTGGAAGGATAAGTGGCACATACCACTTTCTGCAACCAATGTGAGATATTTAACATACATGATCGAATTTATAAATTTAATAACAAATATTACAAAAATAAAAATTAATTATAACATAATCGACCTAGTCATATCTATCAATAAAAGATTGAAATTTTAAAAAATTATAAATCATATTTTTAAAATAATAAATCATAATAATCATTTTTTTGAAAATTAAATACTAAAAATAATTATAAACCCTAATTGGGGTGTAATAACCTTAAAGATAATCATAAAATTAAACTAAAACATAATAAATTAAAATTGATGAAAAAATGGAAGAAAAATTTATAAAATTTGATCGTGGAACACGAGTTGGAATACCAAATATGGAATAGAGGATCCATCCGGTTTTCAAGTGTTCAAACAAAACTAAATATAGGAAGATGGGGTCACTGCAGCATTAATAGCCATAAGATTTCAGGAGGGAGAATTTAAATCATTCACTTTTCAACAATTTAAAAGGCAACTTAGTAAATGACAGGTTTCGCCATTACAACATAGTAACAACATAACTGCACATGTTCCACTTCGACTCCGCCATTCCAGCCTGTCGGAACATGTCTATAGGAGTCTCATCAGAACCCAACCCAGTCGATGCAAAACATTTCTCGCAGCAGTTGAGAGAGAGAGAGAGAGAGATCATGCAATCTACCAACCAGACGAAACCCAAAGCACAAGTTCATAGCAAACATTATATAAGTACCAACCCCATAACTGGCATCCCAAAGTTATGGTTTTTATTCCAGTCAGTGACACGGGATTTTCAGGTATGAACTATAACAAAAGACGGGTTGAAGTAACATGCAGTTAACAGACACAACATGACTATACATGTTGCAGAAATAGCCATTATCTAGCATGTGTAGATTCAGATAGTAGGTAGCATTCAAGTAAGTGCAGTGCAAACCTCTCATTATCATCAATTCCAGGAAAATCTCACCACTTAACTTCTTTCTACTATTAGATTGCTGCAAGATAACACAATTTGGTGAATTTAATTCCCTCATATTAATATATTATGGTGTCTTCTACAAAAAGTGAAATTATCTGCATCAGAAAAATATATATAGAAAGTCTGCGTACCACTAAAACCAAAATGTCTTACAAATGTGTGATCATATTAAATACTAGAATACAATATGAGCCAGCTCTTATACCCTCAACTTCTACCCCGTCATCCACATAAGATGTAGTTGTAACACGATTTTATAACTCAAGAAAAATACACAGCAGTCGACTGAAACTAACCATATCCGATGCAGGAAGAGAAACACGGGAGCTGCGAGTCCAGATTCACGTCCTTTTTGTGAGCTCACGTCATAGCAGCTACCTTTTGGGTTTCAGACACCTCCGGGGATGAAAGCGCCTGTATTTTGTATTCCTGCAGGTGCTGTTGCTGTTCTTCTAGACTATCGAGTTCTTGTTCATAATGTACATACTCCTCAGGCTTCTCCCACTAATATTATATAACGGGCACCCATCACAATCCAAGGATATTCAAGATCCAGGAGAAGAAAAGGAAATGCAGAAATGGGAGAACTTCTTACCCTGCTTTCACATGTTACACAATTATAATAATATAAATCTCCATCGGGAGAAACATGCTCGCTCCAGTCACATTCTATAGAGGTTTCTAGCTCAGCACTGGAATCAAATACATTGGATAGAGGTGCAGTATTATTGCTTGCCATTGTTTCTATCTTGCATCCTGAATGTGAAAACTGCAAATACAGAATTGATATTACTGCAGAAGTTAAATGGCATACCTTGACAAAATTGTTTCCATGTCATGTTTCCCTTTCTCATGGGAAGACACGATAGAAGATGAGATATCAAGCATCAGGGGGAATAAACAAAGATGAAAAGAAGTTTCCAATAATCAGGTGAAATTTAAGTACTCAGGTAAGAAGAAACTAAACACCATTAGCGTGGCCAGTAGAAAGAAGATATGCATGCATTAGAACCAACAGCAGTTCGTAAAGGGGCAGTAACCACCTAGATAATTTTAAATTAACATGAGATCCTTAATCGTCATTTTAGATGGTATGGAAAAATTTGATTCTGTCCTCATATGCATATTGTTCTTTTCTGGGTACAGCAGAAAACTGAGCTTATTCTGAATGGAAGACAAAGGAATCATACTGATACAACCTCCAGCTTTTGACAGAACCAAATGGGTAAGTCATAAAGGCGAAGCAGTAACTTGTCAATGGCATCTCAGGACAAGACAGAGGTATTGCATCAACAGGAAGCCTAACTTGTTAGTTGACAAAGAGGAGGAGCTTGTCCAATTACGAGCAAAAAATGCGCAAATTTGTTCCCAACATTTGGAATTTATTTTGGCGATATCAATAAAATCAACTTAAGACTTCTTAAAATAAAACTTTGTTTCCAGAATAGGAGTTTTAGTTAAGTCCACAAACCAAAAGTTTTAGGCTGAAGATGAGAAGTTAGTTGAAGACGCCAAACACAGATTCCAACAAGATGTAAAAAGGTTAAAATAGGGAATATATCCCTTCTCGTGGTTATGGATGATCAGACAGAATATGCTACCTTCATTTGTTGCATTTCACTGGGAAGCATATGCGCACTTGCCGAATCATTTGAATATGCAGCAGTCCTGGAGCAAACTAACGCATTAAGATGATGAAATTTAACAAAAATCAAAACAAGATTAGTGTAGACAATATATATCCACACATGCACAAACATATATGTAATGATGTAACATGTGAGTGTTTTTCTGAGTGTCAGCACACTTCACTAACAAGAGAAAGGCTTGATCATTGATACAGCTTTCAGCGTCAAGAAGAACCCACAAGGCAAACACAAAATAAGAATAGGATTATATAAAAGTATCATAAAGTGAAGATTCGGTATCCTCTTCTGTGTGGAGTCAATTTTCCAGAATTAAAAAACCACTGATTGCGCTAGTAAAGATTTTAAACTATCTTCTTTGGCAACATACTTATGTTAATCAGCTCAGATAAGTTTTCCTGATTTCAGCTAACTACTACTTCCATCCATCAAATTTCAAGCTCTGTTTACCACATTAGCTGTAGAAGTTTGTCCACCCGGTCATCAGCTTTTTCTTTGTCAATCATCTACTCATTTTGTAGAAGAATATTATCAGAAAATGGTGTATTTGTGCGTGCAGGCCTATGCGTGCATATCTACTTCTTAATGGGTGAAAATGACTCCGATATACTGAAATGCCCGGTTTTCCAGAAGAAACAACGGTCATCCAGCTATATGAATATCATATAACAGAGACATGCAAGAGATACTGTACACCTCTTTGTCAATAAGAAAGAGTTCATAAAGCTATTATCAGAAAACCATAAAGGGAGGGCATTATCAGAATGTGTGATAACCTTGAATCCCCTGGCCGTGGCTTCTTTGGATCTGCAAACCGAACTATCAATGGTTGCTCACACCCCTAGCGAAAAGTATCTTAAGGTTAACTTCCAAAATGGATTGAAATTGGAAATAAAGACATACAAGTGTAAAGGCTTACTCTCATCACATATGTTCCATGTAATGCACGAATTGCTGCAAGTGCCATATCTTTAGAAATATATTGGACAAAGCAACATCCTTGAAAGTCACAAAGAGTTCATTGTAAGGAGAAAAGATGGAACATACAATAATCAACAAGCAAGGATTGCACAGTATTTAAGAGATACATAGAAAAACAGACGATGGTACAATTTAACCAAAAGAGAAGTTCCCATAAATTTTCCTTAATCGCCAATTTAAGTGTTGTTTTCAGAGAGCACGGCACAGACCAGAACAGAAATTTGTAGAAAGATAATTCGCATCCACAATAGACTAGGAATAGTTTCTCAAGCCTCATGCAATCCAAACGCACTTAGATTAGGGAGCCTAAGGAATCAGAAGACACATACCGCGGTTATGCCTGAATTCATCCCGGACAATAAAAATCTCTTCAATTACACCAAAAGGGGAAAATATCTGGAAATAGAAACATTCTGTTAGCCTTTGAAAAGTGATCCCCCCACCCCCAAAAAAAACCTGACATTGGATAATTTTTTACCAAGAATATGTAGACACTTTAGGTAGAAACTTGTGTGATTATAAAGCTCAAAACTACATTCTCATGACTTGACACCAGTTCAACTAATTGACAAGCCAGCTTACAGTTTTTTTTTCTCTTCTTCTTCTTTTATTTTTTTATTTTTTATTTTTTATTTTTTTTTATTCAACAGGCCTACTTACAGTTAATATAAGTGCAAAACTACATATAATTCACATCAAGCTTCCGTGCAAGACCATGAACAACAAAACAATGCATGATATAACAAGGTCTAATGCAAAGACATCAACGAACTTAGGCATGCATATGCAACCTCCTTTACAATGGACAGGTAATAGGTCCATAAAAGAGTAGACTGCAACTAAAAGGTACACACTTCTTCAATATCCCATTTCAAAGCCTGTCTACTCAAGCAGCCAACATACAATTTGTGGATAGGTGCACCAATGCTCCCTACAGAAAGAGCGGAACTTGGGATCAACAAGAGGCCAAAATCCATCAGTTTAAGTCAGAAAGCATGCAAAGAGAAATATCAAAACAGACATTTGCAAAAATCATCTATATGGAAATTCCATACATGAACATTTCATATCACATTGGAATAAGGAGGGCATATATTCATAGTAAAAATAACCATTTATGAAGTCTTACACTCTTACTATTAGAGAAAAGCTAGCATTTTCTATTTCATTTCAATGGGTGAGACTGCATATAGCATTTGATAAATGTGGTACAGTTATCAGATTTTAAACCAATAACAAAAATGTACAGATTGTCACCTATGAATGGCAAAGTGATATATTTGCCTATCAATTATAGCATCGCTATGCTGATACCAGAAAATGGCTAACGCTGGCCAATTGAAACATTACATTATTAATCATATGGTTAATGAGCTGCCTCAAAGACAACAATAAGTAATTTCACCATAAATATAGTCGGAAACTAAAGAATCTGCAAAAATAATATGTCCTTCACATGAGAATAACAATTTGGAGAGCGACAACACAATCGTAGTAAAAAAAATCAGAAAACAACATCTTGACAAATGAAATCAGATAGTTTTGAACCAGGAAAGCAATTTAGCAGACTGCACATAAATGAAGCATTTATTTATTTATTCATGGATAAGCAATTGAAAATACTACAAGTGTGACTGACAAAAAATAATCAAGTTTAGGAAACCTGTGTACACTAAACCATAATAAGAACATGGCTTCTAAAGGCAAATCCTTGACAATCAACGCAGTAGGATTTTCATAGAGAAGACAATTACCAAGGCGTTCGCGTTCCTTGTCTGCATATTTAACTTTCAAAGGAACCACCGCCTGAAATGAAAGTAGTATGTAAGAGAATTTTATGTATCCAGAAAATTAAACTTCGAAACAGCTCAAATATGCCATAATAAGTGATAACTGACCCCGGGGAATGTATATTGAGTGTTAAATGCTGTAACTGCATGATCAGCTTGCTCAACCGTTGCATACTTCACAAAGCAACACTCTAGAAATAGATGAACCAAAAAAAACATGTTAACATATTCCTACACTGGAGGAACTAAAAGTGATCCTTTCAGCTTTGGGAAGGCATGTAAAGGAGTATGTGAAAAATAGCAGCACAAGACAGCATCAGATGAGATAATTAAGCTAAGTAAAACACTGGTATTGCAAGAAGCCAAGAACAGGTAACATCCCTTCAAGAATGACTTTAGGTACAACTTCGAGGGTACTATCGGACATAGATCCTTCCACAGTTCCATTGACTTTGAAGGAACAATGCATGCCCTGATAATCTATACTCTTTCCTTTTAATCTGTATGATTGCCTTATCATGATGTATTTGAAATATTTAATCAAACGATACATAAAAGCAAGGTATATTCACACGGAGAATAAACCAACCATGTAATTCATGGGTCGTGGCAATATATAAGCATGACAAAGCACTTCATCAAATAGTGATTTCCGATTAATTTCAACTATAAACGATGCTCCCGAGACTATGAAACCAACCATACATTAAAATCCAGCTGAAATCTAAATTTGAAGTAAAAGTTGAAACAATTGATTCATACCCTGCTGTAAACCGGTCCGCTTATCCTTGAGAAGAACAACCTCAACAATATCTCCGAATTCCCCAAAAACAGTGCTAACCTTAATATAGAGGACAGAGATTATTATTTTCAAAATCATAAACTTTAAGCAAGACAATTTGACAAAAATAAAAAAAATAAAAAAAATCAAAACATGGAGCAAAATGATACTTCAAATTTACAAAGCCATTTACGTCGACATCGCTACTTACATCTAGTTCAGTAGCTGTTCTAGGAATCCCCACAGCGTATAGCTTCACAAAACCGCCATAATCAACATTATCTGCAGAAAATTTACACTAAAAATGGCGATGGTGCTAGATTAAAAAAAAAAAAAAATCGGTTCGGAAAAATAGAAGCTGTGCAATTACTGGAGTGAGGAAATGGTCTCTTGTGCCCCGAGAGAGGCAGCGAAGGATTGGAGTCGGCGTTAGTGAACTCGTTATGCTGGCCGTTGAAATTATTGTGGTGGCGGTGGTCCGGCTGGTAGTGGCCACCGTTAAAGTGCTCTTGCCGGTCGTCGTAGTGGTAATGGCCGCCGTCGGCCGGAAACGGCGGCGCCGTGGCGCAGTGATCGGCGCGCCTCTCTCCTCCGTCTCTCTCCATAGAGTATTTTTTTCGAGAAACGAGGTAATTACTATTCCAGCCCTACGAACGATTTTTGGCGTTGACTCATGACTTATAATTATATGACTCATTTTATCCACAAAATAATTGAGCTCTAAATTGAAATAACCACTTGCCATCAGTGCAATGATAATTATTTTAAAGAAAAAATAAATAATAAAAAGTTAATTGTCAAATAAATTATGATGTGTCATTGGTATTTTATTTATATTCGACTTTTAAACATTTCAATAATACATAAATCTTTTGATTTCTCCTGTGTGGTTATTTCCCCATGGGCTTATCCAAGATTTATACTTTACAATACACTTATACAATTTTTATTGTTTTATAATACAATTTTTAACCATTGAAAAAAAAAATCTTTTGATTTGTAACCATATAAAGTGTTCAATTTTTTCCAGTAAAATGTTACGTCTATGGTGAAACTACATAAAGATAAATTCGTAAAAAAATTGAAAATGTTATAATCTCTGTAAATTGTTATTATTTAAACATTTTAAAAGTGATATCAAAATTATAAATCGACCGGATGTAGTAATGTGTTGAATAATTATTTTTTCCGGTTATTTTATTTGGATCGTAACACATATGGAATATCGCGCTTAAATTTACCGTCCTATTCATCCCCTCACCTCAACCTAAATAATGAATCCAAATTCTATAATTTTATTAACTGGTTGTCTTTTTTTTAAAATCTATCTATATTATAAAATGGAGTTCCTTCAAAAAAAAAATTTTTTTAATGTCTCGCCATCTTCTCTCTCCCAAACACACACATTTACACATTTTTTTTATTACATAATTAATTTGTGGTATATTCAATAACATATTTTGTTATATACATAACATTCAAAACATATTTGTACGAATAAATAAATATATGAGATTTTGCATATTAAGAAGTGATTGATAATGTTTAGTAGATTTTATTGTGTCAAATAATTACCAACATATATTAAATTTATTAAATAAAAAAATCAAGAGAATTATTCGGTAAAATATCATAGTCGGTAGCATACTTTATTATATGTAGATATAACACTTATAATACTTTTTTTAATTAAATTATACATTAAATAGTTAACAATTTAACATTCTAATTAAATGAATAACTAAATCAAACAAATATTAATATTTTTAAGTTTATATAGTTATTATATTATATTTTAGAAAGTATAGTCTCTTAGCGTTCGTTACACTTTAGTACCCAAATGATGGACGTTTCTACACTTCTTTCCCAAAATTTTAAAAAATTACATATTAACACTTAATGTTTGCACAGATGAACACTTATAGGACTATATCAATTTTTCAATTTCACAAATGTTGACTCAGATTGCCGAAAATCTTTCAAACCCAATCTTTAGCATATTTCATTCGTACAAATATTGAATGTTGTTGTTGTTCTTCACAATATTTCACAGTCTATGTTTACATTTGTGAGGCTGTAAAATTATTTTAACGTTATAAACGTTAATTTGTACAAATGTTCACTATCAATATGTAAATTTTGAAATTTTGGAACACACGTATAAAAGTACTCAATGTTGGGCACTAAAGTGTAAACAACCATATTTTAATGCAAATAAAACGAAGATTGATATATAATGAAGCCATGTAGGCTGCATTATTATAATTTCTTAAATTGGAATTTTTATATTTCAATATATATTCATTAACATTATTTTCATTATATTTATTTTACATACAACATAATTATTAGTTTCTTAAGAGTTACATCTAACAAATTTATATAAATATACAGCCCTGAAAACCTGTAAAATGAAACATAAGTTATTGTTATGATCTTTGTTCACATATATTTTTCATAAATTTTTAGTCACAGCCAACTGTACATAATTGTTTCACGAATCACAAGTCATGTTGATTTGTAAGTTTTTATTTGTAAAAATGATGATAGTGCAGCAAATATTACTACGAATATTGTATGCATGCAAGTGTTGCGCAATTTATAATATAATATTTTGACTGCAGTGATTTAGTAATTATTTGAGCTTATCAAATAAAATATTAATTATATAAAATACGAAAATATGACACTTACATTAAATATATAATAATTGAGTTTGAAATTATAAATGAACCCGCGCATTGCATAGTGAAAATCTAGCACACCAGATCACTTGTTGCATTTCCTATTACATTTCCTGTTCCAAGCCTTCATTTAAAATATATATATATATATATTTAATTTATTATGATTTTATTTAATTAAAATTTTCCCTTTAGGGTTCATCCATCCCCAATTAGGGTATATTAATATTTTTTTTTAAAAAAAAAATTCTAGTTATGCAACACCAAATGGAATAGGAATTACAAAAGAAGATCTGATCCGAAAATCTAGTGCATTATAAAAACAATCATTTGCTCACCAGCCCAGTCAACCAAATCAACATATAATTTATTTGGGAAAATAATGACCATGAACAAACATTTAGCTTGGATATTGTATTTAACCATATAATAAATATGGTATTCAAATGTTTTTTTTTTCCTTTGTACAACAAAATAAGAATGAAATAATTATTATATTTCAATAATACACTCGTCACAATCACATATATATAAAAAATTTATATTTGCACTCCTGGATTAACTCTTTGTACTTCACTTGTTCAATGTACTCCTAATTTTATTCTTTTGCACCACATGCACATTCACATTAATGCCCTTCAGTATAAAAAAACATGTTCGGAAACACAATTTTGAATACGTCCAATTGTTCGAGAATATTAATTCGAAAGACACTTATACTTTGAAAAATATGGAATTGGTTTGAAAATTGAAGTTTGAACATTCTCACTGTGTTCGAACTTCGATTTTCGAACACACTTTAAAAAAAACATGTTCGGAAAAATAATTATGGACGCGTCCAACTTATTCGACAACATTAATTCAACGACTCCTATACTTCGAAAAATATGGAGTTGGTTCGAAAATTGAAGTTCGAACATCCTCATTATGTTCGAACTTCGACATTCGAACACTTTGGATGTGTTCAGACTTAATTTTTTATTAAAGAGTATTTAAATAATTTTTTTTATGTGTTGCAAATAGTAAAATTAGTGGTGCAAATAGAAACCCTCGTACATAGATGTGTGTAAATTTACAACATATCCACTTGAGACATACATAAAATATTTCGTTAATTACCTATGTACATTATTTATAAAGTATACTTAACGCACTGGTTTTGCGTGACATGGCTTTTGTTGGTATGTATGTATAATAAAATGCATTTATGCAATATTACAATCACCATAACATTGTAAAGATAAAAAAGCTCATACATCATAGCGTATTAATATATAGTAGTATACAGTCGAGATAGATGAATCTATTTTTAATTTTTATATTAAACACATAACAATACCAGCAACTAACATTAATTTAATATAGCTACTCTAATAATTTACATAATTTTTTCCCTAATAAAATTAAAGTAATCCTACGTAATAATTGCATATATTATCCAAGGACATCATCGTACAAAACGGTGCGGCCCGGCCTAATTCGGACTACCCGACAAACCTTGTCCGACAATTATTCTCTCTCTCTCTCTCTCTCTCTCTCTCTCTCTGTGCTTATTCAGACATTAATTCTCCCCTTATTTTTTTTACATATATATAATAATAATGGAAGGAAGGAAGGAGTGCGGAAAGCTCAAAAATGGGGGGTGGATAAAAATCTTTCTCGAAACTTCACTAACCCCCCTCTTTTATTTCCCGTTGTTTTTTCGATGATCATTTTCCCGAATTTCAGGTTTTTGCACATTGTTTCCTGATTGGTACGCCCTAATTTCATCTCATGTTTGGTTCTGTACAAACATTGATTATGTTTCGAGTTGCGTTGTTCTTCGATGAAATCTACGTTGTTGCTTTTTTACGCGTTTGTTGATTTTTTCCAAGGACGCGGATTAGGAAAATCATGCTTTATAGCTGCCTAACCTTTGACTGATTGAATTTATTTATTTCAAATGATTTTGGTTACAGGATAATTGTATTGATTGAATTATTCTGAGGTTTTTGGGAAAATATATTCCCAAAATTTCAGAGCCCTAATTGCAAAATTTGTGGGGATCGATCGGTTTTGTGGTTTTCATTGTGGATGCGTGTTGAGGGTTTGACTTTTGTGTTGTCACGAAATTGCTATTACTGTAAATAAAGTTATCTAGGGTGAGAGATCGAGTGAGGGGATCATACGATTTTATGGAAAATGGAGCAGAAAGAAAAAGAAGTTGTGATTGATATCGAAAATGGGGATGCTGAGCCCCATTCGGATAGCAAATGGGGGAATAAATCTTTGAACAAGCTTGTTAGTGGAATCTTGAATTTCAATGGATCAAGTGATGAGGAGCCGGGGGTGGATTCGGATGGTGGATCAGCAGGAGAACTTCCCGATGAGACTACGAAATTGTTGGGTGGACAGCCGAAAGAGAAAGAGAAAGAGAAAGAGAGACGAAAGGGTGGGAGAGTTAAAAAGGCTTCAAAACCACCTCGGCCTCCAAAAGGCCCGACCTTGGATGCTGCTGACATGAGGTTGCTCAAGGAAATCTCTAGAATTGCTATAAAGAAACGTGAGAGGATGGAACGTTTAAAAGCATTGAAGAAGATGAAATCACCTAGATTGTCATCCTCCTTGTCACCATCATCATCGCCATCATCACCAGTATGTTCATCTACTGCCACCATCTCGGCCTTGTTCGTCACTCTTTTCTTTTTTCTTGTGCTAATCTTGCAAGGTATATCGCCACCATTGCCACTTCTTTTAATTATCATTTTCAGAACTTCATTCATCATCAAATATAGGGTTATACTAACATTGATTTTCTACAATGTTGTTTAACATTTTTACACCATTTTGTCGCATTACTAATGTTCAGATACAGATTTGTTGGGATTGTCATTTTTGTTTTTGAAGTTTTCCTTATTAGGATGGTCATATATAAAATTCTTGTAGTTTGTTTCGTCATGTGAAGAGAAATTGTCTTTGAATTTCATTTTGTCAAACTTGCAATGTGAAGTGCTTTTATAGTCTTCCCTTTTTAGTTAGGTTGAAATCAACATTTCTGCTGCCGCATATACTTCTATTTTTTCCTCAAGGAGTGGTATAAGGACAGAAATTATGTCTCCTGATAAACATAAATTTTTATCATATTCCTACATATTAAGGTTTAGTAATTTTGTTTACTCAAGCAAGCAGTTCGTTCATGTGCAGGTCTCAGCTCAAGCACCGGTTCAAATTTGACAATCGCGGGGGCTCCTCAGCCAGCGCCAGAGACAACAGGCTTGTCGCCTGTCCAGTTCTACAAAACTATTATGTCAGATGATGGCGCTGCACCAAGTTTCCTACCTCCCAAGTGCGTATTTCATTTGTGCTCGTTGTCTATGTAAACTCTCATTCATCTACGTGCAGAATTTGTTTACTTACTGTTAATAACTCACTCGACTGTTTAACCTTGTCGATGCAGATCTGCATAATAGCTCTCTCTCTGGTTCCGGTTCCGGTTCAGGTTCAGGGCTCTGCTCGTTGGAATGGAATGAGAATGGAATGAAAATGACAACGAACATCTCTGGAAAACATAGTTACGGTTGTTTGAAATGCTGGAGATCCAATTCTAACTGAATGCACACAAAATTAGTCCGACTCCGTGTAAATGAGAAGTCACTTGATTCACTTGCATTTGTTGAAAGTCTCTTTGTATCTAAGCCTATTTGATGAAATAATAAAAGTTCACTTTTCTTGTGAAGCGCGGAGTAGATATTTTATTTGGTTATATTTATAATTTATTGGAGATACAATGATGAATTTCTGATAGCTATTGTTGATTGCGTTATATTTTCCCCTTTAATTCTGAAAAAATCTGCACAATTTTCCTTTTTCCATTTTTTATTTTGCCAAAAATGCCCCTTGAGTTTTTTATTGTCTTGCATTTTTCCTATTTTTAAATAACGGTATTTTCTTTGCATTTATTATTTTTTTTAAATGAAATGAGTTTTCGTATAATATTTCAATAACAGCAAAGGGAATGCTGTATGCTCTTATATTTCTTTGGATCAATTGCATCTAAAATAAAAAAATTTCATCATTTTTTTGTTTTAGACGTGACTTTTAAATTTTGACAATAACATCAAAATTGTACATATTTTTATGATTAAAACATCAATGATTGTATTGATGAATTAAAGCTAACATGACATTAAATATCACATGCGTACATATGACGTGCATATTCCACCTGAGCTATTAAAATGGCATCATTGTTATAAAGGTTTTTGAATTTTAGTTCGAGCGATTCCGATTCCAATTCCAATTCTAATTCCAATTCCTATTCGTTAATAAATCTCTAGACTAAAATTGTGATGAACATCTCCTAATTTAACTTGAACATTACATTCACGATCTGAGTGAGGGGGAAAAAAAGACCCAACGAGTCCAACACATAACGTAAGTTCAATTTTTGAAAACAAATTTGAGAAATTTTATTGAAATGACATCGATTGATGATGATTGCAAAAAAGTTAGAGAGACAATGAGACGAGAGGCTATGAATCAAGAGAATTTCTCAAGCAGCGACAGTTGCAGCTCCTCCAGCAAAGTTGAACCGATTTGATCTCCGGCCTCAATCTGATGCCGGATTTCGACATCTTCCTCGAATCGTCCGCCACTCGAACGGTGTCGGATATCTCACCACCATCCCGAAGAAGCCGTGAGCAGAGCGCCACCGGCGAAGAAATTGAAACTCTTGCTGGCTCGGCCTATCGTCCTGGTTGACTCACAGGAGAAAGGGATTATGTTGGTTCATTCATTTCTCACCCATCCGTCGACTCTTATTTAATCGGATATCTTGTAAGTGTTTCCGGATTCTGAAATAATTCCTAGTTTATATTGTTGTAGATGTTGAATTGTTCATTGATTGTGTTTCTAATTTTGAGGTGAATTCTAGTATTTTTCATTTTGGAGATTAATGATTTTGCTGTGTTGAGTTTCATTTGTCGGTTGGATTGAATTCGAATTGGATGAAGCATTAATGAAGTAATATATTATTTGATAATTGTAGAGAAACGATAGTAAAATTGTAGCTAATAATGATTTTCTGAGAGAATCTGAGAGGAAAAAGAAAAGGCTTGTGGTATTGGTTACTGAAGAGACAAAAGCAAATAACGGTTTTGCAACTGAAAAGTGAGAGAAAATGAGCTGAATTCTTGCATCCATTACACACAAAAACCCACAGCATTTGTTACATCCCTCCAAAGCTGTTAGACAGACCTGCAATACACATTTAAGGAGAGATAGAGTGAGAGGGAGATGAGATAGGGATGCATTAAAAGAGGGGATTAAGTGGTTTTTGTATGTGAATGAGGATGTATAATAATGGATGAGTTTTGCTTAGATTATTGATGATGATGTTAAACGGGGTAGGTTGAAGTGTGGGAAAGGAGGTCTCTCTCTCTTTCTTCTTCATATTTATACATCACTAGTTGAAGTTTCAGAGACCCTTTTTCTCTTTCTTCTCAATTTCTATTTTTTGGTGCTTTCACTTTGTTCCGTGAGCTTTGAATAACGCGTATTGATGGGCTGATAAGGGAAGGTTCTCATAAAAGAGGTGAGGAAAATATTGATGGCGCATGTTGGTGGGCTAATAAGGGAAGGTTCTTAGAGTGTTGGGACACTTAAAAAAAAGGCTTGATAAATTTCATTTTTATACTGTTCCGCTCCTAAGACTACCAATATCAGCAACCACTCCAACCACCCAACCACTTTAATATTTAATTAATTTTTTTCTCTTCCACATCATCAATATTCATCCAACCCAACCACATCTATTTTACATATTTTATCCATGACCACTCGACCACCCAACAACACCACTATATATAATTATTTTATTTTATTGATAAGATTAAAATATTACATGTACTAAAAATAATATAAAAAAATTATAATTATAAACAAGAAAATGACAATAGTCCAAAAAGAATTGTTGTGGTATCGCCTAGCTGGGGATTACACCTCTTGATTCCCTACCTCTAGCGGTTCTTAACACAAGCCACTCAAGTGGCTAGAACCAAGATTTACAAGTGTTTACAAGAAATGACAACTACAGAAACTAGACTAGAGTTTCTTCAAGCTGCACCAGCAAACAGCCTCAGAGATGAAGGCCAAGGGAACCTTCAAAGTTCTTCACAGGCACAGATGTATTCAGATCTGTAGAGCAATCAAATGAACAAGTTAGATAATCCAGCAGAAGCAATAAATAGAGAAACAGGAAAGAACATGAAGCAATCGAGAGTGGGAAAAGGTGCCCTAGGCACGACGGCTCAGATTTTCCCACTGGGATCTGCAGTAGCCCTCTCCGGCGACCGGAGAAAGAGTCCAGGGAAGGGGAAGAGGAAACGGGGTGGCTAGGGTTCAAGGGGGCAGGGGGTTTCAGCTTCTCTTTCTCACAACACACTCCTCCCAAACACTCAGCGGCCAAACAGGAGCCGATGGACAGAACTCCGACCAGAGAAACCGTGGGAGCGAGGTGAGAAGATCCAAAAAGAGAGAGAGAGAATGTGAGATTAGATTCTGAGATCGAGTGTATCTAGAGTGAGAGAGATGAGTGATATTATAGATGCTTCTAGAGCATAGGGAAATACCAACAGCCTTAATGCTGTTTTAATTAGGAAGTTGGATCGACAATTAGGGTTAAAGGTTTGGGGCTGGGCCGGGTAGATGGGTTATTTAGTAATTGGGCCAGAAAAGGGACAAATGGGCCAACCCCCAACAAGAACAAATGAGCAATAAATGGTTGACATGGATTGTGCTTTTTATGAATGGTTGAGATTTATTGCTTTATAATGAACGGTGGAGATCAAATTGACATGGATTATGCTTTTCATGAAAGGTTGAGATTTATTGCTTTATGATGAACGGTGGAGATCAAATTGACATAGATTGCACTTTTTATGAATGACTGAGATTTATTATTCAGATAAAATAGTCAATTCCAAAAATATTACAAACTAATTAAACAACATTTCATAAAAAAAATTGCACTCATTAAAAGGTATTTCCTAAAATTACATGATTTTTTTTATTATTTGGATATATAGAAAACTAGAGAAAAAAATAGATAAATTTAAAATGTGTTAAAATATAGCAAAATTGATATCTATTTGTAAAGAATAAAAAAATATGAATTTTGTTATATTTTTTTATTTATTTTTATTATATTTTATATAAAAAATATATCAATTTTAAATATATTTAAGTACAAAATGAATTGGTCAATAAGATGGAGACAAGTGTCTCCATCCTATTGGCCAAAGCAATGGGTTGGGGGGAGACCCATGTGGTTAAATGGGGGGCTGGTCGACCGAAATTTATCCATTTTTCATTTTTTTTTTCAAATGTGGCATGTGACCACTTGGTAAGTGGTCGCCGTTAGGTGTAGTCTAAGTTAGCATTGTTTCTTTTTTTTTTGAGAAAAAAGTTAGCATTGTTTCTGATATAGTAAGAAATGATGAATGCTTGTGTAGCACCCCAAACCCGGAGGGGTCAAGGTGCTAATGGAAACACACGCGAAGGAGAAAATCCCATAGAAAAATTTCCAATTAGAGTAATCAAATTGAGATTTGCTATATCAAGAAGCTTACATTTACTAGTCAAACACCAATAATCAATATATTTGACTTAATCAAGAACCAATAGAAATAGATCTTAAGAAAATTGACTGGTCAACTACATCAAAATAATAATAGTCAATTCGTGAAACATAACGTGACCAAAACGCTCATAGGCGTACACGTGGCAAAAGTCAAAGTTCAGCGGAAGCATAGAAATTAAGAATCATACAGTTGACCATCACCAAAGCTTACAGCGGAAGCATATGAATCATATAATAGTTTGACCATAACAAATAAATTCAAAAGACGGTCAACTAAAAACAAAAGGTCTCCATTGGTCCACATCTGCCACCCGCCATCATCAATTACCTATAAAACATTTTAAATAATGGGGCTGAGTGCCAGAAAACACTCCGTGGACATACTCATACATTCGTCCCATAATTTGCATAAAAGAATTAACAATAATCATAATAAAGATTTCACATTTGACGTCACAATTCATACGCTCATTAAACATAGTGGAGACCGACTCTAATGTGATCACATATCATCTATAGCATATTCATAACATATTCGGATATCCTCATATGAGTCGTATTAAATCCACAATGAGCAACATAAACATAAATCATAATTCATTTTTTTCCATATTGGACGAAAGTTTAAATACATTTTCGAAAGAGTTTTGGTAAGTAAGCCCACCTTCTAGCTAAATGTAGCTGACGCTTTAATCTCAACTTGCACATGCTAAGCCTGCTGCCTCGGGTTAAGACCTACACATAAGGGCTATGTCTTAGAAACTTATTAGGGTAATTAACCTATTCTATAATGTAAATAAGGGTATAAGGTATATCTATAAAATAAAGTCACGAAAAGACGACGCCTAAAGATCAAACGGGTAATCCTAGCTTTAAGCTATACCCGAGCCCTTGATCGAGTATAATATATGGATTAAAATCATAATACTTAAAGTAAGGTTTGAAAGATAATACAACACCAATAAAGTATTACTTATAATATAATATGCTTAATTTGAATTAACTTCAAAATTAAACAAAAATAGAAAAAGAAATAAAATAATTAAATACATAAATAAAATTGTAGTCAAAAGGACTTGAACCCATACATTAAATGTAAAATAATAATACCTTAATCACTATACCAAATGATTTAATACAACATAATACAAACTGTTATAATTAAATAGCTTCATGAATGCAGTGAATTAATTACACAAAATAAGAATTAAAACTGCACCAAATGGTTTTGAACCCTGGACCTCCTAAACACCAACATAGCACTTAACCATTAAGCTAAGCCATGTTTTCGAAACTAATCCTCTTTAATTAATTATATATTTAGTCCATAAAGCTTTTATGATAAAAAGATTAAAAAGGAATAAAATTACTTCAATAGGATTAGAACCCTTGACCTCTTAGGCATTAAGCTAAACACTAAGGAGCTGATTGGTATGGTGGAATGGAATGACCATTCCCATGTCTATTTCCATTCATGTGATTGGTATGCCTTAACATCGGGAATCACCATTCCCGAAGGAATCGCTATTCCCAAAAGTAAGGGAATAGCCATTCCACTCACCCCCCATGGGTTTAGCTATTCCCAATGAACCAAAAAATTAATATATTGTATATTTACACATAATGATGTCTTATAATATCATTTGATCACATTTAGAAAAATAATTCAAAAATTATATTAAATAATTTATTATTATTATTATATATTTATATTTTAAAAAATTAAAATATATATACTAAAATAAAATTTTGATAGTTTTTAAAATTGTATTGAAGAAAAATGAAAGTGGTACCAAAATAAATGTAACATATAAATATATTCTAATAAAAAACAAACTAATTATAATTTAATATATTCAGATAAAAAATTAAAATGATAAACTATTTTTCTGTGGAGTAAAAATATTTTTGTTAAGGTATACAAATTATTATGTGTATTAATTAAATACTTTGGAATAAAGTTTTTAATAAATTAAATAAATTCATTTTTTTAAAATATTAGAAAAAAATCACTTACTATAAAAGAAATGCAATTTAGAAATATAAGAAAAAAAATTACAACGCGTGTTAATAATATTAGTTATTACACTTTGTTCAATTATAAAGAAATTTAAAAGTATTAAAAATATTCATTTTACAATATAAAAAGTAAAATAGTATTCCATTCCGTTCTTCATTCCGGTGACATACCAATCATAAGAATTGTCATTCCATTCAGACTTTCATTCCATTCCTAAGTTCATTCCATTCATACCTAATTCCATTCTTTCATACCAATCACCTCCTAACCATTAAACCATATGTCATTTTCAAAATTTAATTGATGTTATTAATTATATAAGGTTTAAAATCATCTGAGTTAAAAATAATTAAAATGAAATAAAACTACATTAAGAGAGGTCGAACCCTTACCCTTTTAATTAATAAATCTGAACATATCCATTAAGCTAGATTCAATTTTCAAAATATATGGCTTGATTTTAATTAATTAAATTTGAAACAGAGGACATTAATTACAATAAAGGAGATTTAAAAAAAAATGCATGTATGAAGGTTTGAACCTTAAACCTTTTGATTATTAAATCTGAACATATCCATTAAGCTAATTACCATTTTTGAAATTTACACATGATTTTAATTAATTTAAAGTTGAAACAGAGGACATTAATTACAAAAAGAGATTTAATAAAAATAAAAATGCATGCAAGAGGATTTGAACCTTAGATCTTATAGTATTAAATTAAACATCAACCATTGGGCTACAAAACCTTATGGAAATATTAACCTATACTCTTTATTAAATAGTTTCATAGATCTAAAAGAAAAAAAAATAATAAAATAAAATAAAATGTAACTACAAACACACACAAACACACGCTCAAACACACTCACAAACACACGCTCAAACACACACACACACACACACATTCACGGCAGATTGCACACATGCACAATCTTATATTTTTTTTTTCTTTTCTTTTCATTAAACAATCATTAACATCTAAAGAGTTCAAGAACACCAAGAACATCATGAAAAAAATTAAAAATATATATATTAAAGTCATCCAACTAAAATAGCCCTTAAATCACAATATATACACTAAAATCGAAAATAAAGTTCAAATATAAAGAAAGAAATGAGGTATTAAAAGGCTAGGGATTAACCCATTTTTAGATCCGAAAATCGGAAGCTTAAACCTCAAAATTTCTTAAAAATAATCGAAGAATAAGAAAGAGGAGAAGAAGAGGAATCCAAAAATGTAATTGCATGTAAAAAATAAGGTTGCCGGAATTTTTCCGACCGACGGCTCCGTCGGCGATGACGGCGGCGCCGGCGCCGGCGGCGGAGATGAGGGGAGGCGAGAGGGAGGCGGGAGGGAGAGAGAAGAGAGGGATGGGGGCTGACCTAAAAAATGAATCCTCCAAAATGACCTAGCTAAGGAGTGAAAGGGGTATTTATATCCCTTCACATTTTAACCTAAAAAATTAATTAAATTCCTAATTAAATCATAACTTGGTCAAATGAAGTCCCACTTAGGTGAAATTAGTCTCTATGTATTCGTATCGATGAGCACTATCATCTATCATATTCGATCGTCTCGTTCCGATAACTATAGGTCTCGAAAATAATTAAAAATATAAATGGGCTAAAAAGCCCATGAATTGGGCCTAAATAATAAAATGCCTAAATTTTCATTTGGGCCATGAAATCACAATTAAAAAAAATAGATTTGGGCCTATTATAAAATCTTGGGGTGTTACAAATCTACCCCTCTTAAAAGAATTTCGTCCCGAAATTCAAGTACCTGGTAAGGTTAGGTTTGGATATTGCCTCCTGATTTCCTCTTCAATTTCCCATGTGGCTTCATCCTTTCCGTGCCTGCTCCACTGCACTTTCACTAGCACTGTCTCTTTGTTTCGTAAATTTTGAACCTTGCGGTCGAGAATCGCTATTGGAGCCTCTTGGTAGGTAAGATCAAGATCTACCTCCACATCTTCATCGTGTACAGTGTGACTTGTGTCAAAAACATATTTACGTAGCATCGACACATGGAATACATCATGTACTCCTCCTAGTTTGGGTGGCAAAGCAAGCCTATAAGCAACTTCTCCTACTCGATCGAGAATTTCATAAGGGCCAATGAAACGCGGTCTTAACTTCCCCCTTTTTCCAAAACGAATTATTCCTTTAACCGGGGATATCTTAAGGAAGACTTTATCTCCTACTTCAAAGTGTAAGTCTCTTCTACGCTTGTTCGCATAGGACTTTTGTCTATCTTGAGCTTCTTTAATTCTGGTTCGTATTTTGTTGGCGGCTTTCTCTGTGGCTTGCACCAATTCGGGGCCCAGAATTTTCTTCTCCCCAACCTCATCCCAATAGAGTGGTGATCTGCACCCTCGACCGTACAAAGCCTCATAAGGTGCCATCCCAATGGTCGCCTGATAGCTATTATTGTATGCAAATTCCACTAAAGGCAAGTAGTCTTCCCAACTTCCACCTTGATCCAGAACTACAGTCCTCATCATATCTTCAAGAGTTTGTATGGTTCTTTCTGATTGGCCATCAGTTTGAGGATGAAAAGCAGTACTAAAATTCAGTCTGGTTCCCATAGCATCTTGCAAACTTCTCCAAAATTTTGAGGTGAAACGTGTATCTCGATCTGAAGTAATAGACACAGGAACTCCATGCAAACGAACAATCTCTTTGATATAGATTTGAGCCAGTTCATCTAATCCCAACCTATGTCTTATTGGCAAGAAGTGTGCTGATTTGGTCAATCTATCAACAATAACCAAAATTGTCTGGTTATTGCGTACTGTTTTCGGTAACCCAATGACAAAGTCCATTGTAATGTGTTCCCATTTCCATTCAGGGACTTCGAGTGAGTTTAAAAGTCCAGCGGGTTGTTGATGTTCCGCCTTTACTTGCTGGCAAACCAAACAGTGTCCTACGTAAATCGCAATATCCCTCTTCATGCCTTTCCACCAAAAAGTTTCCCTTAGATCTCGATACATTTTCATTCATCCGGGATGAGCAGTGTACGGAGTGTTGTGCGCTTCTGCTAGTATCTCACATTTTAACTCATCATCTTGGGGTACACACAGTCGACTCCCAAAAGTAAGTGCTTGATCATCGGTTACAATAAATCCTTGGTTGTCTTCGGTGCGGCTCTTCTCTCTCATCTTCTCAAGAAAGTCATCTTGGCATTGAGCCTCAACTATACGAGCTCGTAGGTTTGGTTTCACTACTAGAGTTGCAATTCGAGCCTCCGTGCTCTCCGGTGGTATGATCACCTCCAAATTCAATTTAGAGAAATCTCTAATCAGTTGCTCTTGTTGGGTGAAGAGACAATTCAGTGCTACCCTATTCTTTCTACTTAAAGCATCAGCTACGACATTTGCTTTCCCAGGATGATACAAGATGGTACAATCATAGTCTTTCACGAGTTCCAACCATCTCATTTGCCTCATGTTGAGTTCCTTTTGCTCAAAAAAGTACTTTAGGCTCTTATGATCCGTATAGATCTCACACTTGACTCCATAAAGATAGTGCCTCCAGATCTTCAATGCATGAACAACGGCTGCAAGCTCCAAATCATGAGTAGGGTAGTTGACCTCATGTGGTTTCAACTGCCTAGAGGCATAGGCTATAACCTTCCTGTTTTGCATCAACACACATCCTATTCCTTGCAGAGATGCATCTGTACAAACTACAAAACCTTCTGCTCCATCAGGAACAGTTAACACATGAGCAGTTACCAATTTCTTCTTAAGTTCTTGAAAACTCCCTTCACAGTCTTTTGTCCAAATGAATTTCACTCCCTTCTTTAGTAGTTGGGTCATAGGTTTTACAATCTTGGAGAATCCTTCAATAAATCTTCTATAGTAACCAGCTAAGCCTAGGAAGCTACGAATTTCACCAACATTAGTAGGAGACTTCCAATCACTCACTGCCTCCACCTTGTAGGGATCTACTTTGATGCCTTGAGCCGAAACTATGTGGCCTAGAAAGATAACTTCATCCAACCAGAATTCACATTTGCTAAACTTAGCATACAACTTCTCTTTCCTCAATGTCTCCATTACTACTCTTAGATGTTCCTTGTGTTGTTTCTCATCCTTGGAGTAGATGAGTACATCATCAATAAATACTAGCACAAACTTATCTAAGTATTGATGGAAAACTCGATTCATTAAGTCCATGAATACAGCTGGCGCATTGCTCAGTCCAAAAGGCATCACCACAAACTCATAATGACCATACCGTGTCCGAAAAGCTGTCTTTGGTATGTCATCTTTCTTCACCTTCAATTGATGATAGCCCGATCTCAAATCAATCTTGGAGAAAATGTTAGCACCCTTGAGTTGATCAAACAGGTCATCAATTCGAGGTAGAGGATACTTGTTCTTGATTGTCAATTTGTTTAACTCCCTGTAATCTATGCACATACGTAGTGATCCATCCTTCTTCTTGACAAATAACATAGGAGCTCCCCAAGGTGAAACACTAGGTCTGATGAACCCTTTATCTAATAATTCTTGTAGTTGGACTTTTAGCTCTTGAAGTTCCTTTGGCGCCATTCGATATGGTGCTTTTGATACTGGGGCGGCTCCAGGGATAAGGTCGATAGTGAACTCTATTTGACGATCAGGTGCGACTCCAGGTAGTTCCTCAGGAAAAACATCTTGGTAGTTATGAACAACAGACACATCTTCAATGGTTACTCCTTTGGTCTCGTCCCCTATCAGGCTTACCAAGAAAGCCTGACATCCTTTCTTCTTGATCATCTTTATTACCTTCATAGCTGATATCATAGGTATCGCCGCTCCTACTTTTGATCCATAAAAAGTGAACTCTGGCCCTTCTGGCGGTTGAAGCGTTATTTCCTTCTCGCGACATCGTATTGTTGCACGATTTGCTTTAAGCCAATCCATCCCAAGAATAATATCAAAATCACTCATTTCTAGCACATGCAGGTCTGCCTTAAGATAGTTATCGTCAAAATTTAACTCTAATCCAGCACAGATCATACTAGCTACAAGCATCCTCCCTGATGGTATACTTACTTCTAGGGGTTCACTCAAGTTTTCTCCTAAAATTCCCAACTTCTTATATGCTCTCATAGATATGAACGAGTGTGTTGCTCCAATGTCAAAGAGTGCAAGCATTGGGGTGTTATGAATATCGATCATACCTGCCATATTCCCAGGTGCTTGAGCTGCTTGTTGTTGGTTCAAGGCAAAGGCACGTGCATTCCTAGGTGGTTGTTGTCCCTGGTTGTTTCCTTGATTGTTCCTTGCATTATTTCCTTGGTTGATCCCCTGATTGTTCCCATAGTTATTCCCCTGATTGTTCCTCGGATTATTCCCCTGGTTGTTCCTCGGGTTATTCCCCTGGTAGTTTCCTTGGTTGACTCTCAAATTATTCCCTTGGTTGTTTACTTGATTTCCCCTATCTCTAGGGCAAAAGACAAGTGCCATTGTGTCCTATTCGATATCTTGAGATTAAAAAGGAATAAAATTACTTCAATAGGATTAGAACCCTTGACCTCTTAGGCATTAAGCTAAACACTAACCATTAAACCATATGTCATTTTCGAAATTTAATTGATGTTATTAATTATATAAGGTTTAAAATCATCTGAGTTAAAAATAATTAAAATGAAATAAAACTACATTAAGAGAGGTCGAACCCTTACCCTTTTAATTAATAAATCTGAACATATCCATTAAGCTAGATTCAATTTTCAAAATATATGGCTTGATTTTAATTAATTAAATTTGAAACAGAGGACATTAATTACAATAAAGGAGATTTAAAAAAAATGCATGTATGAAGGTTTGAACCTTAGACCTTTTGATTATTAAATTTGAACATATCCATTAAGCTAATTACCATTTTTGAAATTTACACATGATTTTAATTAATTTAAAGTTGAAACAGAGGACATTAATTACAAAAAGAGATTTAATAAAAATAAAAATGCATGCAAGATGATTTGAACCTTAGACCTTTTAGTATTAAATTAAACATCAACCATTGGGCTACAAAACCTTATGGAAATATTAACCTATACTCTTTATTAAATAGTTTCATAGATCTAAAAGAAAAAAAATAAAAATAAAAAATAAAATGTAACTACAAACACACACAAACACACGCTCAAACACACTCACAAACACACGCTTAAACACACACACACACACACACATTCACGGCAGATTGCACACATGCACAATCTTATATTTTTTTTTCTTTTCTTTTCATTAAACAATCATTAACATCTAAAGAGTTCAAGAACACCAAGAACATCATGAAAAAAATTAAAAATATATATATTAAAGTCATCCAACTAAAATAGCCCTTAAATCACAATATATACACTAAAATCGAAAATAAAGTTCAAATATAAAGAAAGAAATGAGGTATTAAAAGGCTAGGGATTAACCCATTTTTAGATCCGAAAATCGGAAGCCTAAACCTCAAAATTTCTTAAAAATAATCGAAGAATGAGAAAGAGGAGAAGAAGAGGAATCCAAAAATGTAATTGCATGTAAAAAATAAGGTTGCCGGAATTTTTCTGACCGGCGGCTCCGGCGGCGATGACGGTGGCACCGGCGGCGGGGAGGAGGGGAGGCGAGAGGGAGGCGGGAGGGAGAGAAAAGAGAGGGATGGGGGCTGACCTAAAAAATGAATCCTCCAAAATGACCTAGCTAAGGAGTGAAAGGGGTATTTATATCCCTTCACATTTTAACCTAAAAAATTAATTAAATTCCTAATTAAATCATAACTTGGTCAAATGAAGTCCCACTTAGGTGAAATTAGTCTCTATAGATTCGTATCGATGAGCACTATCATCTACCATATTCGATCGTCTCGTTCCGATAACTATAGGTCTCAAAAATAATTAAAAATATAAATGGGCTAAAAAGCCCATGAATTGGGCCTAAATAATAAAATGCCTAAATTTTCATTTGGGCCATGAAATCACAATTAAAAAAAATAGATTTGGGCCTATTATAAAATCTTGGGGTGTTACAGCTTGTTTGATTGCGTGTTCTGTTGTAGTGTGATTTTAGTTCTGATTAGACATGTAAGTTTTTGCCACATATTTCGTGTTTACGGTTATGTTTGGACATTGTCATCGTAAAACATTTGTGATTTGAGGTGAATTCTGTGATTTTTCATTTTGGAAGTTTACGATTTTGCCGTGTTGAGTTTCATTTCATTTATCGGTTCGACTGAATTTGAATTAGATGAAGCATTAATGAAGTAATGTTACTTGATGTAGCTGTGCATTTTTTTTAGTGCATGTACGGAGATTTATGTTGTTTTGAGTAATTCTTAGATCTATTTTGGGTTTTAAGTTTATAGAAGAATCTGTTGTCACAGGTGCGTTAAAGATGCCATTGTTGGTCTTGTAAGGTGGAAGATCAAGACCGTGTTGAAGATTTTTAGTGATACCTTTATTTGTAATTAGTGTTACTTTCTTTTGTAATTAGTGATACTTTATTTTGTAACCAATAATATTTTTCTCTATGATAATGAATTTTTTTTTTACTCAAGAATGAGTTTTTATTGTATTCATAGACCCGATTCTCAATTTGAGATTATGTTTTAAACTGACACTTTTCTTTCTAATTAGTGATACTTGCATTTGTAATTAGTAATACTTTCTTATGCAATTAGTGATACTTTTCTTTCTAATTAGTGATACTTTCTTCCGCAATTAGTGATACTTTTCTTCAATTAGTGATACTTTTTTCTACAGTAATGAGACTCCACTTCACAGATAATGATACTTCATCCCATAAATAATGATACTCATATGTGAGTTAATGATACTCCATCTCATAAATAATGATACTTGAGTTAATAATACTCAACTCATTTTTAATGACATTTATCTATTCTTGATTCGATAATTAATGTTTAATCATCGATAATATTATATTATACTCCACTTCCGACTTAGTAATACTTCATTCATAATTAATGATACTTCACATCATAGTTATTGATATTTCATCAGATATATATCTAATTATTTTTCACTTAATAATTAATGACATTTTGCCAAATTTATATCTAATGATACTTAACTTCATAGTTAATGATACTTCATTTTATAGCTAATGTTAATTGGTTTGGTAATTAATGTTTAATTAACCTCAGAGCTACTAATACTTCATATCATAGATGTGATACTTTACTTTATAACTAATTATACTTCTTTTTTTTTTTCTATCGTAATAAATAACAATTTGAACATAAAAAATGATAATTTTATCTGTGGTAAATAATATGTTTATTTATAACAAATAATTTTAGCCATAGCTTATACAAATCATATACGCACACCACCACCACCAACAACAGCAAGGAAAAAGAAAAAAAATCTACAGCACATAAGTTTGCAATCAAATATCATAAACTCATTGTCGTAACAACTCACACAATTCCCAGTATGAAGAAAGATATGCACAACAATACTTAAGCAAAAGTCTGTGGTTGAACTAGAATTTTGCCTCTATCTCAATTAAGGAGAAAAGAAATGGTGGTTTCTAATCTTTACTTTCCCATCTTTCGATCACAACCTTGAATTATTTATCCCTGCACTTTACCTACAAATCTCAAAGGCATTAGAATTAATCTTGTCATCTCAACTTCAAGAATCAAATCGGCGATGAAATTCGTACGTATTTTGTCACTCTAGTATGTAATCCAATCTTCCATATATGGACAACGACTCTACCAACGTGATGCTAAGAATAGTGCAAGCACATGATACAGAAAGTACCTTGCATTGCTCTTTAAATCATTCTAATAGGAACAATTGGATTTTATGCCACCATGACTCCACTTGTAGAAAGGGATTCTGCAAGAGCTAAGACTATTATTATATTATAGTAGCTATATGGAATGCAATAGCTCTTTTTGTTGGCGTATTCTCCGAGTCGAAGCTTTCAGGATGAAAGATCTCCCTAATTTCTCGCACAATCGGTCTGCACTGAATGCTAAGGAATCGATGAGCTTTAAGAATGAACCGATGATGAAATTTCAAATTCTCACGAACTGATATGACTTCGAATTGATATAATCGAACAACCTGGGGATTTGGTTTGTGAAGACTGACCAATCCGCTGAAAAATCGAACGAAATAAGTGGGTAGATGAGAGAGAAATCACGAGTTGAAGAACTAGGTTTCAGATCGGGGAAGATAGATTTTTCTCTTTTATTATTATTATTATTATTATTATTATTATTATTATTTCTCTTTTATAATTTAAAAGGTGGGTTGGGCTTGGGTAGATGGGATCCGGGTATGGAGGCTCCGTCTAACGTAAGAGACCTGTTAGACGGTCTCATACAAGTTTTTATCTTTTTTTATATGTTTTCCAGGCTTAACACGGGGGTTTATAGTTTTGGTGTCCTACTTTATGTTTGGAAAATAATAATATTAATAATTATCATAAAATGGAACGAGGCACGAAGGACACCAATTATAGATCATACCGCACACCGTAAATTATAATAGACATGTCATGTGTGACTATGTAACCTCATTCTATACAATAGCCACTAACTACCTTATGTGATGAGAATACCAAATTGTCCATGTGCTAACCTAAAAAAACTATGTAATTCGAACTTGATACCTCAATCACTGACACCTAACACTACATCTAAATCATAATATGTACAGTTAAAATTATAGACAATCTTGTGTAAGACCGTCTTATGAGTTCAAATTAATAAAACGAATCATGATTCAAATCAAAACATAATCAAATATCAAAAAAATTATAATTATGATACTAAATATGAGTTTGGATTTTGATCTGAACCAGTCTTACCAAATTTTATGAGTAATAGAATCTCTTACAAATTTTGTCCTAAATATTTGGGAAATCCGTGGGCTAATGGACTGGACTGATGGGCTTCAGCTTTCGGCCCAAATAAATTAAACGGTCGGTTTATGCGGTCGGCTACCCCTGAATTCGATGACTAATACAAAATGCAGTGAAACCTCCTCTCATTTCACGATCCTTCCATATATAAACGCACTACTGCAAACCCTAATTACTCCCACTTTCTCTCTCTAGGGTTTTCTCCGCTATCGGGGCTTAGAGATTAGCTTTCGATTTCCCCCAGTTTGACCGAGAATAGCGTCGCCACCGAGTTGGAAAGGTAGATGGGCACGGAGAGGAAGAGGAAGGTGAGCCTGTTTGATGTAGTTGACGATACCGCCAGGAAGATTTCCAGGTCCAACGGCGGAGGCGGAATGGCCACGGCGACGGTGCCATCCACCCTAAATAAGTGGAATTCGAAGCCTTATTCTCAGAGATATTACGATATTTTGGAGAAGAGGAAGACTCTGCCCGTGTGGCATCAAAAGGAGGAGTTTTTGCAGGTCCTTAGAGCTAATCAGACGTTAATTCTTGTCGGTGAAACTGGTAGTGGTAAAACCACTCAGGTTGGTGTTTATTTGGGTTAATTTACATGTTGTTTTGCAATTCATCTGCCCAAAGAGTATTTTTTTATTGAGTTTTATCAGGAGTGCCATTTTGAGATTGGCCTGCTTGGTTTTGTTGGTTGATTTCCTTTTGAGAGTGAGGCGTTATCCCCACTTTTTTCTCCCGCAGTGCTGAATTCGCTGGTTTTAGGTTGCCATAGAGAGGAAAATATTGTTACGACCCGTGTTTACAAGAGGGACAGCTAAATGAATTTTACGCATGACTTATGTCGCGGGGTTGTGAATTTTGATTGTAATCAGTAGAATATTTTTTTTTATTGAACTATATCGTGTAGGCGGGTAACCAAAATTTGGAATTGCATGATCCTTTTACAGATTCCCCAGTTTGTGCTGGATGCTATAGAGATAGAGTCAGCAGATAAGCGCAAAAAGTACATGGTTGGGTGTACTCAGCCTCGGAGGGTGGCTGCTATGTCTGTTTCAAGGAGAGTCGCTGAAGAGATGGATGTGACTATTGGTGAAGAAGTAGGTTACAGTATTCGCTTTGAGGATTGCAGCAGTGCTCGAACTGTGTTGAAGTAGGTCATGCGATCATCAATTGGAGACCCTTGAATTTGTTTTTCTATAGTGATAACTTCTTACATTTGTTTTTCTTAAATTGCAGGTACTTGACAGATGGTATGCTCTTGAGAGAAGCCATGACTGATCCACTCTTGGAGCGATATAAAGTGATAATTCTTGACGAGGCTCATGAGAGAACATTGGCAACAGATGTTTTATTTGGGCTACTGAAGGAAGTGTTGAAAAATAGGCCTGACCTGAAACTAGTAGTTATGAGTGCCACCCTTGAGGCTGAGAAGTTTCAAGGCTACTTCTTTGGTGCACCACTAATGAAAGTTCCTGGACGGCTGCATCCTGTCGAGATTTTCTATACCCAGGAGCCTGAGAGAGATTACCTTGAAGCAGCTATAAAGACTGTTTGTCAGATACACCTGTGTGAGCCCCCTGGAGATATACTCGTCTTCCTTACCGGTGAAGAGGAAATTGAAGATGCGTGTAGGAAAATTGGGAAGGAAATAGCCAATAATGGGGATCAAGTGGGACCAGTAAAAATAGTACCTTTGTACTCCACACTTCCTCCAGCAATGCAGCAGAAGATCTTTGAACCTGCTCCACCACCAGAAAAGGAGGGTGGCATTCCAGGAAGAAAGATTGTTGTTTCCACCAATATCGCTGAAACATCTTTGACAATTGATGGCATAGTTTACGTCATAGACCCTGGGTTTGCGAAACAAAAAGTTTATAATCCTCGAATCCGTGTTGAGTCTCTCTTGGTCTCTCCTATATCAAAGGCTAGTGCCCATCAACGTTCTGGACGTGCTGGAAGAACACAGCCAGGAAAGTGCTTCAGGCTCTACACTGAAAAGAGCTTCAATAATGACCTTGTACCACAGACATATCCTGAGATATTAAGGTCAAACCTTGCAAATACTGTTTTAACTTTAAAAAAGCTGGGGATAGATGATCTGGTACATTTCGATTTTATGGATCCACCTGCTCCAGAGACACTTATGAGGGCATTGGAGGTCTTGAATTATTTGGGAGCCCTTGATGATGATGGGAACCTGACCAAGTTGGGGGAGATCATGAGTGAGTTTCCTTTGGATCCTCAGATGGCAAAAATGCTGGTTGTTAGTGCAGAGTTTAATTGTTCCAATGAGATCCTCTCGGTATCTGCGATGCTTTCAGGTACACATCTTTGCCCCTTATCTCAGTTGTCAATGTTGTCGCATATCTACAAAGAAGTAGATATTCGTCTGGCATGCTTCACTTATGTGAAGTTCATGCTTAGGTTGTCTTGCACGTGCAGATAGGCTTCTGTGCGATGTAAGTGCAGATATTGATCTCATACACAACTGCAGAAGCATTTGTGTATGGTATTGATTTCTGGGTGTCTGTTTAGGTTGTCATCAGCATCTCTTGTCTGGGTCTCATGCCTCCGCTGGCATGTACCAAGGATTTCTAAGTAAGTGCTGATGCAGATAGTTGCAGTTTCTCAGTATTCTCTCATGAAGCAAATGGTGTCGTCTCGCCTCTATACATCTGCTGACCTTCCGTGGGCCTCCTCTGTGATAACCAATTTTTTCTCTAGTACCCAATTGCTTTATCCGGCCTAGGGAGGCGCAAAAAGCTGCTGATGAAGCCAAAGCTCGTTTTGGTCACATTGATGGAGATCATCTCACACTACTGAATGTGTATCATGCGTACAAACAAAATAGTAAGTAATATTCTCTATCTCTCCTCCCCCTTTATAATTGCGGTATCAGTGTTAATGTTTGCCCACATGTGGTGATTTTCAGAGGAAGATCCTCAGTGGTGCTATGAGAACTTCATCAATCAAAGGGCTCTCAAATCAGCAGACAATGTCAGACAGCAGCTAGCTAGGATCATGGCCAGATTCAATTTGAAGCTCTGTAGCACAGATTTTAACAGTCGTGATTACTATGTCAATATCAGGAAGGCTATGCTAGCTGGATACTTCATGCAGGTTGCCCATTTAGAGCGCACCGGGCACTATCTTACTGTGAAAGACAACCAAGTATGTAGTGGTGACTGTCTCTATGTGCCATCATCATATTCCCTTCATTTCACTTGGTCAGTGTCTAATGAGATGGTTGTCTTGTCAGGTTGTTCACTTACACCCTTCAAATTGCTTGGACCATAAACCAGAGTGGGTTATCTATAATGAATATGTCCTAACAAGCCGGAATTTCATTCGTACTGTGACAGATATTCGTGGTGAATGGTTAGTTTTTGAGTCCTCATGACATGATTTTTGTCTTGTTGTGTAATGCTTTAATTTCTCCACATCTCCTTGATCCATTCCAATGTTTATGTTATTGTATGTAAACATCGTCTCTAGTGCGCACACTACATATACATATCATGGCGAGTGAATTCACCGCATGATCTTAGTTAGTTATCTTAGTTGAGTAATTTCATAATCAGTAATCTAAGTTGCTTATAAATCTTTGCCCCAGATTAAAGTTGCTATATAAAAGACTAATCAATCTCAATCTTCCTTTTCCTTCTTGACATATATATCCCTTTCTTTTTTGAGGTTGGGTTATACACATACATCTTTTTGTTTGCTTTTTTCTGTTCTGGTGGGTGGTGCTGCGTGCTGTTACTGTTTGTTCTTTCTACTGTGTTGGTGTTATACGGTTTTACTGTGATTTTCACATTAATTGAGGGTTGCTTGGTGGCTTTCTTTCTTAGGTGGACTTATTTCTTCTAATTCTTTTATGACTGTGTTCTAATATCATATTTTCTGCTGCGGATGCATATTTGTTCCTCTTTACATGCGGACAAATTCTTGTGTTTGTTCTCATGAATTATGGTTGAGTTGGGAGTTTCCTCCTGGATTTATTTGAACTACAAATCTCTGCATCCCCCCAAAATCTTTGCAGGTTGGTTGACATTGCACCGCATTACTATGATTTATCAAACTTCCCCAACTGCGAGGCGAAGCGCCAACTGGAAAAATTGTACAAGAAACGGGAGAGCGCAAAGGAGGATAGCCGGAATAGGAAGTGAGGAGATTACACTTACAGATTTGAGCTTCAATTGTATTTGAAGATTGAAGAAGTTTAAAATATATTTTGACCGTTCAGATTATGGGTTTGTATGGCCCTCTATGATAAAAAGAGTTGTAATGCTTTCAAATTGGTGAACCCGGTAAGTAGTTAAAAGTTGTGCTAGTTTTGGCATCATAATTTGTTGGGGGTTGTGAAATTGGCCTGTCATGGTTATATTTGAGAAAGCACAGACAGCATTTCACAGGCATTTTTATACTCAATTTCCCGCTGCCGTGGTCTGTTTTTGAGCTAATTACTTTTAAAAGAGGCTGCTTTACTTGATGTGAAGTGGGATCTCTCATTATTTTTAAATAATTTGTTTAATAGTGTTTGAAATATGGCATGGCTAGTTGGGATTTGTTACCTTTTCTGTTTCTCAGTGACATTATAGATCAATGCGCATATATTAATAAAGTAATCAAATTATATTACACATTTTCTTATGTGAATACATTAAGGCCCGTTTGGTTGGCACGGAATCTGACTTGGAAAAGTAATCTGATTTCTTATTTTAACATTACTGTGTTTGGTTCATTTTTTTATGTAATATGGAAAGGAATCACATTCGCCAAAACAAGGAAAATTGTACAACTTTCTTGTATTGTGAATACCTACTCCAAGTAGGTATTCTTTTTCCTTGTTTTTGAGAATCTGGTGTTAAATGATTTCATGTTCGAGTTCTTCATTATTTATTATTATTATTATTATTATTATTATTATTATTATTATTATTATTATTATGTTTTGATTCATATTTTTAACTAAAATATAAAAAAAGATTTTTTTAAAATTGAAAAAATAAGATTTATTATTATCTTTTTTTATTATTAATACTAATTAAGTTTAAATTAAAAAAATTCAATAAAAATGAGTAAAATAAATAAAATAAAAAATTTTATAAATGAAAAAAAGAAATTCAAAAATGTGGTACTTTTTTATTGAAGAAATTATGACTAAAATTCGACTATTTTATCAGTTATTTTTTTGGCATTTCTATTAAAATTCCAATAATATCATTTTTGAAATAACATTGCGAACTAAACGATGACCATATCATTATCAATATATATAATTTTGACATCCAATTCAACAAAAAAATATTTATATAAATAATTTTGATTTTCAATTCAATAAAAAATATTTCGACACCAATACAATATTTACATTAATTGATTATTTTTTAGTCATATTATTTTATTTAAATTGAAATAATATGTTGCATTCAATATCTATAGTACTAATGCAAATTGAAAAATTACACTCGTAATTTAAATTATAAATATTAGTAGTATGAAATAAGATACATTATTCGTATATTTTAGATATTTAATTATCCACTCTTATTTAAATTTAATCTAATAATAAAAAGAGAATCATTACAATTTCCTTGTTGTGTTCCAAACATAGAATAAAAATTCTGTTAGTAATTATTTTCCTCAGAATCACATTCCCAGAAATCATATTCCCAAAGAACTTTATTTTCCTGCCAACCAAACGAGTCCTAAATGAATTGAATAGGAATGTTTAAATGTATTATACTAGGTTAACTGTGAATTTTTCCATCTCAATTGTACAATGCTCAAGGAAAAAAAAATTAAAGTGTTAAAATGACATTTATTTAGAAATGAAGTATTATTTTGAGTTAAAATTTCATGAAAGATTCAATGATATATTTTGAAAATTGAATTTTTTTTTACGTCGGAAGAAGCGTTTTTCAAATGAAAATATCGTAAGGAAATGAAAACATGAAGTCATAAACCCAATTAAAAATTAAAGAGAAAATATAAAATAAGAATCAAAATATATTTGGTGTTGTATCTTGCATGGGCTATAGTTTTCCAGAATAAACAAGGTTGGGAGGGCCTAGACGCATAGATTGAAGCCCAATTCGATAATTTTCTTTTTCTATCGAATAAAAAATAATATTTGGGGAAAAAACCTATCACTCCTAAGTCATAAGCGCGCTTAAAACACAACTCAACAATCCTCCCCTCATTGTCTCCCTAAGCCGCCATTTCTTCCACGCCGTCGCCGGTAATCAAATCCCCTTTTTCGAATTTCATTAGGGTTTTATGATTCTAAACTATCATTTTTTACTCCTCTGTTTCTACTTTGATTTTGTGGTTATTGCTTTTTTTACCGTTTTGTGCTTTTTTTTTGGGAATGGAAGTTTGGTTCAGCTGTAGCGTGCTTCATATTTTCCGTTGTTGTGGTCTGTTGATTTTTTTTTTTTTGTGTTTTTGTAATGATTGAGTTCTAATTGTTCTAATTTTATAGCATTTAGTGCTGTATTGTTAATGTGCGGGTTTTTGGTATGGTTGTTTACTCAAATGCTTAATATACAATGTTTCAGAGGCAGGATTTCAGTGTTCCGTTGCACCGGAAAGCTATGGCTCAGTTGCATGCGGTTTCTTCGTGCTCTTCCACCAATCTCCTCGTCAATTGTTCTAAAAGAGGTAGTGTATGATGTTGATATGGTTGCGTGTAGAATACCTTCTTAGCAATAGTACAAAGTGTGATTGATTTCTTCAAATGTAGGTTCAAGTCGAACTTACGACAAAGTTCATTGCACTCGGACAATCGCCTCACATGAGCAGGTGTTTTTGTAATGCCCATTCAGATAATCCACATTTAGTGTGTGATTATGATTTGCGGTTCTATAATCAAAAGTTCTTTTTGTCTACTTTTGTGATGACAGGTAGGGGTAAAGTCCAGCGAGTTCCATGGCCTCGCAGTCTCTCAAAACATAGCTAAATTTGGCCCTGTTCACGAGAATCATGGTATTTGCTATCCCTCTTTGCTCTGTTGGGCGGACCACCAGTTCGGATCTGTCTTTGTTTGTTGTTTCTGGTTTAATACTGTAAAATCGAATGGTTTTCAAATAGTAATAACTATTAAGATTTCATAGAAGTTGAGTGCATGTAATGTTTTTCTTACATATTATATGAATAAATAAGAAACATGCGTATTTGTTCTTCTCTTAAGTTTTGTTTATTTCTGGTTTTCTGTAAACAAAATGATCTGTGTGTATATTGATGTAAATCATTTTGAAGAAAACTCAATTTCTTTATGGTAGATGCTTGGACATGATACACACGCTCACACATACACCCCGAACACATCTTAATTTGTTTGTTTGAATGTAAGAATTTCTCGCTTACTATGAACTTACACACAGTTATGCATGCGATTCTTTTGAAATGACTCTGTATACATCCTCTTAGAGAAAAATGGCTTGTGTAATCCTATGATGTGAAAGCCAACCATGATTCTGGATACAGCTATCAAAGCAGTTTTGGCGAGTGAAAAGGAGCTGTCAACTTCTAGTGGTGCCAATGGGAAGGTTTTGCGTAAAAAGCTGAACAAAGTTGTGCTGGCCTATAGTGGTGGTCTAGATACATCTGTAATTGTACCTTGGCTTCGGTATGTTAGTGTTCGTTTATCTTTATTTTTATATGGCTGATTCATTCACTATTTGTCTCCCAATATATATTTGGTGATATTTTAATATTTTACCCTTGCTTTCTTGGTATGTTTCTTGTTTTGGCTTTGACTGCCTGAAACTTGAATCTGATTTGATTTCTGCAACATCCATTTTCTGCTAAGTCATGAGATAATTCTTTTGCTTCATTAGATTTCTGCAACATCCATTTTCTGCTAAGTCATGAGATAATTCTTTTGCTTCATTAATGTCTATAAGAACATAGTCAGATACACATAAATTTGTTCTATTTATGTCATCGCATTTTGAGCATTGAACCTCATTCCTGGTAATGGATAGGTGGACCAACCGTACTAATGACTTGATTAAGCATTCACTTGTGATCATTGCCATTGGTGAATGGCTCTGAATGTAGTTTTCTGTAAAGCACCTCATGTTTGAAGTATGATAGTGTTATGATCCATTCTAGAAGAGTAAACATGCTCTTTGTGCCTTGCAGGGAGAACTATGGCTGCGAGGTTGTTTGCTTCACTGCAGATGTTGGTCAAGTAAGTAAAAAACTAACTAAGAAATCATAAAAAGTTGGAATTCATTAATTACTATTAAGAAAATGATTTATTACTATAATTATTTACATCGACGTAGAAAATATGTAGAGGAAGAAAAAGGGCCAGGGATTGATGGTTTTGATATAATGCCTTTTATTTGATAAAATCCTATGAATGTTAGGGTCTTCAAGAATTGGAAGGTTTGGAACAAAAGGCCAAAGCTAGTGGGGCATGTCAACTAATCGTGAAGGATTTAAAGGAGGAATTTGTTAAAGATTTTATTTTTCCTTGCTTACGAGCTGGTGCCATCTATGAGAGAAAGTACTTGCTTGGGACTTCAATGGCTCGCCCAGTTATTGCTAAGGTACAGTTCAGAAAATAAATAAAAAGAAAGGTGTGGTCTGGTTTGTTTTTTGTTTTTATGAATTAGTTCATTCGCCCATGATAGAAAACTTATTCTTTGTTTCAAAAGGCCCTATTTCCTGCATTTATATAACCATATATTTTCTAATATATCAAAGGCCGTTTCTTTAAATTGAGGGTTCTCTCTAGTTGATGCTATGATACTTCATTAAGTTACAAAATCAATTGTGCTAAATTCAGGCGATGGTTGATGCTGCCAACGAGGTTGGGGCTGATGCTGTATCTCATGGATGTACAGGGAAAGGAAATGACCAGGTATGTAATGCTTTAGAGCTTCACTGGCTATGTGTGATTTTGTTGAAGCTTGATTCTTATTCTTATTCTTTCGCTTCGAGTTCACCTTCTTTGCTCTGAACCCTGAACTCAAGGTTGTTGCTCAATTCTTTGTTGTAGGTTCGCTTCGAGCTCACCTTCTTTGCTCTGAACCCTGAACTCAATGTTGTTGCTCCTTGGAGGGAATGGGAAATAAGAGGAAGAGAGGATGCAATTGAATACGCTAAAAAGCATAATGTGCCCGTTCCAGTGACAAAGAAATCTATCTATAGCAGAGACAGAAATCTATGGCATCTCAGTCATGAGGTACTTTCTTTTGGGAGCATCTAAAGATTGTCATTATTGGGTGACGAGTATATATGCAATTTCCTGTATCCACGAAAAGGAAAATTCCATTTTTTTCTGATTTTTACACCGCTCAACTTTTTTGTTGTTTGTTTGTCTATTCAATTCGTCTTCTAAATTAATATGGAGCAGTATATATGGACTTCAAGGAAATATGAACATGCAAACGTTAACGGCTCTTTCTACATGGTGCATGAAGGGCGATATCTTGGAGGACCCAGTTAATGAACCAAAGGAGGATATGTATATGCTGACAGTGGACCCAAAAGATGCACCCGATCAACCTGAGTAAGTTGTGATGGCTGTTTTTTATTCTTTCAAAACGCTTGTTTCTTGATTGTTCTCTCTTCCGATCTTGTGATTCATCTTTTTAAATTGCATTTCATGCACACTTCTCTCATACTGTCCATGCCCATCGGTGTAGGTACGTGAAAATTGGTATAGTTGAGGGTCTGCCAGTTTCAGTCAATGGAAAGGAACTCTCTCCTGCATCTCTACTCACAGAGCTAAATGAGATAGGCGGGAAACATGGAATTGGGCGTATAGACATGGTTGAAAACCGACTTGTTGGCATGAAAAGCCGCGGGGTTTATGAAACTCCTGGCGGGACTATCCTCTTTGCTGCAGTGCGGGAACTCGAGTCTCTAACACTAGATCGTGAAACCATCCAAGTTAAAGATTCTCTTGCCCTCAAGTACGCTGAGTTAGTATACGCTGGCCGGTGGTTCGACCCACTTCGCGAATCAATGGATGCGTTCATGAAGGAAATCACAAGGACTACTTCTGGATCCGTGACTCTCAAACTCTACAAAGGATCTGTGAGCGTAGCTGGCAGGGAAAGTCCCAACAGTCTCTACCGGCAAGACATTTCTTCGTTCGAGAGCGGGGACATCTATGATCAAGCCGACGCTGCCGGATTTATCCGCCTCTACGGATTGCCCATGAGGGTCAGAGCTATGCTCGAAAAAGGCCTGTGATAAATGTCTAGAGGTACATGGCATCTATGTATGTATTTCTGCGTTATCCACTCTGGCGTAGTTTGTTTGCATTCATGTAAAACAGAAACTTCATATATGCGTATTTGTCTTAAATATTTGAATAATAACACCAGCTTTTATTTTCACTTTTACTTAGGTTCGACCTCGGTTGTACTAACTATTTATTATTGCATTATCTTCTATTATATTTTTATGTTATTAACACTAGCTAATACTATGTACACTGTATTTTATACAAATGATTTAATATATACAATGATACATCCTCAATTTCTTACGTAAATTTTTTATTAATTTTATGTTGGTTATATGAAATAGTGTCAAATTAATTTATTAAATAATAATAATAATAATAAATTACATATTTTTCAGGTGTGATTTATCTCTTCTTCTTTGCATGTTAATCTCGGCATCCAAAAAAATAAAATAAAAAATTAACAGCATTTCATCATGTAACGATAGTATCAAATAAAAGCACCCTTGTGGAAGAAATATTGTTCAAATCATGTAATCAAGAATGTCAGCAAAGTGTAGGCAAGATATATACACTTGATCCACCATCATCATAAACGAACATCGTCATCAACGCAGACACAACTCAAGTAATTGCTCCTAGATTTGGTTGAATCCAACTTCCGGCCTTCTGTTTTGTAGCGTGCCATTTTTCGATCATCTTCTCCAGCTGAAACGCACCACTCCGAGCTCCATTTGCACCATATATCTTGGATAGGATCGAATACACTGCAGGATGATCTCGTTCAACTTTCGTTATTCCCATTGCTGCAAATTCACCAAGCTCCAGACAAGAATGTAAACCACAAGCCCCAAGCAACGCACCCCAAACAACCACGTCGGGCTCAAATGGCATCGTTTTAATTAATCCTTCCGCCTTCTCTAGCTGACCTGCCCTGCCATATAGGTCCACCATACATGAATAGTGTTCCATCTCTGCTTGCATCCCATACTTACCTTGCATTGAGTAGAAAATCTCTTCAGCTTCTTTCACCTTTCCTCCGTGTACACATGCCGAGAGAACATTGATAAATGAGATTTGATCAGGAAGTAAACCACTCATGATCATCCTCTCAAACTCCTTCAACGCCCGATAAGCAAGTCCATGTCTTGCATACCCTCCAATAATCGAGTTCCACGACACCAAATTCTTCCTTGGCATGGACTCAAACACACAAAACGCAGCAACTATGTCGCCACATTTAGCGTACATGTCAACGAGGGAGGTTCCCAGAACCACATCAAACGGAATACCAAACTTCAATAGACATGAATGAATCTGACTTCCCATAACAAGAGAAGAACAACCCGCGCAAGCATCTAAAACACTTGAAAATGTATAATGATTCGGGCGCATTCCCGAGTTCATCATCAGAAGAAACATGTTTAAAGCCTCCACAAACTTCTCACACTGCACACACCCCCTTATCATTGCAGTCCAAGAAACCACATCCTTTTCACCTAGACTATCGAAAACTTCCCTTGCTTCACTCACCATTTTATTCTTCATATATCCATTAATCATGATACTCCAAGAAAACGCATTTCTCTTAGGCATTAAATCAAAAACCCTCTTAGCTTCAGTTATCAACCCAAATTCAATATAACCTAAGATTAACACATTGGAGGGCACCACGTCTTTCACCACGATCTCATCGAACACCCTGCAAAAACCATGGCGATCACCTAAACCAATGTATCCTCTCATTAAGGCAGACCCTAGATAAATATTAAGATCAAACCCCAAACGTACCACAGCTCCATGCAACTGTGGAACCAAAACATCAAACTCCGTATTCAAAAAGGCGCTCATAAGCACTGCAAACGTAAGTTCATCCGGCCTCGAATCATTCCCCATCATTTGTAGAAAATGCTGGTAAGCCTTTTCCGGGTTCCGTGAGTCGCGAAAACCCGAAAGCAGGGTATTCCAAGAAACGACATCTCTGCGCGGCATTTCGTCGAACAGCTTCTGGGCTTCTGTAAATTGGCGGGTTTTGGTGTAGCCATTGATCAAAGAGTTCCATGAAACTGCGTTTCTCGAGTCGGGATAATTGTCGAACAGTTTGCGTGCATCGTTTACATTTCCGTTGCGCACATATTCGTTAATCTTGTGATTAAGATTAACAGTCGAAAACGTGTCAATGTGGAAGCAAGCAGCGCTGGAGAGAGGGGTTAGTTTTTGTAGGCGCATTGAATGGAGTGAGCAAGCTGTAATTTTGGACCCGAAGTTTTTTTAGAGAGAGAGAGAGAGATTAGCCGTTTTCATATTTCTTTCAATTGGGTCCTTAATTTTCATTTAGTTCGATTGAGGTTTCTAATTTTATATTGTTATAATTGAGTCCTCAAGTTTCAATTTATTCAATTAGATCCTCAAATTTTGCACTATGTAATAATTAAATACAATTTTAAGTGGGTTTCGGGTGATTATGTGGAGTTATTCGGCTTAATTTGATGTGCTCGTCGATGATATAATAACACTACATAAAAAGGGATTGTTTGGTATGATTTTTTCTATTTTCATTTTAGTTTTTAGTTAAATTATGATGGGATATTTTATAATTATGATCTACATTCATTTTTAACTTTTAATTAACACTTTAACAATCATATCTACTACGTCCACAGAACGTAAACACCAATTCTCCTGTGCATCGCCCAAGATTTAATAAAGCGCATAAACCCATCGGACGATCAGAATCAACGCGGATTGACTAATTCTATTTTAGGGTATATATTTGTTTCATAATTAGATTTTTAAATTTCAATTACAGTTTATAATTGTTTTGAAAAAATTAATTATCGAGAGTCATGCAAGAGCTCACATATTAGCGTCGGGCGAGTGCATTGCGCGAGTTGCCTAATTTAAAAAAAGAAAGAAAAATCATTCATTTCAATTTTAGAATTCACTAATTATATTTTATGGTATATACTTTTGGAAAAAAAAAACACAAAATCGCAAAAAAAGATTTGAAAAAATATAAAAATAAAAAATAAAATAAAATAATTGGGCTTGTGTACCCCACGCGCTGCACGTGGGCGCGAGTGTGGTACACGCGCTCAATATGACTTTCTTTTTTAATTTTTTTGACCGTTAATTATTAATGAACCTGAACCAGTTTGATGGACCTAGAGCCATACACCACATGTATAGGAGGAGACCGGCTCAAAAGTAAAATATGTGACGTTAAAAATAAAAGGAATCGAAATAGGAATATGATACATGCTAGCTTATTTAAAATTTATGGCAAGACATAACAAACAATAGGCTTGCATGTTTACAATTCTGGAAAGCGCAGTTTGTAAAATATATATAGAGTGATATTCTCGAAAGCAATAGGCCGCTGCTGAGTTTATGATTTGGAGCCCCTTAGTTTTTGATAGAGTGCATCAATTTCCACCTGCACCATTTAAATTCACCAATTTTGGTTCAATTGCACCACAAACATGTTAGGTAAAAAATGAAATTAAAAAAAAATATATATACTCTAATTATTGATTGATCAGCACTAATAATTAATTATTAACTAGAAAAATAAAAACTAAATAGTAAAAAGAATAATTATAAACTTTAATTAATAATTGTAAAATTAAACTAAGACACGTAAAATTAAAATTGAAAACGAAAAAACTTCAAAGTGGGACTAAATGATTTATGATCACGTGGTGTCTAAATTTTATACTAATAAATTAATGTGAATGCAAACCGTGATTTGGTAATTAATTTTTGGAGCATTTATGATTATCCCTATTCTTAAAAAAGATGTAGCAACTGTATGAATAATTTTGGGTGTGGAATTATTAAAAAGGTTTTAAATGAAAATAGTATTGAAAGTTAGTCCAAAGTTAGTGAATTATTGTGATTTACCTTGTATAGCTTGAACAATCTATCTCGTCTCTTCTTCAACGTTGCAGTCACAAGTTCCTTTTGGGATAATTCAAAGAGCTTAGGCTCCAGTATTACCCCTTTGATGTTCTCAAATCCTCTCAGCTGGTTCAATCAAATCAATCCCAATCAGTAAAAGAAATATCCCATGGACCCGACCCGACCCGACTAACCTTGTTTCTATGAGCTGTAGTCTTGAGCTCAAGCAGTACATAATCTTTGAGCTGATCAAGGGTGCAAAGGTCCGAAAACGAACCTTTGCACCCACTCTGTTTAGCCCATTTTATGGCAATTTCTTCATTAGGCACCACCACCGCAACGAGCATCGACTTGAAGATGTCCCCGTACACCCATATCTGCAGGGAACGACTATTCCACATTAGATATTATTCGGCCTAAATAACCGAATCATAACATTACTTGAACCCCCTTACATCTTCAACAATAGGTGTAATGCCATACACTTTTTCTAGATGTTCAAGAGCAACATATTCTCCCTGAGACAACTTAATCAGATTCTTCTTCCTGTCGATGATTTTCATCGCTCCATTTGGCAACATCTCTCCTATGTCACCTGATCCACCATAAATACATTCCATCAAACTCTATTTCCATCATCACATAATTGACTAATACCAGACCTAATTTAACAAACCTGTGTGAAACCACCCATCTTTGACCACTTCCTGTGTCAATTCTTCATTCTTGTAGTATCCAGCAAATGCACACTTGGGTTTGAGGCACACTTCGCCACGAGGAGGTTCTCCGAGAGGATCATACCCCATCTCGGGAACCTCCTCCAGTCGGACCTCAGTATAAACGAATGCTGAGCCGACTGAACCGACCAGGGACATCTCGTCCGGGTAGCCAAGAGTGGACAATCCACAACTCTCTGTAAGCCCTGCATAATGCACATATCACATCACATAAGATTGAATTGGACCATCAGATATATAGCAGCTGCTGATTTCTCATCTAGAACCAAGTTCTTTACCATAGCCTTGTGTTACAAAAGCACAAGAAGTAACCCTTAGGAACTCCTCCACCTCACTGCTCAACGGGGCACCCCCCGACACTATCAGCCGCAGTCTCCCTCCTAACCTGTTCTTGACCTAAACAAAACCCAACAACATATAGTTAGAGACCGGGTGATTCACTGTTCGGTTAAATTTTTTTAGTCAGAAAACAAAGGAAAGGCCAACCTTCCCGAAAGCAAGGAAATCAGCCACTGGTGATGCATCTTTCTGTTTGTAGCCTCGATTCATCCAGTAAAGTTTACTGCACGACGAGATGCAAAGATGTTAGTACCGTGGAAGGAGAAAACATAGTTAGTGAAGACGATATAATAATAGTCATAGCTATTACTATCTGTAAAGCAAGTGGAAAATCTTCCTCCTCCTCCAGTTGAGGTCTTCTAGTGCTTTTAGAACTCCTAAAGAGAGATACACAATTGTCAGTAAATGCACAAACAACAAGCAGATATATGCAATCTTCTAAGTAAATATTGCTTCATTTCCTTGCCTTCATGAATTCGTTCAAAAACTCTTGGCACTCCTGCCAAAAACGTTGGCTTCAATTCTACAAGATCATCCCTTATTTCATTGATTTCCTTCAATGAGCAGCCCAAAATATCAGCAGATGAGAGAGAGAGAGAGAGAGAGAGAGAGAGAGAGAGAGAGAGAGAGAGAGAGAGAGAGATTTGTAGGAACCAACCCCATGATAGTAGCCAACAGAAGCACCCTTGTGGAAGAAATACTCTTCAATCATTCGATCAAGAATGTGAGCAAGGGGTAGAAACGATATATAAACATCATCCACAGTCATCTATTCAAGAATCATCAAAATCAGTTTCTATATACCAACATATTCCAAATCAAACAACTACCATTCTGCATAAACAAGAACACCACCACTCACTTTATCTTCAAACTGCTCCATGAAAAGATCAACACCTCTTATGTTGGTGGCCACGTTTTCGTGTGTCAATATCACACCCTTGGGATCACCACTGGTGCCACTAGTGTACATAATCGTGCACACACTAGATGGCTCTGGTGGTGATATCTCAAACGGATTCCCTTTCCCCTGCTCGTAAAATCAACACCACAGTCGAGACAGTGCTCCAACAACACCTAAAAGTTTTCAAGAAATGGATCACATAAAATTTACCAGATTAAGGAACTCGATCCACGAATAAGTTTTCACACCATCAGCAGCAGTCTTCTCCTTCTGTTCCTCAGTAAATGAAGTGAAGCTAATCATCACTACAAACCAACAAAAGAGCTTGAGCATCTAGACAAGTTCCTTTTTTCAAATTCACAAACTCACATTTTAGCCTCTGAGAATGAGAACATTCAGGGTTCAGAAGCTGCATCAAAGATATACATATGTATATTTTTAGAGTCGCAAAAAAAAAAAACAAAAAACCGAAGCTAAAGAATTGAGCGTTTCGCGCTCACCTCTTTAACTTTCTTGTCTTGAACAAAAACAACGTCGATCTCAGCATGATCCAGTATGTAGTTCACAGCTCCAGGACCTGCCACAGATTGAGAAAAATTATAAAAAATCTCGAGTAATTTAACACGAACAGAGAAATTTCATAAATCTTCATCAAGAAAATGTAATTACTTGAGAGAAAACAAGGATATGGTGATTAATTACCAAGTGTATCATACAGAGGAACACATATTAGGCTATGAGCGCTGCACGCCTGAAAAGAAAAAAAAACTCAATTAAAAATTGAAAAAAAAAAACAGAGTGAAGAAGGAAATCGAGAGGAAAGAGAGACCTCCATTGCGACAATCCATTGAGGGCAGTTCGATCCATAGATTCCAACTCGAGCGCCCTATAACATTAGGATTTACAAGAGTGAAGGAAGAAGATTCTAGAAGCAGTTGTTTGAATGTTGGAATGAGAGAGATGAAATTCTTACAGGTTCAAAACCATGCTTCCGCAACGCAGAACCAGCTTGTAGAACTTCACCATATACCTCCTTGTAACTTTTCCAATTGTAAGGCCCCCACTGAAATTAAATAATAATTTCAAGAAAATTTCATCCATAATAAACTCGTACTAGCTGCAAGTCTGGAACTAGAAGTTTCTTGAAGATAATATCTCAATTCTCAACCAAAAATAAAAATAAAAAATAACCTTCCCATTCACCAACTCACGCCATCCAAGCATCCTATTACCAGAATGCTTCTCCACTGATGATCTGCGTGTTCAACTTAAACTGTAATAACTAGACAACAACATTCGAACAACTAACTAGGCAGTAAATTTCAGGGCAAATTATTTTTAAATGTTAGCTTCTTCACCTGAAAATATCCCAAACAGTGGTTGATTTGGGATCAATAGGCGGATATCCATGCTCGGAAAGAATATTCCGGTAGACGGGGCCGACGGAAGGCTCCCCATCTCGGCCTTTCTTGCCTTCTTCAACCTTCACTGCAAAATTCTTCATCATTTCCTGCAAGAGAAGACTGTTGAAACAAAATTACTATTATCAAGAATCTGTTGTGTAAAAACTGAATGAGCTGATCATCCCAATCCCACCGTCATAAATGCAGCCAAGACTGTATATATGAACCTATGCTTTGTTTTCTATGGCATAAATGCTATCAGCTGACTTCTTACATATAATTAGTTAGTTGGGAAATTTGAGAATGGACATCAGGGCCAATAAAAATTATGGATAACACTATTTTATATAATATATTTTCTTCCCACCCAATAAATTCGTACTAGAAATCACAAGTCATATACAAATGTCAATTCTCTGCAAAAGCCGGTGTTAGCCTGTTCTTTGGTTGAGAAATGATACCATACTAAATTAAAAAATAAAAATAAAAAAAATCCAGATTAATCAAACTTACAAGTGTGCAGCTGAAAATAAGGACGATGTGATGTGATGAAGGAGAAGTGGCTTTATAGTAAGCAGGTGAGAGGCAATAATTACGATATTTAATGATGGAGTGAAATGAGGGGCAGCAACTAGATTTTGGGTGTCATTCAATGCAAGAAATTGTAGAAACTGCTACTTAATTTATTTTAAACAAATCTCCATTTAACAACTAATCATAATATCTCTGTTTATGTGATCGATTTGTACATTACTACTCGTTAGATTGTGTACGTTTCGAATAATTAGCCATGTCCTAATTACATTAGATTGCATATTTTTCTTTTTTATTCGGAGGAAAATATATTCGTGGAATAATAGTAGATTTATATATAGATTTCCCTAGTTATTATTAATGGATTGCTATTGGGCACGTGCAATGTCCCTTTCTCCTGCGGCGCTATGAAAACAACAAATATAATCAATCAATATTGTAAGGGAAAAAGTGAAGTGGCAACAACTAAAACTCTACAATATGGTTGAGCTCTAATATATAGGACGACCGGCTTGTTGTTTCGATTTTTGATCTAAAAAATAAATTAAATAAGGAGCTTAAAATCCATCACATTAATTCTGTTAAGTCGACTCCGATCCTATACTTAGTGTAGATGAAGCTAAATTAATTTGTTTACGTACATTAACAAAAATGGTTGGCAGCTAGCTAGATTTCCTTTCCATGGCCTTGTTCAATCTTCCTTTGAAGAAAGAAATTCACCCACCAAGATACAAACTTCCAACTTCAACTCTCCATCCCAATCATATGCCCATGCTCACAAATTTGTATTATTATATTGCATGCCTATTATTGTACCAGTACCGCAACATAATGACATCTCACTTCAGATTCATATGGGCCTCACGCACTGCATCTGCATGCATGCCAATCATTTTCACCATAACCTAACATACTTACTCATTACTATATATCTTCAAAATTTTTTATTTTAATCAACTATGTCGTTACTGTAGTAAGAATGGGTCTTAGTTGAGCCATTTTTTTAAGTTCCAGATTTTATTTGGACACAAAATTATAATAGGATCCTATTTTAGCCCCACTATACAGTTTTTTCTTTTCTTTATTTTATCATAACTCACTACGTGTGAATCTTTTTTTTTTTTTTTTGTATTTCTATTTTCTATTTTCGGCTAAAGTGTAAAACAACACTTACCCTTATTTTATCATAATTAGTCACTACGTGTTTTTTTTTTTTTTTGTATTTGTATTTTCTATTTTCGGCTAAAGTGTAAAACAACACCTAGCCCATATATTTTTTTTATGAAAATTAATTCAAGAAAGTATTTATATATATGTTATAGGGTTCACTGAAGTCAGATGGGACTTGGAAGGGAGTCCTTTGAAGTTACGCTTAATATTTTATTTATTACAAAATTTAAAGAATAAGATGCAAAAATACTTTCAACGTTATCAAGATGAACATATATACCCTCAAATGGTTTTGTTGAAGGATATGCATACACCTAAGAAAACGTTTTGAAGTGCAAATATCATTTCATGATTTTTTTTATGACCACTACTCAAAACATGGGTGCATTCGATTTTTTTTTTTTTTTGCTTTTATTCTATTTTAAGCTTTTATTTGGTTTTATTAAAAATCTAGAACACACACACATACAAACATATATATATATATATATATATATATATATATAAGGAAATTGTATAAGAGTTTACTTAAAACAATAAATTTGGGTGGAAATTTCGAAATTGAATTTTGATCCCATAATTTTAAATAAATTACAAAAAAAATCTAAATTACATTTTGACTTAAGTGTGATCCCGGGTAAAAATATGGGCAAATTATAATTTAATTCCCAACATTTGAAAACTTAACAAAAATAACCCAACGTTTTAATAATTACAATTTAATTCCCAACGTTTGAATATTCTAACATAAATAACCCAACGTTTAATAGTAACAATTTAATTACCAACGTTTGAACATTTTAACATAAATGGCCCAATAATTTAGGCGAAAAAAAACCATTTTGGTCATTTTTTCGGCAAAAATGTTAGTCCGTTATATGAGTCTCTAGCTCACTTGAAATCGATCAAAATGATTTTTTTCGCCTTAATTATCGGGTCTGTAGTTAACGAAAATTAAATATTATATATAATATTTTTATTGATTTTTATATATTTATTTAGTTTTCGAATCTTATGAAATCTTATAAAATCCAAACATAGATAAAATATTTAAATAATAAAGATATTAGTATATGATAAATATCAAGAGTCTTTGGCAACAAGTAAATATCTTTCAAAAGATATATATCAATTTTCAACAGCCAATGAGATAGTGCCACATCAGCTCTAGATCTCTCTCCCTAAAACTATAAATATGGGCCTCCATATCAGTTGAAAATCACACCAGAAGTCATTTGAAGAGTTCAAGAATTTGAGAACTTCCATAAGTAAAATTCTCTCAGATATTCAAGGCGTTCTTGTGACATTCAAAGACGTTCTTCACCAAATTCATCCCGAAGACGGTGTTTGATCCACAAGCAAGACCATTTGAAGAGTTCAAGAATTTGAGAACTTCCATAAGTGAAATTCTCTCAGATATTCAAGGCGTTCTTGTGACATTCAAAGGCGTTCTTCACCAAATTTATCCCGAAGACGACGTTTGATCCATAAGCAAGGCAGCCAAAGACGTTCTTCATCAAATTCATTCCGAAATTAGCGTTTGATCCGGAAACAAGGCGTCGGCCCTCCGAATCAACGTTGTCAAGTCCAAATACCAAGTCAAAGAAGATCGAGAACACAAATCGTCCCCGAAAGCTTTGAAGACCAAGTTCAAACAACAAGTCCGAGAAAATCAAAGAGATAAATTTACTCTGAAGATTTCAAAGACCATTTGAAAATCAAGTTTTGAAAGAAGAATCAGAGGAAAAATAGAGATTGGATTCATAAATTTATATTTTTGATCTGAAATCATTTTATTGTACACTGTTTTGTGTTTTACCAAATTAAATATAAAAATTTGTGTTACAAATTTTGGCACGCCCAGTGGGACCATCTCTACCTCTCATCTTTTCTCTTCACCAATTCCTCAAGCATCAAGATGTCTACAATTCTGGAAGAATAAATTGCAAACTTAACGAAACTTGCCGAAGGACTTGCCCTACGGATACAAGAACGAGATGCTCAAATCTTAAAGCTGAAAAAAGAAATGATTGTTGATACTTGTGGCGAACAAGTAGATGAAGATACTGAAGCTAAGATGTGTACAAAGCTACATGCCAACAACAATGAAAAATCTACAGCCAAAGAAATTGAAATCTCGTCTGATGGCTCAATACAAGTTGATCAACTCAAAAATTTCATACTGAAGACAATCAAAGACAAGTCTGAAGAGAGCCATAAATCACTCTGGACTTACAACATGCCATATACTCCAAGAATTGACAACTTAAATATGTCAGATGGCTACTAGCCGCCAAAGTTTCAACAATTTGATGGCAAAGAAAATCCAAGACAACATATGGCTCACTTTGTAGAGACCTCTAATGATGCTGGGACATACGCATATCACTTGGTAAAGCAATTCTTTCGTTCTTTAAAAGACAACGCGTTTGATTGGTATACCGATTTGGAGCCAAATTCGATTGATAGTTGGGGGCAACTGGAGAAAGGATTCGTTACCGCTTCTATAGTACTCGAAGGACAGTTAGCTTAGTTGAACTCACAAATACAAACCAACAAAAAGAAGAGTCTGTTATCGACTACATCAACCGTTGGAGAAACTTGAGCCTGAATTGCAAAGATCAATTATCAGAAACTTCAGTAATTGAAATGTGCATCCACATATATTTTGAAAGAGATTCAACCAAAGATCTTCGAGGAATTAGCCACTAGAGCTTACGACATGGAGTTAAACATGGCCGCAAATGAAGTTCAAGAACTGTCAATGCAAAAGCATCACAACTTTGAAGAAGAGCCAGAAATAAATGATGAGGGCAAACCTTTTAAGAATTCTCTAAGTAAAGAAGAAGAAGAAAAGATGATGATGTTGATGAAGATGAAGAAAAAACTACAAATCTCATCATGGGCCATTCAAGTCCTCTAATAAATATTTCAATTCATGAAATAAAGTACAAATGCTCCTTGATAAGAGCCTAAACTATCTTCAAAACTCATTGATAAGAGTTAAAACTATCTAAGATTTTCAAAATGCAACGCTCATCGATAAGAGCATAAACTATCTTCCAAAACTCCTTGATAAGAGCCAAAACTATCTAATCTCTACAAGAAATACCAAGACTCCTTAACACGAGTATAAAATGTCTACAAAGTCAAATTCAAAATCTAAGACTCCTTGACACGAGTATAAAATGTCTACAAAGTCAAATTCAAATCCAAGACTCATTGACACAAGTATAAAAGGTCTACAAATTCAAATCTAAGACTCCTTGACACGAGTATAAAATGTCTACAAATTTAAATTCAAATCCAAGTACTCACGGACACGAGTATAAAAGGTTTACAAAGTCCAAATTCAAGTTGAAGGCTCCTCGATACGAGCATAAACTATCCAAGTTCAAGAAAGCTCCCTGATACGAGCATAAACTATCTAAATTTAAATCCAAATTGAAGACTCCTTGATACGAGTATAAACTATTTAATAAATTCAAATTGAAGAACTCTTGAATATGAGTATAAACTATTCGCAAGTTGAAATTTAAGAACTCCTTGATACGAGTGTAAACTATCTACTAAATTCAAGTTCAAGACTCTTTGATACGGGTTTAAACTATCTAATCAGTTTTCGAGACTCATTCATTTCAAACGACAAGTCATCCATGAACAAGTCTCGAGGGGGCATTTGTAGTTAATGAAAATTAAATATTATATATAATATTTTTATTGATTTTTATATATTTATTTAGTTTTGGAATCTTATGAAATCTTATAAAATCCAAACTTAGATAAAATATTTAAATAATAAAGATATTAGTATATGATAAATATCAAGAGTCTTTGGCAACAAGTAAATATCTTTCAAAAGATATATATCAATTTTCAAAAGCCAATGAGATAGTGCCACATCAGCTCTAGATCTCTCTCCCTACAACTATAAATAGGGGCATCCATATCAGACTATCAGTTGAAAATTACACCAGAAGTCATTTGAAGAGTTCAAGAATTTGAGAACTTCTATAAGTGAAATTCTCTCAGATATTCAAGGCGTTCTTGTGACATTCAAAGGCGTTCTTCACCAAATTCATCCCGAAGACGGTGTTTGATCCACAAGCAAGACCATTTGAAGAGTTCAAGAATTTGAGAACTTTCATAAGTGAAATTCTCTCAGATATTCAAGGCGTTCTTGTGACATTCAAAGGCGTTCTTCACCAAATTCATCCTGAAGACGACGTTTGATCCATAAGCAAGGTCGTCAAAGGCGTTCTTCATCAAATTCATTCCGAAATTAGCGTTTGATCCGGAAACAAGGCGTCGGCCCTCCGAATTGACGTTGTCAAGTCCAAATACCAAGTCAAAGAAGATCGAGGACACAAATCGTTCCCAAAAACTTTGAAGACCAAGTTCAAACAACAAGTCCGAGAAAATCAAAGAGATAAATTTACTCTGAAGATTTCAAAGACCGTTTGAAAATCAAGTTTTGAAGAGAAGAATCAGAGGAAAAATAGAGTTTGGATTCATAAATTTATATTTTTGATCCGAAATCATTTTATTGTACATTGTTTTGTGTTTTATCAAATTAAATACAAAAATTTGTGTTACATGGTCATTTCTATTAAAATGTTCAAACGTTGGGAATTAAATTATTAATATTAAAGGTTGGATTATTTTTGTTAAAATATCCAAATATTGGAAATTAAATTATAATTATTAAAACAATAGGTTATTTTTGTTAAAATCTTTAAATGTTGGGAATTAAATTATAATTTTCCCTAAAAATGTCGTTGGAAGTCACCGTGGTTAAAAGTGATGTAATATATATTATTATAGGATAGGTTCTAAGGTACCCTTAGGGGTAATACCCTTTACCCTTAAGATTGTGACAAGTGGCACCTCGGGAAAATAAAAAGAAAATTGGATTATTAAAAATAAATTAGGAAAAAGACAAAAATTATGTAATATTTTATTAAATCATGATGTGACAACTCATGCATATCACATCAATATATCATTTCTACCTATTTTTGACGGCTATGTAATTATTACACACACCATACTCTCTCTCTCTCTCTCACACACACACATACATATATAAATATATATATATATAATATATATATATATATATATATTATAATAATTGTTCAACTAAAAAAATTAAATATAATATATATACATATATATACACACGCGCGCGCGTACACACACACACACATGTGTGTGTGTGTGTGTGAACGTATTCCATCCAATATTTATTAATGTATTATGATAATTATTCAAAATAAAAAATATATATAACATATTTACATTAAATTTTTAAAAATAGCACATTTGTAGAAATAAAATTTCAAAGCAATCTTTATTAATGTATTATTATAATTGTTAAAATCAACTATTTTATTTTTTCAAATTTCCTATTCATTTCCAAAATGTTTTAATTGTATTATCTTTAATTTTAAATTAGAACAATTAGTATAGTACTAACTACTAATATAAAGATTGTTAGAATATATATATAATTTAATTTAATTTAAATTAAATATATAATATTTAATTTTTGAATTGAACAATTATATATAATAATACGATTAAAAAAGATTGCTAAGTAATTTTATTTCTACCAATATTTTTTAACAGTATTATTATAATTGTTCAAATAAAAAATTAAATATAATATATTTAATTTAAATTAAATTAAATTATATATATATATATATATATTCTACCAATCTTTATATTAGTAGTTAGTACTATGCTAATTGTTCTAATTTAAAATTGAAGATAATACGATTAAAATATTTTGGAAATGCATAGGAAATTTGAAAAAATAAACCATCTTCTTTTGATAAATATCATTATCAATTAGCATCTGGACAATGTCGAAGCCGAAACTGCAAGTCTGTGGAATGGCCGTGCATTGTCCGCACTCTGGCGGTAGAGCTAGTATTGTATTCGTTGCTTGGTAATCGTGTTCTTGATTAAAATTCTATGCGGTTTTCGGCTCTAAGAGTTTGCCGCACATACTCATACCCCACCAGCGACGTCCGTTCTCTGAAATGTGTGCGTGGCCGAGTTGCGGCCGGTGTACGGCCATTGTTCAGGAGACGAGCTTTTGTCAGTTTCCGAATTGCAAATGAGTTTACGATAGGATTTGATGTTTCCGGTTACACTAAATAGTAAACTTCTCCGTCGAAGTGGATCATCCTCCACATCAGCCAAGATTTGGGTTCTTTAGATTCCTACGTTACCTCTAGTCGAAGGGTCTATTTGCACCTTTTCTCTATTTTTAGTCTAACTACAATGTAAATTGATTTCGTTAATTAATGATGCTATCCATCTTTTTAATATACACTCATTGGGGATGTCGCATGGATTCTAAATAAAAAAACCTAAGTTAAATAAAAGCATATATAAAGTCATCGTGACTCTATACAAAGTGCTTTTTTAATTTTATTCAAAGTGCCTTTTCCTTAATTCAAATTAATTTTATTTAGCGAAGTCCTTTTCAGTATTTTATTTTATTAACTTAAAAAATAACCCTAAATAATAATTTCCTTGAAACTAATTTTATTTAGCAAAGTGCTTTTTTTACGATATATTTCTTCCCCAAATTGGCTACACATTACCAAAATTTTAATTCATAGTATTAAATGAAATTTAGGTGTTTCTAAATACACCTCTTATTTAATAGTGGTGTATAAAGACTTATGATCTTGAGAAGTTTACTATTTAGTGTAACCGGAAACATGCTATTTTATCGTAAATTCATTTGCAATTCGGAAACTGACAAAAGCTCGTCTCGTGCACAATGGTCGTACACCGGCCGCAACTCGGCCGCGCTCACATTTTGGAGAACGGACGTCGCCGGTGGGGTATGAGTACGTGCGGCAAACTCTTATGAGTACGCCCAAATTTCATTTAATACTATGAATTTAAAATTTTGGTATTGTGTAGCCAATTTGGGGGAGAAATATATCGTAAAAAAATAGCACTTTGCTAAATAAAATTAATTTGAAGGAAATTATAAACATTGTGATAAAAATGAAAGAAATGTAAAATGCACTTAAATAAACTTATATGTTAAAAGCACTTATTCATAAATTGATAAAACCTCGTCTCGTGCACAAAGGTCGTACACCGGCCGCAAGTAGGGTCAAGATCAAGCTCAAGTAGGGTCTTATAGCCATATCCCAATTGAGTCGATGAATATCTGGGGCCATTGCAACTAATACATATTTTCCAAAACCTAAAGCCACAAACTATGAGAAAATACATTAATCCCAACACTACTACAAAAAATCATATAGTCAACGGTTTTTAACCATTGTCTAGCTAGTTTAAAAACCGTTGTATTTTTTGATGTTGTAAATTTTGCACGCACATAGACAATGGTTTCAAAACGTTGTAATTTTAAAATTGTTTCAAAATCGTTGTCTATTTGATGTTTTTCTGCTATCTGGCAATCAAAATGACAACGGATTTTTTTAAACCATTGTCCAATTACAATGGTTTTTTAAAAACCGTTGTCATGTCACAACGGTAATGTACAAAACCGTTGTAATTTGACAACGATTTTAAAAAAAAAAAATGTTGTAAATTTTATGTGGTGAATTTTTTTATTTTATTTTTTGTATTTTATTATTACACAATTTTATTCGTTGCGATGTTAACCTACAAATCACCAATAAATAATAAACTACAAATGATAAAAGCCAAACATATTAATTAATTAATCATTCAAAATAAATATCGTTATACAAATTTATCCAAAATATAATATATCTTTATACAAATTCATCCAAATTTAAATAATCTCCAAGTAATAAAAAAAATCACATCTAATATTTAATTACAAAAAGCATTCACTCTTCTCCTATGGTTATCAACATTGAGTACCTGCATCCATTTAATGTCAAATACCAGCATTTCCCAAATCAAGCCAAAATGATGTACAAAATGTAAGCAAGCAACTATTTAAGCTTAAAATTACCAACAATGAGTGATACATTAACCAGAAGCCTCGAGTCTTAGTTGTATTCCTCACCCTTGTGAGGGTGAAAAAAAAAAAACTAATCTCATCCATCTCTGCCTGAGCTCTTAGCCGCACCAAGACATTCTATACAACTTTTAGCACCTTTTGTTCTCATATAGAACTAGGATTTGTCAAGGTATATTAAATCTCCTTCAAATTCTCTCCTCCTTAATTAGACTAACCAACTAAAGACAAAATGTTAAACTGATGCATGGCTCGCAATAGAAAGATAACTATAGTTTCTCAATTACAAAAGTTTTAACAAATAATATAACAACTAAAATGTCTCTTTTTTAATCATAACATTCATCGAGGGACGTCAATCTCATTTGACGACCACAACCCTTTTTCATCGTGCCTCCAATGTTTAAAAAGAAAAGAAAAAGCTCCAGTGTTGGGTGATAGGGGGGCATATGCCTATCTCAAGAATAAAAGACTAAATACCAGATATAGAACATTTTTAATATGAATGCCAGAGATAGAACAAAATTCAGATAAGAAACAATAAGAAGCTTTAATATAAATAGGGTAGAAAGTCAATAGAACCCTTACCAGTCGCAAAGATTAAATTTTTTGCACTGCTCGCAGACCCACCATTTTCCAGTACCCAGCCCTAGCCAGCCCATTTTACACAAAAATTGAGAAGCAGTAGGTAGAAAAAAGAAGCATAGCAGAGAGGGATCATAATCATTAACTTCTAGGTTACTTGCAGTAAAAAAGATGGAACTCGAGATCAGAAATGGGTAAAGAACTACAACTTAAGCCACAACAACAGACAGTAAAAAGAAGCAAAGTATATAACTTCAGCAAAGTCAGATAAGTCCAGTAAAAATGCAAATATCCCAGTATATGATATCATTGATATGAGGCCTCAATAATTCAAAATGTATTCCGGAAACCAACAATGTAACTGCACTAACTATAGAATGAAGCCTCCAATTTTAACGATACAATAATTGCTCTATCAAATTACCCCTATACCAATACTGACCATACTATCCTTGTCTAAGTTGAGTAAGATAACATAAAATTTCAATGCTGCAACAGAATTTCACTGTATCTCACTTCAATTCCAATTGTCTGATCTTGATAATTTAACAAACAGTTAAAGAAAACAAACCTGGAAAAAAGAGAGAGAGAGAATAAAGAAGTTTCTAGTTGGGCGAACAATTCAATATGAACAAGTATAATTCATTGAGATCTGGAACCTCATAAAATAAAAGTACATGCAAAATAATGATTTAGTCATTAATTTTCCCAAAAATTCAAGACATGATAGGCTAATAACTAAAAAACAAGATGGGCTGCTTCAAATTCTAGCCCTATACATCTTGAGGATAACATGGTTAAAACATAATAACTCATTATTCTTCAACTTAAGATAAAAAAAAATCTATCTAAGAAAAGGAAAAAAAAGAAGTATATTCATTGGAATACTACTCTGAAAAATTCTAGAATCAACATATGTTCATGCTAGAAAATGATAGAAGACTAGTGGAATACCTGGAGACAGTTTAACGCTCTATGATGTGAGGCAAATAGTGCAAACAAGTGGAAAGGGGTATGATAATGACACAAAAGTTCGGCAGAAATTGAGCAATCAAATCAAGAATGCAATCAAACCTTACAATATTGTCATCCACTAAGAAAATTTGGATGAAGAACTACATAATGAAGTTGTTTAATCACTCCTTAAAATAGCAAGTGTGCATTACCTAAATCCATGTTCATTACATTAAAAGAAAGTACATCACAAAACATTCATACATAAAACCGTCTTCCGCTAGCTATAGCCTCCATTTACGTTAGAACAGAGTGAAGAGCAGAGGTAGCAGAATAGCAGAGACAAAAGCAATCACAAGAAAATTCCTCACGAATCCCTATCTAAAGATTAATTGCAATGAACTTCTCATCATCCATCATCATATCCTACAAATTCAGCAACCAAAAATCGAAACATAACAGAATCACACAAAATACACCTACCCTGAGCTTGACCAGTTAAAACACGCTCTGTTTCTCCAACCATCAAATCCTTCTTTCAACCTTTCTTCTCTCTACACATGCAAAATTGGAATAACTAATAAGTAAACGCAACAATTTCAGAACATTTTATACTTCACAAAGAACAAGAGCATTTAAATTGAAAAACAAACTCAAAATTTACCCATAGGTATACCTCGTCAAAACAAGCCGCAAAAGCACTAGTGCCAAACATTCCGGTGAACAAGATGTCCGATCTAGAGTGCGAACGAGGGTTGCTAAACCTTCTAAGCTCACCGATTAGAGTGCCAACGAGTGAGAGAATGGCCAGGAGAGACAGATCTACTAAGAACGAGGGAGAGGGGGCAAGAGAGACAGATCTACTACATGTGTATTGCTATACCCAAAATAGAAAACAAAAATAATCAACACGGGGCTAAGAATACGACCCCATAAATTGATATATAATCCAACACAATTATAAATTGGGTCTATAATGGGCAAACAAAATCCCACATAGAGAAACTAACATGAAAAATTGCAAAATCAACCATAAAAATGCAAAACATGACCAAAAAACTCACCGAATCAGTAAAATCGACACTCAACCGTTGCAAGATTCCTCAAATGCAAGAATTCTCCCAATTAAGACCAAGGAAGAGAGCATGAGCAACAAGAGAATGGATAAAAATGGTGCAGAGAAAGTGGAATATAGAGAGAGAAAGTGAAGGAATAGAGAGAGAAAGTAAAGTGAAAAAGTGATTTCCAAATCTTGATATTTTGTCTTTTGTGCTAAGATTTTAAATATTTAGAAAAATCGAAAATTCGTATAATTAATTTATTATATATATATATATATATGTTTATACATGACATATTTTTCAATAGAACACGTTTATTATGAATTACTAAATATATATTTAGGGAACAAAATACACATTGGCTATACTTTGGCTAAACCTTGGCTACACTTTGGCTACACCTTGGCTACACGTTGGCTCTACATTGGCTATACTTTGGTTGCATTGCGAATTTCAAGACTAGTCATTATTACCCTTGTACTGCCAAATCTTTTGCAAGATTTGGTAGCCGTCACTTTTTAAAAAAGTAAGTCTTCTTTTTCTGAAAAGTAATTATGATGTGACATATATATTTTAGTTTCCATTTACTTTTTTTTTATTATTTTATTGAAAAGTGCCACATGGCACAATCTCAACGGTTGAGGGTAATACCCTTGGGGGTATGGTAGAATTTTCCTTATTATAGTACTATTATGGCTCGTTTGCTAGGGGTGATAAGGGGTTGATAGATATCTACGACACCCTAATATGTTGTTTGGTTCAAAGCTCAAAGCCCTTTATTAAGTAAGGGCCCAGTATTTCTAACAAAGATCTGCAGGATTCAATAGGATTTTGTATCCCACCTCCTAGATAGGATGTGTAATACAGAAGATCATTATTATAATTATTGGACTAAATTGCCCCGCACCATATTAATTAATGTCTAATAATAAATTCTCTCTTGCCTAATATAAGAGGGTATTTTTGGAATTATAATTATATGAAGATTTTAATATTTCCAACCAAACAGTAGATTATATATGTATATATTTTATAAATATTTTAATACATTCAAGCAAACATGATATTGATACCTAATATATTAAAGACATCCTAATCATAGATATATCATACGTTATCTTATCATGTCCAGCAAATGAGCCCTTAAAATATATAAGACACCAAAAATGATAAATGATTAGACAAGTGGGGTACTAAAATTATGATTTCCCTGAAGATAATATATAAAAGACCGAAGTCTAAACAGGCCTACAACAAATATGCACACTGCTAACTAGTTCAATTCTTCCTGCAAAGAAAATGAAAACTACTTTTTTGGGCGTACGGACTGTACCTTGTAGCATCAAGGCAAGTTTATACTGTTTCATTTCTCAATTGTACACTTTCCTTTTTAAAATAAAAAGTGCGTACCACTCTATCGTCTATACGTGTTAAAATATACGTTGTTTCAGAATATTTTACTAGAATTAAATTGTAATTTTTTTTACTATGAAATCAAATCTTATTCACTTTTATTTTTCTAAAGAAAGACAAATTTCTCTCTTTTCATATATATTTGATAGGAGAGAGAGTGAAAATATCTTAAACAACAAATATTTTGATACAAATCAAAATTTCTAAAATAACATATATTTTGACATGAAGGGAGCATTTTTCAGTGGGTATGCTATTGTTTTGCAATATAAAAACTAACACTTTTCTTAATTATATGCGTCAAATTCAATTTTTGAGTAAATTACAAATTAAATATGCGATTAATTATTATCACTTTTTTATGTACAAACATTGTGAGATAATACTTTTCTACATAAAAATATAATTATTTTTAAGTATAAGAACTAATACTTTCGACATGGGGACGACGGGCAAAAGTTGTAGTTGGAGAACAAAATTAATTAATTCATTAAAAAAAGAGCTAAAGACCTTTAAATTTAATCAGATTATATTTCTTACTACGTATATTATGGCACATGGAATTTTTTGTTACACTCCCATTGTTACATTTCGTGTTACATTTTTAAATTTTGATTTTTTTTCTTCAATTATATTTTTTTAGCTGGTCTCCTGTACACAAAATTGATAAGACTAGCCCATCAGACGGCCGGCCCATTAGGCCCATCAGGAGCTAGCCCAATCATCTAGCCAACCCTATCAAAAAGAAAAAAAACAGGGAATATAGAAGTGATTAACCCGAGCAGTTGAGCTCCCGATTCCTGCAGCTCGTGATTTCATCACCATCTAAGGTGCAGCCACCGTCACTGCCGTCGGCGACCACCGTTCGTCAGCGAAACGCCATCACCACCGTCGACATCGCGACTAAGAATAACACGAGATCAAAATCAACAAATCAAATTCTTTTTGCAGCAACTCTCGAATTTTGAAGGTAGGTTTTGAAAATTCAAGCTAAGCCTTTTAGTTATGTAGATTTGAATTCTAAAATTAATTTTGTATATTCAACACTTGCCTGTTAAAAATTTGAGGGATTTTTGTGCGAAATTCAAAAATTGGAATCACACCAACCCATTGCTTATCATGGCTAAAATTGACAAACATTTGCAAGATAATATAAAAGCTTTTATCATAACTGATGATTCTGAGAATGAGCCAATGTCTATACGAGCACAATACAAACGTCAAAATTTGAAATACACTGTTAAAAAGTTAAAGTCAATGGTTGATACTGTCTAATATTTTTATTGATACTTTAATGAACATTAGGTGATACTTTAAGCTTGTCTGTGATAGGTGTTCAAAAAAAGACACATCTTTAATGATATGCATGAATTGTACTGTAAACATGCTAGGGAGGTTGGATTTGGTGTTAAGAAAAATACACAAAGAACAAATAATGTTGGCGAGGTGATCGAGAAATATTATGTGTGTTCGAATGAAGATGCTAAGAAAAATACATAAGTTTCATGAACAACGTTGTTAGAATTTTATTGTATTATCATTATCATTTGATCGTGTTAGCATTACTATTGCTCTTGTTAGCATTAGAAAAATATAATATATTTAAGGTGAACGTAATAACAAAGGTGAACTTATGATTAGTATTGACATATGCAAACGTTAATAGTGAAATTTTTAAATGGCAGTGTTATCATATCGTATTATTTATACACTGCTAAAGTAGAGCATGAAAGACATTCACTTTTAACAAAAAATGTATTTGGCATATATTAATATTTTAATAACATGTTATTGAAATAATAATGTCAATTGAGAAACATTACGTATTCAAAAAATAGTGACAATTGTTCAAAAAATTAGAAATTTGATACATATAATAATTATTTCATTTATTACCATCTTTCATGTAAAGGTCTTCAACACTGATTAGTGTGTCTTTAAAACATAATTGGAAGTAGAGGTTTATTTTTGAAATATTCATCTCATTGTGGATGTTGCTTCAAAGATGATTCACAATCAGGAATATAAAATTTAGACAACCAGGAAAAATCTCTACAGTGGTACCAACACAATCTATAAATTAAATATGACAAAAAAATTGATGTATAAAAAAATGGTAATGCTAAAACTAATCATAGTAATGCTAATATCTTCTTTGATAATGTTAAAACTAATCATAGTAATGCTAATATCTTATCTGATAATGCGAAAAACTAATCACAGTGACACTAATAAATAGTTCACCATGCCAACTCTCTGATAATTATTTTTTAGAATATATTTTTTTCGTTAACAATATTAGAAAACTTTAATTAGCATAACAATAACGCTTCGTTAGTAGAGCTGTCAAATAGGTCGGGCCGGCCCGGCCCGAGCCCATGAGCCAACCATTTTTTTTCATGTCGGTCCGGCCCGGCCCGAAACCATTTCGGGCCTAAAAAATTGAGGCCCAGCCCGACCCAAATTTCGGGCCGGGTCGGGCCGCATGTGGGCCTAAAGGTAAATTTCTGTTTTTTTTTTCGGGTCAGGCCGGCCCGGTTTCGGGCCCATAAAAACGCGCCCCCAGCCCGGCCCAAAATTGGGTCGGACCGATTTCGACATCTCTATTCGTTAGCATGATGATAATACTTCATTAGCATGACAATTTGTTATCAAATAGCCACGATTTTTATAAGAATTATCGAATTTCGTTAATGTCCTCGCCCGAAAAACTTTAATATTGCAGAATTGTCACCGTCCTTTTAATCAAATCTAGGCCTTTGATTTTTGAGGATTGTGTGGTGTGAAATGCGGTCTTAGTTCCCACAGTAGAATTGATTTTCACCTAACCCTCCCCTATATATATATATATATATATATATATAGGAGATGGTTCTGGTGTAAACTATCTCTAGTGTGTAAACTGTAAATCAATCTCCAACCACACATCCATCAAAATCCAATGGTCAAGATTTAGTCAAAGGGGCGGTGGCATTCCTGTAAATAAAGGGAACTTCAAAAAACGCGATGGCATTTTGGTAATTTTTGTATCTTGGTTAAAATTAAAAAAAAATCGGGACGCGGGCTAACGGAGACACAATCACATGCTGACGAATACATAATCATATGCTAACGAAGTAGAATTATTTCATGCACAACACCTAACTTTAAACAAAAAACTGATTTTGTTAGGAAATTATTAAATGACGGCTTTTATATGGTTGGAGAGCTAGTCAAGCCTAATTTTCAACAAAAAATAATTTCAAAAAAATATGAATCGTTGACAAAGTTATAGTTGTTTGATTGAAGGTTGTTAGTTGTCTTATTTGGCTTCAATCCACAACATTATTGCTTTTGTTAGCATTGCGTATAACTTTTCTTTAGCATTACATAATACTTCTGTTAGTATACGACAGTGCTAACAACAACAAATGATAAAATTCAATAAAATTAAATTGTTAAACTCTAAAATTGATGTGACAGTAATATAACTAATCATGATGCTAATGAATCATCTGTCATATGCTAACGAATCATGCTTAATTGAGATGAACGTTTTACATTAATAATACACATGCAACATTAAACACGTATGATTATATTATCAGATATAATTATACTACATTAGCATTATTATAATATTTTAATTTGCATATGTCAATGCTAACGTTAGCAGTGCATTAACATTCTCATATAAAAAAATCTCTTAATGCATTAATGTATTGTTCATTGTGAATATAATTGATGCTAATGAAATATTTGTTATATGCTAATGAAAAACATCCTAATTGAGATTAAATAAACATTTATAACAATATAATTGATGTCAGTGAAACATATATTAATTGAAATGTAATAAATATTTACAGTAATATAGTCGATGTTAATGAAATATTTGGCATATGCTAACGAAGTATTTGTCATATGCTAATGAAATATTTTTTATATGCTAACAAAGCATACCTAATTACGATTGAATAAATCTTTATCGCAATATAACTGATGCTGACGAAACATTTGCCATATGCTAACGAAACATATGTCGCATGCTAACGAAGTATTCTGGGCTTAAATGGTCATATGCTAACGAAACATATGTCGTATGCTAACGAAGTATTCTGGACTTGAATTCGCATGAAAAATGAAACTTTTGTATTTTTCGTTCATATTTTTCTAAATAAACATATGCTTCACTGATCTTAAATGAAAGAGGATTAAAAGACCTTTAATTTGATATATTATTTGTGTTAATTCGATGAAAAACGAGCAAGTTATGATCGTTCGAAGTTTTTAAGAATATTTTTAGATGTTGAGTCAGCATGACATCAGCTTTTTTTTTTACAAACGGACGAAAATACCCCCATAGACTGAAAAAAGTAGCGAAAATAACAAAAATGCCACCACATGTTTGATTAAATCTGGAGCGCCGATTTTTAAGGGATGTTTGGTGATAGATTAGTTTACAGTTTACACACCAGAGAATGGTTTACATTTGATCCATTCCATATATATATATATATATATGTTTCATGTGCCACAATTAAGGTTTTTTTTTATTTTTTTTAATATGCCATAATTTTTTTTAGAGGAAATAATATGCCATAATTTGAGAATGATGAACTCTAAATCAAAAATTTTAATAAGGTAAATTATAATCAATTAAATATTATATATATATATATATAAATTAAAGAGTTTGACAGAGAAAATACTACAAGGATGGTCATATGTGATCCCATTTGGTGTGATTGTACAAATTAAATTTATAAATAACATTGTAAATGTGTAGACGGTGCATGCATGAATCAAATAAAACACGAAGATCGAACCGTCACAAAACAATCGATATGATTGGGTACGTACGCACGTAGCTAATTAATTAAGATCATCATCTATCGTAAATGGTAATATAGGAAACGTTTAGTCATGATGAGAATGCATCAGTAGCTTAATTAGCTAGCTATTAAGCTAGCTAGGATCATATCATATCATATCTACAACAGCTAGCTGCAGAGACAAAAACACGCGCGTCAACTACCACCATTCGATATCCACCACGTATAAGCAAGAACGTTAAATACTGTACGAATATGGCAGTACTTTCATCTATGATTCATGACTAAGAATTAACAACACCAGCCATCTTAAAAACATTAAAGGATCCAATGTTGCTTTGGCTCAAGTTAGGTGTACAAATTCAATGAGCTTTTAGTTTACTTCATTTGCATGGGCATGGCAGAGAGAGAGAGAGAGAGAGAGAGAGAGTTTCAGTCAATCCGTCATTACCAATATTTTGAAGCTCTGGAAACAGGTGGTTAATTAGAAACTGCGTGAATTTTTTTGTATTAAAAAAATGATGTTATGCATATGGTATGTGGTTCATGACTTGAACTGAAAGATCACGACTTCGATTTCACGGAGATCTGTAGGTTCATGAGTATACCTAAAACATAGCCATCAACAGTAGTTGTGGCCTGGGTAGGTGGTTAACGAAAGGTAACATTATGAGTGAATGATAGATATGAATGATGAATTGCATTTAAAAAGGTAACATGTGTTAGCTGGAAAGCAGTTTTCGTTTGGCATTAGACATTGACAATAAAAACACTTAGAACACCACCGATCGCATCCAAGTGGTCCTTTGAAGATGAGTTGGAAAGCAAATAACAGCACAATATATATATATATATATATATATATATATATATATATATTTCAACTGTCTCAACATATATATTACATAGATTTATGGAAAATAATATCTTAACCAAGTAGACGAAGCTTTCCTGCTCCAATACAGTCAAATTAAATATCCTTACTAGCTAGATACGGGGTGGTATCAGCTTTCCTATTATTACTCACGTTTAACCATCATTATTGCATATCATGTGTATTAAATAATGTTGATGTGTTGAACCACACAGAAGAACTGTGCACATGCTATTTATTATATTGTTGAGCTTCATGAAAATACAATGAAACAACTGGACCCCCCCATTGAAAAGAAATTCAAAATCAAGATGTATCCCATCTCAACCACCCTCACCAAATTTATTTAACATAACACTGATTAACCAAAAAGTTATTGAGAAATCTAGGAAATTTTGATGTTCTCCATGGAACATTGTCCACATTTTTTAAGTGGTAGGCAAATCTACGTGGACAAATTAAGGTGCATGAAAATACCCCCAAAAGAAACGACATTATTTTCCGTTTAGACGACATACTACCTACAAAACTCTGCAGCAGAAGAGTACATGGTTTTGTATATATATATAGCATATCGATTACACGTGTATGCTATACATAAATATGACTTTTTCTACATGCATTAACCCATAATTTTTAACACCATGCCCTTTTATTTGATTTTTCTTTTATCCAGTAATTCGAAGAGCCGCCAACGAATCACACTTTCGCATATCATCGTTCAGAATTAATGATTTTTGAATGTATTAAATTGTGCATGCAAAACTCTGCACAGCATGTGTGGTTTTTGAAGTCATAAAACTAAATACAACGTATATCTATCATGTAGGGATAATTTCACTTTTAGTCCCACTAGAATAGGGTCAAAACACTTTTGGTCCCATATCTTTCGTTTTTGGTCCCTTAGTTTATTAGCTCAACACTTTTTTTTTTCGACAGTTTTGGTTCCGAGTGTTTTTTTTCTACATTTTTTAGTCCTAAAACTAACAGTATATATTTTCTTATATTTTTTTCAACGTTTTTTTTCCGTATATTTTGTCGAGAATTTTACTAAACAAAAACCGTATATTGGCAAGAAGTTAAAATGATTTTGTTAGGCATTTTGCCATTAACAATTAATTTTTTTTATTTTTATTGTAATCTAATTAATAATAATTATAAACTATTTTGACTAACAACACCAATAGTTATTGTTTGTAATTAATAATTAATATTTATTATTTATTTTCTCTATTTATTAACAAAATGAAATCAAGAAAAAATATCTAGTAAAAATTATCTTTTTAGTTTTGTAATTATCTATACATGAAAATAAATAATAGGCCTAATAGTATAAAACAAAACAAAGCTTTGTATTTTTATTTTATTTTTTGAATTTTACCTATTTCTTTTAATATTGTCAATTTAACCATGTATTAGTGTAGCGCCCCGGTCCCGAAAGACCGTGGAAATGAGCGCCACGGGGGTGGGGATTTAGAAGAGGGGAAAGAAAGGGGATTTCGAGGATAATTCTCAAGGAACAATTCCAAATTAGTTCAATAATAGAATACGATCATCGTAACAAATTCAGAGTTATATATATATCCAACATGAGTTTTTGGTCTTGCGGAAGCTAAGAAATATCAAAAGGAATAGCACGATGATCAGAGGTTAAGACGAGCCAAGACAACGGGTTAGCTACAAAAGTACACATATAAGCCCCATCACAGCTCATCGTCTCCACGCTCCAGCTCATTGTCCTGAAAACATTTGAGAAAATATTTGGGCTGAGTACTAATGTACTCAGTGAGTTTTCTGAGAAAAATCGAGTTATCAAAAGCATTTGATAAAATAATTATCTGTGAGTATGCAGATGAATCTTAGAAGGTTCTGTAAAGGGAAATGCATCTAAGTTCATCAAAACGTTTTACATGAATGTGTTCACCAGTAAACCCTGAAGTGAACCTTGATCCATCAGTAAACCCTGAAATGGACCCACTCACCAGTAAACCCTGAAGTGAGCTAAGTACGACACCCGCAACCACCACTACATCATCATGCGCAATTACCGAGTAAACCCTCAAGGTAATTAAAAGTTCTTTTAGCTGAGAACAGCCAGGGATTGGGTGCGACTCAAACCAAGCAAGACTGTAGCTACTCACATTGACACAGCGCTGGTATATGAGACTCCGACAACCACAACAAGCAGAACGAATCATTTTACACAGATAATCATATGTGCACATTTGTTTCAAAACGAGCTTAATAACTCAAACATAGCATTTTGAGAAGGATAGTATACGCCCACCTTTTGACTATAATAGTCGAAGCTTTTTAGTTTCTTCAGAATCGAGCAACACCACAATGATTACGTCTTACGGCAAATGATCTACGAGTATCAAAATTCATCTTAGAACCTCCACGAGGTCAAGACTCTCGCAATTACATAGTTTCACATGCTCGTCGGTTAAACCGACCCAAGTTAAACCTCAATAGCTTAACAATTGCCTACTCCGGCAATGAATAATGTCTCAAATCTCAACAATACTAAATCACATAAATGAGACTCAGCAACATCATAGACCTATGGGAGTTTATTAAACAAAGAGACCCTTTTTAAAATACATTTATCTCATTCGAGCATAAATCGAACACTTGGCGTGCGATTTTAAATGACACAATTTAAATCCATCGTTAAAACCGATCTTAGCTCAAGGGTCCTCACAACCCTAGCTACTAACTGATAAGGACACTCCTTAGCATCATTGAAGGAGTTAAAAGATCCCTTAATTGATTTCGAATAAGGGCGATTTGAAAATTAAAAATTTGTTGAGCAATTTGCACAACAACTGACTTTGATGATTTATCAAAATTTATCCAGAAGGAATTAGGGGCTGGGCCCTATACCATTAGAAAGACACTTAAGTCTAGTTTCCGGAACACTTTTCGGTGACTCCATATGATAACTAAAGAAAAAGTTATGACCATTTTACTAGAAGGTAGCAAATCTGCCACGAATTTCTGAAAACCGAAACATGACCCAACTTTGCCGATTTTTCATAATTTACTCAGAAAGAATTAGAGATTGAGACCTATACCGTTGGAAAGCCAAGGAAGTCTAGTTTCCGGAAAAATTTACGGTGTCTCAATCGGACGTCTAACGAGGGAGTTATGCTCGTTTAACCGAAGGGTGGCAAACTGCCGGAAGCGAAGTGCACGGTCGCGCGACTTGCGCGGGCGCGCGACCTGTACGCGCTCGCGCGAGTCACCGCGCTCGCGCGGCCTGTGCGCGCTCGCGCTCGTCCCCGCGGTCGCGCGAAACTGAGGCCGAAAGTCGTGGGAACGATGACAGACGCCATGATACTCGATATACAATCATTCAAATCATCAAAACACATCTAGAAACTCAACTAACATGCTTTGAATTATAACAAAACACATAATCAACCCATTTCCACCATCCATCATGCTTCAAATCCAAAAAAAACACATATACTTCTATCCATGCTTGATCTTGGAAGAGCATATATATATATATATATGATTTCGAAAATACCTTTGAAGAACAACTAAGTACGAAAAGCTTGAAGAAGGTAAGTGGAACAAGGCTGGAATCAGCTGGGGTTTAGTTGGATCGACGCTTGCAACGACGTAGACGAACACCGAAAGAGAATGGTGAAGAACGGGTGGAACGAAGCTTGAGCTCCTCTCAACAATGGCTGCAACTCCTTACTACTCTCTCTCTCTCTCTCTCTCTCTCTCTCTCTCTCTCTCTCTCTCTCTCTCTCTCTCTCTCAGAAAATGGAAGAAAAGAAGATAGAATGAAGAAGAAGAAGAAGAAGAAGAAGAAGAAGAAGAAAGGAACGAAGAAGAAGATGAAATGGTGAAAATGGCTATGGTATTTTCATAAATCTATTTGGTTGATTTGGGGGACAAAAGTGACGTGAAGGCATGGGAGAGGTGAGGGGAAGGCATGGCCTCCCATGCCTTGAGAGTCAACTTGAAAAATACCCGGTTTAAATACCGGTTGTTCGGTTATCGTGATATTTTCCGTCTCCGGAAAAATCCCAAATTGGATCGAAACGGATGAAATAATTCATTAATTTTAAAACCATAGATTAAACATATTTTTTTTTGAAATATTTTAAATACGCCAAGTGACACAAATCAATAAATCGATTAATAAACATATTTAAAATATATTTTGATTTTCATCGATACAACACATCGCAAGTTCGGTTAAGCCACCGAATTACGAAAATTTTAAAATGACGCGACTCCCATAGTCTATAATTACAATTAATTATATACAAAAGGTTCGGGGCACTACAATTAGTCAATTGAGTAAAATTAAGGATAAATTATTGTTTTGATCAAAATTAAGTAATTAAATTTTTGTGCTTTTAGGCAAGATCAACAAAACATTAATTATGCCATTAATAATTAATATTTTTCTTATTAATTAATTATTCCATCGATATTGGATCATTTACGAATTCGGGTGTGTTTAATGGGACCAAAAAATGAAATTTTCTTATTAGATTTTTTGCTAGATATTTTCCTCTTTTTTTCTTAATGATTTGCGGAAAAAATGAAGCTAAAATGTCCTTTGAATATATATATATATATATATATATATGTGTGTGTGTGTGTGTGTGTGTGTGTGTGTACATACACATACATATACTACACTTGCGACTAAAAATGTAGAAAAAAAACACTTGGGACCAAAAGTGTCGGAAAAAAAACACTTGTGATCAAAAGTGTCGAGCTAATAAACTATGGGACTAAAAACGAAAGATATGGGACCAAAAGTGTTTTGACCATATTCTAGTGGGACTAAAAGTGTAATTATCCCGTATCATGTATGTTCAGTTTTATGGAAAGTGTGGAAACTACCCGCCTAAATGCTACTTCCTCCTTTTCTGAATAAGGGTCGTTCTGGCACTTTTAAATTTATTTCACGAAAAGTGTCATTCTACACAATCAAGGTGAATTTTTCACATTTATCCTCATTTAATGCATTCAAACACCCATATTTGACTCATTTAATGTATTTACGTAAGGGTATATAAAGTAATTTGATTATTTTATTAATATGTGTGCTGTTAAAATTTGTTGTCCAAATCACTGAAATATGTAAATAACTCGTAATGTTAAACTCAATGTATTAGATAGTTCATATACTATCTAAACACCATTCAACAAGAAAGTAAAACAAGTTATGCAAGACACAGATAAATTTTAAATCACACACCTTAGATATGTGGATTGCCATATGGTGAAATTATACTTTCATAAGTAAAAACAGAATTGCAGTTGATAATGTCAGAATCAATGTTCACGACTTATCAACAAAAGTACATGAATCCTAATCTAGTTTTCAACTACACAGAATTCGTAAATTCAAACTAACCTACATGATAGTTTATTACAATTCAGCAACAATTTCTATGCTTCCAATATCTCGCATCTAATCTAGCTTGAATAACCTTTTTCTCATGAAACGGTTGAACAATAGAAAACATAAGAAAGATGAAGATGAAATAGATAGAAATCTAGTTGCAAAATTTGTGATTCGAGCTCTTGATCTTCTCACTCACAGCGGTGATATCTTCTTTGCTCGAATAACCTCTTCAATTGTGAATTATGCTCCTTAAAAACACTCTTTACTTGAATCGGTTGAAGACCATGTCGTCTTCTTGATCGTGGGTTAAAAATAACCGCCACTACTTCTATGGTTTCGAAGAAAACCGTCCATTGATGTCTTACACCATTTCTCTAGAGTTCCAGCGAGTTATTTACTAAAAGAAAACAGTTAAATAAGAGATAACATGACTTCTAAAAAATAGGAGATAAAGTTTGACTAAATCAATCTTTATTTAAATACTCAATATCTCAATCATATATATCCATTATTTGAAATATAAATTTCATGAATATATATGATTTAAGATATACAAATTAATTAAAATAAATTAAAAATAAAAAAATAAAAAAAACTAAGAAATGATAAGATTATAAAACTTGAATGCCACGTACAGTGTTATAGGAGTTCAGTATAACATCAGATTCGACATTGAACTTGATGTCATACACCTCCTAACATGTACATTTATCTAAAATGACATTTATTCAAAAACGGAAAGAGTACATGTTAAATTCATCACTTGAAATACTCTTATCCATTTTTCTTGTCCGCTTTTGAATTAATTAGTTTTTCTTTCGTTTTTTTTTTAATTTTGTTGTTTAATTTAATTTTATAATTATTAATTATCTAGCTAAGATACATTCCACTCAATTATGGTTTATACTCTTAAATATATTTAGTTTACATTTTTAATAAAGCTAATTTAGTAGTACCATTAACATTTATAAGCTAAGAAGTCTCTCGAGTATGTTGGGAAAATTAAGTTGGGAATCCACTAAATAATGGTAAATGAATGAGCCCAAATAAATTTAAAGTCATATGGATGAGCGAAATGACTATTCCCTTATTTTTTGGAATAGCTTATTTTATATTTTATATCAATCACAGTGATTAAAATGGACATGAGAAATGGGAATGATCATTCCATTCTTTCATATCAATCAGCCCCTTAATTAATGCTAAAACTAGTGATCTGGGATATGAAAAATAAATTGATTATTTGTCGTTGGGCTTCACGTTCTTTTAGTTTCAATGAGAAAAACATCATATTGTTGCAAAAATCCCGACCAATTTAAGCTTCCTAACTTAGGTTGAAATGCCTTTTACACAACATTAGCTTAATAAAAAATACGTACATTTGTCCCCTTGGGGATGGTCTAGTAGTGGAGTGGTGTTTCTTGAGGCCAAAGGTCTCAAGTTCGACCCACCACCAACACCACTAGGTGTGGGCCTGTCACACCTGGCTCCACCCCTGTGTAGGTTTGCAGACTATTACACAGGGGCTGGGTTTACCCAGTGCGCACCACGGTAGCGGCTGCGGGTTACCCTCGACATCAAAAAAAAAAAAACATACATTTTACAAATCCTTCGGTCTAAACATAACCTAAATTAAAAGAATTTAATGAATATAATTATAAATTAGTTAGATTTGGAACTCGAAACTTGATACCAATTAATAAATGAATCCACAAACGCACCAAAATCGAACTCAGCATTAATTATATGGGGGGGTAAGTACGTATCCATCGCCGCCGCGGATGAGATCGACGGCCTCCCCAAGCGGCTGGGCTTTGATTCAATTTCACGTTTCCAATCACTAGTGTTTCCCCTCGTTTTCTTTTTACCATAATATATGATGTCTCTTAAAAATAATTGCCACTTTTATATTTAATTCAAATACCTTAATTTTTTTAAATGCTTTATTTATTTTTGCCATCGTGCTATCATTTTTTTATCCCTTTTATTTTATTTTAAATCTCTCAAGTATATTTGGGATATTAATATTCATGCACATCTGCAACCATAACCAAAGCTATCATTAGAATTTGTATTATGTGAACATTGTGATACTTACATTGATGTTCATTTACTATTATTATTTCATAAATTAACTTACGTAAACTATTAAACAGTTAAAAAGTCTTATTGTCCATGCATAAATGTTCTCTTTTTTTTTTATGAGAATTCTTTTATTTTTTGTTCATGCACAAACTTGTAAAAAATGTCTAGATTAATTATTAACCATTATTTTAATTTGTATAAATATATCTTAGGGAAACAATTGGAATAATTTTTCATGGGAAAATAGAAATTATTTTTATCAACTCACTCATTCAATAATCAAGATATTTTCAACAAAAGTGGGCATAAAAAAAAGATTAAATATTGGTTTGACTAGCTTATGTAAGTTAAATAGTGGCAAATATGCAATTGAGTGACAAACTATTAAAGGTGTACAGATTTGGCAAGTCAATAAGTAGTGGTCTAATATAAAGTCCAGATTGTTTTGTGTTACACCATTCACTGCAGAAACAAACGACACTTGAATTACTACTACACAAAACATATAAACTAAAAGGGGAGGGGAGGGGAGGGGAGGGAGGAGGTTAGCACCTTTACAAGAGCACAAAAATATACAAACCATTATCACCTACAACTGCAGCTCTACCATCAAGAGCCAAGGGGCAATCAACCAATGTGTCCACGAACTCGGTCGTTTTTTATTTCACAGAATAGAAGAAACTCTACTCGTAAAATCACTCCTCACACTCTTGATGCTTTCTTCGGTTTCCCTCAGCCTAACCTGCAGAAAGGCAATATCTTCTTCTTCTTTTTCTTTCGCCGAGTTGGCTTGTTCGAGCTTTCTTTGCAACCTCTGAATATGCTCGTTGATCTCCTCAATCTCTCTATCAACCCTAGTTTTCACGTTGTTGTGCTCTGTAATTTGGGTGTTGAGAGTGTCTACGTCGTTCACAAGCTTTTCTTCTATGCTCTTCATAGCAAGCAACTCGTTTACACAGTCCTGCACAGCCCTAACATCAAACCCGTGTTTTTCCAACTCCCCAAGTGATTCCTTTATGTCATCCATGATGCTTATGGAATCATTTGGCTGCAACTTCGAGGTTCTTTCGACTACACTGGAAAATGTTACCATAAAACCTATAGCCAAGCCTTCTCGTGAACTTTCTTTAATATTTGACAAAGGCCGAAAATGCGGATTCTGTGGCATCCTCTTGAAGACTTCCATGGATTCAATGGTCTTCCAAAGAACAGTGTTTTTCACAAAAGGTAGGTTTTGTGGCTCACTTGGTACTATGGCAACTTTATCTACCAAAGCAGGAGCAAGTGCCATTCCATTTTCTGGCCGTTTCTCATTATCCTCATCAAGCACAGCACTGCCGGCCTTTTCCACAGAACTTCGTGGCTGGCCCGGTATCATGGAACTTTTATCAACCATAGCAGTAGCTCGCGCTTCATTTTCTGGCTGTTTCTCACTGTCCTTATCAAGCAAAACAGTAGCCTCTTTCATAGAAGGCAAGCTTTGTGGTTCACTTGCTATGATAGAAACTTTATCCACCAACGAAGCAGTTTGCGTTCCACTTTCTGATTGCTTTTGAGTGCCTCCATCAAGCACAACACCAACAGTGTTGTTCACAGAAAGCAAGCTTTGTGGCTCAGTTAGTGCTGCATCACCCTCATCTACCAAACCATAAGATTGTCTACTACTTTCTGGCTGCTTCTCAGTAGCCTCGTTGACCACAACACTGTTACCTCGGTTGTCACCATTCACAATGCTTTGCACCACTGTGTCCAAAGGCAACACTCCTGCAAAAAATTCCTAGCATCATCAGCCGGAACACTAAAAACAAAGACACTGGTAGACAAGGAAAGCTTACTTGAGCCTTCAATTACAGATGATATATGTAACTCCTCAATCCATTTTGAAAGTGGTTCGTTATCGAACTCGTTGCTGGGTTCAAAAGCTTTATCTACTTCCACTGTGCGGTTAACTACCGTCGATTTACCTCCAGGTGCACCAACAAAATCTACACAAGCGAGGATAGTTATAAACAGGCTGCTAAAGCACATGCAAGGAAAGAAAAGGAAATTTAAGGGAATGATAAGACAATAACCATCATCCTTTCTCAAAATATTGATATAAAAACCAAAATAACATTATATAACAGTTATCTGACAAAGCCAGAGATTAAATTTACCCCCCACAAAAGTATCTCACCTCGAACTTTGACTGCAATCTTACCACTTGTAATCTGCTTTCGTCCTCTCTTCAATGAATGATCATCTCCCAGCCTGGTTGACACTTCTACATCATCCTCTCCATGCTTAGTAGCCAACATTCGTTTCGGCACTCTCATTTTTCTTTTCCCAGAACCAGACTGGCCATTAGCTTTCCTTTCCTGATTGGCTGTCATCTTCTCCTGATCCAATATTGAGGCATCAATCTCAATCACATCCACTTCATGCATTCTCTGTGATTCATCATCTTTTATGTTCAAATCACCTGGACTAACAACTGTGTGTTCAACATTTCCTACAACAGGAAATCATTCTTAAACTCAACATTTTGAGGAAAAGTAGGTATGATAGTTTTTTCTCCAAGGCAGGAAATGGAGAGCCCCAAAGAGGATGTCATTATTTATACCTGTTCCCAGAGTCTCGATGCTTTCAACCAGAATCTTTCGTGGCCTCCCCCTCCTTCTCTTCTCACTACCATCACCAATTCCTGATTGTTTGCAATCCTACAAATGGAACACACATAGAATAAGCAGAATGGACAGATTGTAAGGAATGAGGTGGGAATGGATCGGTCATATCCTTTATGTTCTTTCTTTTCTCTTCTAACTCCTGAACCCCCCACTCAGCAGCATGGGAGGGGTAAGGGGTAAAGGATCTGCACAAAGTCAATATACATAAAACATCTATTTTATAAAGACCTTAGACCAATGAAGTGCAGCAGCATGTCATACGACATTATTCTTTCCCAATAGATGTTACAAAAAAGTATCATGCACCCATGCCAGCAAAATAACAACATATGCATAATGCATTAATGATTTAAGTCTAATCACCAGATTAACATAAGAGTTATAAAAACAAGATTGGTTGGAGTGAAAACAGGAATCACACGATTATGTACATTCAAATGTAAAAATGACAATGAACTTCTTAGATTGTTGAGGATAATGGAGTATGAGTAACATTTTACGTAGAAGAAACCCTAGTATTGCACAATTTTGATTGTATTTTTCACATTTCTTAAGAGGGGTTCACTTTAAGTTTGTGGTTAGGGAGAGATGAAGTATATGTTACCTCCAAATACCCAAACATACTCAGTCCACTTTTTTTCTATAGTATTTTCAATGGCATTTTGTCAATATTGTTAATTACAAATACCTTAATTGCTTTATCAAGATCAAACTAAACCAAGTGTATTATAGAAGATAAGCTTTCATCAATACCAACAATTGAACAAATGCATTTCGTACTATCATTTTCAATGCCTTTTTGTCAATACTATTTAAGTTACAGATAACTCAATTGCTTTATCAAGTTCAAACTTCAAACTAAACCGTGTGCATTATAGAATATAAGCTTTCATCCATACCAACAAATGAACTCAAACATTTCGTAATAAGATACAGATTAAGCCAATGCATTAAAATGTTATGTAAAGTTATTGTATTTTTCATCTTTGTCACCTACCTTCGGGGAATTATTGACTTCCTGTCTCTGGTCATCCAAGCTACTAAAGATTTTCTTGTTGGAATGTTGACTCCTACTTTCTCCTGATGTTCCAGTTTCTGCACATTGCAAGCCTATGATAATAGGAAATTCAGTTTCTCGTTTTGCATGATCATTTTGAGCAACTTCTCCAGTGTTTCCTGTTGTGTCTGGTTCCTTCTCTGCAAATTCACTCCCAGTTTTGGTTATTGAACACAAGTATGGGCAACTTCTGAAAGAAATATTCATAAAATAATCTATACCTCCAAAGTCAAGTTCTGGCAATATTTGTGCACTGTTCTTCCCTGGAGAGCTGGATGTGGAATTAATCTTTCCACTCGCATTTTGTGTTGTACGGCTGTTCCTTTGCTTTCTCTGCTGCATGATTAAGGGTAACAGATGAATACATAAAAAATCATGATCTTGCAATACTCGAAAGCACATAGGACGGAAAAACACAAAAATCGTGTTTTCACAATGTTTTTGCGTACACATTTCCTAAGGTTCGAACTTGTGGAAAGTGGAAATTTAAAAAATAACTGCTAAAGCGTCTGTAATTAGTCTGAAACGTATGGTGCTAAGAGGTATGTCCAAAATAAGGCATCCTGCAAATATTAGATAATATGCACTCAAGGTGTACAAACTCTGCTATCTCTAGTTGTGTCCATCTAGTAAAAGTAGAAAGTGGATGTGAATTGCCATGGAACAATTGGCAAATTGCTTCAGGTCAAGAAAGAACACTGTCAATCATATTGACCCATTGAAAAAACATCAACGTCTATGATTACAAGTATTGAACTTAAAAGAAAAATGAAGTTTCATCCATTCATCATACATTTAACTATGAACTTGGTCGACATGGAATAGCAAGTGAATCAAAGTAAATAATGTGCAATATATAAGGAGAGATATGACTTACAACTTTCTCTTCCCATGGATGATTAGTGGAAGACAGATCCGGCATAGTTTGATCTACAGATTTTTCCATATGACTTGCAACTTTCTCTTCTTTATTTGTTCCTACAAAATTTCCTTCCTTGAACTTTTTAAGAAGCTGAGAAAGAGCACTCCCAGAATCAGATACATACGCTCTTTTTTTTGTCAAAGATGGAGTCACTTGGGACTTCTTCTGATTATCACGAATTAGTGGCTTGAAGTGGTCCCTTCTTGATATCAATAAAGGCTGAGTTTTCCCAACACAACTGTCCTTTCCATCAACTGAATTATTCACTGGAGCAGTTGCCACAGAGGCACCATCAGCTGAGTTATTCACTGGAGCAGTTGCCAAAGCGGGACTTGAGTTTTCAGGCGTGCGATGTGTACACATTCCATCATCTAAAAATGGGATTGAGGGCTCCTGAGACAATTGCCAAGGAATCAGCCTTAGACTTCTAAATAACAAATTAATATGCAAAGCTAAATAGGCTTCTGATATCACAAACATGGCCAGAAACTAAAGAACAAAACTCATAAATCAAGATACTCCTAATAGCAAGTCCACAGAACTGATGCACACAAAAATTAAAACATAAGAAAATCAGTAGACAAAACCTGGGAAGTGAACCATTTGCCATCCTTCCATTCCATGTGAGGTCTTAATTCCGACTGCTTGAATACCTTATCGCATTTCATTTGCTTAAAGAAGACGAGGTATCTACTATGCTCAAGCCGTTTCGTAATTATACCACTCCACCAGCCAAAGTCGAAGAATGCATCAACTTTTTCCAATAAAATAAAATTTTTATCTTTGAGAAGCGGGGGGCAAGGTCTGATGTGCAAAGAATTAACTGTGGCTTTACTAGCCAGACCATTATTGTTATCAGTGGCTGCACTATTGTGCTCCACCACATATGTTTTATTTCCCAGGTCTTGATGAATTGTGGCTGGGAACCAAGCATCCTGAAAATCTTCTCTGCCAAATGACACTTCCACCTTTCTGCCCACGTCAAACATCAATCCTACTATACTCTTCGCACAATGCCAAGGTGAAAAGGGAAACAAAACATCAGTAAATGATAATAGCCTCACACATCATCTGAAACCCAATTATAACCACACTCAAAGGTTTTAATAAAATCAATTAATTCCAGCAAACAATTATCCCACGAGCCCACTAAGAATATCAGTTGTGCTACTTACTAAAAACCAAACTTTTGCCGATATAAATGACAGTAAAGTTAAACCTTGTATGCTTTGAGACCAGCAATGTAAAGTTAACACGCAAGAAACCACCCTACTTACTAAATATGCACATGCACCCACAGTTCACATACTGCAAACCGTATTCCCCAACATTTTAGCAGAAAACTACGCCAAGAAGGCCAAATAACGGCATGAAATAAATCTTTTTTAATTAAATTAAACTGAGAATTTTGCTAAACCTGTCTTTGGGGACGGACCCAACTCCCATTCACCCAATCCAAGTGAGCCCTCAATTCGCCAAGCCCAAACTCGAGCTCATCGGGCGGGTTGTTAAACGTCACGATGAACCTATCGCCGCCCTCCGCCGCTCGGGTGACGACGCCGGTCCACCACCCGTCCTTGTAAAACGCGTCCACAACGTCGTCCGGCTGGAAACCCTTAGAAATCTCCTGCAGAGGCGGCACGGGCCTCACGAACGCCACGTCAACGAATTCTCTCAGCCGATCGGAACCGTCTTCGTGCGCCAGCAAATTCTGGTATTCCACGTATAGCTTCCTCGACTTCTTCCTGCCGCTTCTCTTGGGGGAAATCGGCGGCGCACAAACGGTGGCGGAGAAATAGACGCCTTTGAAATCTTCCTCGTCGGTTTGCACTTCGACCCCGGAGCCTACGGGGAAGCTCTGATGGCGGGCGGCGGTGCGGCGGTGGGTGTGGGGGGCGCCGGTAGGGGAAATTTGGAGTTGGTGTTGGTTGAGAGGTAGCGGGTTCGCTGCTGCATCACCTCCCATTTTTCGAGTGAAATTTTGAGTGCGAGAATTTGTGGCCACCAAAATGTCCCGAGTGGGAAGCCCTAGGGTTTTTGGAAATTCCCATTTTTCAGACTCACCATTTTTTTTTCCCACCCTTTTAAATCTATATTAACGCTGTGTTGAAATTTGTAATTTTAATTTTAATTTTAATAATACCATAAAAATGGCTGTGGAAAATCATGTGCCGATAATTCTTCCTTTGATTTGGAAAAAACCAATATTTCTTATGGAATGGAAATCACTAATTACTACTAATCACTACTAATCACAAATCAATAACCAATCACTTCAATCAATTGTATTCTACACATGGCATTTGACGTTTTATGCTGGCTTTGCTAATTTTTGGAAGCTCAGTCCAACTTAAAATTGGGTAATGTGTCCACTTTCGAGTTTCGAGTGCACTCTCAATTCATTTGTTTCGTTGTGCTACGATTACAAACAATTAATATAAGATCCATAGATCAGTTCACTATAAATATATAATTGAATTGAGTTAATATATAGCGATATATTTACAATTTTATCATTATTTGTTGTGGTTGGATCCGAATATGAATACTCTTCAATAAATATTAAATCATTTAATAATCTGACACAAGATTTTCCCTTGTAGCAATTATATGAAACCAACATAAAAATTTGATCCTAAATAATGGTGGGTAATTAAAATAAGGAATGGTAAATTAGAGGGAAATTGTACTACCCCATCAACAATCTACTACAATACAATCTATTAATAAAATAATCGTTTCTCCCTATCACACCACTAGGTGTGAGCCTGTCACACCTGGCTTGCCAAGTGTGGTTTACCTCCCTTGTGTAGGTTTGCAGGCTATTACACAGGGGCGGGGTTTACCCAGTGCGCACCACGGTAGCGGCTGCGGGTTACCCTCGACATCCAAAAAAAAATAAAAAATTGTTTCTCCCTCCTCCACCTACACAATCAACTCAATAATCTAAAATCACAATCTTTCAACTTTATCAACAATTCTCTCCAATAAAAAAAAATCTTTTATTTGTTTTTTATTAATATCTACTAATAATAATTATTATTTTTTATTATATTTTAAAGTTAATAAATTATTTTATATTTAAATTAATTAATTACAATAACAATAATATATTCCTCATACACTTAAATTAAACAATAAACTTAATAATAATGATTAGATTAAAATAGATGAAATATAATATTAAAAAAACAACAAAAGACAATACAATCCAATAATGTGTAAACTACATATCTAATTACTAGTGCCGAATTTTCACCATATATGCTCAATTAAATCATTTTTAAGTGCGACATGAGCATCTCTATTGCAAAGTTGTGCTCTATTAGTCATATAAGAGGATAAACTCGCAATGCATTATGTTGAGTATTGAAAAGGTTGAGAGTCATTTTATTGCGCACCATCCATGAAAATTTTTGTTGGATCACAATAGTTTTGATATGTGTCTCGTTCATCTTCTACTATCATATTGTGCATGATGATACAATACATCATAATTCTTCCCATCAAATTTTTGTCCCAAACAAGACAAGGATGTCGAAGAAATGCAAAACGAGCTTATAGAACTCCAAATGCTCGTTCAACATCTTTTCCGGCAGTCTCTTATTGTTGTGCGAACAACTTGTGCTTTTGGATAGGTGGAGAAGGAATTGACTTGACAAATGCGGTCCATGAAGGATAAATACTATCAGTGAGATAATATGATATATCATATATAGACCTTTCGACAAAGTAATTGTTCATCAAGCGCTATTCGCCAATCTCACGTGTTCTGTTACAATATCTTCTCATTGATCTAGGAGTGTGATCTACAACATACAGAGCAAGGTTTGTTAGGACCACATCCTCGATGATATAATCAATGTGACGATTTTATTGAGAAACTCGTTCTTCCCAATAATCAAGATCGGTAAAGCTGAAAGCTCCATCACTCGAATTTGAATTTGGTGATGAATCTTCATTGTGAAACATTTTTGAAAGTGGATAACAAAATATGTGAAGTAGAGTGAATATTGTGAAATAATTCAATGTGTTGAATATATAGAAAATGAGTGACTTTGTAGACAAATGCAAGTGAAAATAAAAGTAGTGAAATAATGCATGTGAGTGGAATCCAAAGTAGTGAAGTGTTAATGTATGTGAGTGGAAATAATGCATGTGAGTGGAATCCAAAGTAGTGAAGTGTTAATGTATAAGAGTGGAAATAATGCATGTGAGTGGAATCCAAAGTAGTGAAGTGATTAATGAATATGAGTGGAAATAATGCATGTGAGTGGAGAATAAGATTTTGCAGAAATTTGTTATCTTATTCATTGAAAAATCTACTCCTATGATTATTAATTGACTATGCTGAAATTTGCAGCAATTTATCATCTTATTCATTGATTTAAATTTAAACATGCAAATGATAATAATTAAATTACATGAAAATAAACTACAATCAATCTCCAAACATAATTGTTATCAATCGGCATTTCATCTCTTCGTCTACTGGAGTTAAATGTTATTTGGCCAACAATGTATTCAAGATAATTTATTTAATCTTTAAGGATTTTCTTTCTAGTTTTCGATTCTCCAAATCGAGTCTTGCACTTCTCAATTTGTTCATTACTTCAAGTTCACTTTTTCTAGTTAGTCTCAATGCACGAATCTCTTCAGCAACTTCATTAGTAGATGTAGATTGCAATGCCTCACATTTTCATTTTTTTCTTCACCTTATCTCTACCTGTAGGACGGGGAATATCTGAGCGGCCGCTACTTGGAGTTTCTATAGCTTCTGGAATTTGTGGGCTACTATAATATTCTCCATATTTTCTAGTTCTTGATCTTTTTGAGTTGTTCCCGCTCTCGTCATTACCTTCATCGTCTTCAGGATGTAAACGTGTCGCATCATGATGTATATTTAAATCCCATTTAGGATGTTTACTCACGACTTTATTAAATACAACCAAATCTTGAAATTTTAAACCGCTTTCCTCATAAATTGCATGAGCTTCTTTTTCAATATCTGTTTGGCTCATTTCACCTCATTTTCGCCGATGTGCTTCATTGCAAGCACTGACCCATTTTATTGTATTCACATTCAGTAGTTGCCAACGACCTTTTATTCAAGCTTTATTTCTATCACTCAGTTGTTGTTCTATGAGCATAAGCTCATTTCAGATGAGATCCACCATAGCAAATCGTCCCTGGACCATAAGCTCATTTTAGTATTTTATTATTTTTTTTAATTTTGATATGTCGTACTTTAGTTTAATTTTACAATCATTAATTATGATTTATTATACAGAATTAGAGTTTATATGCTTTTTTATTATATAATTTTCAGTTATTAGCTATTAACAAATTATTTGAAAAAAAAACTAAAAAATTATAATATACCATAATTAGGCAATGTGAACCCTAATTAACTAGTGTAATGATATTAAAATACAATAAATTAAAATCAAACAAAATAAATGATAAAAAAAATTGAAAATATTAATTGTGTGGAACATATGATGTAACAAATTTTGTCATACAGGATCTCATCTTAGTTTAATTGGTGTGAGGAGAAGGGTATGTACTTTTCTGCATTATCAGGGTTACAATACAAAGGTTCAAGTTTTTCATACAATAATTTTAATTGATTGAGGTTAACATGGGTACATCCAAAGATAAATTTGAGGTGAATAAAAATAAAGTATGAATTCCCACACTTTGCTTAACTTGTAATATTAAAAGGAAAACATCCAATTATATGTAGTGAAGTGTGACAAGTATGTCAGAATAAATATTTGCTCATGAATATAAAGTTTATGTGCTTGCCTACAAATCACATCGCAAACGTAAATCATATTTAGAAGGCTGACACATGGTGATGTTAATAAGACTTGATTATACTACATATGATATTGAACTAATGTGCAAAAAAAAAACATATGTTTCTATTTGCACTATAACCATAAACAATTACCCATCACACGAGAAAAATATATATAGGTAAAAATAATTTAAAATTGAGGTAGTTGGACAAGATTTAAGATCTAGGAATTTTATAGACAATGTATATTCATAAACTGCACAAGTTACGATTATTAGGATTTTGAAATTAATTTCTCAACCACCACCTCATCCCCTCAACGACTTAACCCACGTCTTTTTCTATCTCTGATTCTCTCTCCGTAAACATAAGATTATCTCATTGTATATCTCATTCTCTCCATATCTAAAATAGAAATATAATCATTAGATTGAAGAAAGAATATTGAGCCTTATGTGAATCTCTCTTCTCTATATATCTCACTCTCGTCAATTTATATCCCTCTGCGTACGTCTATAAAAGAAAAACAAATGAAGCCGACAACACCCAAGTAGCCGCCGGAGATGGATCGAGGATTGGGAGCACAACCGGAGACGTATGCATCTTCTCAGGTTTGATTAAGTTAAATGGGTCGGTAATTGAATTATAGTTTCAACGTTGGTATCTGAATTAATTTGAATTTGTATAAACTTAGGTTACGATTACCTAATCGTATGCTTACGAGCAATGATGAAAATATCGCTATCGCATCAAATATCATAACTTCAATTTTACGGATATATCGCATGATATATTGATATTGCAGAAAATTTTAAAAAAATGACGGAAACTATATTACAATCTTGGAAATTTAACAAGAAATTTTAGGAATTTTTATAACATATTATTATGCACATATTCCACTCAAAATTTTGATAGAATTGTATTTTGAAAACAAACATATGAATAATAGATTCCGAGATAGTACATTTGACAAAATAATACGTAATACAATATAAAATAACTAAATAAACATTATAAAGTATAATTAATACCAAAATAAAGATGATATAAAAAATACAAAAATGAGGGTATATATGAGGTTCAAATATAATAGATGGAATGTCATCTTGTTCTAAACATTGCAAAGGACAAAGATTTAAGGGATTTTTACTTCTTCAGCAAAATTTAGTAGTGTAATTAATCTAGAGAAGACAAAGATCTCAAATGAAGAAATTATCAAGTTCTCCAATAGTATTTTACATTAGAATGAATGATTGCTACCAAACACTAATTAATTAGTAAAAATATTATGATTATCATATGCTATTATATTTCTCATTTCCGTCTTTTTAGGATTTTTATTTATTTTTGGATATATAGACGGTAAGAATTTCCCATGCTTTGTATTATTATTATTATTATTATTATGTTATTTTTTCATTTCCAACCATGAATATCATTAATCAAATTAATTGAAAATCATCATAAAAACAAAATGAATTTGTAACTAAATTACAAGTTTACAATTACAAGTAAAATATTCCATAAGATATAATTACACATTAACTCATACAACATGCGTACTAATTTATAAATAAAAGAATTTGCATATATACCCGATTTGTAGCTCTTCAAAATGACAAATTGAATGCATTAGTTTCTTCTCATGATCCCATCGTCACTGTCAATTGCAAAAGAAAATTACAAATAAATATGTAAATAATTAAACTTTATTTAATTAATATAGAGAATGACAAAGATCTCAAATGAAGAAGATCATAAAAATAATTATTAAATAAAAATCTAAATATATTGTAGAAATATAACTAAAAATCGCGATATAATGCGATATATTGTGATATTTCGCTGATACCTGGGAAAAAAATAAATTCTTCTCCATATCCGTATCGTAATGTAAAAATTTGTGATATATCTGCGATATATCACGATATTTTCATCATTGCTTATGAGTGATTAGAAAAAAATAGTATGCTTACGAATGATTGTAGTTCACCATTTCATAACCGTAACTCAATATTTTGTAATTGTAGATCTTTATTAATTAATCGTAGCTCATTATTTCATAATCGTAGCTATTTAATAATTAATTGTAGCTCATTATTTTCTAATCATAAATCTTTATTAATTAATCATAGCTCATTATTTCATAATCATAGCTCGTTATTTCATAATTGTAGCTCTATATTAACTAATCGTAGCTCATTATTTTATAATCGTAGCCCATTATATCATAATCGCAGCCTAGTTAAACCTTAATCTTAGCTTAGTTATTAATCGTATCATAGATATTAAAACTAATCATAGCTTAATTTTAATCTTAGCTTAGTCATTAATTGTATCTTAGCTATTAAAATTAATCTTAACTCTCTAATAATTAAGCAAAGCTCTTTAATAATTAATCATGACTCTTTAAATCATAATCATAGTAAATTATATATTAATCATAGTTCATTAAATATTAATCTTACAACATTATAAAATAATAATAGATCATAAAATATTAATCGTAGCTCTTTAAATCATAATCATAGATAAATAAATATTAATCATAGCCTTTTAAAAATCAATCGTATCCCAAATTAATCGTTGCTCTTTAAAAATTAATCTTAGCCATTTTTTTTGTTAATTGTATCCACTAGATATTAATCGTAGACCACTAAATATTAATAGTAGGTCATGTAATGTTAATAGTAGCCTATTTAATGAACTACGATTACCATTAATAAAGAGTTCCGATTAATTTTAATGGCAATGCCACGATTAATTTTTCCTAACAGATTGTTTGGTGTTTAATTGTCCTATTTTATTATAGGAATTGTGTATCTTTTGAATATGTATTTTCTGTGTTTTTATGTTAATTTTATATTTTTATATTCACTTTTGCTCTTTTGGAAGAATATGCCAAGTTTGCGCAAAACTTGAGCTTTTATCTGAAAAAACAAGGATTTTAGGGCATAAAGTGGCAAAGAGGTGAGCACCAAGGAAGAGCTCCAGTCTTGAAGTCAAGCTTTGGGGCCCAACTGATGAAGTGGGGAGTTAAGCCAAAGCACGACTGATGAGTTAAGCCCCGACTGAAAGAGCAAACTGGAGCCGCAACTGAAGGAGATCAGTTGAAGTGTCACAATTGGAGGCGGGAAGCTCGACTGAAAGGAAGCCCAAACTGAACTGATCCGCCCCGCCGGCGTGCGAACCCCCACGGCCGTGGGGCAGTGCCTTCGGCAAGAAGCCCCCGCGAGCGTACGCCGCCCCGCGAGCGCGGGGCATGCCGCCGGCGCACGGGGCGTTAGTCGCAGCTTCCTCGATCAGTTTTTAATTTCGTGATCAGTTTTCTTCCCTCATCCTATCAATTCCAGCATTGAACGAGACTTAATCATCCATATTTCTCCACCACATGGACAGCTGGATAATTAAGAGGCTAAGACTTTTGGAGCCTAGAAGAGTAAGAGAGTTTGGGATTTAATTCCCCCAATTACTACACCTCTTAATGACTTGTCTCCCAACTCCCATACCATATTTTTCCATATCTTTATATTCTCCCTCTCATCACCAATGACACTCCTTTATTCATACACCTATCTCACTTCAGAAATATCTATCACCATTATCATCGATTATTCATTCCATCTCTCACCATTCCATTTTTTTCCTCTCCACTCCATTTTCCACCTTCATCCATCACCATTACGCTCCGGGGGGGAGGGTAAAGAGCAAGACAAGAGACAAGGGAGCTTAAGCTTAAAGAAAGAGGCACGAGAAGAAGGGTCCGACTCCAAGCCATCCGCGAAAGCTAGGCTTGATCGAGGGCCTCCTTTTGGTATTTTCTTTTCTAGCTAGCTCATTTGTGGGGGTATTGTCCCAAAACTCTTAAGACATCAAATATTGTAGAAGTTTGTGTTATTTGCATTTGATTTATGAGATGACGAACTTGTATGATATTTGTGTTGTTTTGAGCATAATGGGCTAATTCCTCTCATTAGGGGGTAGATAATCGACTTTATTTCAATCTGTGCTTGTGATAGTTGTGTTCTTATTGTTGGAATTGTGCGTGTTCATGTTGAGTGCTTGATCACCACTTAGAATTGTTAGGCTCTAGGTGAGACCGAAAGGAGATTCTATAGCCTGACTTAGGTTCCTTCAACATTAGGTGAATCGGGTTTTGTAAGCCTAATTATTAATCTTGTTCATATAATATAGCCGATGGGGGTTTAATGGATAGACGGTGACAGTAATTGAAGTTAAACCAATTGAATGGGTCTATTTTATGTCTAAGATTAATTGAACCAACTTGAAGCAAGCTAGGAGAGAAACCAACGAGAGAATCTACACCTTAATGCCCTTTTCATAATCTTTTTCCTTTGTCTTAGATTTTGTTATTGTTTGTGTTGTTTAGTTACTTTTACTTGTTTAATTTCCCTAGTTAGTGAAACCTCTCGACCATGATTAGAATGTTTAGGTTTTATTTTAAATTCTTGTACATGTTTGCATGCATAGCATAAAAAAATAGTCTTCTCTAAGCCTTCCTCGAGAGACACGACTCGAGTTAGCTCTTCGCCCTACAATCGACCCCGTCCTCTTGCGGGTCCGGATCATTATAGTTTGCGCAGGACAAATCGGAATCAAACAACTAGTGCCATTGCCGGGGAAGGCTTTAGACGTATTATCTTTTTGTGTTTTAATTATTTTGTAATTGTTTTCGTAATTTTTGTATTTGTATTTGTATAGTGAGTGTTTTTATTTTCTTGTGTTTTTGTTTAAGCCTTTATTTCTTTTTCCACAGTTGTGTGTGATCTTCTCTTTGTGTTTTGTGGTTGTGTATGCTAGGGAGATGAAGTCTCAATCGGAGATTAGCCCCCGTGTTTGACAACATCCATAGACCAAAGAGGTTTGACTTGTTTGCTTGGGAAGAGGAGATGTAGGCCAATCACATTAACCCCGACAATGTTAATGCGGCTAGGAATATGAGGGATTTTGCTCGTCCCGTGATTGGGGCGTCGACTTCTTGCATAATCCTTGGAGAGGCCGCAATGAACTATGAGTTGAAGAATATCCATTTTAGCCAATTGCCATTCTTCTACGGGATGTCGGCCGAAGATGTGTTGAACTTCATCCGGGAGTTCTATGCCATAGTTCAAACCTTTCCATTACAAGGTTTGAACAAAGACCAATTGAAGATGAGGTGCTTTTCTTACACCTTGAAGGATCGTGCCAAGATGTGGTTCATGTCACTCCCGGCCAACTCATTGGCCAATTGGAATTCTGTATACAAGAAGTTTATGGCCAAGCATTACTCAAATAAAAAGATCCAAAACTTGAGGGCTCAAATAGTCACCTTTGCCTAATCTCCGGGTGAAGCATTCCATGAAGCTTGAGATCATTTTAGAGGTCTCCAACAACAATGCCCGCACCACCATCTCGCGCCCGAGTTGCTCAACCAATTCTTCTATGACGGGCTTTCACAAAATTTTCAATATATGGTGGATAATGCTGCGGGAGGAGATATTGGAGGTCGGACCGCCGAAGAAGTCTCAAATATCTATGAGACTATGGCCACGACTTCTCAACAAAAGAGTGCTAGGGGAAAGAGAGCTTTCGTCAATGAAGCCAATCCTAGCTATGACGTGACGAGACAACTAGCCGAGTTGACAAGGCAAGTGGAGATGCTTTGGACTTCCGAGAGACCACCTTAACAAGCCATGTTCATTGAGACGTGTGGTATATGTGGAGAATATGGCCACGGGGCCAATGTTTGCCAAAAGTCACTCGAGCCGGAATCAAATGAAGAAGCACATTTTCATGCTCTTCAAGAGCAAGTTCATGCTCTCCAAGGGTTTCAACCTCGCCAACCATACAACCCGTACTCTCAATTGTACAATCCAGGGTGGAGAAACCATCCTAACTTCTCTTGGAGGCAACCGCAACAATCTCAACCACTTCAACCGCCGCCTCCACCACAACAAGCCGGAGGTGGCCAAGCTCCACCTTATCCAATGTCGCAATAATACCCAGCTCAACACAACCAACAACCTATGCCATCATTGCAAGACACCTTGCAATCCTTTATTCAAGCCACCCAACAAATGTTCGAGTCCGTTGAAGCTTCCGTGAAGCGGATTGAGACTCAAGTGGGGCAAATAGCTGGGACTGTTAGAGAGTTAGCTAAGCAAACTAAGCCAGACAAGTTGCTAAGCCAACCGGAGCAAGCTCAAGCCATCATCGTCCTTAGAAGAGACAAGGTGATTGACAACAAGGTTGGGGAGCTGAGTCCAAGCAAAAAAGTTGAAAAAGAAAAAAAGGCTCCTAAACAAGAGAAAATGGAGCCCGAACCAAAACATGACGAAAAGAGTGAGCCCACACTCCACAAGGCCACCAATCCTTACCATCCTCCAATCCCTTATCCAAGCCGGTTGAGGAATGAGAAACAAGATAACCAATTCCAAGAGTTTTACAAGCTCTTGTCCAAGGTGAATGTCAACCTTCCACTCCTCGATGTTATCCGCAATGTGCTGGCCTATGTCAAGTTCTTCAAAGAACTAGCCTCCAAAAAGAAAAAGTTTGCGGAGGATGAGAAGATTGTTGTGTCCAAGGTGGCAAGTGCAATGCTACAACAATAACTACCACCCAAGCTCCGTGATCCAGACAGTTTTACTCTTAAAATTGCCTTGGGAAATGGTAAAGAAGCATGCGGTATGCTAGGCTTAGGAGCCGGAATTAATTTGATGACCTACTTTATTTTTAAACAACTAGAGTTAGGTAATTTGAAACTAACTAGAATGTGCCTACAATTAGCGGATAGGTCCGTGAGATAACCTAGAGGCATAATAGAGGACATTCTAGTTAAAGTGAGTGGTTTGATTATTCCTATTGATTTTGTTGTATTGGATATTGGTGATGTTCAAGAAACGGGAAAAGAGCACACACTTCTATTGGGTAGACATTTTATGGCTACAACTAATACCCTAATTGACGTTAAAAATGGGACTTTGAAAATGTCAGTGTTAGGAGAAACTGTGTCCTTTTTCGTGCATGAGAATAAAGCTATACCCGTCTCCTTATTTGAGGAAAATTATTCTTTCATAGATGCTATTGATCCCTTGGCCAAGGAAGTTTTCTTGCAGGAAATTGGCTCCAAGTGGGGGGAGTGAAGCCTTGTCCGATGAGATAGCAATGGAAGAAGCTAGCCTCAAGTGTGGGGGAGATGAGTTAGACACCAAAGAAATGGAGATATTGCTTGGTGAAGGCATAAGCTTGATGGCAGTCCTAGCCTCAACCGAAGAGGAAATGAAGCCTTCACCCAAACTCGAGCTAAAAGAGCTTTCATCTCATCTCAAATATGTGTACCTCGATGAAGAGGAGAAGAAGCCCATGATCATCTTTTTCGGGCTTGAAAGAGATGAAGAAGACCTCTTAGTAGCCGTACTAAAGAGGAACAAACAAGCCATTGGGTGGAGTCTTTCTGACATCAAAGGCATTAGCCCTTCGACGTGCATGCATCGAATCATCCTTGAAGAAGGGACTAAGCCGATTCGAGAGGGACAAAGGCGGCTCAATCCGGTGTTAATGGAGGTCGTCAAGAAGGAGATCCTTAAGCTCCTTGCGGAAGGAATCATCTACCCAGTAGCCGAGAGTGAATGGGTGAGCCCGGTCTATGTGGCACCTAAGAAGGGGAGAATTACGGTGGTGAAAAATGACAAAGGAGAGCACGTGGCTACTCGAACCACCACTGGATGGAGAATGTGAATTGACTATCGAAAACTCAATACGGCTACTCGAAAAGACCACTTTCCCCTTCCTTTTATTGATCAAATCCTTGATAAACTTGCCGGACATAGTTTCTATTGTTTTCTTGACGGTTTATCGGGTTATTTTCAGGTGGCTATTGCACTAGAGGACCATGCCAAAACCGCATTCACGTGTCTGTTTGGCACATTTGCATATAGAAGAATGCCATTCGAACTATGCAATGCACCGGGCACATTTCAGAGGTGTATGTTTTCTATCTTTTCTGAAATGATTGGAGATTTCATTGAAGTATTCATGGATGACTTTTCCATCTTTGGGTCTTCATTTTCCGATTGTTTAAATAAGTCAGAATTTGTTTTGAAAAGGTGCATAGAGAGTAGCCTCACTCTTAGTTGGGAGAAGAGTCATTTCATGATTACTAGTGGCATAGTCCTTGGGCATGTTATGTCAAAAGAATGAATGAGTGTAGACAAGGCTAAGGTGGATGTAATTGAAAAATTACCCCCACCCATTAATGTGAAAGGTGTTAGAAGCTTTTTAGGCCATGCCGGTTTCTACCGTAGGTTTATTAAAGATTTCTCCAATATTAGCCAACATTTATGCCATTTGCTTGCTCAAGATGTTCCTTTTGAGTTTGATGATAAGTGTTTGCATGCTTTTAATACTCTTAAGAAAAAATTGATCACCGCACCTATTGTCATTCCTCCTAATTGGTCATTACCATTTGAAATCATGTGTGATGCATCTAATTCGGCCGTGGGAGCTGTTTTGGGTCAACGTGTTGATAAAATTCTCCATGTAATTTACTATGCTAGCCTTATATTGAATAGTGCTCAAGTAAATTACACCACAACTGAAAAAGAATTGCTATCCATTGTGTTTTCTTTAGATAAATTTAGATCCTACATCTTAGGTTCTAAAGTTGTTGTACATAGTGATCATGCGGCTCTTAGGCATTTGTTGATCAAATCCCAAGCTAAGCCTAGACTCATTAGATGGGTTTTGCTTCTTCAAGAATTTGATGTTGAAATCAAAGATAGAAAGGGGTGTGAAAATGTGGTAGTGGACCATCTCTCTCGTCTCTCTATTGATGAAACGTTTGATATATTGCATGAGAAAGGTGTAACTTATGATTCATTTCCTTATGAGCATGTTCTAGAGCTTAATTATTCTTTGTGGTATGCTGATATTGTTAATTATCTCGTTTGTGGTAAATTGCGACCTAACCTCACCTTTCACGAGAGGAATAGATTTTTAGCAAAGTACAGGAACCATTTTTGGGAGGATCCATACATTTTCCATCTGGGAAAAGATGAAGTGATCCGAAGATGCATCCCAAAGGAAGAGCAAGCTGATGTCCTAACATCGTGTCACGCCTCACACTATGGGGGACACCTAGGAGGGCACAAGACGGCCCAGAAGGTCTTGCAATCGGATTTGTATTGGCCTTTTATTTTTAAGAATGCTCATAACTTTTGTATCTCTTGCGATAAGTGCCAAAGGCTTGGTAATATTGGGAGGAGAAATGAGATGCCCTTGAATGTCAACCTTGCGGTTGAAATTTTTGATGTTTGGGATATTGATTTTATGGGTCCATTTCCTAACTCATTTGGGTTTGAATACATCCTATTAGCCGTTGATTATTTATCTAAGTGGGTTGAGGCAATCCCCACTAGGTCTTGTGATGCTAATTAGGTTGTGATCAAGTTTGTGCAGGTGCACATTTTGAGTAGGTTTGGATGCCCAAAAGCTATTATAAGCGATGGTGGAACACACTTCACTAACAAGCTCTTCCAGAAGCTTATGAAGAAGAACGAGGTGACTCACAAGGTTGCCACTCCATACCATTCTCAAACTTCCGGTCAAGTCGAATCAAGCAACAAACAAATCCAAAATATACTGAAGAAGACCGTGAATGTGATGAGGAAAGATTGGTCTACAAAGCTAGCGGATGCTCTTTGGGCATACCGGACGGCTTATAAGACTATCTTAGGAATGAGCCCTTACCACTTTGTTTACAGAAAAGCATGCTATCTCCCCGTAGAGATCGAGCACATGGCCTATTGGGCCATCAAGACGCTAAACTTCGATCTAATCTGTGTAGGAAAGGAACGAGCCTTGCAAATTTCTGAGCTCGATGAATTGAGAAATGATGCCCACGACAACGCAAAAATCTACACGGATAAAGTGAAGAGGCTTTACGACAAGAGCATCACAAAGAAGAACCTCATTTCGGGCATGAAAATCCTCCTTTTCAACACACGATTGAGGTTCTTCTCCGGAAAATTAAAATTACGTTGGAGTGGACTGTTCGTGATTGAAGGGGTGTTTCCATCTTGGGTAGTTACACTACTACATCTGGTAACAAAGGCATCATTCCAAGTGAATGGGCACCGTGTCAAGCCATACCTTGAAGGGCAGCCCCTAGGGGCTGAAATTTAAGCTTTTAAGCTCGGAAGCTTCACCCAACTACCCCGGAGGCTATGTCTAGCTCGAGACAGTAAATTGAGTGTTTAAGTTTAGTGGACCGTTCATGATTGAAGGGTGTCGTTCAAATTTTTACATATTTTTGTGTGTTTTTCTGTTTGTTTCGCAGGGACAAGTTTGGGGTGTTGCAGGGTCAAAAATTGAGGAAAATGGCTAAGTCAGGGCCCGCGAGCGCGCGCTCTATACGGCCGCATGGGTGCCCTCTCGGTACACTGCCTGCACGAGCGCGTGACCTCGTGAGCGTGGGCACCTTCAGCCCGAGATCCTGATTCTGCGAGCGCACAATGCCCCGAGGCGCGTGGCCCATGTTGATCCTACGAGCGCACTTCGGCCCACGACCGGGCGGCCTCGCCCCTATAAAAGGGGGACTACATTGAACCCTAGCTCCACAACACTCATTGCACCGCTTTTGAGCTCTTCCCTCACCTTCAAACAAACCCAGCTACTCCCACTCTCCTCCTTTACTAAAATCGAGCTCCACGCCACCCAATTCCGCTACCGCTGATGAACCACCACCCGCGGAGCCTCCGCCGTCACACTGTGTCCGCAATTGCGCCGCCACCACTACCGCTGCACACCACCGTCGCTCCAGCACCACCGCCTCATGCCACCGCAGACCACTGGCTTCACTATGAAGCCCGTCGGAACCCGCGACCGCGCAAGCCCCAGCGTCCATGCGCACCAGCCCAACTGCGCCACCCCGCGACCGCGCGGAACACTGTGGCCACACTCTACCAGCTCGCGCACCTACCTACGCACTACTCTCCTCCCCAAGCCTATCTCCTACTCCAGTCCCTCTCCATCTTGCTATACCACTCACCATGCCGCCAAGGACCAAGAATGAATCTTCTTCCCACACGGATGGCGATGAGAATCTGCAGGAGCTATACAATTGCCCGTTCCATATCCGTAACCATGATGAAGGTAACCGCTATCAAAATTTCAATGAGTTTCACATTACTCCCCCCGTTGCCTTGATTGGAATTTGTTAAAGTTCTTGAAGATTGAGAATAAGGTGACGAAGTATTTAAAAGTGTTGACTTTGGATAAATTTGCAAAGCTGAAATATGTTAGCTTTAATCCATTGTGCTTCGAGTTCTTGGTAACATTCAAGCTTGATTCACAAAATTCAAAAATCACTTTTTGCATGCTTGGAGAAGAATTTGAAGTGACGTTGGCTAGAATGAAAGCTTACTTCGGTTTTTCAACAATTGAGAAGAAAGATAGGCCAACAGACTTCGACACAACTGCTGTCTGGCTTGAGCTTACGGACTTCAACAACTGGGATCCTCAGGGGATATCGACCGGGTTCATTCGGGACCCTGCTTTTGCCATCATGCACAAGTTCCTTGCCCGCTTCATTTCTAGGAAGGAACAAGCCAACAAGGTCAATTCCATAGAGGTGTATCTTCTATGGTGTGCTCTTCATAACACCAAGATTTGCCCGTCCTATTTCTTATTGATCGGGCCAATTATACTTGATATTTTGGGGCGATTTTATGTGGTTTGATTGTGTTAATTGCCATATAATGATGCTATTTTGGAAGAAGTTGTACCTTGAGGGTTTTTGCAGGGCATTGACGCAAAGATGAAGAAAATGGTGTGTTTTTAGTGAAGAAATGAGCTGTGCACAAGAAGTTGAAATTGAAGGAAGTAAAGCCATGCCGTATGGGCATACGGTAGGACGAATGGGCGGATAACTAAAGAAACTAGGCCTGAACGTGCGTTTATGGGCTGGAACACAGAAATTACTTAAGCCCAAGGCCTGGACGCGAGCTAGAAGAGTTCCCACCGCCTCAAGAGTCCCGTTTTTTGTTAACTTCCTTGTTGGAATAGATTAGGATGGTTATTTCCTTGTTGATATTATCTTATTTTAGGAATTTGGTATATAGATTAGGACTTATCATATTTTGGAGATTGCGACCTGAATTCAAAAACGCAAGAACAGGAACAGACGCCGGTTTCTCCCTGGAGCAGAATAGTTCATCTTCTTCATTTTATTTTCATGGTATTCGTTATTTCAATATTTTTGCAATTCAATCTTAATATGAGTTCTAGTTAATTTCTCTTATTCTGGAAACAACTAACGAAACCCTGACTTAAATAAGCTGTGAGATCTAATCGTGTTCATCGTTCAATTATTTGCACGCATTTGTTATTCTTTGTATTTCAAGTCGTTAGTTATGAATCAGGTTCCTCTAGATTTTAAGGCTGTCGGCTCATTAAACCTATAGAGCGTCTCTTACGGTTGTCAATCGATTAGGGAAATAATTGGTGAAGCGTCTTCCTAATTATCGAGAAACTACGGAGGAATTAGACTGCGTCAGTAAGCGTCTTCAGTAGCTATAACTGATTTATATGTGTTAATTGAATTAATCATTGCATCAAGGATCGGTTTAAATAAGCTAGGGTGGAGTTAATTGGATTCCAGAATATTTTCTCTCATATTTTAAGTTCGTTCGATTTAATTACGTGTGCATTTATTTTATATTTAATTGTTAATTTCGTTTGTTTTATTATAATTACAAAAACCCCTTTTGAAGTTTGGTTATACAGATTGAGAGTATAGGGTAATTCTCGCCGGTCCTTTGGGAGATGATCTCGCTCATTGCTGTACTCGTGCAGTAAGGGCATACCGACTGTTGTCGGGAATTTTATTTTTGGTGTAAAATGACGCATCAAATTTTGGTGCCGTTGCCGGGGATCGGTTCTAAAGCAGTAATTACTCTCATATTTTCAGTTTGTTATTTTTTCTTATCTTTAATTTCTTGTTTTCCAGTGCATGACCCGTTCCTCGCAAAAAGAGAAGTTGTTGTTCGATCCAGAGCCAGAAAGAACTCTGCACCAGTTGAAGAGAGCTGCTAAGGCAGCTAAGGCAGTCTCCGCCCCAGAATTAGATACCTTTGATCTGCATCAATTGTTTGAAACGAGTATGGCTAATAATGAGAATCGAGCTCTTGTCCATCCCGCTGAACCAGCTCCGCTGATTCGAGAGCTGGGGCGCCATCGTAACAACAGGCCTATCTGCATCGTCCTACCTACCATTTCAAATAATGCAGAGATACGGCCAGGGTTCATACAAGTTCTGCCAAAGTTCAGTGATCTACCTGGAGAGAGTGCACACACACCTGGCTGAATTCGATCTAGTCTACTCCACGTTGCGTCCTCAAGGATTTTCTGCTAATAATCTGCGGCTACTGACTTTTTCGCACACTTTGCAAGGAAGAGCTAGGGAGTGGCTCTTTGATTTACCATCTGGTTCGATCACTTCGTGGGAGGAGCTGGAAGAGCAGTTCTTGCGCAAATTCTTCCCAGAATCAAAAGCTGCAAATCTGAGGATGGCCATTAGCAGTATCAAGCAAAAGCACAATGAATGTTTGGCCGAGTACTGGGCACGATTCCAGCAGCTGTGCCACAAATGCCCGGATCACAGATTCTCTAATTATCAGTTGTTCACAAATTATTTTTACCGAAGCATGTCTTTTTTTGACAGAAAAATTATGGACGCGGCTAGTGGAGGATCTCTCATTAACAAGACTCTGGATGAGGCAAAACAGCTCATAATTGATATGGTATCTGGAGGGCAACAATATGAAGACGAGGACGATGATCGCTACAGACCAGTAAAAGGGATTGACCGAGCTGAGAACTATGGAGTGAATGAAAAGATTGATGCATTAACTTCTTTAGTTAAAGGCCTAGCGGTGGCCTAAACAAAGCATTCCCGATGTGGTATATGCACAGAGAGTGGACACTTTACCGATGAGTGCCCAACATTGCAGGACCCTTCCACCGAGCAAGCTTGTTATGGCTCGGGCGACGCACAACAAGATGCCCTCAGAGGAATCCATTACGATGACCCACAAGGAGATGCTTACCGAAGGAAGAGAAATAATGACCCTTATTCCAACACTTACAATCCAGGTTGGATGAATCATCCGAACTTCCGTTGGAAACAACCGGGCGATCAAAGACCACCTAGAGATTTGCCTTCAAGACCATCACAAGATGGGTAGTATGCCCATATGGACAGACCTGCACCAAGTATGAGTGAAATTATGAAATGTCTAGAACAAAGTAATGCTCTGGTGAACAGTTTGGCACAAAATCAGAAGGCATTCCAGCAAGAAACACAAGCTGCCCTTGGCAGTATGGGCACACAGATCACTCAGCTAGCCACGCAGATGAACAAGTTGCAAGGGCATACAGGAAAGCTACCCTCACAAGCTGAACAAAACCCCAGAGATAACGTGAGTGCCGTGACCCTCCGAAGTGGGAAAGAATTGGTTGAAGTGGAGAAAAAGGCCGAGAAGAGCATGCCGCATGGGCATACTGCACAGACTGAAGATGAATCTAATTCAAAGGAAGAACAACCTTCTGTAGCTACCGAGCCTACCCCTGTTGAGGTACAAGCTGACTCTAAAAATTCTAATTCTGTAGTTGCAACTCCTTTTCCTTCCAGATTGATTCGCAACAAGAAAGAAAATGATGAAAAGGCAATCTTGGAGCTGTTCAAGAAGGTGAAAATCAATCTACCTCTAATTGATGCCATCAAGCAAGTACCCCGATATGCGAAATTCTTGAAAGAATTGTGTGCCAAGAAGATCCGATATGGGAAGAATGCCCGAATTCAAGTTGGTGAAAATGTCTCCGCAGTGATCCAATGGAAATTGCCACAGAAATGCAGGGATCCAGGTATGTTCACTATCCCTTGCATCATTGGGAGTAAAAAGGTTGAGAAAGTCATGCTAGATTTAGGCGCATCCATAAATGTTATGCCTTTATCTATGTACAAAGAATTGCAATTAGGTCCTATGAAAGATACTCGAGTCATCATACAGTTAGCTGATAGGTCTAATGCATATCCTCAGGGTGTAGTCGAAGATGTTTTGGTTAAAGTGAATAAATTGATTTTCCCTGTGGATTTTTACATTGTTGATATGGATGATTCTCTTTCTTCCCATCCATCACTGATTCTGTTAGGACGCCCCTTCATGAAAACCGCAAGAACCAAGATTGATGTTGATACTGGCATGCTTAGTTTTGAATTTGATGGTGACAATGTTACATTTAATATATTTGAAGCTATGAAGCATGTTGAAGATCTTGAGGCTCTTTATATGGTTGATATTGTTGACACATTAGTTGACGAGTTTGTTGAGCATAATTTCAGGGATGACCATTTAGAACAGGTTCTTTTCGGTGGAGTGACTGAAACAGCCGCCAACTCAGAAGAAAAAGCCACAATCAGAGAGATTATTCAGCAGCTCTATGCCACCAGTGAATTTCCAACTCGAAATCTCACAGGCCGTATGCCCATACCGACGGACACTGAACTGATTCTGCCTTCTCATGTGAAAGCGCCCATTCTGGAACTGAAAGTCCTCCCTGAACATCTGAAATATGCCTATCTAGGGGAGCAGGACACTTTGCCTGTCATCATTAGCAAAGATCTCTCTCCAGACCAAGAGAGCCGACTACTAAAGGTTTTGAAGCTACACCAAGGAGCTATAGGGTGGACCTTGGTAGAAATCAAAGGCATCAGTCCAGATATCTGCATGCATCGCATTTTTCTGAAGCCGGATAACAAACCGTCCAGAGATCCACAGAGGAAATTGAATCCGGTGATGAAAGAGGTGGTTCTCAAAGAAATCCTCATGCTACTCCAGCTGGGGATTATTTACCCTATCTCCGACAGTGAATGGGTCAGTCCAGTGCACGTGGTCCCTAAGAAATCCGATTTCCAGCTTGTAAAGAATGAGAACAATGAGTTGATTCTAATGCGGTTGCAAACTGGGTGGCGCATGTGCATAGACTTTCAAAAATTGAATGATGCAACCCGCAAAGACCATTTTCCCTTGCCATTCATTGACAAGATGCTTGAACGGTTGGCAGGAAAATCATTCTTCTATTTTCTCGATGGATATTCGGGCTACTTTCAGATTTTTGTCGCCCAAGAGGACCAAGAAAAGACGACTTTTACATGCCCGTTTGGAACGTTTGCCTGCCGAAAGATGCCATTTGGATTGTGTAACGCTCCTGGCACCTTCCAACGGTGTATGATGAGTATCTTCTCCGACTTGATTGAGAGCTGCATCGAAATCTTTATAGATGATTTTACCGTGCATGGAGATTCCTTTGAGCAATGTTTGGAGCATTTGGATAAGGTACTCCAAAGATGTGTTGAGACCGACTTGGTGTTGAATTTCGAGAAGTGTCATTTTATGGTGCAATAAGGTATCGTGCTTGGCCATGTCATCTCTGCAAAAGGGATCGAAGTTGATCGAGCGAAGGTTGATTTGATTGTGAAGCTGCCTTATCCTTCTAATGAGAAGGAGATCCGTGCCTTCTTAGGTCATGCAGGCTTTTACCGGCGCTTTATTCAAGATTTCTCCAAGATCGCCCAACCAATGACCAAGTTGCTACAAAAAGATGCTCCTTTTGATTTTGATGATAAGTGTAAGGAAGCCTTTGATATTTTGAAAGAAAAGCTCACTTCTGCGCCCATCATTCAGCCACCACAATGGGGTCTCCCTTTTGAGCTCATGTGCGACGCCAGTGATTTTGCGGTTGGAGCAGTACTTGGACAAAAGAGTGGGAAGCAAAGTCATGTCATATATTATGCTTCCAAGACCCTTAATCCAGCCCAATGTAATTACACGACTACAGAGAAAGAGCTCTTGGCCGTAGTTTTCGCATGTGAGAAGTTTAGATCCTATCTTGTTGGATCGAAAGTGGTGGTGTACACAGACCATGCCGCTCTGAAATACTTGCTCTCCAAGAAAGAATCAAAGCCATGCCTCGTTCGCTGGGTTTTGCTACTGCAAGAGTTCGATTTGGAGATTAAAGATAAAAAGGGAGCTGAAAATAATGTTGCAGATCACTTGAGCAGACTGTTGACAGAGCCCGACGGTATGCCCATACCGGATGATTTTCCTGATGAGCTCTTACTTGCTGCTGCAGATACAGCCCCTTGGTATGCGGATTTGGTGAATTTTCTAACCTCTGGAATTTTCCCTAAGGGTACCGAAACTGCAAAGAAGAATAAGTTACGAAGCCAGGCCAAATACTTCATATGGGATAATCCGTATTTGTGGAAAACATGTGCCGACCAAGTGATTCGTCGATGTATCCCTGATGATGAGATCCAATCCATTCTTACTTTCTGCCATGCCCATGCTTGCGGTAGCCATTTTGGACCAAGAAGAACAGCCCAAAAGGTCCTTGATTGTGGATTTTATTGGGAGAAGATTTTTCAGGACGCTTATCACTTTTGCAAGGGTTGTGATCGATGCCAACGCCTGGGCAACATTTCTTCCAAAAATGAGATGCCTCAAGTACCTATTCTGGTGTGCGAAATCTTTGATGTATGGGGCATGGATTTCATGGGCCCATTTCCGAGCTCGTTTGGTCAGTCCTACATCTTGCTAGCCGTCGACTACGTTTCCAAATGGGTCGAGGTTAAGGCTACACCGACAAACGATTCCAAGGTGGTTAGTAAGTTTCTCAAAACTTAAATTTTTCAGCGCTTTGGCATCCCTTGGGCTATCATTAGCAACCAAGGCACACATTTTTGCAACCGCACATTAGAAGCGTTGTTCAAGAAATATGGTGTTCACCACCACGTCGCCACTGCCTATCATCCCCAGTCCAATGGGCAAGCCGAGGTCTCGAATCGCGAGATCAAGAATATTCTGGAGAAGACTGTATGCCCACACCGCAAGGATTGGAGTCTGCGCCTGGATGACGCCGTATGGGCATACCGCACGACATTCAAAACACCTATCGGGATGTCCCCCTATCGGTTGATCTTTGGGAATCAATGCCATGTACTGGTTGAGATCGAGCATCGAGCTTTTTGGACAGTCAAGCAATGTAATTTTGACCCTCACCTCGCCGGTAATGAGAGGCGTTATCAATTACAAGAGCTGGAGGAAATTCGATTGGAAGCTTATGACAGTGCCCGTGCCTACAAAGATAGAACTAAGTTTCTCCATGATAAATACATCCGGCGCAAGACTTTTGAAGTAGGCCAGAAGGTACTTCTTTTCAATGCCCGCCTCCGACTTATGCCGGGTAAATTGAAATCTCGTTGGATCGGACCATTTGAGGTTGTTCATGTCAGTGCCCATGGAGCCGTGGAAATTCGTAGTCTCGCTACTCAGAAGCTGTTGCACGTTAATGGTCAGCTGCTCAAGCCTTATTGTGCCACATCTGACTGGTCTAGTTTTGATGGGGTCGATTTGGCAACCCCGGTGCCCACCGACTGATCCTGCTCACTTCGTTGAGCCTCCGACGTTAAATAAAGGCGCTATTCGAGAGGCAACCCGATCTCTTTTTCTTTTTTTCTTTTATGTTTTTTAGTTTTTCTTTTTTTTATCTGCATTTTTTTTTATATAGTTCTTTTTCTTTTAAAAAACAATATCAAAAGTAAAAAAAAAGAAAACAAAAGACTCAAAATAGGAACTGGTGTCAGATGGGTACCATTTTAAGTATGGGGGGGGTGCCTTTCGCTCCTTTTAATTTCTTCAGGGACCATCTTGCAATTAGGAGTTTCTCAAATTGGGGCTTTTCCCTTTTGCCCTAATTGCGTCCCAATTTAACCCCCCTTAGTCAAATTATTTTCACAGTTCTCTCTTACCCCCCTTGTGCTATTTTTTTTCAGATTTTCACCGCCTCTTCACCTTCCCGCGCTTTCGTCACCTTCTCCACCGGTCTCTCTCCGATCACCGCCGATTACCGCCATTACCACCATGGGCAAGAAACGAAGTGCCAAGAAGCGAACCATCACCCCTTTCGCTATTCCATCCCCTCCGCCGACCGACCCATCGCCACCGTCACACTCACCAGAGGCCGACGCATCCCCGCATTCAACGGTGAATTTTCTGGTGCCGCCATCCGTTCCTGTGCCTCCGCCGGCTTTCTCGTCGCTTCCTTCCACCCCTAACCCTATTCCGGCATTAAATCCACCGCCGCCCTTCCTGCGCCGATCCCGGCGCCATTCTGAGAGCGTGAGTGTCACTAACCCTTCTGTGAGTAAGCGACGCCGCACTCGGCCGTCACTGTTCGTCGACCTCGCCGCCGGAGACACCAGCACCACTGTTCCATCGCCGGCCCCTGCCGCCGCCACTCCTGCTACTCCACATACTCCATCGAGGTCATCTTCCGCCACGCACTCGGCTGAGCAGGTTCCCACCCCCAACAGATCTCCACCACCATCCCCTGTCCCCGTGCACTCTGCCGCGGTCACATCACCTGTCGCCGCCGCTCCTGAAGCATCCCCCGCTCACTCTGAGTCGTTCTCCGCCACCCCTTCCGATGCACGAATTCCTACTCCCACCATTCCCTCTGCCGCGGTCCCCTCACCATCGCCTCGCCGCCGTGTTCGGTCGAAATCTACTGCCCTCGGACCCTCTGCACCGCCGCCTTCTCTCCCACGGCCACCGTTCCGGCAGCCGGATCAGGTATGCTCTCGTGCTGAAAGGAACGCCAAGCGCGGTCTGATCGGCGCTCGTGTCTTTGATTGGGATGATATTGCCATTCTAGGGGTTAATGACCAGATTAGATCCCACTTTGCTCATATCGGTTGGTCCCCATTTTTAGATGTTTCTGCCCCGGTTCATAGGGAGATGTACTTAGAATTCCTTTCTTCATATGTGTTTGATTCATCACGAGCTCTTCATGATACGCATGCTGTCGTGTTTTCTTTACGAGGTTGAAATTTTCACATGTCTATTAATGCTTTGAATGTGGTTTTGGGATTCAAGTCTGATGAGTCTATTCGTGATGAGCTGTATGAGTCTGCCTTGTGTGATGTGTCTGAGTCCTTTTCCGCTCTTACCTCTGAGCGTTGGCGTGTGTTGAGCATTGACTCTGATTTTGCTGTCCGTTCCTCTCGTAGTGCCAATATTCGTGATGATGCTCTCCGCCTTTGTCATAGGTTTTTGGTTGCCAACTTGTTTGGCCGTATTGATATGATGAATGTAGTCACCTTGTAGGAGCTCTTCATTCTTGATTGCATGATTTCCCACACACTATTGAATTTTGCATTTTGGTTAGCACGTCAGTGGCAGTATAGTGCCAACCATTTTCTTTGTCGAGCCTCATTAGGATATTTTGTGACTCTGCTTGCACACCATTTGCATATTCCTCTTGATGATCCTGAGCCTCTACCTGCCACGCTTTTTACTATTGCTGATTTCGCTGCCATGCGTCTGATCTGTGTTGATGCCCAAGGGTAGTACAAACTCACCCGACCGGGTGTCCAAGGCCCGAGTCGTTTTCCAAGTGCAGGTCCTTCTTCTTCTTCTTCTTCTTCTACCACCCCTACTGCCGCTTCCTCTCTCCTACCTGAGATTGAGGCCCTTATACTTGCAGCCACCCGAGGCTTGGAGGATCGACTTGGACAGCGTTTAGATGCAATTGCTGATCGCCTCACTGTCTTCGAGCAGGTCCTACGTCATCTCTCGGATTGAAGAGTTTGCCCCTCTCTTCTCCCTGTGTTTTGTGTAGTTTGGTTAATTTTTCTTGCTTGTGTTTTGCTTTGTTTTCCTTTGTTGCTTTCTGTTCTTCTTCTGTTGCCTCCTCTTCTCCTACACAGTGAGGACCCTGTGGTCTTTAAGTATTGGGGGAGAGTGATCGTTGTTGCGTCATATAAAAAAATGTTTATTTTTTTAAGTATTGGTTGCCTTGAGCTGGTTCGTATGAGGAGAAGGGACTATGATTTGGTTTGAATGGTTTGTTGGTTGTTGTTCTGTGATAAGGATACACCAATCTTTGATGAATTTGTGAATGATGGATCGTGCTTTTGATCATGTTATTTTAGCCTATAAATGTGAGTTCTTGAGCCTATGAGCATGAACCATCTATATGAAGCTCCCATTTCTGTTGTGAGAGTGTCGAATTGTGTTTATTCAATGCTTGCTTTGCCTTGTTGCCCTTGTTTTATCCCTTTTGAGTTTCAAGCATAGAAAAGATAAAGGCACCTAGGAATTAACCAAGCTTTGGCCTAACAATTCCCTGCCCTTCAAATTGCCAATTAGTGAGCCTGTTGAGCTTTATTTGCCTTATGATTTTTGTACAGCCACTATACATGAAGCCAAGGCCTTGTTTTAGCCTACTTTTGACCCTGAAAATATGCAAGTTATTCCTTAAGTTGCTAAGCTGCAATAATGCCAAGAAGTGATGCTGGAAAAGAGAAGGGCAATCTTATGCTTTCGTGTAAAGAAAAGAAAAAAAAAAGAGAAAGAGAAGCAGAAATAAGAAGTAAAGCTTCAGAAAAAAAAAGAGAAATAAAAAAAAACAAAAGAGAAAGAAAGAAATTGATTGAAATTATGCCCTGTGTACATATGAATTATGAAAGCCAGTTTGATATTGAAATTGCTAAATAATTGCAGCCACGATTTGAATCCACATTTTGGATGACTTGCATATTTTCTTGTTATTAAGTCACTTCATCTAAAAGAATCCTACCTCTAATCCCGAGCCCCGTTACAACCCTTGTAAAAGCTCTTTTGATTTATGTTTTGATCTTAATAGTTGATAATTCCAGTGACATATAGGCAAAGCTATGCTGAGAATGGCAAATCACGACCTGTGTGAATTTCTTTATTCTCTTATTTGAGAGATTTGGAGTGAACCATGGCGAGGCTGGATCAATGAGCACTTTCTTAACATAAATGAGAAGTTTTGGTGTATTCGTTAGAATAGAATAGGTTGGTGGTTGTGGTTAGGTTAATCATGGTTCCTACTCCGAGCACTTTTCGGATCAAGGCAGCTGGTACCCCTTTTGTTCTTTATTTGTTTTTTGTCGGAGTTTGTGTTTCTTTTGTGTGCTTGGATATGCTCGAGGACGAGCGTTATCTAAGCATGGGGGGATTTGATCGGGCCAATTATACTTGATATTTTGGGGCGATTTTATGTGGTTTGATTGTGTTAATTGCCATATAATGATGCTATTTTGGAAGAAGTTGTACCTTGAGGGTTTTTGCAGGGCATTGACGCAAAGATGAAGAAAATGGTGTGTTTTTGGTGAAGAAATGAACTGTGCACAAGAAGTTGAAATTGAAGGAAGTAAAGCCATGCCGTATGGGCATACGGTAGGACGAATGGGCGGATAACTAAAGAAACTAGGCCTGAACGTGCGTTTATGGGCTGGAACACGGAAATTACTTAAGCCCAAGGCCTGGACGCGAGCTAGAAGAGTTCCCACCGCCTCAAGAGTCCCGTTTTTTGTTAACTTCCTTGTTGGAATAGATTAGGATGGTTATTTCCTTGTTGATATTATCTTATTTTAGGAATTTGATATATAGATTAGGACTTATCATATTTTGGAGATTGCGACCTGAATTCAAAAATGCAAGAACAGGAACAGACGCCGGTTTCTCCCTGGAGCAGAATAGTTCATCTTCTTCGTTTTATTTTCATGGTATTCGTTATTTCAATATTTTTGCAATTCAATCTTAATATGAGTTCTAGTTAATTTTTCTTATTCTGGAAACAACTAACGAAACCCTGACTTAAATAAGCTGTGAGATCTAATCGTGTTCATCGTTCAATTATTTGCATGCATTTGTTATTCTTTGTATTTCAAGTCGTTAATTATTTCAATATTGCTAGGTAGTTGCAAATACTTGGTGAATTGGAATTAATTAGTAGTCAATTAAACCGGCCATCCGTAATTGTGGTTTAAGTTTAATTAGTGGCGAAACGGTTCTTCAGAACCAGGGAGAATAACAATCTTAATTCACAGTCCTGCGTCAAAGTCTGTTAATTATGAATCAGGTTCCTCTAGATTTTAAGGCTTTCGGCTCATTAAACCTATAGAGCGTCTCTTACGGTTGTCAATCGATTAAGGAAATAATTGGTGAACCGTCTTCCTAATTATCGAGAAACTACGGAGGAATTAAGCTGCGTCAGTAAGCGTCTTCGGTAGCTATAACTGATTTGTATGTGTTAATTGAATTAATCATTGCATCAAGGATCGGTTTAAATAAGCTAGGGTGGAGTTAATTGGATTCCAGAATATTTCCTCTCATATTTTAAGTTCGTTCGATTTAATTACGTGTGCATTTATTTTATATTTAATTGTTAATTTCGTTTGTTTTATTATAATTACAAAAACCCCTTTTGAAGTTTGGTTATATAGATTGAGAGTATAGGGTAATTCTCGCCGGTCCTTTGGGAGACGATCTCGCTCATCGCTGTACTCGTGCAGTAAGGGCATATCGACTGTTGTCGGGAATTTTATTTTTAGTGTAAAACGACGCATCACTTATCAATAGCAATCCAGCAGATGACGAGGCGGAAGAAGCAACATCCTCCTTCTGTGCTTTCATCACAGCTCTAGCTGTCAAGCTCGGACTGATTCCAGACACAGGTCCCCTCCCAGAGGGATAGAGCAAAGTCAAAGAATTTATGATCAATCTGGACGAGCTCAAACGAGCCCAACTGGTGATTGATGAAAGGAGACTGGTTTCCCACATTGATTGGCCCTATGTATCTAAGCTTATGAATGCCCAACTTGCGACCCTTCGACGTGATGAGGGAAAATACCCATCTTCTGTTCTACAAGGGGACGATGACGATGAAGAATAGAAAGAGGAAGAGAACGAAGAGGAGCAAGGAGATGAAGAAGAAGAGCATGACTAGGGAGGTCAAGTGACGCGCGGTCGTTTCGCGCTCAAAAATATATTTGTAAACTCCTATGCCCACAGCGAGCGTAGCTAGCCAATGAGTACGGGTCGATCCCACAGAGAACTGTTGCAATTCTATCTTCAAGTAACCAATCACAAAGAGGGGGTTTTGGTGTTGTCACTAAACTGAATTTAAATCTGCGAAAGAAACTAAAGAAAATATCAAATAATAAAAGGTTCTGGCATTTGAATTAGAATTTGATTTAAACATAAAACAACTCGATCATGGGCACACCGATTTTCATACATGATACGTTATCTAGTTATGGTGACCGGATTCCTCTCTGCGTCTCCTCATCCATCCTTTCATTTTAGGTTTAAAAGTGATTCCTCTTCGATTAAACCCCTAACCAGTTACCCACCTCCCGATTCCTCTAAGAGATGTAAGCAAATAAGCAGCAGTGTGCCCTAGACGGACCCAGATCTGTTGTGTTCAACTGATTCCTCTTGTGCCCACAACACCCCATTAATTCCCTTATTACTATATGAACCGACAGACAGTCACGATTCGCCAATTCAATTAATAGTGGTGTGCCCTCTTTACCTAACGAGTGATCAGCCACATTGGGCACTTCAGACACACACTCCCGTGGAACAAGGTACAAGAATTAACGGAAACTAATCATGCATTACTATGCCTATTTTGGCCTCACGAGTCCAGATTTATGCTTAATCTAATTTCATCATTCAAACGCAAGAATTAAAGATCTAGCCGAGAAGGCTAGACATAATTAAAAGTGCAGAATTTAAAGACATAAAAATAAACAAGAACTTACTGAATTAATTAAGCAAAAACTTGACTCCAACGTCGGAAAACATGAACATAACCTAAGTCCCGAAGGTTTAAGACCTTTCGGATTGTTTGGCTGCCTAAGCAGCGTGCGAAAATTAAAGATGCAGAAAATGTAAAAATGTAAAAATGTTTCCGACTGTCTAAAACTTGTTTTTCCAGAAACTAAACTTGTTTAAATAACTACATTCCCGAGTAGAGTTTCCCCCACAGGCGGGGGTCTTCTGCTGAAAATCCGGAACGGTGTGCCCTCGCTGACTTTGACTGGATAAGCTTCATCTTCAACAAATCCCTATTTTTTAGGGATTGCTCTTATCTCCTCAGATTGAGCTTTATCTCCTCGTCTGAGCTTATCCTTTTGTTGCAGCACCTTCCAGGAGTCCAGCTTAGCTCAAACTCTCCTGCGGATATGTAGCTATCCTTCCACCAGCTGTCTCCCAACTGAATCCCGAATTTCACTAGAATGCCCATTCTGCCCTGTGGTCGAGTCTGTGCGAGTACTGTGGGCACGGCATCATTTGTCAGTTCCATCCGTATCTGATATGCCCACTTCACTGACCGAATGTGGGATGGATACTGAAGAAGTCCCCTGTGCCTCTAATGAACATATGTGTGAGATATACGTGAATAACTGGGCATAAAATGCCCCTTCCGCCAGACTCGACTCTTGGAATGCCCTTTGACCGCAACCTGGTTCTTTTCGACTCAAAACACACTAAAAAGGACATTTATAAGGGATAAAATGCCCATAAAAACACGAAATAAATGGACTTATCACACCCACACACTTTAAGCATGATTGTCCTCAAGCATGGGGTGCAACGCATCCAGAAAAACAAAAGAAAAGAAAGGAGAAAAGAAACAGACACAAGACACAAACATGCAAACTGTTACTCAGTGTGGGCACATTAGAAATAATCCAACAAAAATGTAAATTTTCAGCATACCTAAAATAGGTCAAAAATGAGTTTTAGCTTGGTGTTCCTCATAGACTCTCTTCACTCAGTGTATACTCTCATTTCGGCTGTAATTCTATGTAAATTCGTCCCATAAGTTTGCCAAAGTTCTGCTGTTCATTCTCCAGAAACCATGATGCATTAGTATCAATAGGGCTTTTTAGGCTACAGTTGGGCATTTTAAGTGGAAGGGGTTTTTATTGATTGTACCGACCCCTCCCCAGCTCCTTTCTATTCCTACCCTCTTGTGCCCTATTCAGGCACTGAATTTTTCTATATTGGGCATTCTACACACTTAGAACATCGGGGGATTTTTATTCAGATTTTTTTTCTTTTTTTATTTATTTATTTTATTTTATTTTTCCCCCTCTCTTTCCTGGCCTTTTCATATTTATGCCTTTCCAGAAACAACTCTCATGCCCCATTTTTTTAGATTTTATAATGCCCTGGTTAAGTATAAATCATCCCAAAACAAAATGGACCAGGGCATTTTATAGGCTCAAAGGGGCTGCAAGGGCTATGTCTTTGGTGGGAGTTATTTTATTTCAGTGGCTCAGCAAAACATGGCCTATCTCATTTACATATGCATCAATAATTCCTAGAATTAAATACAGAATAGAGGCAAATTCTAGAACATCTTAAGCACATCATTATTCACACTCATGAATGAAAGAAAACTGTAAATTTGAAGCATACAACATATAGGCTCAAGTCTCACAGGGCATGCTAAAACTCGTTCGTCATCCCTATCTTAATTGGGCATGCTGATTTTTCTGTAAAGCAATTAAAGTTGGATCATCACGTGAAATGCCCACACAGACTCACAAAATAGCATGCTTTGACTCAACTACCCACCTACACACTTTACAACTTGCAAAGTGTGGACACAGACTCAAACAACAAAAACAAAGAAAACAGAGAAACAACAGGAACAAAACAAAAACAAAACCTAATCTAAAGGACAGAAAGAACTAGGTCAATCGGTTGCAGGCGTTGGGTAGGAGAACCCAACGTGTTTGAAATAGGCCTTCAGGGCTGCTTCTATTCGGGTCAGCTTTTCATTGGTCTGGAACTGGGCATTCTCAATCAGCTCAAGTCTCCTTGTGATCACTGCGACTGGGTGCTCCCTCTGCGGTGCCTTCCCTGCTGGTGGTTTCTTCGATGTACCTGCAATAGCTAAAAGCATGCTCGAGGGGTCTGCCCCCGGCACAAAGAAAACAGGCTTCCCATCCTCATCGTCAACCACATCTTGCATTCTCCTCAGGCAATTAAGATCAAAATACTTACGGGGAAGGGGGGTCAAATCAGTTTCATGCAAGTCAAGGAGCCTATATCTAACTGCAATCTGGGTGATCAATTGGGCACAAGAGATACGATGCCTAGGGTGTGTTTTAATTTCCCGAAAATGTGCAATGGCCACAGAACCAAAATTGATTTTAATTTTATGAACCATGCACCACAAAATATATAGCTCCTGATTGGTAATTGAATTAGAGCTATCCTTACGGCTGAAAAAATTGTAGGCCAACACCCTATGGCAGAATCGCAAAGCATCATTATTTAAGCAATATCCTTTTGTGGATCCGCTTTGAAAAAAGATTCATCCCAAATATCTACCCATTTTGCGTCGACTCCTTCTGCAGAGTTGGGCACTACAATCACGGCATCGACATACTCCTCCTCCTGGAGGTCCAAGTATGTCACGATGCCCAGTAACATATTCAAGTCATCAGCAGATACAGAATAATTCCTACCAATTAGTTTAAAAGTTAAAACCCTAGTGGAAGTAGCAGGCTTGTTCACGCTTTAATTTTCAAGTTCTGGACAAAATCACGAGACAACGACGGAAAAATAACGCACTCCATATCTAAAAAGCATTCCCAACCAATTGCAGAAAATAAATCTCTTACCTCCTGCTCTATACCAAGAGCTGCAAGCGTCTCACGGTGGACTCCTTTTGAGTTGATGATGCCCCTTACTGGTGGCGGGCCACTGCTAGGCTTACTCGGTGTAGGGATCCCCACCCCTCTGTCTCTTTTAGGCGCAGGGGCTGAAATGCCCTCTTCAGCTTTCCTCTTCTGTGAAGAGGCCTCTCCAACCAGCTTGGCTCCGGCTTTCATTCCAACAGATTTCCCCACCCTTCGCTTGGGTGAGGAGTCCTCCGAGGGCTCTTCAGAGCCTGCTTGCGTTTGGGAGGGCACACTGGGCTCCTGCTGCTCCTTTTCTTCGTCAGTATCCCCTTGCTAGGACGCCTCTGGCTCGATTGGCTCTGGAGTGGGCTCTCCAACTTTTCTTTTTCCCTTTGCTTTCTCTAGTGCCCGCTTCTTGATGTCAGTGGGCGCCTCTTCCTCTTCTTCAAATAGGGGTACCTTCTCTGGTTAGGGCTCAGCCTCAATGTCTTCAATCTCAGTCAGATATTTGTCTAACTCACTATCTTTATCTCCTTCATCTTCTGCTCTTCCCTTTACTTCCTCTCCTTCTTCTTCAACCTCCAAGTCTTCGATCTCCACCGACGGCACAGGAGTCGGAACCTTAACGGGCTTCTTAGCTTTCTTCTTTTCAACCCCTTTTTTAGGCTTTGGCGCAGGCTCTTCAGTCACTTCTTCCTCCTGCATGCCCTCTGCAGTTGCCTCATCATCTTGCTGCTCCGTTTGAGTTGGAGTAGCAGAGCTCTCTTCCATCGCCTCAACTTCAGGCGTAGGCTCCTTTTCCGGTGGGGTCTCCTTGGGAATCTTACTCGAAGTAGCTGCTTTAGACGCAGCTTTTCCCTTGGGTTTCGCAGAAGGTCTTTTCACGACCTTGGTCGGAGAGGGCTCTTCAGAGACCGCGGGGGTCTCGAAGTCCAGGCGTGCCTTTGGCCCAGCTTTTGGTGCGACCTTCTTGCCTCTTGTCTTCGCCATTGTTGGGTTTTGGAAGATTTTCAGAAATTAAGGTTGCAGGAAATCGGGAGAGAAAAAGTTCTGATTTTTTTTGTGAAAGTGATAGTGGAGATTTTGTGGGGTTTAGGCTTTAATATTTAAGGGATTACTATTCATGATTTGACTTGTGACTCTTCAAATTCCTTAGGAGTCTCTCGGATCAGTATGCCCTATGCTAATGGATAAGCCTTATCACTGAAAAATCGGAACAGATTTTATCTCTCCAGAGTGCCTCACTTCAGAATCCCTATTTCCAAGGGATTTATTTTTATCTTCATCTTTCTCTCTCCTTATCTAAACCTGCAACCACCATGCTTATCCAAAACAAGCGTAAAATTGCTCCCTAAACTAGTTTAATTAACTGGAAAACTTATTAAAAATAAATAAAAATGGATAAAGATAAGAAAACACCTGGGTTGCCTCCCAGTAGCGCCCTAGTTATCGTCGTGGGCACGACATCACCCAAGATCAGGCGTAAGTGGGCTCCGCGAGCCAGATAACTGTGACATCTTTATCAGAGTGCCCCAGGTAAGTTTTCACACGGTGGCCATTCACTTTGAAACGCCCTCCAGTATCGGGGTTTATCAGCTCAATTGCCCCATTCGGGCATTCTGCATACACTTCAAATGGACCAACCCACTTGGTCCTCAGTCCTCCTCCCATAAGCTTGAACCTTGAGTGGTACAAAAGTACCTTCTGTCCTGGAGTGAATCTCTTCCTTCGAATTACTTGATCATGGAGCCTTTTCATCTTTTCCTTGTATAGCACCGAATTATCATAGGCCTCCATTCTCATCTCTTCAATTTCTTGAATTTGAAATTTCCTGAAATGTCCAGCGGCGTTAGGATCCATATTCAGCTTTTGAAGTGCCCATCGTGCTTTGTGTTCCAACTCGACTGGCAGATGGCAATACTTCCCAAATAACATCCTATATGAGGACATCCCAATTGGAGTCTTGAATGCAGTTCGGTATGCCCACAGGGCATCTTCTAGATGAACACTCCAATTTTTTCGGTTTGGGGCCACAACCTTTCCAAGAATGGCTTTAATTTCTCGATTCGAGACTTCAGCTTGGCCATTTCCTTGAGGATGGTAAGGTGTGGTGACCCTATGGTAAACCCCATACTTCTTCAATAATCTTTCCAGTGTTTGGTTGCAAAAATGGGTTCCTTGATCACTGATGATGGACCTGGGCACACCAAACCGACTGAAAATATGGGATTTCAGAAATGCGGCTACTACTCTTGCATCATTGGTAGGGGTAGCCTTTGCTTCCATCCATTTGGACACATAATCAACTGTCAGGATAATGTATTGGTTCCCCCTTGAATTTGGAAAGGTTCCCATAAAATCCATTCCCCAAATGTCAAAAATCTCCACTGGCATGATTGGTGTCATGGGCATTTCATTTCTTCTTGTAATGTTCCCTACCCTCTGGCATTGGTCAAACCTTCTGCAGACGTTATGGCATCCTTGGATATTATGGGCTAAAAGAAACCACAATCCAAAATTCTTCTTGCTGTTCGGTTTGGTCCGAAATGCCCTCCGCAAGCATAATTGTGACAATGCTTTAGAATTTCATCTATCTCCTCATCGGGGACACATCTTCTGATAATTTGATCAGCGCATCTTCTCCATAGAATAGAGCAATCCCATGCATAGAACCTGCTATCATATCTCAGTTCATTTTTCTGGTACCGTGAGTACCCAATAGGCATTTCTCCAGACTCGAGGTAGTTCACTATATCTGCATACCAGGGTGCTAGTGTGCCCCTTGCTGAATATAAATGCTCATCAGGAAAATGATCGGCAATAGGCATTTCGTCACCTTTTTCATTCAGTACCCGGCTCAAATGGTCAGCCACCAAGTTCTGTGCCCCACTCTTATCTTTTATCTCGACATCAAACTCTTGTAGAAGCAGGATCCACCTAATTAGTCTTGGTTTCGTCTCCTTCTTGGCCATTAAGTGCCTCAGTGCACCATGATCTGTATAAACAACGCTCTTTGCTCCCAAGAGGTAGGATCGAAACTTCTCAAATGCAAACACTGCTGCCAATAGCTCTTTTTCAGTAGTGACGTAATTACACTGTGCCCCATTCAGTGTCTTGGAGGCATAGTAAATTACATGGCTTTCCTTTCCTCTCTTCTGACCCAGTACAACGCCCACAGCGTAACCACTGGCGTCACACATAATCTCAAAGGGCATTCCCCAATCTGGTGGTTGAATGACTGGTGCCGTGACCAGTTGCTTTTTCAGAAAATTGAATGCCTTCTTACACTCTTCATCAAATTCAAATGGGACATCTTGCTGCAATAAGTGAGTAATAGGCTGGGCAATTTTTGCAAAATCCTTTATGAATCTCCTGTAAAATCCCGCGTGCCCCAGAAAGCCTCTTACTTGTTTTACTGAAGTGGGGTATGGCAATTTCTCAATTATGTCCACTTTGGCTTTATCAACCTCAATGCCCCTCTCAGAAATCACATGTCCCAGTACAATGCCCTCTCTAACCATGAAATGACATTTTTCATAATTCAGCACCAGGCATTTGTCCACACAACGCTGCAACACCTTTTCCAGATTATTTAAACATCGATCAAAGCAGCTCTCATACACTGTGAAGTCATCCATGAACACTTCAATGCAGTTCTCGAGTAGATCAGAGAATATGCTCATCATACATCGTTGAAATGTGCCAGGAGCATTGCAGAGGCCAAAGGGCATTCTGCGATAGGAAAATGTGCCGAATGGGCACGTGAATGTTGTTTTCTCCTGGTCCTCTTGACTTACTGCAATCTGCATGTATCCTGAGTATCCATCCAAGAAACAAAAGAACTTGTTTCCTGCGAGTCTTTCCAGCATCTGGTCAATGAACGGAAGTGGGAAATGATCCTTCCACGTGACCGTGTTCAGCTTCCGATAATCAATGCAAACTCTCCAGCCAGTTTGCAGTCGTGTGGGCACAAGCTCTCCTTTCTCATTTTTCACAACTTGAATGCCCGACTTCTTGGGCACAACATGGATTGGACTGACCCACTTGCTGTCTGAAATTGGGTATATAATGCCCTGGTCCAGAAGCTTAATTATCTCTTTTAGCACTACATCCTTCATCACTGGATTAAGCTTCCTTTGTGGATCACGAACAGGTTTTGCATCATCTTCTAACAATATTTTGTGCATGCAAACCGCTGGGCTAATGCCCTTTATATCTGCCAATGTCCATCTGAGTGCCTCCTTGTATAGTCTCAACAATCTCAAAAGGTGGTGCTCATCAGCTTGATTCAACCCCGCACTTATGATTACATGGAGTGTCTCGTTATCTCCCAAGTAGGCATACTTCAAATGCCTTGGCAATGCATTCAACTCCAGCGTGGGTGCTTTGACAATAGAAGGCATCAACTTGTCATCATTTCTCCGAATGGGCACACCATAGTCCACACATCCGTGTGGCATTTCTTCTAATGAATACAACATCATAATTCCATCCCTTATGTCTTCATCCTCGTCCAGGGCATCTTGGTCATTCAGTCCATCCCACAATGCCCATTCCAGTGGTTCTCTGTTGCTCACCATGGATAAAGTAGAACGACTTGGGGAATGAAATGTATTCACGAAATTACAATTTTCTGTATCTGGGGGGGTGCTTTATGGCTTCAAAAATGTTGAATGTCACCTTCTCCCCATCAAACTCACACATCAGTGTGTCTTTGTCCACATCAATTTTGGTTCAAGCTGTCTTCATGAAAGGCCTTCCCAACAACAAAACTGAAGATTTTGAAGTCGCTGTGCCCATGTCAAGCACATAAAAATCTACTGGGAAAATAAGCTCGTCCACCTTGACCAATACATCTTCAATGAGACCTTCTGGATATACATTGGACTTGTCAGCAAGCTGAATGACCACACGGGTCTCCTTCAAAGGTCCAATCTTCAATTCTTTGAAAACCGACAGGGGCATTACATTGATTGATGCTCCCAGATCCAGCATGGCCTTTTCAACTTTCTTGTTCCCTATGATGCAAGGAATCATGAACATCCCTGGATTATCACACTTCTTGGGTAACTTCCTTTGTATCACAGCCGATACATTCTCCCCAACTAGGAACCTTGCATCGTCATTGAATCGCACCTTTCTGGTACAAAGCTCCTTTAGAATCTGGGCATACCGCGGCACTTGTTTGATTGCCTCAATCAGTGGAATGTTGATCTCCACTTTGCTGAATACTTTTAGCATCTCCCTAGTTTCTTCTTCTTTTCTATTTTGTGCCAATCTCCCTGGAAAGGGAGGTTTTCATCTTTCTGGAGTGGGCATCTTGGCAGATTGCTTTACTTTCGGGACGGGCACAGCGTCAGTCTGCTCAGCTTCTTGTGCCTTGTCTTCTGTATGAATTTTTTCCACTACTTCTTCCAAGGGCACTTCATTCTTTTCTTCCCTTGGCATGACCATCTCCGGAAGCTCTTTTCCACTCCTCAATGCTATTGTATTCACCTGCTCTCGTGGGTTTTCAACTTAGGAAGACAGCTTCCTATTTTTCTCCTCCATCTTGTGCATGGCTTGAGCCAGCTGATTGATTTGCTTGCTCATGTGCGAGAGACCAGCTCGAGTCTCTTGCTTAAACTTCTCGTTCTCCTCAGCCATAGCAAACACAAGATCTTCCAGCCTACTTGGCTTTATTTTCTCCTCAGGTGGTGGCAATGGGCGTCCAGGATGCCTATCCTCTGGCCTTCTCCATCTAAAATTTTTATGGTCTCTCCAGCCAGGATTATAGGTCTGGGAATGGGGATCATATCTTCTGGAATGCCCATTCTGGCCACCTATAGCATTCACTTCTTCCATTTCATCTTGTAGAGTAGGGCATTCATCCGTGAAGTGAGATATGCTTTTGCACACCCCACAAGGTCTGGGCTTCCTCGTCATGCTTGCACCGGATAAGATTTTTTCGATCTTGTCTCACAATCTATCAATCCTGTTGTCCTGGTCCGGTGCCCTTTCTGATTCACTTACAACCCGAATGCCCTCTCCACCAAAGTCTCGGTTGTCTTCAGCCATCTCTGTGAGAATTCTGAATGCTTCAATAGGCTGTTTGTTCAAAATGGATCCTCCACATGAGGCATTCACGATCGTCCTCTCATGTGGTCTCAATCCTCCAACGAAATACTGAATTAAATCGTGTTCAGTAATCTGGTGTTGTGGGCATTTTTCCAGCATCGCCTGGAATCTTCCCCAATAATCATAGAAACTTTTATTAGTTCCCATCTTCAGGCTCCCTATTCTTCTTCTCATTTCTTGCACTCTGGATGCTGGGAAATATTTCTCCAAAAACTTATGTTGAAGTTGTCTCCATATGGTCACAACGCCAGTGGGTAGTGTGTACAGCCAGTCTCGTGCCCCATCTTGGAGAGTAAAAGGAAACGAGACTAACCGCACATACTCTTCTCATCCATGGTCGGATGGTTGAGTTTGGCAAACCATCTCAAAATCTTGCAAATGCCTTTGTGGATCCTCTCCAGGCATTCCGTGGAACTTCGGCAAGCTCTGGATAAAGTTTGCGTGAATATCCCAGTTCTGAGTCATAGCTGGGAGTGTAATGCCTATTGGGCGCAGATTCATGTTGGTCGGGAAGACCAACTGCCTTAAAGTCCTGTTATCATCCGCATTGCCATTCGCGGCATTTCCATTTGCGGCCATGTTGATGTTGTGGCCGTTCTCAAACTGTCTTTCCTCCTCGTGCCCTTCATCTCCTTGATCTTCTTGATCCTCTGGTGGTGGTGTGGGCTCACGAGGTCTATTTGCTGCTTGGCGTGCCCTCTTCACTACTGCCCTGTTTTTCCTCGAAGTCTTCTATATCTCCGGATCGTACAATAGAGTCTCCTCCAAAGAGCCCCTGGGCATCAACTTCTAGGCTCACCAATTGTGAAAGATAAAATCACTAGAAACCAGCTCCCCGGCAACGGCGCTAATTTTGACGCGCGGTCGTTTCGCCCTCAAAAATATATTTGTAAACTCCTGTGCCCACAGCGAGCGTAGCTAGCCAATGAGTACGGGTCGATCCCACAGAGAGCTGTTGCAATTCTATCTTCAAGTAACCAATCACAAAGGGGGGGTTTTGGTATTGTCACTAAACTGAATTTAAATCTGCGAAAGAAACTAAAGAAAATATCAAATAATAAAAGGTTCTGGCATTTGAATTAGAATTTGATTTAAACATAAAACAACTCGATCATGGGCACACCGATTTTCATACATGATACGTCATCTAGTTATGGTGACCGGATTCCTCTCTCCGTCTCCTCATCTATCCTTTCATTTTAGGTTTAAAAGTGATTCCTCTTCAATTAAACCCCTAACCAGTTACCCACCTCCCAATTCCTCTAAGAGATGTAAGCAAACAAGCAGCAGTGTGCCCTAGACGGACCCAGATCTGTTGTGTTTAACTGATTCCTCTTGTGCCCACAACACCCCATTAATTCCCTTATTACTATATGAACCGACACACAGTCACGATTCGCCAATTCAATTAATAGTGGTGTGCCCTCTTTACCTAACGAGTGATCAGCCACATTGGGCACTTCAGACACACACTCCCGTGGAACAAGGTACAAGAATTAATGGAAACTAATCATGCATTACTATGCCCATTTTGGCCTCACGAGTCCAGATTTATGCTTAATCCAATTTCATCATTCAAATGCCAAAATTAAAGATCTAGCCGAGAAGGCTAGACATAATTAAAACTGCAGAATTTAAAGACATAAAAATAAACAAGAACTTACTGAATTAATTAAGCAAAAACTCGACTCCAACATCGGAAAACATGAACATAACCTAAGTCCCGAAGGTTTAAGACCTTTCGGATTGTTTGGCTGCCTAAGCAGCGTGCGGAAATTAAAGATGCAGAAAATGTAAAAATGTAAAAATGTTTCCGACTGTCTAAAACTTGTTTTTCCAGAAACTAAACTTGTTTAAATAACTACATTCCCGAGTAGAGTTTCCCCCACAGGCGGGGGTCTTCTGCTGAAAATCCGGAACGGTGTGCCCTCGCTGACTTTGACTGGATAAGCTTCATCTTCAACAAATCCCTATTTTTTAGGGATTGCTCTTATCTCCTCAGATTGAGCTTTATCTCCTCGTCTGAGCTTATCCTTTTGTTGCAGCACCTTCCAGGAGTCCAGCTTAGCTCCAACTCTCCTGCGGATATGTAGCTATCCTTCCACCAGCTGTCCCTCAACTGAATCCCGAATTTCACTGGAATGCCCATTCTGCCCTGTGGTCGAGTCTGTGCGAGTACTGTGGGCACGGCATCATTTGTCAGTTCCATCCGTATCTGATATGCCCACTTCACTGACCGAATATGGGTTGGATACTGAAGAAGTCCCTTGTGCCTCTAATGAACATATGTGTGAGATATACGTGAATAACTGGGCATAAAATGCCCCTTCCGCCAGACTCGACTCTTTGAATGCCCTTTGACTACAACCTGGTTCTTTTCGACTCAAAACACACTAAAAAGGACATTTATAAGGGATAAAATGCCCATAAAAACACGAAATAAATGGACTTATCATCAAGCCAACTACCAGTTGCCGCCTTACCCCACGACGATGTCTCAGTATGGGTATCAGATGCTGCAGGATGACTTGAGGTCCTTCAGAGCCCACTATGACACCCCTCTTGGTGATTTCCGTCATCATGTGGACACCACGATTGGTGACTTTAGGCAGCATCTGGATACCACCATTGACCACTTTCGCCATGAGCTTGGAGATTTCAGACAAGAGGTTTATCACCGCTTTGATCAAGAGGATCAACGGATGACGGCCCTGGAGCAAAGCTGGCATAATTAGACGATCTCCTACTCGTACCTGCAGCCACCTCCACCGCCTTTTGACCTGCCAGAGCAGTGAAGTATTTTTATTATTTTTTTAGTGTTTTCTGTGTTCGTGTGTGTTTTTAGTTATGTATTTTTGTATCCTTTCATTTGTTCGTCGTTGGTTGTTCGTCTTATTTTGTAGGAACCCGCACCTGTTGCCGGTCCTTTTCTTCATGTGATGTTTTCTCTCTCCCTTATTTTCTTGCATCTCCTTATATACATTGAGGACAATGCATGATTTAAGTGTGTGGGGGGGGTGAACTTGTGTTATATGTTTATGTTTTATGATTTGAGATTGTATTTTAGATTTTATGTTGTTTTATGTTTGATGTGAACTTGTGTTTTATGTTTTATGTTTTAATTTTAGATTTCATTTGGGATTGTGAATTAGGCTGTATTTTGGATTATTTTTCTATGAGTTGTCTTTTGTTTATTGTGTTATTTGCTTATCTTTGAGTATGTTGTGAATCTTGTTTGGGGTCTCCCACTTAGCATGATTTTCTTGTCCAATTGTCAAACTTGAGAAATTGGGATATGAATCTTCAAGGAATTATTGTTAAGTTGATCATGTTGCATGAAATCGTTCCCATTATTTCATTCTAGAAATTAAGTTGTCTTGAGAATGATTATGTTTTGATGATTTGTGTTGTGGGGTCTCATCCTCTAAGAATTTGAAAGCTTGTCTCATTCTCTTATCAAATATGTTAATTGTACTCCAAAAATTCATTATCTCTTCTAACTCCCTATCATTCGATATATAAAATAAAAAAAATGATGAAAATGAATAAAATAAATATATGTTGAAATAAAAGTGAGGATAATAAGGATTTCTACTCCCCTAGTCGTTTAAATCAACCATGAGCATGAGAAACCACACAAGGACACTAGAGATTTCATCCCTAAGGCCTAAACCTTGTGAAACTTGATCCACGTCCTCTTGTTTGATTGTTGTAATAAACATGATTGCATTTTGGATTCTACTCCTATCATGTGTGACATTCTTTTGAATCTATCCATGATGAGTATGAGAAACCACGTTAGAAAGCTCGGTTTACCCTGATGATTTCACCTAATAAATTATATCCTTTGAGTGCATTCCCGGTTTTAGCTTGAATAATGTTTTGGGGAGTTAGTGAGAGGGATGATCTATTGAAAAATTATTGCATTTTGCCTTAAGAACAACTTTCCTGCTTATTCTTATGGATGAGCCACATTCCTTGTTAACGAATGTTGTCATTCTCTTTGGTGATAAGCTCTCTAGTTTGAAATAGTATAGAATGTTTTAGTGTGCATGATATTCTTGGGGGCAACTCCTTCTTGCTTCATATCTGGAATGATTTTGTTTGCTTGAGGACAAGCAAAGAGCTAAGTGTGAGGGAGTTGTTTGGTGTTTAATTGTCCTATTTTATTATAGGAATTGTGTATCTTTTGAATGTATATTTTCTGTGTTTTTATGTTAATTTTATGTTTTTATCTTCACTTTTGCTCTTTTGGAAGAATATGCCAAGTTTGCACAAAACTTGAGCTTTTGTCTGAAGAAAGCAAGATTTTAGGGCATAAAGTGGCAAAGAGATGAGCACCAAGGAAGAGCTCCAGTCTTAAAGTCAAGCTTTGGGGCCCAACTGGTGAAGATGAACCGCAAATGATGAAGTGGAGAGCTGAGCCAACGCACAACTGATGAGTTAAGCCCCGACTGAAAGAGCAAACTGGAGCCACAACTAAAGATGATCAGTTGAAGTGTCATAACTGGAGGCAGGAAGCTCGACTGAAAGGAATCCCAAACTGAACTGATCCGCCTCGCCAGCGCATGGACCCCCGCGGCCGCGGGACAGTGCCTTCTGTAAGAAGCCCCCGCGAGCGCGGGGCATGCCGCCGGCGCGCGGGACGTCAGTCGCAGCTTCCTCGATCAGTTTTTGATTTCGTGATCAATTTTCTTCCCTCATCCCATCAGTTCCAGCTTTGAACGAGACTTAATCCTCCATATTTCTCCACCACATGGCCAACTGGATAATTAAGAGGCTAAGACTTTTGGAGCCTAGAAGAGTAAGAGAGTTTGGGATTTAATTCCCCCAATTACTACACCTCTTAATGACTTGTCTCCCAACTCCCATACCATATCTTTCCATATATTTCTATTCTCCCTCTCATCACCAATGACGCTCATTTATTCATACACCCATCTCACTTCAGAAATATCTATCACCATCATCATCGATTATTCATTTCATTTCTCACAATTTTATTTTTTTCCTCTCCACTCCATTTTCCACCTTCATCCACCACCATTACCCTCCAGAGGGGGAGGAAAGAGCAAGATAAGAGACAATGGAGCTTAAGCTTAAGGAAAAAGACACGAGAAGAAGGGTCCGGCTCCAAGCCGTCTTCGAGGGCCTCATTTTGGTATTTTCTTTTCTAGCTAGCTCATTTGTGGGGGTATTGTCCCAAAACTCTTAAGACATCAAATATTGTAGAAGTTTGTATTATTTACATTTGATTTATGAGATGACGAACTTGTATGATATTTGTGTTGTTTTGAGCATAATGGGCTAATTCCTTTCATTAGGGGGTAGATAATCGACTTGGTTTCAATCCGTGCTTATAATAGTTGTGTTCTTATTATTGGAATTGTGCGTGTTCATATTGAGTGCTTGATCACCACTTAGCATTCCTAGGCTCTAGGTGAGACCGAAAGGAGATTCTATAGCCCGACTTAGGTTCTTTCAAGATTAGGTGAATCGGGTTTCGTAAGCCTAGTTGTTAATCTTGTTCATATAATATAACCGATGGAGGTTTAATGGATATACAGTAACAGTAATTGAAGTTAAACCACTTGAAGGGGTCTATTGTATGTCTAAGATTAGTTGAACCAACTTGAAGCAAGCTAGGAGAGAAACCAACGAGAGAATCTACACTCTAATTCTCTTTTCATAATTTTTTCCCTTCGTCTTAGATTTTGTTATTATTTGTGTTGTTTAGTTACTTTTACTTGTTTAATTTCCCTAGTTAGTGAAACCTCTTGACCATGATTAGAATATTTAGGTTGTATTTTAAATTCTTGTACATGTTTGCATGCATAGCATAAAAATATAGTCTCCTCTAAGCCTTCCTCGAGAGACACGATCCGAGTTAGCTCTTCGTCCTACAATCGACCCCGTCTTCTTGCAGGTCCGGATCATTGTAATTTGCGTAGGACAAACCAGAATGAAACATAGATGTATTTAATTATTAGAATTGTTTATTTAAAATTATAATTAATAGTTTAAACTAATGTGTTGGGAATTTTGCAAATGTTGTTAGATTGATTGGCTTAGACAACCATTGCAGTGCTTGAGACCGATGATCATACTCTATGTTAGGCTAGAGGTAGTTGAGCATATTAGAGTCATATTACATTAGATGGGTGGTGATGATATTGTGCAGTTGTTTATATACAAAGCTTCGGAAATTTTCTGGACTACAGGGGTGGTGATGTACGGAAGAAGGTTACTCATGCGGTGATGAGTCGTGAGGTGTGCCTATTGGATCGTGCATTGGAAGGATGAGAGACATGGTTTTAGATTCATTGAGCGATAAAGCATCGCCCCTCCTTGACATTCTTTGGCAGCTTACTCACAGCTTCATCAGTCAACACATGATTGGAACAATGTGCAGCCACTCATCGACTTGACAACTGATCTGAACACCTCAAATAATGAGCAAACTAGTAACCTTCTAGCTCACAATAGATGAGCATTGAGATTCTCCACTGCATTAGACATCATGAAACCGTAGAGCTGTATGGGACACCCGACACTGTGAATGGGACCAATACTCTGGGCTGATATTACATAGCTTCTGGTAAATATTTGGACAGATTGACTCTAATACTTACATATTCATCTGATATGCGTTTATCCGATAGATATAGGTAACATCGTGAAACAGTGCAGCCACGTGTTTTCCTCTATTCGTCATCTTGTTCTTCAAATGATAATAACACAATACGTGCGTCACCCTTGGAAAAATGGCCTCTACAACATTTTTAATGCTCTGATGATGATCTGACACGATGAGAAAGTCGTCTATCTCAACCAGAGCCATCTGCACTCGGCCCAAGAACCATATACAAGATTCGTAGTTCTTTATCTATTCGAGCCCAATTGTAATAGGCAAGATTTGTTCGTTGTCATCTTTTGTCACAACAAAAAATAAAATCCCATTGTTCTTTCATTTAATATGGGTCCCATCAATCATGAGCCCTAAACGCGCATAATGGAGAAAGACCCTGATACACAGTCCAAGAGCAAGAAATGAATGCTTGAACCGATCTTCGCCAGTGATCTGAATACTATACAAAGTCCCTGATTCAGCAATTGTAAAGTGTTCAGAAATGCAGACAGTTGCTCTTAGGACTCGTCACAGTCTCCATAAATTATCTCAATGGAATGTTCCTCGTACGCATAGCGAAAATATAACCAGTCTGGATACCGAAATCACGGACAAGTTCCGTCACCCTCTCTTTTAGCTTCAGGACAACCCTATCGTTCACCAATTTATGCACAAAACATCTCAAATGGTATTACTCGTATTCTTCTGCACAAGACAATGTGTTTCAAGAAACACTACCCTGCTATTCAGGCTCTTTGTCATTTGGCTAACTGAAATGAGGTTGTGTGTGAATTCATGAGCATATAATACATTCAATAGCTTTATAGATGGAGTAACATGAGCATCTCCGGTTACAAAAGCCCATAGACTATTCCCATCTGGCATAAAAATTATGAGATGATGTTTCAGTCTTTTGATGTTGGTAAGTGAGCTTGATAACACATGTGATTACTGGCTCCTGAATCCACAACCCACTCATCCTTTTTTATATTTGAAGATGTGCCAAAGGCATAATTGCCAGTGAATTCCATTGAATCACAACCCGTATCAAGCTCTGCTAAGTTAGCAGTCTGCAGACTTCCATATCCAATATCACATTTTTTTGCTCTTATCATGTATATATGTAGCAAAATGTTTTGCAAAATCTGATTGGTTAACCTTTTCAAAATCAGGCATTGAAGCTCCATCCTTGACAAGAGGTTGTGAGGCTGGATTAGACACTCCTCTGCCATCAATATAATTGGCTCTCACTTTTCCCTTTCATTCCTTAAATTTCTTGTACCAATTAAGTACTCATACCACTTCAAAACAAGCTTCTTAAGAGGTCATGTTCTACCACAATGGTCACACTTCACCTTCATCTTTTCTTCCTTTGTAAGATTTTTTCTTATATCCATCTTTCCTATATCTTATTTTCTGAAGAACCATTTAATAAGCTTGACTCACATTAGGCAATGGATTCAAAATCAATATTTGTCGTTTTATGGGTTCATACACATCACTTAGACCCATCATGAACTGTATCATATGCTCCTCCATCTCAGCCTTTGCATCTTCTGAGGCATCACAAGTACAACTGCGGGCAGTCTTAAGAAGAGTTAGTCCCATAGTGCACTTAGGTTATTGAAGTATACAAGAACAAATTTAGTATGTTGTGAGTAAGAAGCAATTTCCCTACGAAGTTTATACAACCTAGGTTCATTGCGTTTCCCATATCGTTTATGTAATTCATCTCAAAGTTGCTTCGAAGTCTCTAAATGTTGCAATATGTGATAATTCCTTTACAATAGAATTACTGAGCCAATTAAACACCAAATAAATAATCTTGATCCACGACATATGATCCACATAATCATGCCTAGGTTCTACCATGCTACCATCTATAAAAACCTAGCTTATTTCTGGCAAACAAACCACGTTTAATCACACGACACCAACTACGAAAATTCCTTCCATCAAACAAATCAGAAGTCAGTGTCATGCCGGGATGTTCATTCAGAGCAATATACAACTCATTATTCGCTAGTATTATATTATTGTTGATTTCAGTCCTAGCAAATTAATGAACTTCTATACCTCACGCTGCGCTTCTATCATGTACATTAGAATTCACCATGGGCGTTCCATCGGGATGAGATTCATTCTGATTGTTGTTTCCTCCATGTTCGAAGTTGAACCCAATTTCTTCATCGCGAGCATTCTATCACGAGAATTTTCTATTTTTTTTTATCATTTCACAGCAATCAATAAATCATATGGCCGAGCTTTGATAGAGATTAAGCAGAATCAATCAATCTCGCTCTGGATACCATGGTAAATTTAGTGCAAGTATCTAGATCTAAACATTGCAGATTTGATCACATTTCTATCGGGAAATCTGGTTATCAGTCATTTTTTGCTCTAGATTCCACTCTCGCCTCCTTTCTGAACCAGTATTCTGCTCGGTCGAACCTACCACTACACTCCGCCATCGGAGCAGAGGACCCTGTTCTCTAGTTTTTTTGCTTTATTCTTTTTTATTTAGAAATTCTTCTATTTTTTATTATGACAATTTTTAATTTTTTAAGTTGAGAGTAGAGCTGTCAAAATGGGTTAAGTCTGTTGGGCCGGCCCGTCCCCGCCTCTATTTTAGGCGGGTAGGGCTTTAAATTCGAGGCCTGTTTAGCTAGCGGGCTTCGGCGGATAAGCCCGTGGCGGGGCGGGCTTTGGCGGGTAAAACCCGCGGCGGGGCGGGTAAGCCCGCCTATAATAATTTTTTTTTATCATTTATTTATGAATTAGATATAGATTTTAGAATATTAGATAAATAAGACAATATTAAAAATGAAACGCTGAAACTGAAAGCCCTAATTTCATTTCTAATTCCGCCGACTCCAAACTGAAAGCTCTACTCCACAGTCTCCACTCTCCACCACACCCAACTCACACTCACAACTCACAACCCAATCTCGGCCCTCTCCAACGGCAGCAGCAGCATCTCATTCTCTCGACAGCAGTAGCGTCGGCCCTCTCCAACGGCAGCAGCAGCAGCAGCATCTCATTCTCTCGGCAGCAGCAGCGTCGGCCCTCTCCAAGGTTACAGTTTTGTACTCTTTCTTATGTCACTATCTTGGTGTTTAGAAGGGTGTTGGTGGGAATAGATGCCATGATTTGGGATTTCTACATCAAGAAAATGATTTGCCTATCCAGTTTTGATGTTGTTACTATTATGACATATGGAAATGGAGATCTGGGCATCTTAAATTCCTCTTTTTGATGCATTTCCCACCTGAATTACAAGAACTGAGTTGCTATTAATTAATGCACTATTTATTTGGTTAACAGACATGTAGCAGTTCATAATTAACAAGTTTGCAAGACTATTTTTAGTATCTAATAGTTTACTTGTATTAGCCCTTTTGCAGGGATATTGTTGAGGATGAAGATGAAGATAAAGATGACGATTTAGAAGATCCTTTAAATGTGTTTAATGTTGACACTTTGATTAATTAATCTTATGTAGTACTTTCAAATTTGTATTAACTTTGGATAATTTTTATATTTGGTTGGTGAATGGGGAATGGTGATTGACTGATTGGTGAATTGTGAATTGGTGTAGTACTTTGAATGTTTATTGTGAATGGGCACTTACAGTTAGTAGCCCCTACTTAGCAGTTTTCAATGGTGATTGTTGAATATTTCTTTCTTTAGATTGAATTTGTATTTCTGGACAGTTAGTTAGCTGTTATATGTAAAAAAAAAAAATCAAAAGCCCGCGGGTCGGCCCGCCAGCCCGCGGGTATAGATTGGGGCGGGTAGGGCCTTATTTTTCAGGCCCGCCACCCAGACGGGCTTACCCGCCCGCCCCCGCCAAGAGGCGGGTCCACTCCGCCAGCCCGTTTTGACAGGTCTAGTTGAGAGGTATAATAGTCGTGGTGTAAAAAGAAAAACTTGCAATGAAAAACACCCAAACAAAATGAGCGAACCAAAATTAAACTAACTATATTTGCAGTTGCCTCCCTTATTTTTAACCATCATAAAACCAGTCCTAGCGGAACCAGAAGAATTTTCTCCACGACTATGGCATCCATGGCGGCGGCGACGGCGACGGCAGCGACAAGCTTCGCGAACACCGCTCTAATATCCTTCTCAGAATATTCGAGTATCAAATCTATCGGATTTAAATCATTTCAACCGCTCAATTTTAGGCGGCTGAAACAAAATCATCGGGAATTAAATGTTGTAAAAGCATCGGCGTCTGGATTGTACTCCGCCGAGCATCTCGAGCTCACCGTGGAAAACGTAGACAAGGTCCTCGAAAACGTCCGGCCGTACCTCATCGCCGACGGCGGGAACGTCGATGTTGTGTCTGTTGAGAACGGCGTCGTCTCGCTCAAGCTCCAAGGTAAGCCGATTTTCCTGGTACTGCCCCCCCTTTTTGTGACGCAACTTTTAATAATCTTTTTTTTTTTTTTTTTTACTTTGAAGAAGAAAATACTCGTGGGTAATAATCTTTGAATTTTGACTAGAATTATGGATTGAATTCGATTTAGGGTTAGCGTTTATTTTGTTTTTGATTATTTTGGGTGACGACAGAAACCTAAAGTCCCACGCGACTTATTGAGTGCACTCGCTTCAAACTAGTTTGCTGTTTTACTTTTTTTTTTTTTTTTTGTGGCTGTAGATGACTTTGTTGAAAACGAAAAGAAATTTAGAAGATGACAGAAGAATATATGTAAGGAATCATGGAATTACCTTGATGAATTTCACGAAATATAACTACGATTGTGTTGTGTTGTGTTGGAAGAAGCATATATAATTGAAAGTTGAAACAAAACAATTTACTATAACTCTTGGTTTATCAACAATTAGGAGCGTGCGAAAGCTGCCCTAGTTCGACAACCACCATGAAAATGGGGATTGAAAGAGTTCTGAATGAAAAATTTGGAGATGCCATCAAGGAAATATGTCAAGTATATGATGAGCAGATCAGTGAAACTAGTGTGGAGGTGAGTCAACAATGTCGATGATGATGATGATATATTGATATGTACGAATCTCTCACACGTTCGTGCTTCCATTCCATCTGCAGGCAGTGAACAGCCATCTAGACATATTGAGGCCGGCCATCAAAAACTACGGTGGCAGTGTACAAGTGCTGTCTGTCTCGGGCGGAGACTGCATTGTGAGGTATGCCGGGCCGGAGTCTATTGGATCAGGAATCAAAGCAGCCATCAAAGAGAGATTCCCAGATATTGTCACTGTCGAATTCACTAACTAGCTCTTTTTGAATGAAATATGCAAGGTATCCATGACCATGCTTTCTAGAGTTTGCTGAATAAATAAATATATTTAAAACTTAAACTTGCAGCTAGCTCAATGTAAACATACGAACAACAATCAAATTATGTGGATGCCGTACGATTGAGTAATATTTACAGTGTAGATAATTTAAGTCACTACTGGCGAGGCACTTTACAGCAAAACATTCATCAACCCCGGTCTTCCTCAGAGTATAAGAATTTTCACCTCCCCTCTCTTCCACAGTTAAAGTCCACTAGGTTTGCCTGCACATTTAGTGGCGAAATAGGTTGTTAACGTAGCTATAACAATACAGCATTACGGGAGAGCAAGTAGAAGACTTAATACTTTCGAGGCCTTTTAGACTGAGCAGGCGATGATGGGGCGTCTGATGATCTTCCAGGCCCCTATACAGAAATCACCTCAATAATTTCAGAAAATGATTACCAGATGATATGCAAGAAAATAATAATACAGTCAAATGGATCGTACCTTACGTTTCTGCTCCCTTTTGACGAATCTTTCCCCTAAAATCCGATGCAATGATCAATTTGATGTCATTAAAATAACAGGCAAATGCAATAAAACACTCGTGGAAGATTCAAGCTCATGTCTGAAAGGTAATGAAAGATGGCATTACCACCACCAATGTGCAGTGAATCAGGTGTGAATGTTCGATCGAGATCTGCAGCTCGCAGTGATTGCTGCTGCACGTAATCACATTTTATACGTCAATGATCAATGGAGCAAGATATGGGGGGACAGAAGGAGAAATTTAGTTGGTAAACAACATTGCCCGCACCTTCGGAGGTGTACCAGGAGTTTCAGTAAATGAACCGTCGCGAAATGAGGAACCCTCTGCCTCCTTGTATTGCAACTGATTATCAATGATTAAAATTAGATACACCAAAGTGAAATACATAGGTCTTAAAATGTCAAAGATTCATTTCCAACTTAATCAAGAAAGAAAAAAAAAATTGCACTTCAGCTAGTTCATTCGGCAATTTGACTATATTACTAAAAAATGGTGAACTACGTGTTTTATAACCATCATTGGCATAATTCAAACTGAAGCACAAATCAAATAAATGAAAAGCCAGCACAGAACTAAAAGAATGAGTAAGTTGTGACTAGCACTCAAGAAATCAAAAGAGAAATTTTATAAGTTCTCAGAAATAAAAAATATATATTTTTCGACTTGCCAAAAAGATGCAGACCTGACAGATTACAAGTCAATGACACTAGGAAGGAATGGAAATCTCATCAGAAAGGAATGATCCTAACTCTGTCCAGGTGTTAAAATCCATGGGCAGGTAGACAAATTTAAATTTAAAATGTGAAAAACAATATAGAAGTGCACAAAAGACAAACCTGTTTCTGAAGGTTCAACAGTGTCAATATCTCCTTTCTTAGTTCGAGATGCTCAGCACAGACCGCCTTTGTGGGAACCTTTGGTTTCAAGTTCACCTGTGAAACGTGAACAGCTGCTCATCCATCCATTTACAAACAAAATATTAACCAAGTATCTCAAAATCAAGAGACCCCATACAATCTCACTACAAATTTCAGAAATCAATAAGGCACTCACTTTCCATGTCTATATTTTAAATTAATCCTATTTATAAAAAAGGTTACAGGCAAGATTATGTGAAAATTACACTTTGAAATATCAAGAATCTTGGTTAGAAAGAACATAGCATTATGAATGTCCTGCACATATGGCCTATATAATTATTTACAAACATATTGTTCATTTAAATTAAAGTGACTACATTCAGTGTTTTAACAAGCATTCTTGGTGCAGGCATTCATATAATGCCTCAAGACAGCAGTCTAGCACTTGTTGGGTCATTAGCATTATGCGCCACTTTGGAGGCCTGTCCAATAATTTTAGAGGAATTTTCCTTTCCAAACGTAGTTAAAATATGCCAGAAAATAGATGTATCATTGTATCCTTCTTTTAATAGGTAGGAAGAAATAGAAATCTGTATTTTTGGTTTGGTCCTCTTTTTGTGGTGCAGGCCAAAGTGTCCAGGCATTGCCAACTAATCCTGGGTGAAAATATCCTCCAATAGTTCGTCCTTCACACAAATCTGAATGTGATTACAGCTAAAATAATTGGAATAGACTTGGAATAGACATGAACCACAACATAGGCAACTTAGAAGGCCTTGCCTTCCAAGACCTAACAGGGTTCGACCTCCTCCACTTTACTTGGTTCTTAGATATATGTAAAATCTTTCTTCATACAGTTTCATAATTCAAAACATTTTACAGCTTCAATCCTCGCTTCAATCCTCATTTTATGCCAATATCTTCCATGCAATTTTAGTTCAATAAATATTTTGTCTGGTTTATATTTATTGCCTGGAGAATATGGACCATTATTCAATATACTGTTCAAAATTTAAAAGAAAAATGACAAAATGGAGCTTATGCCCCCTCAAGACATGCTAGATGACTCGCCCAAAGACTGCCCTTTAACTAATCAAAACTAGCAGCATCTTCATGATTTTTTTTATTTTTTTTAGTAATGATGAGATAGAGAAGAAAATTTCAAACTGCCAAAACTTCTCAAATACCGTTTATGCCAGACTGCATCAAAGTTGTGGGGGAAAAAGATTAAGGAGCAGGAAACAAACCCCAAGATCTTGTAAGGTCTGCTCAACCCGCTTGATGGTCCGAAGTCCTGCTGACGAACTTACAGCTTGCACCATTTGATCAAGTGCATATGTTCGTAAATATACACGCAGCTGCATATTTTCTCAATCAGGAGTAGTAACAAAAAAGTCTTCATGGAAGCATGGCATTCCAAAGGCAAAGAGAGAAAGCATAAGACACGCAAAAGGAGATACAGAGGTAAACCCCAGAAAAGAGATAAGGATCCAAAATAGGCAAATCAGGCCACCTTATCTAACGCCATATCAAAATTCATTCCCAAATAGGAAGCAAGAAGTGATATAGTCGAAATGAGCAATTTAGTATCAGAACTTATTTCAGTATACCATACGAAGAGAAGCCACAGCCGCAGCAGTTTCTGATACTGGATTTGCAGAAGGAAACTGAGAGTTTGCAGAAGGGGTCATGGTATCAGCCGCATCCTTGTCAGCACCAATTGGATCACTCTCTGATAAGACAGGCACCTTCGGCTCCTCAGAAGCCTAAAAACAAGCAAGAGACCAGAATAGAAAAGATTCTTTCAATGAAGGGAGGGGGGAGGGGGGAGGGCGGAGAGCCTAGCAAATTTTGTCAATTATGCGCACAAATAACTTTTTCTACACCAGCTGCCTCAAAAAAAAAGGCCCAGATTTTTAAGGAGGTATGGTGACTTTTATGTACCTTTATAGCCTTCCGTGCCTCAGTTATTCTTTTGGCATGAGCAATAACCTGGAGTGGTAAAAGGTGAGAGAAAAACAAAGAAAATTAAAATAAAAAAAAAAGAAGAAGAAGCTTATATTGATGGTTGAGGACTTGAGGTGCAACAAAACTACTAATACCTCAACATCCTTTCGCTCTTGCAGCTTCGTGTGAGATAGCAGTAAATTCAATGCACGTTTACGCTCAGTTTCTTGAGAAGCATTGTAAGGTTCCTTCATCATGGGACAAAGTTTAAATTGAGAGGAGAATGAGTCAGATCCTTGCTCAAAATAAATAAATTGGCACACTATCCCTGTTAAGACATGCAATATAAAAGAACAATCTCCAAACAAGCAGCCAGATAGTAACATCCAAGAATGCTACATTAGAGGGTAAGCAATTTTATCAAACCTTAACAAGTGGATGTCCAGCAACTTCACCAGGAGATGGAGCCCTAGCAGTCAAGATGGCACGAGATACTACAAAAATTATATTAAAAACAGAATATAAATAATAATGATAAAAAAAGGAACCTTCTTTAAGAATGCCTTTATTCAAATAGCAAAAGTTGCTGAGACATGATAAAGATAGACATACCACTATAATAACGATCTTTAAGTTCTTCCACAGTTTTTGATGATGGGAACCTATCAGCTATCACAACAAAGCGGAGGTCAAACCGCTCACACAAATCAAACAATTGACCTGTCTCTTCCTTGGTCCATGCCTAATGGAAGAACATAAAAGTATGAGCCCATGCACGGGCAACGTTGAAAAGCAACTTGGATAAGCTAGAAAAGAATTTGAATAATTCAACATAACAACCACCCTAGCAAATATAAGAAGAAAACCACGATTCTGTCAGACGACTCTCAAATTTAGTGATAGGATTTCAACGCTGAAATGATATCACTCTTGCTGTCGGGACCGAGTACAAGTGTTTCTGACTGGAAAATATTGGAGGGTAAACTCAGCTTAAAACATGTTTCTGTCAGGCAAATATTGTAGAGGTTCCACTCTGGTTCAGAACACGTGATCATTTTGCTTGTAAAAATCACTCTAGCAATGTATGGACAAACAAATCAAGCCCAACTAAAAATCATTTGCCATATGATTTAAAGTCAACAAAGATCAGAAAATGACAAAATAGCAGAGTATTTACCATCCAACATTGATAAAATTAAAAAAAAAAAAAACACATTTTCAAGTGTCTGATTCAAATCGAACCTAAGGTGATCAATATAAAGTGTACAAAAAAATTGGGTTCATGTTGTCGATGATGCATGATAAAAGGAAGACAAACTGCTGAAAATTAAATTCTGTGCACATACAGGATCAGTCAAATGCTTCTCGTACTCCTCATCAGTGTACTTGATCACATCAACGGACTGCATTCCATAAGAAAACATTATCACTTCAACTACCACAAAAGAAGACTAATCCTGAAGAAATACAAGTGTGATCAGATATGAATGAAAGATGATTTGGCTTACTTTGTTGTACTTGGCAAATGAATAGTCACCAGTTGGCGGAACACCATTTACCACTCGAACCTACAAAATAAGAAGAGCTCGGGTACTTATCAACCTTCCATGAGCACACCCCCCCCCCCCAAACTTACCCAATGGTAAAGCTGCAAATTATCTTTGCGCGCAGAATTTGAAAATGGAAGCCATTGCCAAGTAATCTGCACATACAATTCTTCTCTTTAAATAAATATCACTAACAAGAAGCTAAAACAGAAACGTATATACACATAATAACTAATTATACAAGTGAACCTTCTCATTTTCGGATTGCACTTTTCGCTTCAAGTGGTTAACATCAATGGCGGGCATCAACGGTGCCAACCCCCCTGTAAGGGCGTAAACCTACAACATACCAATGAAATTACTCAAATGAAGTCAATTATTTTCAAGAAATTAGAGGAACCCAAAAAAAATAGGGTCGTTCAAACCTCGCGCGAAATGCCATCAGGTTTCCTCTGAGATTCTTTTGGAGGTTTCGACTTCTTCTCTTGTAGAGGCAATGAATTCTTCGGCAGTCCTAATATATCCTTCGCATCCATCTGCAAAACCACGGTTCCCCACCCGGCCACCCCCAAAAAAAATGAGATTCAAATCCGTGACGTAGTAGTAATTGGACAGAGGAATTTGGGTAACAGGGGGATTTTGAGGTTGAATTATCGAAATTACAGGAAAATTAGGGTTTGAAAGAAGGGGAATTAGGGCTTTCCGAGCGGGAAGGTTGAGAGGTGATCGAACAGATTAATTTGGATGAAATGTTTCGGACGGTTTTTCCGAATTCGAACTCGGGTTTAGATCCGACCCAAATCCATGCAATTTATCCTCTCATTAATGGATCATGAATCTATATTTTATTGGGCCAATAATTGATTGGATCATACAAAAACAATAGAACCGAATGAGTCGAAATACTACAACCTATATTATTCATTATCTATACTATATATAAATCAGATTATATTTTGTGGCAATTTTCTTAAATTAAAAACCGGCTACTGTGACACAATTTTTTTTTAATAATTAACCCATTGCCAATAAAACCGTTTGCCACAAGCCCACGACTCCAGAAGTTATTTTTTCAAAAGCTGATCCTTTCACCACAAAACCGTGAGAGAGAAACTATTTTGACCCAAACCTTTTTCACTTTCCATTTCTCAAATACTCCAAGCAAAACCTAGGCTACATAAGAGATTGAGGAAAAGAAACATGATGTTTGGGGAGGAGTGGCGGATTTCAAAGAAAAAATGGCAGTGGCGGTTTTCTGGCAGGAGAGAATGAGCGATAGATTTTGGGCGGAGTGAGAGAATTTTCTTAAATTAAACAACGACTAATGTTACAGCATTTATTTATTTATTTTTTAATAATTAACCCATTGCCAATAAAACCGTTTGCCACAAGCCCACGACTCCAAAAGTTATTTTTTCAAAAGATGAAAATCCTTTCGCCACAAAACCGTGAGAGAGAAACTATTTTGACCCAAACCTTTTTCACTTTCCATTTCTCAAATACTCCAAGCAAAACCTAGACTACATAAGAGATTGAGAAAAAGAAACATGATGTTTGGGGAGGAGTGGTGGATTTCAAAGAAAAAATGGCAGTGGCAGTTTTCTGGCAGGAGAGAATGAGCGATAGATTTTGGGTGGAGTGAGAGAATTTTCTTAAATTAAACAACGGCTAATGTGATAACATTTATTTATTTATTTTTTAATAATTAACCCATTGCCAATAAAACCGTTTGCCACAAGCCCACGACTATAGAAGTTATTTTTTCAAAAGATGAAAATCCTTTCGCCACAAAACCGTGAGAGATAAACTATTTTGACCCAAACCTTTTTCACTTTCCATTTCTCAAACACTCCAAGCAAAACCTAGGCTACATAAGAGATTGAGGAAAAGAAACATGATGTTTGGGGAGGAGTGGCGGATTTCAAAGAAAAAATGGTAGCGGCGGTTTTCTGGCAGGAGAGAATGAGCGATAGATTTTGGACGGAGTGAGAGAATTTTCTTAAATTAAAAAACGGCTACTGTGATAACATTTATTTATTTTTTTTAATAATTAACCCATTGCCAATAAAACCGTTTGCCACAAGCCCACGACTCCAGAAGTTATTTTTTCAAAAGATGAAAATCCTTTCGCCACAAAACTGTGAGAGAGAAACTATTTTGACCCAAACCTTTTTCACTTTCCATTTCTCAAACACTCCAAGCAAAACCTAGGCTACTGATGGAAGATTTTTCCTACTAAGAGTTTTAATACCCAAATTTAACTTGCAAGTATACAAGCAGATTGTAGTACAAGGAAAATTGGGGTCGAATCCACAGGAAATTTAGATAATCCAAGGCATGCAAGCACCATATTCATGTAGTTTTACAAGTCAAGCATCACAAAATCATGAGTTGAATTTATTTTTTTTCTTTTACTCTAAGCGTGGAAAATAACAAGTTGTTGAAATAAACTAGAATAAACTCAAACAATTACAAATCCACTAAAAAGGGGTAACAAATGAAAGGGAAAAAATCCTAGGGTAATATTCATCAACACAAACGATGGGTTTCAAGATTAGAAAGCAAATTAATTCCGCTCAAGATTAATTCCAAAAATAATCCTAGACTCTCTCAAGTTTCTAAGATTTAATTGAACAAAAGGGAATTCTCCTATCTCTAGGACTAAACTCCAATTTCCTCAAATTCAAGCACAATTAATCAACTGAAAATCCAACTAGGCATAAATTCTCATTTAATACCTAATAGGTCCCATAAATCAACTCCTAATGCTAATTAGTTTTTCTCAAAACATAATCAACATAAAGTCCAACTCAAGAAGGCCAACCCTAGTTAGATAAACTCAAACCATTGATTCATGGAAAATACAAAGAGAGAGAATTAACATGTTTTTTCATCCATTCACCCAACCATTTAATGTCAAATCATATCACCCTAGGACTACAAAATTTAGCTAGACATGCTTAAGAATAAAATAAAATAAAAGTAGACAAAGAAGAAGAAAATCATAATCATAGATAAGAGTAAACCCGAAAAGGAATGAAACAATCTTCAACTTCACTTTTTCTTCCAAAATCTTCACAATCTTCAAGCTTGTATTACAAAATTTTCTCTCCAAGTCTCTATTCTATTTTGGGGGCTAGGAAATTGAATTGTTGCCCTAGTTTGAACAAAGGTGGGTATTTATACCCTCACAAATCCACACAATAAAAATAAAATGAAAATGAAATAAAAAATGCCAAAAATCAGAACGGAATATGGGGCGCGACACGGGCTCGGTCGCGCCCCGGTCGGGCCGCGCCAGGGGGCGCGACTGAGCTGGTCGCGCCGGACCATCAGGGCTCGGACCGCGCCGGGCGATGTGCTTTCAGGGCCTCTGTATGGACGCCCGGTCGCGCCCTCTCTGAACCCGCGCCGGGTGGCTAGACCAAGCTGGTGACGCCTCCTTGGCCTGAGTCGGGCCGCGCCATTTGCCGTGCTTTCGAGGCCTCTGCATGGACGCGCACTCGCACCTCTCCTGCACCCGGGTCGCTCCGACTGTCTTCCTTTGAGCCCCGACCCGATCGATTTTGCCCTGAAATTGCACGACAGTGTTTAAAAACACTTATTATAAAATAAAATGAAAAAGAGCATTAGAACGTTAAAAATATATGAAAAGATTAATAAAACGAATATGTTATGCTCGGAAATACGGGCGAAAATCTCGTTTGTCAACTCCCCCAAACTTAAACACTTGTTTGTCCTCAAACAAGAAATAGAAACGCACAGAATTTGAAAGATACAATCGTATGGGATTTTTAAGCCTTGATGCCTCAGAAGAAATAGGTAAAGCTCATGCAAGGAAAACGAGATCAAAGTCCATAAAGATCAAATCATGAAACTTCGGCTCCCCTCTTTTAGTTGAAGAATCAATCACACAATTAAACCTCACGGGGGTCAAGAAAGACATATTTTCACTCAACATCAAGCAATACCAACATGCAACCATAGGCTTGCAAAATAACTCAATATTATCACAATATGTGCTAGAAACAAGAATCACATAGGTCTTTCAGGTTGAAGCGTTCGGCTCTTTGGACGGGTAGGAAAATATGGGGAAGAGTGGCTCTAACTCAAGCCCATTCCTAATGCAAATCTAAGTAAAGCAATCTACACAGCTTTCTTCTACCCTCCACAAACTTTCTAGGGGAAAATGTAGCCATAAAACGGACAATCCTTAGCCTACTTTTTGGTTCACTTCTCCTATAAACTTTTTTTTACTTTCAAAGCAAGAGCTAGAGTGATCATTTTTTTCTTTTCTTCTATCATTTTTCTATCTTTACTCTATTGTTTCCATTTTTTAGTTATAGGAGAAGGACTCACTTTGAATTTATCAAGGCTAGAATCATATTTATCATTCTCGAAACACTTCACATTTTATGCTCCCCCAGTGTTGTCATTCCAAGCCTACTATTTTCATCAATCCCACTACCCTTGGCTTTTCAACAAAATAATAATCATCATAGCTCAAAAGGGGTAGACGAAGGATGTGTTTAGTAGCAAAAGAAAATTCTAGGCTCAAAAGTTTTAACAAGAACCGCCTTAGGTCATCTTCATGTTTCTTTGAGCACACGCATAACTATATGAGTTTGTAAAGCAAGTTCTGGAGATGCTAGCATTGTTGAAGACAACTCTCTAGCAATGAAAAGTAATATGGCTCAAATCTCACGTACTATGCAAGTCATGCCAAAATTTCATAATTTAATCTATATGCTAATCATCAATCACTCATTTCCATGCATGATTTTTCAAAAAAATTTGCACAAATTCATCATCATAGGTAGGGTTACATAAATCCCTAGTCATGCTCAATCTCATCCTGCTTTCCTCTACTCATGCAAAGAGGACAAATAAATGCTCAAAGATAGTAAAAATATCGAAACAAGATTCACACCCAAATCCGAGCATAACTTATTACATAGCCCAAATAAAATTCTAACGATCAAATATATCCATACAAATCAGTGGGGCTATCAAATTTTTCTAAATAAACATACCATAGTATCCAAATAACATAACCAAATAACATAAAACATAAATTTTTCAAGAGAACTAGGAGAAACTAGAGGCTTGAGCTCAACAGGTCACCACTGGCATATCCTCTCCCCCAAACTTGCACCATGCCAAGGGTAGGTCAAGTTTGGGTGGAAGACTTGTGGGACCGTTGAGAGAGACAAACTTAGTTCTCGGAGCGATCTCGGTCTTGAGGCGGCTGCTGTGGCTGGTACGGAGGATAGGGCGGATATGGATACGGAAATGGAGGGTACTGCTGAAACTGCTGAGGAGGCCGCTGTGAAGATGAGCTCTGTCTAGTCCACTGCCTCATGTAACCTGCAAAATCATTGAAACTAGATTGGAAAGTATTGAAATTTCCTTACAGGCCCTGGATTTCACCACTGATCCCGGTAAAGCGGGAATCGACGTGCGACTGGAGGTTGGAGAACCTCGTGTCCAGCTCCTCATGCATGCCCGTGAAGCGGGCGCCTAAATCCTCCTGCAATCCTGTGAAGCATGCATCAAAGTTCTCTTGCAGCCCCGTGGAGCGCAAATCCATCTCCGTGCGCATATCCCCAAATCTGAAGTCATATCTACCCGCATATTCCCCAAGTTGGTCGTCATCTCTGTCATCATCCCTTCCATGTTGCTGAACCTCTCCTCCTGCACATCCTCCCTAGACCGCCTCGGTGCCCTGGGCGCTTGAGATGTAGATGCTTCCCCTTGAGGGGGGGCCTACGTGGACCGGCATCAATCACGGTCATCAGGGCGCGGTGCTCTGGTGTGCTCATCATCCAGTTTTGCTGATCCTCAAAAGTGGCAATTGAGGTGAGAGTGGGATTAGGGAGAGAGAACTGGACTCGATTTTTCAAGAGGAACTGGAATGGAAGTGGAGCGGTCGACCCTATCATGCGGGCGTTACGGAGGTGCTACAGGTTGATCCTCCTAGACCCAGGCACAACTACATAATTGGTGAGGTCCACATCCAAAGTTTGAGCAATTGGGGTGATCAGTCCCCCAATACATATCTTCCCACTACCCGGTGCAGCTTGCCTCTTGCACTGGTCGACAAAATGAGCTGCAAAGTCCACGTTGATCGCTTTCAACATACAGCATATAATGTGGATTTCCTGAGTGCGGAAACCACTATTCTCATAACGGGCTAAAACTGTGGATGAGAGGACCCGCTGAATGTAACGGAAGACCGGATTCTGGATTTGGGAGGCCTTAGCCTTGCTCGAGTCATAACGGACCATCCTGGGATCGGGGTCCATGATACGCCTCCAAAAGTCCTCAAGGCGGAAAGTAGGGTACGAGTTAAAGATTCCATCACGCGGAGTGCCAAAAATACGGTTCATCTCAGCCATAGTAAACCGTCAGTTCTGGTTTCCCAGTCGAAACTTGCAACAAATGGGCCCCTTTGCATCTGTAGACTTGACTCTCAGTGTAGCCAAGAATTCTTTCACTAACATTGGGTAAGTCACCCATCCTCCTTCCAACATGTGTGTCGACCCCAGTCGCCCAAACAACCTCCAAATGTCCCCATTGATTCCCAACTGTCGGGTAGCCGCCGCATCCGCAAACTTGGTTGCCTTAATCTCAAACTGTTTAAACAGTCTCAACCATTTCTTTCTATGTTCATGTTTCAGTAAATGGACTCCTACTTCCCTTGGGTGATCTTCATTCCAATTTAAGGGAGAAAATGAGGCCTCATCCTCCTCAACTTCATCTTCATCAATATCTTCTTCCTCCTCTCCTTCGTTATCCTCATCGTCCCCTGCCTCTTCGTCGTCATGTTCCTCATTTTTTTCTTCCTCTTCTTCATTACCCTCATCATAGTCCCGAGCTTTCTCCTCACTACTTTCGGACTCTACTTGTCTCCTTCGACGTGCCTTCCTACCTCGTCGAGCCATACCTTGAATAAACAAAGCACAATTCTATCAAACACATAATTTAAAGGTCATGACACATAACGGGCGTAGGCACCACTCTAGACCATGAGGAGCCGACACTTAAGTAAAACGTCTTACAATTAGCAAGAAAACATTAATGCAATTTCACCTAGGTTCATCATCCACTTTTTCCTCAACAACTTAGAATGAAGGACAAAATGCTCAATCAACAATACAGGATATGAATATTCAAGTGAAACAAAAATATCACGTTTTCATATCACAAGTACTCTTCCTGTTTCGTACTCTTATTATCATTTGTTCTTATCTATGTGTATTCTGATTGGCTGAACCATTATGCATTAATTAGGAATAAATGGACTTGTATAAAAATTCTAGAAACAAAACTATAGCAAGTCTTAAAGATTATAGATTTGAGCCTTAGTTTAACTTGAAGAGACATTATAAATTGCAAAAGTTTGCATGTACACTTGTGAGAGCTTGAAACTGTTATATAATTGTTTATAAGTGCATAACATGTTAGACATAGTTTTTTTTATGTGGTTCTTTGGAAGCATTCATTTCATATGGAAAATCTATAAACTTGTATTTTCTAATGTATGGGATAAGCATTGCATTAAATGGACTTTTTATACCATATGTTTAAAAGTGCTAAAGGTCATTTACTAATCAGGATCAATAATTGTTAATTAGATATGCTCTAGTAAACTATTTTCTATGAAACCATATTGTTTAGGTTGATCTTGAATACTTAAAACACACTTTCAGAATTTGTTCAATCAGTGTTTAAGACATTTGGCAAACTTGAGAACTTTATAGCTTTGTAAGGTAATTCATTTCATCAATAAAAAAAACCCCCAATGCCTTATTCAAGTCTTATTTGTTAAAGATGTCTCCTCATGCCTTTTCTTATCCACTTATAATACAAAATTTTAACATAATAAGTTTATTAAAATACCATTTTCAATGATTGCAAAACAAAAGATGGAAATAGAACCTGTGGAAAGGTACTTTATTTATAAATTATATGCCCGTAAAAAGAATTGTTACATATTGCATTGTTTAATGTCGTCCTTGTTGCTCCAGGGAATGCTTCTTGTCTCTTGTGTTAGGAAAATGTCTGTTGACATTTTATACGAGGACATCTTGGGGATCAAAGCAAGTAATAAATCTGGTTACTTCATACAAATTTTGTTAAATTATATTTCATAAATGCATCCTATTTTTCCTACTTAGTGAATCTGAATTAATTTCAACAATTGCAAGTTATCCCTAGAAGAACAGGTTCAATTCTACTGTATGTTGGTTTGCATTTGCCGGGGTAATCAACATTTGTAATTAAGGTAAATATTGTGTTGGTTAGAAAAAAATCTAAAGTTTTTTTAATGTGTTCATACATTTACCTGGAATTCATGTACATGCTACCAAAATCATTGTTATTCAGTTCTTGCAGTTAATTTTGTTTAGCTATTTGGTGGCACAGAAAATGGGGTTGCTGAAAGTGATATTGCATTATTTTCATATGGCCACCTCTGAGATGGTTCGTCAGGTACTCCCTTATATTGTAAAGAAGGACAAAGAAATGCATGCGCCATAATTAACGTGGGATATGTTTTCTCTCTTAAGGCTGGATAATTTTTAAAAAAAAATTTATACATTTGGTAGAATGATTGGTATATTTTTTTGTTCCAAGTTTTGTGATAAGTTCATATTTGGCATATACTAATTTTCTTCAATTCTTACATATTTTTGTCATGTGTAGGTAAAAACATAATTGATGATTGAAGGTTATTCTATGATTGTTCGGATTTTGAGCATACTATTGGATTGGAGACGTTAGTGCAATACATTATGTATAGATTGCCACTTTGTTATCTGTAAAATCCTAATGGATTTGAGAAACCTTGTATCACTTTATGTCTAATATAATATTTTTGAATGAATTTGTTTATTTTCCATATATGTAATATTTCTTAATTTAGTTAGATAATTAATAATAATTTGTATCGATCACTTTAATTTGATATAAACATAAGTAAGAAAAAATGGTATTAAAAATAATGGTTAAATAAATTAAAAAATAATATAATTATGCGCCAGGAATTGGATCGAATTGCAATTTATTTATATTTATGGATGCATTTTGAGATATTTTATATTCATAAATGTGGTGTAGTCTTAGATCACATTTCAAGGCAGGTCACAATGTCATTACACGTCTTCTACTTGGACATTTTAAATGTAATAACATGATATTTATCCTTACATTTATCTATCATGACATCAATTTAGATGACACTTTTGGTAAATGCCACAATAACTAAAATTTAGTAAAAGCTTATGCATTGTGACGTTTTCAAATGTCATTACAAGCCAATTTTCTAGTAGTGCGTCAACCTCTGTCCTTCTTCTTTTTTTTCAAGAAATTTTAATGTGTTGTAATTTTTATTTTTTTATTAAGTATAACAATAGTTTTGAAGTGAAGGGTATTAATGTAATAGTGTGTGGTGCATTGAGTAAAATATGAAGTGCATAGAGTATGCGAAGTGCAAAAAGAAAAAATTGTAGTGCAAATAGCTATTCCCTTCATAAAATGCTAAAGTTTATTTAATCCTCTAATTTTCTTTGCTTGAGTGCTTTGGATTTACGCATTTCTCTCTACTCATAAAATTAAATTAAAGAAATTGGGTCATCCACAATGGGTGAGGTAAAACTGTGATCATCAACATCATTTTCTATTTATTTCCGTCATTTATTTATTTTTATTCAATTTGATTTTCTTACATAATTTTGCAGGAAGTTGGAGGAGTGAACAAATGGTAAAAAGAAAGAGATTGATTTAGACATGGTTTGAAAGAACATTAAACCTTTATAGCTCCAATAGTCCGGAAAAGGCAAGATTGCATTACAATTTCAATTGGTGCATTAATATTATGTTCCAGAATATTAAAAGAACAAACTGTATATCTAGAAATCATGTCTGATTATATCGAACAAACAGTTAAAGAGGTTTGTCTAAGTTATATTAGGTTACACATATTTTGCTAGATTTATTATTGACATGAAAGGCTATCTTGCTTCAACATAAAGCTTTTAAATGAGATTCTATATTGTTGGATCCACGTTGACTTCGGACAGCTGATTATATGCATTATTTGGATGTTAATGCTTATTATTGTTATTAATCAGAAAGGCTTGAGATTTTGTTCAATCTTTGTTGTTTATATCTTGAATTTTCCAATCTATGGAAGTTTGACCATCTCACATAACATATGACTCAAAATATATGTATAATTGTCTTTCAGAAGTTGCTTGCTTTTATGTCTTCTTTGAAATTTATTTGTTGAAACATTTTTCGTAATTTTTGGAAGTAAAATTGTGAGGTTTTTTAATATTGGTCACATGATCAATCCTATACTTTTTATCTTTAGATTGTAATTTTTGTTATATTTCTATTAATCACATAAATTATTCGCATTGTTTCAGAGTATTAAGATTTTTCATATGAACCTGCACATTGCACATGTCGAACATTGTAGTAGATATTATTATTCAACAAAAATGAAGGGTTGAGGCATCATTCTGACCTTAGTTGTAGTGGTAACTGCTTGAATTAGGTAAATGCAAAACTTATTTTATCTTTATATTCAAGAGAGATAAAAGGAGGATGTTAAGATTGGTGATCGAGAGGAGAGAGAGCAGGTTGTAGTAGGTGTTGTCGTTATGCATCAAGAAGTGGAGATTTAGGCTGGTGTAGATGAGAGAGAAATGTCTGTAGCTGTTGATGTTTTGCAGAAGAAAGAAGAAATCGAGAATGAGGAAATTTGAGAGAGATAAAACAGATGAAGTTAAGGATAATCAAGAAAAGAGAGACAACGTTGTTTCTCATGAGACGGTCAATGATTCTTCTTGTGTTAAAGAAAATATTTCCCAAGTAGAAAAAGATTTGTTTATCTTGAAATTTATATGAATTATGGATTTTTGAATTAATGTTGTTAGGTTTATGTATTTGTGTCGTTGATTCTTTGCATGGTTAAGGTTGTTGTAATCATATATTTTTTAATCATCGATCAAAATATTATGTTGTTTTCGCTTTGCAAAAAAGTTCGCATTGGCTGAAGAAATAAAGCATTCTGTAGAATAGAAACACATGCAGATTAAAATGTATGAATCTTTTATTCATGGATTTTTTTTTCTTCTGAAAACACGAGCTTGAATTATTGTACAACTGTTCTTGTCTTGATGATGAAACATCAAGGGTCGTTGTCGATGATTTTGCAGGAGGAGGCCGATGGTGCAGTACCACCAACTGCTGTAAAGGTAAACTGATGCAGCCCGTAGTCCGATCCAAGTTCCTGTTGGGCCAATCACGAGAGCGCGAGCAAAGAAGTTCAAGGAAGTGCTAAGCGGATTGGTTCAAGAAGTTTGGGCTCAAGAGTTCTCAAAGAAGCCCATTGGAGAAGTTGGAGAAGGAAGCCCAAGATGTGTTAATTTAATATCTTATGTTTGGGTTGATCCATGAAGACTCTTAGATTATTTATTTAGTCGTTTTTAGTATTTAATTTTGTTATTTTCGTGGGTTTACTTAGGGAGGCCGAATTTAGGCCTTAGTTGAGTCAGTTTTGACTTTTATCCTTTGTTTTGGCTAAGGATTAGTTTCCTTATTAGTTTAGGAGTTATTTCCTATGTTTAGTTTCCTAGTTGCATTAGGTTTTCACCCCTATATATATAGAGGGTTGTTTTGGACGAAAAATCAGATTTTGATATAATATTTTTCGTGAGTTCACATTCTCTCTTGAGAGTTTTCGAATTCATCTTGATTGTTCCAAGACGAATTCATTCATTGACGAATCGGCGAGTCAACCATCTCTCGTTCGTGTGTCGTTCATCATCACCGAGTTGCTGCATCAACAACACGTTGGGGTTTAGGGATTCCGTTTATCCTAAATCATTTCATGGGTTAGATTCAGAGGTTTTGGGATCTTCCATCCATCGGTTCCTTTAAGTCTTCCGTCTGCGATCGAGGTTCATATCATAAACTGAGGGAGAAATTTATAGAGGATGAGCAACATACTTCAATCTTTGTTTGTTTATTAGAGTCTTGCGCTTCTGTAATGAGGAATTTGTCGTAGCTTCTTTATCAAAATTTCAGATTATTATTTCTTGGTTAGAAGAAAAATTAAGTGGCTTTGATGAAAAAAGATTAGAAAAAATCATTTTAAAACTATTTTATTGTAGTTATTATTTTTAATTATTTATTTTATTAAACAACATTCATTTTTATTTAATTTTGAAAAGAGGTCCGGAAGATGGATCAAAAATTCAAAATAATATCGTTTCACTAAAGAAAATAAAAAAAATGAAATCGACATCGTTTCACTAACACTTTTATAAAAAAAAGTAAATTAAATGCGTTAATATTAGCAACCGTCCAACATTCATTACTATTATTTCTTAGACGCACAAGTAAATAGGAGGCGTATGCAGCTGTCACTCCGCCCTTGAAAAAAAGTTTATAAATCTGGCACTGCTGGTTGTAACATGTAATTATGATTTGGATTTTTAGGAAATTGTAATATTTTATTTGTTTTCTTAGTTTTGTTAATGACTTGAATTGTTAACCCACAATCAGCAGGGCCATACAAACATAATATAGGGCCTGGGGCGATTATATATATATATATATATATATATATATATATATATATAGACACATGTGTGAAATAATTGATCTTATGTAATACTTTATTAATTTTAACTTCAAAAAATATTCTTTTAGCAAAAGAAAATATTTGATATATATAATAGATAATTAATATATATATATATATATATATATATAACAGACAATAAGGTTAAATGTGATTAAGTGAAAAAAAATCGGACCACGCATTACTTTTAAAAATGTTGGAAAAAAAAAAGTAAGTCATGTTACATGGAAGATTACATATAATTAGAACACATTACTTAGGAGTAGGTTGTAGGCCTATTCCTTAAAATAAATTAAGTGAAAAATATGGAGGTGTAGAGCAAAGAGTTAAAAAAAGAAAGAAAATTGGTATTTTTTGTTTTCAGTAAGTTTCATCCCTTGTTCACAAAACAAAAATGAAGGATTTCTACCACTGAGCTATTGACAACTTCAGTAAATAATAGCATAAATAATTTATATTTATAAATAAAAGTGTAAGATATAGATAAATTCGGGGCCTTTATTTTTTCAGGGGTCTGAGGCGATCGCCTCATTTGTATAATGGACCACACGGTCCTGACAATCAGTTTCTACGAGAAATTTTTAATCATCTCATGAGATACTACCTCATATGTTACAATATTTCTATTGAGACATTTCCATACGTCACAATAGTTCACAATATCATGTATGCACAAGTGAAAGTGTGAAACAATGTTAAATATACAAAACGGGAACTTTGTCATCTCTCTATTGTTTTTTTTTTTCATAACAAATTAACTAGGAATGAAACAAGGATATATAGAAGACAATGTTAATTCCACGATCGAGAATCTTTGTTACCGAAATTGAGCAGTTAGTTAATGTCTCAAGTCTCAACCCAAAGTGATTAAATTTCCAATCATTAATCTTTTTTAAAAAATCCAATCATTAAATATTGGAAATTGGTACAAAATGCAGGAATTAAAGAATAGTGAGTGCATGTTCGATTGTACAAATTGGTCCCCCAAAAAGGTAATAACAATTATAATTCAGTCTTATGTTACTCACTAATAAAAAGCTAAAAGCGTGATTAATTACTTAAATAAGAAGATTAGACCAAAGACTTTTGCCTAATGCTCCACGTGGCAGACGATTAGTGTCTCTGAATAATAGTTATTGTTTATTACTCCCTCCGTCCCATAATTATAGTCCATTATTCCTTTTTGGGATGTCCCAAAATTATAGTCCTTTTCTAAATTGGGATTGTATTTAAATATTCTTTTACAAATATAACCCTATTTAATATAGTATGAATGCAATTAATATAGTAAAAAATAAGGGCAATATAGGATAATTATTGTAAATTGTATATTTCCAATACATATTAAATGTGATTTCTTAATCTGTGTGAAAATGGGAAGTGGACTATAATTATGGGACGGAGGGAGTAGTATTTGATTCGAAAACCACATGAACGTGGAAATTCTTTGTTTGACATGGCAGGCCGGCAGTTATTGACTTTTAATCCCTTAATTTATGGAACATAAATATTTATACTCTTTTATATTGTATTTTTAAATCTTAATGACGTTGGAAAACTCATGCATTAAATTTTATTAAACAATATTCAAATATGTTATGCATCTAACCCTCCGTTTCACAATAAGTGTTCTTTTAATACTTTAATTTTGTTTCATAAAAAATGTCATTCTACACAATCGAGGTAAACATTTCACATTTTTATCATATTTGTCATAATTTAATGCATTCAAACAATCATATTTAACTCATTTAATGTATTCACAAAAGAGTGTATAAAATAATTTGATTATCTAATTAATGTCTTTATTAATATGTGTGAATTCATCTACAATGACACTTATTCAGAAACGGGGAAGTATAACAAAAAAAAAAAAACTAAAACTGTTACGCACATATATAAACTTTGCCCTCGGATACACTACCAACTTAATGGAAAAGGTAAAATGCACTAAAAAAGAACTGTGTATAATGATACCGACCTAAAATACATATGCAAATCTATTAAAAATAAAATACATGCATGTGTGAGTTAAAATGCACCCAATAAATTAATTAATGTGTAATTAGAAAAAGGAAATTTAAAGGGACGACATTGTCCCGACCACTCCCTGAAAAAGGTAAGAATGATAAAACAAAAGGTACGACTAACCTGGAATTGGTAGAAGTATTTGGAATTAATTAAGGTAGTAGTTAGGGTGGTCGAAAAAAAATATTAAGATAGTAGTTAGTTTTAATAATGTAATAAAGTTTGAAGTAAATTAAGTCGTGCGTAGAGTCAAAAAGGTTAGCCGTTTGGATTCTGAAATTGCCGTCAAATCGGGAGCACGCTAACAACTTCTCACATGTTGCACTTGCGACTTCCATGTGGCCGGCTAATTCATATATATATAATTACCAATTACAATTAACCTTCATTTATTAACATTGATATAACAACATCCATGACACTAAGCATCTAATTTATTTTGAACTTAAATTAAACTCATCTTCTCCGTACATTTCATTAATGGGTGCATATTTTAATTATATATTCACTGGAGCCGTTGAGTTACGTTCCTCGTGTGAACAAGATTTTTAACATATGAATTTAATTTGGGCTAATCTGTCTAAATCAAGAATTTAAATGCAAGATAAAAGGTCAAACATTCACATATATGTATATTGAATTATAGGATGAATGCGCGTTTTGAACAGATTTATTACACAATTACTAATATCCAAAAAGCATTATATTGACAGAAAAAAAAAGCGGTGAAAAATACTAAAATCCAATGAGAGAGCGACAGACGGCAACTGCAATTAAACATGTTCGCCAAAAAAAAAAGTCCACCTAATATTTGCCGCCTCTTTTTTTCACTTCGTTCAGACATCATTTTCGGTTTGATTATTATTTACTCCCTCCATCCCAATTATATAGTTCCTTTTACTATTTTAAGGTGTTCCAATTATATAGTCTTATTACTATAAATATTATTAATTTTCATAGTAATGTACAAATAAACTTTTGTTCAATCTTGAAAATTAAAAAAATTATAACTTAAAAGTTGAAAGTCATAAATATTCAATGAGAGTGTTATTGAAAGTTTAGCTTTAATATCTTGTTTTCATAAATATTTTTAATCTACTTGCGAGAAGAAATGAGACTATATAATTGAGACGGAGAGAGTATTTTTTTCCTTAATAACATCAAACATTTTTATTTAAATATATTTCACTTATTCTGTCTTTTTTTATTATTAATTTTTGAGGAGAACTCATTCTGTCTTGTTGATTTCAGTGGAAAATTTGTTCTCGTCGAGAGAGGTATTAACCTATCTGTCAAACCGTTTTCCACTTAGCAGGCTGTCTTTGGATTTGATCAGACTAATTAAGGGACAATATCAACATTCTCTCCTCCCTTTTCAACTGCTAATGTATAAATTAATATTGTGTCGGAAGGCGGAGAGCATCTCGTGATTAAAAGATCATGAGTTCTACTCGATCATATAGTGTTAATATTTTCTGAGTCATATTTATTCATTATAATAATTAAAATCCACAATATATATTTCATTTTCTAGTCAAGCTGAGCTGAGTAAATGTGGGTGTGCAAGATTTCCCTTTTTCTAATGTTCTTAATTATGTGAAAAATGAGAAAGAATATATTATCCTTGTGGAATGAATGAATAATTAATGGAATATATATACGTGTGTAAATTATTGTATAATATACGATATTGACTATTTTTTTTAGTTAAGTATAGAATTTCAATTTTCATGCGCGCAGGACACACAATGCACATTTTATGCATGCAATAGTCAACAAATTTGATTCAAATATGATGTTTTACTGCATTCCTTTTTATTTTCCCCTCGACCATCTAATTAAGTAAATAAATAGTAAATATTATATCGATCCTCATCTAGAATATCATACAGTTAATTAATTGATTAATTCCGTTAATGTACAGGAGTTTCTATTTCCAACCAAAAGTAGCTAGTTGTAGTCCAAGTCATCGATGTCCTTCATATATACTAGAGAAAAAATATGAATGAATAACATCTTCTTTACTTATAAAATAAATAAATTAAAGAGGGAATTAATTTAGTCAATTTTTGAAAAGACAATGTAATATATGTCTACCATGCAAAATAGTCAATTATAAACAAGATGTTTTAGAATCGTAAGATTGATATATATCCCCGATCAAAGTATTAATGCATTTCCTCTAACTTCTAAAGTCTCACTGTATGTACACATTCAATTAAATTCACTAACATATTAATTTACATACAGTGTGATCGATTTGGTCGACATAACAATTACAACAAATCATATCTATACATCATATAAAATCCCTAATTAAGACCATAATAAATTAACGCACTATGATATAAATACAAGTTATTAATTCTCAAATTAAAACTATACACAAAACCAAAAAAGAAAAAAAACATATAATAAAAATGTATTTATTTTGATTTCGCATATGATTTAGAAAATTTAATTTTTGCGCAATAGTTTGCCGCGCAATGCGTGAGGTAATAGTACTAGTACTAGTACTAGTACTAATATAATAAAAAAAGGAAGAACGTAAAGCCATAAGTATTTTGTACTAGCTCACTCCACGAAAGTCGAAACTACTTACAATAATTAAGCAATGCATCATATTTAAAATAGTAATAATAAAAAAGAATTAAAGCAATATATATATATATATATATATGGTTTAATTAAAAAAAGGAGCGATCGAGCAAGGTACTCTGTCGGAACTAAATGGATTTTGCTGTTTGTAGCATCCTGACCAGTATGCGACTTTTCCTATATTAGTACTCACACCACTCACGAGGCAATAATATTAAAAATAAAAAAATCCATTATTTAATTAATGTGTGACTTATTTATTTATTTAAAATGTTGAAGGTGGAGCCGGAGGTCGCCCTCTCCTTCTCCCTCTATTTAACCGCCAAACTAGGTGAACCCTGCAACAAATATATATATGAAATTAACAATTAAAGCAACGGCTGCTACACCAAGTTTCTCTCTCTAGAAGGTAGCTAGCCAAGCCAATTAAAAGCAAGATGGTTGTGCCATCTCCGGCTCCACTGAGAATGAAGAAAACTCGGGCCGTGGGAATTCCAGTGATAGATCTCAGCTTGGAGGAAAGACCAAAGCTCTGCGAATTAATCTTGAAAGCATGCGAAGAGTTCGGATTTTTCCAGGTACAAAACCACGGAATCTCCGAACAGATAATCTCAAGAGTCGAAAGGGAAGGCCAAGATTTCTTCTCCAAAACTGCATGCGAGAAGCAACGGGCCGGCCCGCCCACGCCCTTCGGCTATGGCTGCAAGAACATCGGATTCAATGGAGATAAAGGCGACCTCGAATATATTCTACTCGAAGCTAATCCTCACTCCATTTCCCTCAGAGCCAACTCCATTTCACAGGATCCTACCAAGTTCAGGTAATATATATATTTACAAAGGATTATTAATTTCCAATTCCATTTTCGATGCCTTATAAAATTAAAGTTGCAAGATATATATACTACGTACTTTCATATTGGAATTAATTAATGACATATTTTCGAGGCTATATATATATGTAACGGGTTGCAGGTGGTGAAAAAATTAATTATATATGAATGAGTATTGTGTGTGGAAGTGTTCAAAGTTGCAGATGTAATTTTCAGAGATGTTGATCATTTTCCTTCACTTGCATGCAGGAAATTATCGTTTAATACATGCTAGACTTGATGAGACGTCGAATATATACATACACACATATACATATATATATATATTAATTTGAATGAGTGTGTATGTGTCTATATGCATTTCTTAAAAAAAGCGTGCACACTGATCATGTCTTTACAGATACTGATGTGTATATATATATATATTTATAATTAACAACTAGCTTAGGCCACTTGTAACTAAAATTATGAAATGTTGGAAGATTTTTGTGTGTGTGGTATAACTAGAGTAGCTGGACTTGTCTTTTCTTTTTAAACACTGTCTCTATTGAAAATGGAAATATCAAATCATGTTTGGAATTATATATTATATATACATAATGAATATGATTGGATATATATATATATATATATATATACTCATAACAACCATGGACTTTTTTTCTTTTTTTCCTTTTTATAGTTTTTGAACTGTGAAACAAGATGAGTTTCTGGAATCCCATTGAGAAGTCGAAAGAGGAAATTTAATTAGTATATAATTTTCTAATGGAGGAATAAGCGAAAAAATAATGTTTGTTCAAACACGATATGTATGATGGTGAACGTATTAGTGAAAAAGACCAATTAGGACTAGTCTAGAAATAGTGTAGTAAAATGTTATATACCGTACCATTCTTGGATTGCTTAATTATATCATGACAACATATATAGGTCTTAAGTAGCTGCGAGTTTCTTTCCGTTACGAAAAATAATGACTACACATTAACATCGGAAGAAGTGAATTTGATTGTATACCAGTTAAGGCACATGGTTAAAAGGGCTCCTATTATTGGTAATTACTATGTTGTCTATGTCAAAGCTTAATTTGCCTAAGCATGTGGGTTGTTTAGGGGGGAAAATCAACTCGATCACTCATATGCCAAGAAAATGATTTTATTTGTGTAGTTGGACTCATGATTCACCCTGCTATGTGCAATTATTGAGGAATCACATCACCTCCGCCGAAAAAGAAATTCCCTTTCACAACTATGTCAGTAGAGACATATTTAAAATACAAAGTATCTCGTCTCGTTTATATGTAATAATATCATCGGTGGTGTCTGTTGGTAGCGTTAAAATATGCAGGATCGGAGATAATGGAATTAACTTGTTCCGAAGTTCTATTGGTCTCTTAGAGACAAAAGGGGGCCAACTTTGGGTGTAAAATTCTCACAAATTTATGATGGAGCAAACAATAGGTATCTTTGTGTCCATATGTCAACCAATCACTTATAACTTCCACTTAATTATATAGATGGGATTCTGATTTCTGAAAACAAAAAATACTAAAAATTCATCACATAAATAACATAAGTCAACACATGAATCAATGGGCTTCAATTCACACTGAAATCATGAGGTGTACTATACTACTATAGGGAAAGATAAAGTAATATTCCTAATTAATACATGGAGATATATAGGAAAAGATTATTAATGCTGTCATGTTTAAAGCCAACATATATAGTACTAGGTAATTGTCAATAGGGGCTATGATTTTGTTCTCATGATCGGTCTTATATATGTTGTTTTTAAATTATAAATATATATATATTAATTTGTTAAAAAAAAAAAAATGATTGCACGCAGGTGCGCTGTGAATGATTACATAGAAGCAGTTAGGAAGCTGACTTGTGAGATTCTTGAAATGGTGGCTGAAGCTCTGTGGGTGGAAGATAAATTTATATTTAGTAAGCTTATCCGAGATGGAAGCAGCGATTCTTGCTTCAGAATCAATCACTATCCTTCAGTGAAGGGTGATGATAATGATGATGATGATGATGATGATGATGGTGATGGTGATGATTGGAGCGGGAGGAACCCTAATATTAATCCCCAATTGTTTGATCACCAATCCAAGAGTAGTAATCGAATTGGGTTTGGAGAGCATTCCGACCCTCAGATCCTCACAATCTTGAGATCCAACAACGTTGGTGGCCTCCAAATCTTGTCCGCCGATGCCTTCTGGATTCCGATCCCTCCCGACTCCGACAAGTTCTGTGTCTTCGTTGGGGACGCCTTTCAGGTACGTACATATATATATATATATATGTATATATATATATGAGTATTTACTTAAATTAAAGCTAGGTAGTGCATGCATGCAGGCACTGACAAATGGAAGATTGAGGAGTGTGAGACACAGGGCGATGGCAAACTCGACGAAAGCAAGGATGTCGATGATGTATTTTGCAGCTCCGCCACTGAGTGCGTGTATTGCTCCCATACCTCAAGTGGTGTCAATTGAAAAACCATGTATCTATAGGCCCTTCACCTGGGGAGAGTACAAGACCACTGCATATTCCTTAAGATTGGCAGATCATCGCCTCGATCTCTTTACAAATTCCTAATTATCTCATATATGTCAATAATTAATGATGATCATCATTACTAAATTAAATAATTTATTTTTGCATTTTAATTCTTAATTAATACTATATATAATGCCACGATATGATTTTAGGAGGCCTACGGCATGCATGTACAGGGTATAGCTGCACTACATGTACATGTTGCACACAATTTGTTTAATTTACTTATAATTAATGTCACACTTATTAATCTGTGTATTAATTATTATAAATTATATATATAGGTTGGCTCATGGGCAAATTTTTGATGTGAGTGCTGCCCCCATCTTGTTCGATCAATTAGTGAAAGAGGATTCAATTGCTTGTCATCATCCAAAAGTAATAAAAAAAATTTAATCCTTATTATGTTAATTCTATGTAATTTGTTCCATGATTTAAGGAGTTAAAGTTTAGTCAGCATAGGTTGTAGCTGTTATTATTGCTCTAAACTCACCTTTTAATATGTTCAATGATTTATATGGACCTAAGTCAACTTCTAATAGGAGAAATAAATAAATATTACGGTGTATTAATTATTAATTATCATGAACGTACATTATATATATGTACTTATGTAGCGAGCAATTTGAAAGATTAATTCTTTTAAACTTTTATAGAGAATCGAAAGATCGAATGTTAGTAAAATAAGTTGTTCTTGAAATTATCGATTAATTGGACGAATAGAGGAGATTTGAATTATCCAACTGAAAATGTAACACGATATTTATGATCAGTATGGACTAGTGTGGTTACTAATTTTTAGGGAAGCAACTTTATAAGAGTAGTAATGTACTACATATGTCAATATTTGGTAAGATATCTTGAGTACTTCAATAAACAATAGGTACACATTTGGATTACTTACTGCTCTCTCTCTCTCTCTCTCTCTCTCTCTCAACATATATCTTGGAAGAAATTAATGGGCCATAAGTTTGGCATAATTAATTAATATATATATGGATTAGCGGCCATAAAAGCCTCAACATGACAGCTAGTGCATGATATATATGTCATATCAACATGATTGTTCAACTACGATATATAATTAACATAATGCCTTTAGTTATTGCATTAAGCACTATTAACTACTTGGTATCATGTCTAATAATCACCTGTTAGTTAACTCTCTTTACTTACAAGGGGATGACCTAGTGGTGGAATGAGGTTGTTTGGAGATCAAAGATCACGGGTTTGAATTTCCTCAATACCACATGTCGGGTGCGTGAGTGAAAAAAAAAACTCTATTTACTTTACAACTTAAACTGGAGTTAATTTGATTGAACTAGCATTATACGTCAATTCTTAATTATGTTATAGAGAACCCACAAAATATTGGGCATGAGCCTTGTTCATAATGTTTTATTGCACTTACAAGCTAAGAAAATCTAAATACAAATTAAATAAATCTAATTATTGTGTCTCGCGCGATGATAATTACAGATCAAATATTTCAGATTTTTTTTTTTGAGAGAAACAAATATTTCAGATTTAAAAGACAGAAAACAGTTATTATTGATATGCTTGTGAATTTAATTTATCTATCTATCTAATGGATCTTTAACGCAAATTCCATGTCTGTAAATTATAAATACGAAAAAATAGTGCAAACGGGAATATATATCATTGGATCAAGTTAAAATGTGAGTGTAAAAATCATTAAACAATAAGTTTTAATTATTTTATTTTTTCATATTTGATTATCAAGTTTTATAAGTAAAAGAAAGGGCATTAATTTTGCACACAATATTAAATTGATATACATGTCAGAATTGTTTTAATCTATTTTTCTTCAGCCAAATTGAATATGGATCGAAATACAACATTAAACTTTCTTAACGATCATCATACATTAATTAGAGGAAAAAAGAAAAATGCAAGTTGTCTTGATCAAATCATACCTACAACGACGAAAAATGATGACAGCTATTTTACAGTATTGGCCAATGATTATCACTTGGGCCTTATGAATTAAAATTGTTAGTTGGTAAGCAACTTTATTCTCCACATATGCAGCATTATTATATTAATTAATTATATATCATAAATAATAATTCAACCATGCTTACTTGTTTTGGCAATTTTCCGAATTGCAGCTAGAGTTTGTGAATTCGGGGTTGATCTAATTATAGTTATAACAATATTGCACGCACATTTCGGTCAATTATTGAGGAATACATGATAATAATTTAATAGAATATTCTACGAGTCACGCACTTTCATCATATATGCATACTAGTTTACTACTCACCTCCGTTTCTGAATAAGTGTCATTCTGGATGAATGCACTTATATTAATAAAAATATTAATTAGATAACTAAATTACCTATTCACCCTTATGTGAATACAATAAATGAATTAAATATGATTATTTGAATGCATTAAATGAGGGCAAATATGAAAAAAGTGTAAATTTTTTACCTTGATTGTGTAGAATAATACTTTTTTGTGAAACACAATTATTATTGTCAAATGGAGGGAGTAATTAATATGGGTGCTGATTTACGGCCAGACTATGGCTAATTAGAATTCAATTTTTTTTTAATAATGTACCAACTTCATTAATACAACACCGGTTTAATGAATTAAGTTTACATTAATGCCCTTAAATATTTGGCCACAAGAATTAGGCGTAACCCTCTCCAATTTCCCGCTGCTGAAGAGATAATTGCGCAAAAGATTTTATTCGATTCTTGGCAAATTAAATCGACTATCATCATTTGAATGTTCTTCTCCAAAAAATTGGCTACAATTATTGTTATGATATTTCCCCTACAACATAACACATATGGTGCATATTTTTTCCAACCGGAGAATATTCCAGCTCGTGCACCATGAAAAACAACATAAATTTTCTTAAGAAGGAATAATATATACGGATGTAAGATTTTAATTAAGAAGGAATAATGGTATCAAAACAATATATACGGATGTAAGATTTTCATGGTGATAGTGTTCTAATTAAATTAAAAAATAATATATACATATGTAAGATTTTAAGAAGGAATAATGGTATCAAGAGAAATTCAAAACAATCTATTTGTGCCTAAATTATCTTGATGGGTTGAATATTCACTTTATTGGTATATACAATCACTAATTATTGATGAGAGAGATTATATTTGAATTTTGAAATTAATTTGGATAAGTTCTCACTAACATAGGCAGAAGGGGCAATATAATAAAAGCAAAACATTCACTAATTAACTTAATTAATTTATTAATAAATACGATTTTATTCAAATATCGGCAAATTTAATGCAAATTAATTAACGTTCACCTATTTTCAGGAAGACCTACAAATCTTTACAAATAATAGTACTCCTTAATAATTATTTATATACATATAATCCCTTTCGAATAAATAATAATTATTTATACATTACCACTTACAAGTTACTAGTATAAAATTGAAGGTGCATTTATTGACAAATTAATTAATATCAGTAGTAACTCGAGGGAGTAGTTGTCATTTCAAACCATGGTTAGTATTTTATCAATAAATCAAAACTTTTACTAATTTAATTACCCAAATAAATACCCACGCACATTGTCAGTTGAGAGTTGAGATTTCTTAATTACAGTAATATCAAATTTCCACAAATTACAAACAGGCAATCCCTTTTAATATTATCACATAGACTGCCGGAAAGACTAGGCAGATTAATTATTCCAAGTTCTACCAAACACACAAAAAAAAAAAAAAAAAGGTTCCCAAATTTTTGCATAAATCTTGTTATGTCAAGAAATTTAATCATACATAGACACATGTTCGATACAATCAACACCTTTGAAGTAAATTTGAGGATGATTCTAGGACGCGCGTTCACTGCTTCATCCGTAGAGATTTGTCGAGAAAAAGGTAAATCACGAGACATATTTTATTTGACGGGAAATTGAGAGTCTCGAATAAGAAAGTCAAAGGTGATAGACAGAAGGGTTTATAAGCCAAGTGTCACCGTCAATATAATAAGTGCCTATAAAAGGCATGGCCTCTTCATCTGTAAGCACTCTTGCCCACGGTACCCGCCCCGTCAAGTTAGCACCTGCTCCGCTGCATTTGTATTCTCCATAATACACTTTCCTATATATATTATATTCCAATTATATTATTTAGAAAAAAACATATAAATATATATCCATATACTAAAAAATATTTTATCATTAATAATTCATTATAGATGCCATTCTATATATACTATCACTACAAGAAAAACATTCATACATCACGCTTGATTAACCATGGTTTTGGCAAGAACCGTGGTAATATAGCTAATAACCACAGTTTTAATGAAAACCGTGGTATAGGAGCACATTTTTTCCCCAAAAAAGCACCACCATTCTAAAAAAATATGTGGTGTGTATTCATGAATACACTACTGATATTATCTAACGGTGGTGTATGTGCGTATTTGTATTGATTACGATTATTTAAATTGGTAGTGTTTGTATGTGTTCTAGTAAAAGTAAATATAAAAAAGAAAGAAAAAAATTTAAGGGGAATTGAAAAAATCAAATCCCTAAAATTTATCAACACCCGCGTTCTCTTCTCTCTTTCTCACTTTGACTAATCTGAAATTTCCATTCACCCTAAAGTCATTGTTGCCATCGCCTTCTCCGACTAGAGTTTCCATCGCCGTCTGGAGTCTCCATCTAGAGTCTCCATCACCGTTATTGTTGCCTTTGCCGTCTAAAATCGTCCTCAAAAAGGTGAAAATCTATTTGGTCACCGTTATTGTTGCTATCGCCGTCTGATGTATTCGTTACTGCCGTTGTCATCATTGCCATTGTCATCTATAGTCAACCTCAAAAAGACAGAAAGCCCTTTGGCCATTGCTCTCCCCGTGATAGGGTGCAAAACATCCTGAAGTCGATCTTGCGCTTCAATTTGGCCGTTGCTGAAAACTCTAACTCGCTTTACCTTTTCTTCTTCCATCAACTTTTGTCTAGCTAAGTATTTGATCGAAATCCTTTTGCCTGTCTAGATTGCCCAGCCTTATGGCTGCATGTGGTCTAGATTTGTAGCTTGAATATGATTGTTGCCTTGCTTATCTGATGCTAAATATAAGCATATATGTTGTTTGCAAATATTATTATGTTATATATTTGTAATATGTTGTGTATTATTTGGTATTTTCAATTTGTGGGTTTGTTAATTTTGTGGGCATTGTTAAGTTTGAAACAGACTTGGCCTATGTTATTTGATTCCTGAATTTGAGGAAAAATTCATTAAGTTGGAGATGGAGAAGAGAAAATGATGAGTGTTGACAGGTACTGCTGATGGGCTTGATTTTCAACTTAGGTGTTTCTACTGGCGTGACCAATTTGAGTTGTGTTGTGCCGAGTATCTAAGATATGAATAGTCCACCTGATTAATTCTAGTTCTAAGTTGATTCCTCTCTATCCAAAATTTGATCGCTATTATATTCAAGATCTAAAAAAATATAAAAAATTGATGGGAAAAAATAGAGTGTTGGATTATGTTAGTGCCATCATTATGCACTAAAGTTTGTTTTGGCGAGATATGTTCGAAAATGTGTGATTGGGTATGTCCCTGAAGATAAATGATCCGCTGTGCAAACAATGAAGAACAATTGGTGAACTGTTCACTGATGTTCCTGCCATACCCATGAACAGTCTAATTATGACAGTTTCCATGTTTGAAAGATCTTGTGCCGATCCGGTTTGGGAGGTCAAGATTTGTTCGGTTGACTGCCTTGTGGTGTAGATACCATGCTGAAAATAACCCTACTTCTCAAGGAAAGCATCTATACACGTTTGGAAAGGTCACAGACTATTATTCACTTACCATATTGCCGGCGATTGAAGATCGACGACAATCTAAGGAGTGAAGCTATAAGAAGACCGATTCATTGCAGTAATCGGTGCCCACTTGATTAGATTCTCTTAGAATATTATTTGAGAGTCATTTAGTTTGTGATTTATGTAATAACTAGAAGTTGTTCCCTAAATTGTTCAACGTGATAGTCTAGCTTTTGAGTGTTTGAGTGAAACAAGTGAGGGGTTTTATTAATCCATTTGTACGTAATCTCGGGAGAGATTGTAAGTTGAAGTCATGGGTAGCTAGAGGGATAGTGTCACGGTTGTGAGGGGATCTCACAGCTTTCGTTAAGTGAAAGGAAGAACATGCGACATAAGGAGGGAGTCCTGTATATATAAGTTCCTACATACACTTCATGAAGGAGTAGTGAACGAATCTTCAAGTTTGGGCGAAGTCCCCCCAGAGTAGGTTGATTAACTGAACTGGGTTACCAATCTCGTGCGTTCTTTACTACTTTTCATTTACTGTTCTTACGTCTGTTCCTAACATATTGAAGAACATTTGTATGCTATACACATAAAACACACCTTGCACGGATTATAGTTTATCAAATTGGCACCAGAACAGGTCACCAGTTATACAGGTGTGATCTTGGGTTTATTAATCCATGTTTTTGTGTTTATTTTGTCGAGATGGACACGATGGAAGAATGAGCATCGACAGTGCGAGCCCCGCTTCTTGATGGCAATGATTATGCCTACTGGAAGGCCAGAATGACTGCGTTCATTCTGGAAACCTCCCACAAAGATAGATGAGAAAGGAAAAACTGTTATGTAGCCGGAAGACGAGTGGGACAATGATGACTACCAGGTTATGGGGCTGAATGTAAAAGCTATGAATGCCATCTTCTCGGTTGTTGACATGAATATCTTCAAAATGATCTACACGTGTGACAAAGCTAAGGATGCTTGGGACATACTGCAGGCCACTTACGAAGGAATAAGTAGTGTTTGTGCCTCACGAATGCAGTTACTCACCACCAGATTCAAGAATCTTCAGATGGATGAGGTTGGAAAAACTTGTAGATTTTAATGCCAAAATTTGTGACATTGCAAATGAAAGCTTTGCTCTTGGAGATGCCATTTCTGAAGAAAAACTTGTTCGAAAAGTTCTTCCCTCCCTGTCCAAAAGATTCGCCTACAAAGTCACGGCTATTGAGGAAGCCAAAGACGTGAGCAAGATGAAACTACAAGAACTAATGGGGTCCTTGCGAACCTTTGAAATAGGCCTAACAGAAGAAGAAACTGTGCAAAAGAAAAGCATTGCTTTTCAGGCGGGTTTCAGTATTGATGTTCCCAGCAATGTTCCTGACAAAGCTGACCTTGCAGAATCAATTACTATGCTTTCAAAAAACTCTTTCAGGTTTATAAGACGTTTTGAGAAGTCCTCTCAAAATAATTCTGCCAAGAACAGGTTCTCTAAACCTCGAAAAATGAAGGATGATGATTCCAATGAAGAAAAACTTAAAGAAGTGAAATGTAGAGAATGCGGTGGCTTTGGTCATTACCAAGCTGAGTGTGCTAACACTCTTAAAAGAAAGAACAAGTCTTACTGTTCTACCTTAAGTGTGTGTGATGATCCTGATGAAAGTGGAAGTGATGAAGAATGTGTAAGCAATCATATTGCTTTCATGACACATTCTGTCAAGGAACTTGTGCCTGCATCTGTTCCTGACAACGAGGACGAGAATACATCAGAATGCAGTGACGATGAAGAATTCACTAAAGAATCAACTATGGAGGCGTATAAAAAGCTGCATTATAGTTGGATCATGGTGGTTGAAGTCAATGAAGACCTGCTTAGAGAGAACTCTGACCTCACTAAAGAAAGAGATGATCTATCCTTCAGACTAAAGAAGCTGGAAGATGAACTATCACAGTCCAGGAACAGTATTCAAGCACAAAATGGTTAACTTCAGCACCTGAAGAAGCTGGTTAAAATGATGAACTCTGGATCATCTCAACTGGATGAAATTCTCTCCAAAGAAAATATCCCTTAGGATCATATTGGGCTTGGATATTGTTGTGACAAAATAGGATTATTGAGCATAAAACAAACAAAAAACGTAAAGTAGACACAGATTTACGTGGTTCACCAATTTGGCTACGTCCACGGGCAGAGAGGAGAACAGATTTTATTATGCGGATAGGTTACAGATTACAGATCTCAAAGACCATATATATAGCACTGAGATAAAACATCAATTTTGGGCTTAAAGCCCAAAACTGCATACCCGTCCAACTCAGCGAAGCGGTAGATTCAAGTCATATCAACAGATATAATGGAGGACAGACCTATGACAAATTCTATCACGGACAAATATCTGGAACAAAAGATTCAACAGTTCCAGAATCAAAGGTTGAATCAAAGAACAAACACCATCAAAAGAAGTCATCTCAAATGACATGTATTGTGTGTCACTACTATGAAAAACCCAGTCACATTTGACCGCATTGCAGAAACTACATCAACGATCTAAGAAGAAGAAGTGTGTCTCAATCAGATTAGTTCTCTAGAGGAAACAATAACAGGAACAGATCGAGGAACAACCACATAAACTATGTGGTTCATACTGCTCTCAACATTTATACAAAGAATAGTTGGTATTTTGACAGCGGATGCTCGCGTCACATGACCGGAGATGCAAGCACGTTGAACAATATTCAAAAGGATTGTTCATATCAATCTGTCACCTTTGGAGACGTCGTCAAAGGAAGAGTGCTTGGACCTGGTCAGTTGAACGTTCATGGAATGCCTAATTTGGAAGATGTGCTGCTTGTGGAGGGACTAAAGTCTAATCTAATTAGCATTAGTCAGCTGTGTGACCAAGGTCTCTTTGTACACTTTACAAGAGATAAATGTCTGGTTAAGGATAAAGAAAGTGTTCTCTTGATGAACGGGAATAGATCACGAGATAATTGTTATCTTCTCAACATAAAAGAAACCTGCTTCAGATCTCAGCTTAGTGAAACAGATCTATGGCATGAAAAGCTCGGCCATATCAATTATCGAAACCTTTATAGACTTATAAAAACAGAAGCTGTGATTGGTGTTCCAAGTCTAAATATTGATCTGGAAAGGTATGCGGTCCATGCTAAGTTGGAAAATAGATCCATACCTCTCACAAGTCTGTAAAAAGGATCACTACTTCAACTGCCTTGGAATTGTTGCACATGGACTTGATGGGGCCTGTTCAAACCGAAAGTATTGGACGGAAGAAATTTATCTTTATTTGTGTAGATGACTACACCGAGAGAAAATGTAGCGGAAGACTTTTAGATCGAAACACGTCAGGTGAATGAAGAGCTTCAATCCGACTCTATGATTAAACTAAACTAATGACTAAACTCGATATTTAAGACTTGAATATGGGCTGAAATATGTCTCAAAATCGGTGCCCATAACTTGATAAAAAATAACACCATGCATGAAAATTCGAGATCCACTATTTCCCATGCAAATTTCCATGCACACGTCCAAATTGACTCGTTCTTCTTCCTAAGCTCTCGAACAAGCTTCCTCATCATTAATGGATGTAAATTTGATCCATCTTTGATGCTTTGATGCCTAGGCTGCTCGTTAACTCGTTTCTTCAAAACACTTGTGTTCTTCATGCTTTGATCTTCTTCAAATCTTGATCTCCAATCTTTAATCTTGAACAACACGACAATCTTCGAACCTTTCAATGGCATTCTTGGATTTGATTTGTTGATGTTTATCGTGCTCGTATCAGGCACTATACGGTCTTAAACAAGCTCCACGAGCTTGGTATGAACATCTAACCAAGTTCCTTTTGGAGAAAGACTATGTTCGTGGTCGAGCTGATAGAATACTCTTTGTCAAAAGAGAAAAATCTGATGTGATCATCGTTTAGATTTATATTGATGATATTGTCTTTGGATCTATTTCAAACATAATGGTGGATGAGTTTGTCAAGTACATGACATCACGATTCGAAATGAGTTTAGTAGGTGAGCTAACCTACTTCCTGGGGCTTCAAGTGAAGCAAAAAGATGGAATCTTTATGTCTCAAACGAAGTATGCAAGAAACTTGATCAACAAGTTCGGAATGGAAAGTTGCAATTCTAAGAGAACACCTATGGGAACACATTTGAAAATGTCGAAAGATGAAGCGGGTGTGTCTATTGAGCAAACCCTGTATCGAAGTATGGTATGGAGTCTGCTCTACCTTACTGCAAGTCGGCCAGACATCTGCTATAGTGTTGGAGTATGCGCATGTTACCAATCTGATCCCAAAGAAAGCCATCTAAAGGCTGTAAAGAACATAATCAAGTACATAAAAGGTACTGCTGAGTTGGGTCTATGGTTTTCCTATGATACAAACCCTAGTTTGGTAGGGTTTTGTGATGCTGATTGGGCTGGATGTACTAAAGATCGTAAGAGCACATCAGGAGGATGTTTCTTCCTTGGAAACAACATGGTTTCATGTTTAAGCAAGAAACAGAATTCAATCTCACTCTATACTGCAGAAGCAGAATATATTGCAGCTGGAAGCTGCTGCACTCAACTCTTATGGATGAAACAGATGCTGCTTGACTATGGTGTACCACAGTCTGTGCTTACCATATTTTGTGACAACATGAGCGCCATAAATATTTCGAAGAATTCGGTTCAGCACTCTCAGACAAAGCACATAGATATTCGTCACCACTTCATTCGTGAACTAGTTGAAGATGGATCACTTGTGATTGAGTACGTTGGAACAGATGCTCAACTTGCGGATATTTTTAATAAGGCACTTGATAGTGGAAGGTTTGAAATACTTAGATCCTGCTTGGGTATTTGTGTTATCTAAACTTCTCCTTTGAGAGAAGTATCTCTGTACAGTCTTGGTCAGTGATGTATGTACAGAGAATGTAAAATGACCAAGTGTTTTGTGGTCCCTTCAGTGTGTGACTGCATGTGTGCTCACCAGATATAAGCACAATTCGAGCGGTTTCTTTTTAACTGTAACGGCTAGTGGAGCCTTGTTTCTCGTGCTAAAGTCAGTTACACTTCCCGAGGACATGCAGAAATAAGAAGATTATGTGATGTGATGGTTAAGTATGGAAATTACCTTTTTTTAAAAAAAATTCTTAATTAAGGGTTAAGTCAGAAATTTTGTAACTGTTCAAGGTATTCGAATCTTTTAAAAATTTCTTTCAATTCCTCTCTCAAAGCTTCAGACTTCAAGCTTTCTTCATCTCTGTTTCCATGGCGGACAAATCAATCTCTTCCAAACCCTCATTCTTCAAGAAACCAAGGATCAACACATCTGATCTATGGCGAGCGTTAGGGGAATTGTCCAAACCCCTAGTATTTTCACAGTCTATTCCTACTACCTCTGCTTCAGAGAAGGAAGAAGCTGTTTCCATAGATGTTCCACAATCTGTGCCTACTACATTATCTCCACCCAGTGCTTCTGTACCTGGGTCAGATGCTGAGATAGTCGAGGAACTCTAAATCTCTCCTAGGGTTTTTGTCGAGCCTTCCTCACTGCCGCTATAGATGCCAGAAGCTATTAAAACTTCAATTGATACTACTGCGAATGTTGATTCATCATCAATTGATGAATTTGCTGCCTCCATTGATGCCATGAGGCTTTTCTCTGATCCTGCTCCATTGGCATTCATCATTTCTCAAAGTGACACTCCAGTTATCACTATTCAGGTTCCGCTTGGAGAAGTATCTCCTACTGTTGCTGTTGATGCCCTCGTCCAGTCTGAAGATGTGAAAGTTGATGAAGATGTTGAAATTGAGGATGCCGATGATGCTGTCTCCTTACCTGGTTCTGAGTTTGTTCTACCCGAACTGGAACAAGGAGAGCCCTCTACTCGCTCTCACGATGTGAAGCGAAAGCTTCAACTTTTAGATGAACCAGAGGAATCCCCGTTGACGGATGATCTTTCTGACGACGATGAGACTCCTATTGCTCATCTCAAATCTAGAGTCCTGGCCAAAATTTCTCAGAAGAAGGGTCAGCCTAAGAAGGCTCCTGCTAAGAAAGCCTCTACTAAGAAGTCATCTGCAAAAGGCGCCTCTGCCTCAGTCTCCACTAGACGAGTTACTCGAAGTATATTCGAGAGAATGCTGGGTTTGGCCTCGTCTTCACGATGGCCGTTAATAAAGAATTCTAGAGCTCTCACTCTTTCAGTGGAAGAAGCAGATGTTGTGCCTGAGGATGTCTCAGACAGTTCCGCCTTAAAATCAGATGACTTTGATTCTGGTAAATTTTTATCTACTTTTCATCAAAAACTTTACAAGTTGGTGGTTGGTCGCTCTCTTGTTTCTGAACGCCGTCTGGTTCAGTCTGATGTTGAGGAAACTGGTGTGGTGGAGTTATTGCATGATTTATGCCTGGATAAGTCTATCTATGATGCCTCTATTTTTGTTGCTTATGTTGTGCATAAGTTCTATGCCAATCTGTCTAAAATCGATTCGTGAGCCTACCTCTGATCATGTATTCTCTGTGTTTGTTTGTGGGAATTAGATTGATTTCTCTCCTGCCATTATAAAATCTTATCTGGGTCGTGCTCATTCTGTTGCTCCTGAGTCTGTGCTTGACCTCCATGAGGTCGCTGTTGAATTGACAAGTGGAAGTTGTCTCATGTGGCCAAAGGGGAGATCACTGTTAGCATCGGATCTCAGTGTGAAGTACTCTATACTTCACAAAATTGCAGTCAAGAACTGGCTTCCCAGCAAGCACAGATCCTCCTTGGGTAAGACTTTGGCAGTGTTGTTGTATAAGGTTGGAACACAGACGGTGTTCAATCTAGGACATATCATCTTTGATCATGTGTGTGCCTATGCCGAATCGACCAGGAGTCAGCAACCGTTGGGATATCCAGGGATGATCTTCTCTATTATAATGGCCCATCATGATGTGGTGACAGTTGATGATGTTTACCAGCCGGAGGAGCTCCCACTTATGATCAATCACAAGATCTTCTCTTCCCAGCATGCTTGTGATATTCCTACTGGAGATGCTACTCAAGTCCCTGCCTCTGAGCCTCCATCTGTTCCTAACAGACCCGCTCCTCATCCTTCTGTGAATTCTGTTTTCTTTGACATACACATTCAATCTCTGGAATGAGAGGTGCAATTCCTGGAGAAGGCCATGAGGACCATCCGCACTCGAAAATAGGAGCTGGAGTCCATTCTGATGGATCTTCGAGCTCGTGCATTTGGATTTGATTCTTCTCTTGATGTGCCAGGGCCCTCTGGAGAAATTCCTCCAGCTGCCGATGCTCGTGATGCTGTTCCTCCTAGCTCTGATCCAGGTGCTGATCATGTTGTTGCTCATCATGCTGCCCAAACGTCTACCTCAACTGTGCCATGTTCTGTCGCTGCCACTGATGTGCCTCAGCTCTGAAACTTTGCCATTTATGGCAGACACTAAGGGAAAGAGAGGATGAAGAAGGCTGACTGATGCTGGATGTTAATGATAAGAGCTCTTGTGCTCTTTAAAACTTTGGTTATAAGTTTTTGAACAATTTCTATCGGGGACGCATGTTTTGCCCCGCTTTATTTTTTGTTGGTCTGTATAATATTTGATCAACCTGACAATGCAGCCGTGTCTACAAAAACAATGTTTGTGGTTTTTGAAGAAACTCCCAGTTCAGCTTCAGGGGGAGTTCATGAAACTGTGCCCGACAGTTTCTTTCTATATATCGTCTTTTGATATATTTTGATCTGCGGAGTTTATTCATGTGATGTGCAGATTATGAGTTATTGTCTTCCATAAACGCCAAAGAGGGAGATTGTTAGTGGCATCATTATGCACTAAAGTTTATTTTAGCGAAATGTGTTCGATAATGTATGCTTGGGTATGTCCTTGAAGATAAATGATCCACTGTGCAAACAATGAAGAACAGTTGGTGCACTGTTCACTCTGATGTTCTCAACATATCCAGAAACAATCTAATTATGGCAGTTTCCATATTTGAAAGATCTTGCGCCGATCTGGTTTGGGAGGTCAAGATTTGTTCGGTTGACTACCTTGTGGTGTAGATACTGTGCTGAAAATAACCCTACTTCTCAAGAAAAACATGTACACATGTTTGGAAAGATCACAAACCATTATTCACTTACCATATTGCTGGCGATTGAAGATCGATGACAATCTAAGGAGTGAAGCTATATGAAGACCGATTCATTGCAGTAATCGATGCCCACTTGATTAGATTCTCTTAGAATATTATTTGAGATTCATTTGGTTTGTGATTTATGTAATAGCTAAAAGTTGTTCCCTAAACTGTTCAACGTGATAGTCTAGCTTTTAAGTGTTTGAGTGAAACACGTGAGGGGTTTTATTAATCCATTTTGTACGCAATCTCAGGAGAGATTGTAAGTTGAAGTTGTGGGTAGCTAGAGGGAGTCTAGTGTCATGGTTGTGAGGGGATCTCACAGCTTTCATTAAGTGAAAGAGTTCGTGAAGAAGAACGGACGACGTAAGGAGGGAGTCCTGTATGTATAAGTTTCTAAATACACTTCATAAAGGAGTAGTGAACGAATCTTCAAGTTTGGGCGAAGTCCCGCCAGAGTAGGTTGATTAACCGAACTGGATTACCAATCTCGTGTGTTCTTTACTGCTTTTCATTTACTGTTCTTATGTTTGTTCTCAACATATCGAAGAACACTTGTATGCAGTACACATAAAACACACCTTGCACGGATTATAGTTTATCAGATTAAATTCTCTTGGGCTCTCTGGATTTTTTGTTGTCTATTTTTGTTTTATATTATATATATATATATATATTCACTTTCCTAATGAATAAACCTCATTTACGAGATATGGGATTGGGGTGAATTGTGGCTGTTGTTACGATTTTTTAAGAGAGGGCACAAGATTTGGCAACTACAATATGATGAAGCATAATAAAACTTGTAATATGTGCCGATGGCCGGATGCACCTAAATATATAGTTCTCTAATCACAATTCTCTATTTTGACTTGCATTTGTGCAACAGTGGGCGATTCAACCCCTAATTTTATCTCTGATCTCCCAGTTCGAACAAAACCCCAAATATTGGTGAGTAATTCTAGTTATATTCAATATTCTCTATTTACAGATTGCAATGTTTCATTAGGGTGATACATGGTTGTGTTTTTCAGCAAGAAGTTAGATAATGTTTGGATGAAAAAGAAGAATGAGACTACTATGTTTTAGTTTTTGGCTATGATGAGAAGGCTTATGTTCACTGGAGAAACTGCCTTCAGTGTAGATACACATTATAAATATTTTTGAGTCTATATATACGTTTTGATACAGATGTATCAGTGAGTAACAGAAATAATGATACAAAACTCGTACAAGGATCTGGACATATATATGGTCAGATGTTGCAGAGCTACTGAAAAGACATCTATACATATATTAAGGCAAAATTGTGTAATAGACAACAGTTATGGTTTAAACAGTTGTCTATTACACATTTTGCCTTAGACAAAAATTTTGGAATAATACACAACATTAGTGACATTTATTGTTGTAAAATTTCCTTTTTTTTTTTTTGCATTTTCCACAACGGTTTAGATAGCAGCCATTGTATTTTAAGAAATTTTTGTAATCTTATTTATTATTTTTTTACTTGAAAATTTGATATTTGTAATAGTTTTTATTTTATTTTTTTATGCATAGATGGATGATTTGTAGTGCTCTACATTTATCGCCTAAAAAAATAGCTTTCATTTATATTGCACTATAATAATAATAATAATAATAATAATAATTTATTATTTTTTCTATTTCAATTTCATCATTTAAAATAATTAAATAATTATATTTTTTACATGTATCTTGGACAATTATATATTGTTATTTATACAATCTTAATGTTGGAAATATTCCAATTCAATCTTTCTAACACGGATTTTCATTTAGTTCCTAAAATTTAATATTCTTTTTGTTTGTCGTAACTATACAAAATTGATCTTCTTGTCTAATTAATTAACGCATGTGCATATCATTTTATTAATTTTTAAAAATTGACACAACATATAAAATTAAAAAATAATCATAATATTATAGATCTAAAAAAATAATAATTATTTGTGCATCACACAAGAGAAATACTAGTAAGATATATAATACCAGTTCGTGATAAAAATGCATAGTTTACGACATTCTTTTATATATTTGGCACTAAATGATTCTTGTGAATAAGTTAGCTCTTCTTTTCATTCTCCTGATATTCATGTGCTGAACTATGAATCTTTGTGCTAAATTTTGCTCAGATGATGTGTTGTTGGAATTTGGATAACTATTATATTCTGCCTTTGCATGAGTAGATTAGTTTATTCATGTATACTTTCTTTATGGCATTAATAGGGGTGGAAAAATATACCGAAATGTCGCACTTATCGTACTGAAAAATACCGAAAATATCGAATTTTCGGTACGGTAACGGTATGAACTTTTAAAAATTATTGTATCCCGCAATATACCGTGGAGTTTCAGTATATACCAATAGGTTTTATTCAAACCGTGTAATTTTACCACGATTTTAAGAAAATCGTGATTAAGTTTACGATGATTTTAACCTAACCGTGGTTAATTTACGACGGTTTTTTTTCTAAACCGTTGTAATTTTACCACGGTTTAAATCAAACTGTGGTAAAATTACCACGATTTTTTGCCAAACAATGGTTACTTTACCACGATTCGGATACAATTGTAGTTAAGTAACCACCGTTTTAGATAAAATCGTGGTAAAATAACCACATTTTTTTAACCGTGGTAAAATTACCACGGTGAATACCCGTGGTATATGAGCGTGTGAAATTACAACGTTGGCCTAGACTCGATTGCAATTCCTCATACACCACCGGTAATACCCGTGGTGTATAACATTTTTTCTTGTAATGTATGCAGTGAAACACATCGCACGCAACACCTAGTATCCATATAAATCACAAATATATTTCACGGTGTATAGCATTTATAAGATGGTGACTTACTGATAGCGGGATTTGTTTCCCCAATCGCTCCATCCTTGGGGAAGAACAACTTTATCCAAGAAGGTGTATGAAAATATAACCCTGGAATAATCTCCCCACGGTCTTCCCAAATAAACCGATCCAGTCCCCGTCACAGTACAATTCTTAAAGGAAAATCCACTCGAAATCGAGAAATTGGAGCGCTTTTGAGCTGTGACCCACGCCACCTTCTTCGCCACCGAGTTCAAATAGCAATTCTGCCAACATATATATATATATATATATATTGTTGTTAAATTTAAAAAAAGAAAATATATATATATATATATATATATATATATAGAGAGAGAGAGAGAGAGAGAGACAGAGAGAGGATGGATCAAATGAGAACCTATACCCCATGTGGGAACTAGGAACTCATCTCATCCATCCATTGTTTTGATTTAGATGGCTAAGATTTGGTCAACTTTTGGTCAAAGGTGGAGTGGCAAAGTTGTAATATTTGAGCATAATTTTCGGAAATCATATAGACAACACTTTAAAACCGTTGTCTATTCTTATAAATTTCGTATGCTAAAATGAGAGTATTATCATGCTATTATGAACATATATACATGCTAATATGAATATATATATGCATGCTAGTATGAACATATATACATGCTAGTATGAACATATAATGTCTTACTATTAATGAACACTACTACTGCTATTATGAGTAAAATTTATGAGTTTTATGAATATTTTTTCATGCTGTTATGAATAATTTTTCATGCTATTATGTGTATACTTCTATGTTATCGTGAATATTTTGTCATGCTATTATGAGTTTAACATCACGCTATTATGGACGAAAAAATATATTCTCGAATAAACATATGAACAATGGATCTTAAATGAAAGAGTACGAAAATAGCTTTAATTTGATATATAATTTGCGTTAATCTAATGAAAAATGAGCAAGTTATGGATGTTTAAAGTTTAAATAAAATTAAAACATTGTGTGGTTGAGATTAGTTCCTAGTTCTCACATGGAGATTGGTTCTCATGTGAACCATACCCTATATATATATATATATATATAGTTATAGTTATTGGGGCGGACCTCGTAGAGCGAGGTGGCGTAGCCGAAGATGAAGTCGACGGAGCCTTGAATGAAGCAATTGTTGAAGTAATGAAGCCCCCGGTGATCGTAGAGAGTATCTTGGCTGTCGTAGAAACTGCAGTTGTAGAAGCCAGCCTTCGTCCCCGATATTCGAAGGGCCACCGCTTGCCCGTCCATCGTCCCCACCACGTGCGCTGCCGTGTTCTACATGTTCCATCCAATACATCAAAAATCAAAATGATATCATCATCCAAATATATATACAATGTTGATCGTCGTATATTTGTCCATTAAATTAATTAAATCTATCACAATATTATATTATTTTCTCTTCATCTCATATTTTAAATGTTGATCGTCATATATTTGTTCATTAAATTAATTAAATCTATCACAATATTATATTATCTTCTCTTCATCTCATGTTTTAAACCACACTTGACAAATCAGATGTGACAGGCTCACAACTAGTGGTGTTGGTGGGATTCGAACTTGAGACCTTTGACCTCAAGATATCACCACTCCACCACTAGGCCATCCCCATTGAATGATTATGTGAAGGAATCAATTTCTTTTAATTATGATTAATAAAATGTTGTTGCTAGCTATATAGTTCCAACTCGATTTCGACACTACTCTAGCCCCTGATTGTCCTTGGGTCTGATTCTTGGTGGAAGAGGAAGACAACAATTTATTATATATAGTGATATTTTATAATATTCCTCGAATCTCGAATATATACACTGTGGAGGATTCAGAATTTTTTTTTTGGGGGGCGAAATTGTTATATGACGGAGCCATAATTTTTTTTAGGGGCAACACTAATATATGACGGAGCGACCGACTTTCGGGTTTATTTACACAATTGAGATATAATATTATTTCACTAATACACTATATATTTTTCTTATTCCAAGAGTTGACAACAGTCCACACTTTTAACTTTTTTTTTTTAATTTTAATAATGTAAACTAATATGTAACATTAAAGAATGAGAACTTAAATTCAAAATTTGATCCTATTTTTTGATTCTATTATAATTCTTAAAATTCATAATCAACCCTTAGTTTAATATTTAACAAATATTAACTTCATTAAAAGTGCATGAGAAAGATACTGGTATGATTTTATTTTAAAACATCTCTATATTCTACATAAAAATAGAAAATAGTTTAATTAAAAATAATTGACATTTAATCACAATTAATACAGAGTATAAATTAAAAATATATTAGAATAAATAAACAATATGTATTCCATAAAAAATATGTATCAAGCTCAACACAATTTTATACTTTAGTAAAAAAAATAAATTAATTGGGGGGGGGGGGGGGGGGCAAAATATGAACTTCTCTCAATTTTATTTATCAACCATATGTAAAAAATTTGCAAAAATTAAAACTATATGTAAAAAAAAAAAATTGAAAAAAAGTTGGGGGTGGGGCAGCTGCCGCCTCTGCCCCTCTTGTATCCGCCAGTGCATATATATATATATATGTGTGTGTGTGTGTGTCTATATATATATATATATATATATATATATATATATGGGTTGATTATAATAGGCAGGGACGGAGGGAGGGGGTGCCAGGGGGCATTGGGCCCCTCTGAAATTTTGTAGAATTACTAGGGTATTACTGCCATTTCATAATAATTACATAAAAAATAAAAAAAATTAGAAAAGTATATATACTATCCATTAGTTTATTTCGACAGAAAATACTCAACTCGTTAGTCGTCAACTTGCCTTCAATTTCCTCTTTTTTCATTGAATTTTTGGTAATATATTTTTGTGCTAATTTATTATTAATTATAACTTGGTAGTGTTGATATTTATTTATTTATTTTTCTGTCTAATATGTGAATTTTAGTTTAGGATCATGGAATTATTATGGCGAGCTTGTCAAAAAATAAAGATTTAAGTTATTTTTTTATATCATGAATTAGTTATTTTAATTTATTTCTTAATTATCATTTTATTTTTATTATATGAATTATTAGAACATTATTGTTAAATATTAATTAAATGTTCCTATTTTTTTAGTTGTTAGCTCAAACGGCATATAAATAGAACTCATTTCATGTTTAAAATTTAATCTTATTTGTTTACTTTGTTGAAATTAAATTTCAATTTACAAAAGATTCACTTTACACTTAAATTTGATGCTATTTTGTGAAATTGTAGATTTTTTTTTCTTTTTCTTTGGATTCGGCCTTGGTGATATAATTGTGTTAACATATAACAACTTTATCAAAATTGTAATTAATTTATATTTTGATCTTAAAAATAATATATAATATTTTTCATATTAATGTTAGTTGGGTCCCCTGACCAAAATTCTTGGCTCCGTCACTTTATTAATAGGGATTGCACTTCACGTGCAAAAAAAGACTTGTTTAGTGTAATTTCAGTATTTTTCTAACTGTATTTTGGTGCTAAAACAATTAGTACCAAAATAAAACAAGAAAAGCATTAAAAAATAGAGCACCAAAATACGGTAACACAAACACTAAAATTACCTTAAATAAGTCAGTTTTCACGTTTACATACCAAATAATAGTTTTTATTTGAACCAAATTCCCCCCCCCCCCCCACCACACACACACACACACATATATACATATACTCCATCTGTCCCAATAGCAAGACCCCTCTTTCCTTTTTGGGGTGTCCCAATAGCAAGTTCCCATTCCAAATAAGGAAATAATTAGGAATACTTTTGATTATAATACTCCTTATTAAAATGGAACCCACCTACTTTATATTACTTTTGATTATAATACTTCTTAATAAAGTGAAACCCACTTACTTCATGTACTAATCTCCTCCTCCTTAATATCCGTGCCCAATAGCAAGGAAATCTTGCTATTGGAACGGAGGGAGTAATTCTTAACCATGAAAAGTAATGTGCATATCAGTGCATGGATGCACATGATATCATTCTAAATGCAGACAAATCATATAAAATTTAGGCACAAAAGTGTGTATAATTAATATTTTAGGTAGTGGGAAATATGAAAAATTATATAAAGAAATGAATTAAAGCAAGTTAATTGATGGAGAGGTGATGACCTCAAAGTTAACGTTGACTGCCATAAAATAATCAGCATCAACGGCGACGGTAGCAGTTTGAAATGTGGTAGGCTTCCCATCTGTTCCTCTGACGGTGGATGCGGTGTCGTTTCCCGTAATCGTGGGGGGGTCAGTCGCATTTCCCACCAACGTTAGGAAACGCATTGTTCTAGGGATATACAGCTTTTCCCTGTAAACACCAGAATTTAAGCGTATTAAGATTCTTCGATTGTTGCGAAGAGGAATGGTGTTGACAGCTTCAGTGATGGTGTTGAAATCCCCACTTCCATCTTGGCTCACTCTTATTTCCATTCTGTTAAACTCGGAAGCTGCTGTGCTCATCATCTCTCGGCTAATAGCTTCGGGGTTTTTCTTGTAACGATGGATGTGCATGTGCCACGAAATCCATCTGTTGAAATCCGTGTCCGAACAAACTATGTTGTTTACACACCAGCTAATTGAGAGGAAGAGGAAGAATAAATTCATGCGAAATTGTACATCAAATCTAAGAGGCATCATATATAGCTAATTGTATGTGTAAGAAATCCCAGTTGAGTTATATATATAGTGCTACAAACTGGACATATATAATATATCACGTTGGGGTTATTATGAGATTGACGACATTCTTCATCGACTGGCACTTTTCCTTTAATACCCTTATCAATTCATCAACTATGGACTTTCTCGGGATCATGACCTAATTATATACTTTGGACCATGGAAAACAATCTTGTGATTCGTAGATTTTTGAATTAAGTTATTCGATCATGAATGACACACACACACACACACATATAATTTATTATTTTTATTATTTTTGTTTTGGGGGGCATTTCAGTGAAAGGACATTTTGGGTGGATCTGGTGGGAGAGGTCCCAAAATTTGTCCCCATTTGCACATTAACCTTTAGCAAATGGCTATAAGCTGGTGAAATATAAGTGCACCTCAGCTGTAATCCATCTAACTCGAACATTTCATAGCTAGCCATTCCCACAAACATCGATATATATCATCCAGTGGTGGTTACATACCCTACAACGTAACCCAAGGGCACTTGTTTGTTAATTTCTATATATATTCAAACCACATCATACGTCACAACTGCCTAATTTATTACCTCATATATCCTTTTATATTTTTTAAAAAATTCCCCCTTAATTTGTATAATTAAGTTTGTCGAGACAAGTTAATTTGGTAGCTGTACGTACGTATATATACTAGCTTATTGACCTTTTTAAGCTGCAGTCTTGTCAATTCTGCATTGGCTGGTACGTATAGTCCGTGTATATATTTTATGATCCCAACTCTCTAAACTCTTACATATTGTGTGTCTATATATATATATATATATATATATATATATATAGGGTAGGGTTCACATGAGAACCAGTTTCCATATGGGAACTAGGAACTAATCTCAATTATACAATGCTTTGATCTCAATGGTGCAGATTTAAATAAAAGGGCGATGACATAATGGTAAATATGAGGAGGTCAAACTTACCCCTGGTCAAAGCTGACATCAGCATCCTTACACAAAATTTATTTAAACTTTAAACATCCATAACTTGCTTATTTTTCATTAGATTAACACAAATTATATATCAAATTAAAGTTGTTTTCGTGCTCTTTCATTTAAGATCCATTATTCATATGTTTATTCGAAAATATATTTTTTCGTCCATAATAGCGTGATGTTAAACTCAGAATAGTATGACAAACACGATAACATGGAAGTATACACATAATAGCATGGAAAAATATTCATAAAACACATAAATTTTGCTCATAATAGCAGTAGTAGTGTTCGTTAATAGTACGACATTATCTGTTCATACTAGCATGCATATATATATTCATATTAGCATGTATATATGCTCATAATACTATGATAGTACTCTCATTTTAGCATAACGAAATTTATAAGAATAGACAACGGTTTTAAAGTGTTGTCTATATGATTTTTGAAAATCATGCTCAAATATTACAAGTTTGCCACCCCGTCAAAACTTGACCAAATCTTAGCCATCTAAATCAAAATAATGGATGGATGAGATGAGTTCCTAGTTCCCACATGGGGTTTAGGTTCTCATTTGATCCATCCTCTCTCTCTCTCTAAATATATATATACATATATATATAGGGCAGGGTTAGTAAAAATCAATCATAGTGTGTGAACTAGGATCACATCTCAGACCACACAATCCTTAAAAATCAAAGGTCCAAATTTGATTAAAAAGATGATGGTAATTCTGTAATATTTGAAAAGTTTTTCGCGCGGGGTATTAACGTAATTTGATAATTCTTATAAAAATCGAGGAGGATTTGATAACAGATCGGCATGCTAATGAAGTAATATCATCATGCTAACGAAACATTATCGTTATGTTAATTAAAGTTTTCAAATATTGTTAGTGAAAAATATGTTCTAAAAATTAATTATAAACCTAATTTGATTTAATAAACTTTAATTGAATGGAAGAAACTCTAATTGGATGAAATAAATCCAATTAGATGAAATAAACATTGATTGAATGTGATAAACCATAAATGAGTCAGAACAAATTATCATAACAATATTATATATGTACTATGTTAACATTATGATTTTACTTCATCAGCACTGTGAATACACTATGTTAACATATGACAATACTCTGTCAACATACGTCATAAACCATAATTGAATGGAATAAATCCTAATAAATCAATTAGGAACTAAAAAAAATTAAATTGAAAAAAGTAATCATAATTAGATGGAATAAACCATAATTGAGATGAAATAAATCATAATTGAGATTAAATAAACCCTAATAAATCTGTATTGCGCTAGTATTATGATAATTCTTCGTTAACACAGTGAATACATTGTGTTAGCATATGCCAAATGTTTTGTTAGCATATGTTATCATATGTTATCATAATGTTGACGAATCATTATTATAAGCTAACAAAAACATTTATAACCTGGGTATGCGTAAAAAAATATTTTTTGTACGTATTTTTCATCCATATTTTTTCATCTAAACATAGTCTTTCGACATCTTAAATGAAAGAGCACGAAGAGAGCTTTAATTTGATATATTTTTTTTGTGCATTAGATTAAAAACAAGCAAGTTATGGTCGTTTAAAGTTTTTAAGATTTTTTTCTTAAATTGCTGACATCATTAATTTTAATGGGTTTGGACGAAAATAGCCATCATTCCTTTATTTTTTGCCTTATCATTTACGAAATTGCCACCATATTTTCCATTAAATCTAAATCATTGGATCAATAGATTGGACGGTGGAGATGTGGTTCTAGTTCCCACACTAGAAAAAAAGTACTATTTAATCCACTCTCTCTCTCTCTCTCTATATATATATGTATGTACCTTTCCTATATCACATGAGTACTTTTGCCCGAAAAAATAAGACTGGTTACTAGTCATTTCACAACAATTCCCCATATATTTATTTCAAAACATATAACTATACATACCTACCTATAGTAGCATTTCAAAAGGGGATATGAAAAAAGAAATGTACAAGCTCAATTGATTAAACATATATATATATATATATATATATATCATTAATGCCTAATTATTTATAATTTGTTGGGCAAGCCCAAAATTATAGTAACCATCATTCATGAGCATATTTGATAATTCAGCATCACTTCCCTGCAAATCGTAGTCGATGTAAGGGATGATATTAGGAGCACAGTAATGGTGTCGGCCAAAGTCCACTTCGGATGTCATGGGATTATAAAACTCGCAGCCACTGCTCTTGGATAAGTCGTCAACTTGATGGACCTTGGATGAAAGATTACTGGAGTCATCCATTTGTAACACCTCAGGTCCACGGACTTCAACATCATCATCGTAATTCATCATAACATTTTCAAGATTATTATTATTATTGGAAGCCTGAATTTGTTCGGACAATCTTGGAATCCAAATATTGTGAACGAACTCCCTCAACTCCACACTGTTTGTGTCGTATTTAAGCTGCTTTGCTTGCTTATGAACTCGAGTTCTCCAGTAGTTCTTGATCTCATTGTCAGTTCGTCCAGGCAAGAACTCTGCTATTTTCGACCACCTTCAAATTCTTAAGTTGAGTCAAAATTTGAATTTATATATACAATAATATAAAACAGATCGATAATTAATTAATTACCGATTTCCATAGGCGCAGTGGAGATCTACGATGCGAAGCTGCTCCTCAACTGTGAAATTTCCTCTTCGAAGATTTGGCTGCAGGTAGTTTTTCCATCGCAATCTGCAGCTCTTCCCTGTTCGCCTCAACCCTTTTTAATTTATCCAAAAAGAAGAAGGATTAATTATGACATATATGATTTTAAAGCGACGACCATGACACGAGATCATAGACGTACCGTACGTATATATCTATATATGATCGAGTAGTATTAGTATTAGTTCAGACTCTATAAGTAATGCTAAAATTTAAGTAAATATTTCTGTAGATTCAATTCCATGCAACGTTTCATGGACGTACGACAATATTACGTGTGTCTACGTAGGTAGTATGGTACTTAAGAGAAAGATATATCAGCTAGCTTGCTCGATCCATGTTCAGCTCGATTTCAAGTAAATTAATAATCTAACTAAATCCGGCTACAAATGACATATCAATCCAAACAAGTTTGAACAAGTGTATATTTTACGTACGTACGTACCTGAGTCACGAGCAACAAAATTCCAGCGGCCTTCTCCGTGAATGGCGATGTAGTTGATGAGCAAAGAGTCTTCTTGAGAAGACCATGTACCTTTTTTCACGCTAATAATAATATCTTTTTTATCACTCTGATCATCAGTCTGAACTGAGATGACATCCATATCTCGAGGAGTAGAAGATATATTTGCTAATTAAAGATAAGCTTGCTTCCGATCCACTCATTGTTGTCTCATCCTGTAGGGCTTTTATAATTAACACTAGGCACAATTAAATTTAAATTTGCCCAATAAGTTATATATATTAGTTTAATTATGTTCTATATATATATATATATATATATATATATATTTTCATTTATATATTCTTTTTCTAAATTAGAAAGATTAAATGCTCACGACTACTTTTTATATGTATCCAAATAAAAAGGTGAAAAATACGACTAAACAGTATACGACGTTTGGTGTGAATCGCCTAACTGCACATGAGATCATTTAGTCCAAAATTATGTGTGCCAACTCCCAGTATTCCACCCAATTAGGGCTTATAGTTACTTTTTTAGTATTTAATTTTCTTCTTTTTTCTGTTAATATAATTGATTTTTAGGGTTGATTATTCCAAACTTAGGGTCTCTCTATATATATATATTAAAAATATTAAATTATAATTATAAATATTAATTAGGGTTAGTTATAATATAATAAATTTTATTTTTATGAAAATATTATTAAAATTATTCAATTTTTGTTGTTGACACATTGATGAAATTCGCAATTTGAACTAGAGAATGTCATCCGGTCTAATTGTCCTGCCTTTATGGTTGTCGTACGGTGAAATCGTCAAGGTCAATAAGCATATACAAGTGAAGAATATTTCTTAGGTTATTGGGCTTCTCAGAAAAAAAAAATGTGTTCGATCAACATATATATATTCTCAAGAATCATTTGACTTCTCCACATTTGGTGTACACATTGGCCTAGGCCCCACTTAGCTATCGATTTAACATATATATATAGAGAGAGAGAGAGAGAATAATAGAGAAAAATAACGGATTATATTTTATTTTCTTAAGATTCTTCAAAGTAACTAGGTAAATAATAGAGAAAATTAATCAAGTTTCCATAGCGAGCGAAAATGAGAAACAGAAACGCATCCACTTGATCACTACTATTTACTTTTACGAACGATATTATTTTCCGCATTCAAATATTCAGTGACTTGTAACAATCCTCCATTTGATATGATATATATATGAAAGTCGATCAATAATTAATCATATAGATATTATTATGTTCCAATTTGATTTTAATTATTCTTAATTAGTTCCTTCGGAGACACCCAAACAGTGGACAGCCCTTGTAACAAAAAATGCGGCCCGTCTTGAGTTCAAAACTCACCGCTCCTCTCTCCCTTTGCCAACTCAAATTTATTTTAGTCATTCTTTAATCTTAGGCGTTGAACATCTTTTCTTAAGTGGATAATGAATTTTTGTAGAAAAAGTGATCAAGGAATCGACTTCCCAGTAGGGAACAACCAGGAATTTGGTCAAGAATATGCACGAACATAAAACATACGCATTAATCTTCATTTCTCCAATATAATATGCTGTCACATTTATTTGTTTTTGTTTATCACAAAGTATTAAATACATTAAATAGTAACATTATTTATATGTATTAGTATTAATTATTGTAATTTTTTCTTGGTTGGAATTTTGTATCTTCCGAATAAAAAGGATGCAGTCAAACGGAGCTGAGAGCTCATGACATCACACGTAGTGATGTATGTGGACAACCAAAGAGGAAATTAATGAGGACAAGAACAAATTTAATTTTTTATGGCTCTATATATATATATATATATATATATATATCTGTATAATGTTTTTCAAGTATCCTTTGACAAAAAAAAAAAGAGCTGGGTAATATGCTTTTGACTGGATTTAAGAATCAAATCAGCTTTCACCCCAGTTAAATATGAAATGAATCAACTTGCGATCTTCTAAGTTGAGATCGTTGTACATTATTTTTTTTTCATTGTGATTTGCCTCTTCTATATATATTGCGGACATCTTCAACATAGTTGTTACATTGTGGGTTTCTTCATATATAATAAAAAAAATTACACAATGATGCTATTGGATTAGTTTTTCTTTCAATTTTTGTGTTGTAAAAGTGATGGGTTTTATTCCAACTATATATTTCATATAGTATCAATTCCAATTAACCATTGATTAAAATATAAGATGAAATACGAAATTAGAATAAATGATCTAGTCTGGTAAAAATGACGAGGTCCTGACTAGAAACTTCTATATACTTACCAAGTGATGCATGGAGGGCAAGAATCCCATTTATTACTTAGTGGGAGGGTGGGCATATTCATAAATACTAAGTAAATAATTAGGATATAAGAATTGTTAATTACAGCCAATTATCGATTGAGATTAGCCTTTTGCCGAAGGGGGAATATAAAAAAGGGAGTGAAAGGGAAAGGATTAACATGAATTTCCCATGCAACGACGCATTTTGTTAATTATTCTGTCAAAAGTAAAAAAGATTGTTTGACAAAACTGACAATATTTCTCTCTTTTTGACTGATAATACACTCTCCACTCTAGTCTTTCCTCCCCGACAAAGATTTAAGAGATGAAGCAGTGAGAGTCCTCATCAAAGGAGTTCATCCTTTGTTCATTTTTTGAAAAAATAAATGACACTACCAAAAATTCACGAAATAGCGACGAAAATTTATGTCGTTAAATATCAATTTTCCGTCGTTAGGTTATCTTAATGACGAAACGTGTTCATCGTTAAACCCTTCGTCGAAGGCAGAAAATTTGTAGTTATTAGGCTTAACGATGGAATATTCCGTCGTAAATTTGGTCCCTGTAAACGGTTGTCTGAAGACATTAACGACGGAATAGTATGTCGTTAAAGCCATCGTTAAGCATAACGACGGAACATATTCCGTTGTTAAATAGATCGTCTTATACAGTCGTATTATCATATTAACGACAGACTGTTCTTTCGTTAAGACCATCGTTAATATTATCGACGGTCGTATTCCATCATTAAGTTGTTTTTTTTGTTAAATATTAATTCCGATTTCAATTTTTGATTATAAATTTAGTCAAAACACTGACAGAGACATAAAATGCTATAAATATATAGATATCCGACAATAAATATAAAATGTCATAAAATCATAGTGCAATATTTATAAAAATGACAACAAATGTAATAAAATAACATTATAAATATGTTTGAAGCTAACAAATCAAGATGAGAATGGAGGATGACCCCTAAACTGAGACCGTATTTACTCGAACATAACCACATGCTGATGTATCATCTCATATTGATGACATATATGTTCTTGTTGGGCCTAAAGAAGCTCTATTTGTGCATCCATCTTCGCCTGCAACTCCAAAATTGCAGCTTGAGTGTTGGGTTGTGGAAGAGTTGCAGAAGATACACTAGCGATTAACATACTTCGTGATCGACTGCCAAGCTTAAACATGCGGTTCTTCTTCGAGTGCTGACGGACAGTATCGATAAAAACATGGCTCTTGTCGACCCCTTGCGGCTCATCTGTACCAGGAAGCGGTTGGCTCAACTCCTGAACCCTAGCGAATACATCAGCCTATACACAAAATCAAATAAGTTAATTAAATATATGTATTTTATATCTAAAATTAATAGTTTTAAATATTTATTAACAAACTTATAACAATACAAGCGGACTTTCCATCAGAGTAGGACCTATCGGCGCTGTTGTGCAGTATCTTAAATGTCTCCCACGCCACGTCATTCGGCTTGACACCCTTCTCCTTAACCTATTTGATAGAAATGTTAACATACACATATAACAAATAAATCAATAAATTACTAATTTCGTGTGTTCTACAAACCAAAGATGTAGCATGTGCAACAACACTCCTAGATCCTCCTCGGTGCTTGATAATACCGGTGTCGGGACCATCAATCTCAGTGAGGTGATTCTTCGATGCGATAGTAGGCTTGGCCTTGAAGGCCTTCCTATCCCAATAGTTTGCAGAAACCGGCCCACACCTCATCAGACATATTTCTCTTGAAAGAGTAGACCGTGTCTTTGTAACTTTCAGCAGCCTTTGAGTTCCATCTCTTTATAACAATGTCGGTCTCAGTAGGATCCAAAGTAAACTCCTTCTGCAACATATTGAAAACACATAACAATGTTAAACTTTAAAAAATAAATCAAAGTAGAAGTTAAACCTCAAAAGATTAAGGAACAATACCCTGAACTCATCCATATATTGCATCCTGACCTCAGCGGGCACCATCTTCCAAGTGTAGTCCGTTGGATGTAAAAAAAATTCTTGAAATTTATTGTGATGAAAGATATGACAGCTTGAGCTGGCATCAAAGCACCTAAAATGCACAAAATAATTAACATATTAGAATATAATAATAAAGATAACAATATATAAACTTTTGTTCAATTATAATTCAACATACCCATCTTCAATCTAACAAAGTCGGCGTCCTGATATATCGAATGCAGGTTGTGATGATCCCTTCAATGACAAATCTCCGACCGAAGCACTAAGGCCAACGGATGATGATGATGGGGCTGATGAAGATCCAGATCCTCCACCTCTAGCACCACCTCTACACATCTAAGAAACTAAAACACATTATCAAGATATCATCAGTATATCCATTTACGATCTAGACTCATTGTGGAAGACCCGATTCTAAAATATTTTATCATAAAAAGTCATTAATTATTGTTCGAAACATATAAAGTTAATTTGTAAAAAAATAAAATAGCTAATTTTTCAAAATTTCAGCAGCACCTATATGAATTTCATAGTCCCAAATTCTCGACTCTATGTTAATTAATTTATGTTGTTCTAATTAATTCATAACAACAAAACCAACAAACACCAACAATGAAGTTAACATATATAAATGCATTAATCCATAAATTGAATATAAAATAATTTTGTAAAAAGATAAAATGGCTATTTTTTTTTCAAAATTTCTACAGCACCTATGTGAATTTTCTAGTCTCAATTTCTCAACTATACGCTAATTGATCTATATTCTTCTAATCAATTCATAGCAACAGTTCAAAAAAGGGGATCTAGGGGCCCTCATCCCATAAAATAATTAAATATGTATTATTCAATGATAATTATCAAACACACTCTCAAACTGAACATAATTTCAAAAACTGATAGAATAAAAAACGCAATTCTCTATTAGCATACATAGAATAATTTTTACAAATTTAGCTTACTTAGTATCACTAATAGGCAATAACATACTTAGCACATACATAACACAATTATTGCATAATTAGCATAATTTTTGCATAATTGACATACGTAGCATACTTAGAATAAATCTTACATTTATAATCATAAAATAACATAATCCTCATAATTTTTGCATAATTACAAGATTAAACAATATTAATCATAATTTCTACCACATAACAAAATTAATCATAATTATATCATAAATATTACTTACTACATATATGAGTAAGTGTCAATCCACTCGTGAACTTTGACCCTTGATCTCTAGTAACTGCAACATAATTAGGAAAAAAATAAATAAATACCAAATTCACCTAACACTTAACAACTCTAATATATTCAACTAGCAATTAAGTTATCTTCTACTAATCTTCCAATAATTAATATAGCTCGTGACATCGATTTTGTTCTTAAATTTATCTACTTACTATTTGATAAACTGAGATTTTATACTAGTAAATGTGCTAGTTAACTATATATTTTCTAGAATTTTTCTATATTTTACATCTCTGTTTATTCAGTTTTCACTTGTTCTTTTAGTTTTGTGTTTTGAGTAGTTTTATAGGTTGAGCCTTGTTTAGGATGAAAAAATCACATCAATGGATTAATGTGAAGTTTTGAGAGTGTGTAATGAAGATAAAAAGTCGAGAAATGTCAGAATACGAGAGCAAGGAGAGTTCGTGGTCTCAGTCGTGAGTGGAGCGACCATGACCAAAGTCGCTACCCACAGCGAGCCATATCCTGTAAAGGTCGCGACTATATGGGGGTCATCCTGTGGTTTGTTCACGGGCTGAGTCACGATCAATGACGTGGTCGTGAATGGAGCGCCAAGTGTCGCCACATCGGGTTAGCGAGCTTAGTCGTGACCGACGTGGCCGTGCGCGAACTCGCGAATGCATCTCTGGATTCTGATTTTTCTATTTTTTTAGCTATGGTATAAATAGTTTTGGGTGGACGAATTTCTAGCCTAGTTTTGATTATTCCACAAGGAGGTAAAAGAAGAAAATCACAAGGATCAAGATCAACCATTGGATTGACAATCAAATTCAACTTAAGGGTTTCATTTTGTTTATTGTTTTCTTTTATCAATGAATTATTTTTGGATTGTTATGAAATTGTGTAATTGGATGGATAGCTAAAACCCTAGCTTTCTAGGGTTGATTATGATTTAATTCTAATGTTCTTTTAATCCATGTTTTTGATATCCTATGATTTGTCTATGTTTTATCTACTCTTGTGTTGATTGTGTATTGTTTAATTGGCCACTAGACACTGCAATTAATTGTGATAAATAGCAAATTGCGAGAGGCATTTTGTCATTAGATTGAGAGTTGATAACTTGAAAATCAAAAGTACTCAAGAGAGTTGCGATTGTTCGAGAGAGTGAAGAACCCTTTATGTATTAGGAGTTGCATGATAGAATCTTAATGGAGACGTTAGATTTTACTATGTAATCAACAACTTAGATGCTTCGAGAGAAGATTTAAAGTATAGAAGTGAATGCTCTAGCATATTTCAAATCTCAACATAGGTGTTCGAACAAATGATTGAAAGAACTTAAGAGTTAATGATTAATCAATCCTAGATTGCGTTTGTTTAACTTGTGTGCATCTGATTTGAATTCTTGTTTTTATATTGTGATAGAAGTAAATAGAAATTTATAATTCAAGTAGATGAGCATCAATTCTATTTTTAGTTTTCTAAATAACATTAAGGAATTGAAAGGTTAATATTTAGCAATTATTTATTTAAATCCCTGAGAATATGACATTGTTCACCACTAAACTGTATTACTCACTGTACACTTGCAGTAGGTAAAATAAAAGCTGAATAAATTTTTGGCGCCGTTGACGGGGATTTATTTGTTTAATTGCTACTATTAGAATTCATTTTCTTTTGTTAATTTAGATATTTATTTTTTTAGTTATTTTTTATAATTAAGTGGTTATTGATCTTCTTTATTTCTGCTTAGGGTGTGTATGCGCACAAGATCACAAGGTGAACCTTTGGATGATTTTGATCAGGAGATTAAAGCGACCTTTAGACGGAAGAAGACGGATATGAGAAGAATAATGGTTGCTGCTAATAACAATAATAACAACAATGGCGACCTCATCCATCAACTTCAGCAACAGTTGGAGAAAATAAGGAGGAGAGTTGAAGAAGAAGATAATGCGAGAACTGCTCAACCACCATCAATCAATGAGCTCTTTGTTCCAGTACTGAACCATGGAACCGTTCCGGGCCAAGGATCAATGCTAACAACTTTGAGTTGAAGTCTGGGTTGATTTCTATGGTTCATCAAAATCAGTATGGCAGTCGGTCAACTGAGGACCCAAATGCTCATTTACAACAGTTTTTGGAGATTTGTGGCACAATTAAGGTGAATGGAGATCTAGATGACACCATTCGCATTCACCTATTCCCTTTCTCCTTAAGGGATACAACTAGACTTTGATACCAATCTCTGGGCGCCGGTTCTGTAGACAGTTGGGAAAGACTTGCTCACAAGTTCCTTCACAAGTACTTTCCACCTAAGATTACACTCAAGCTAAAAGGCAAGATCACTCTATTTCGTCAGTATAAAGATGAAACATTATATGAGGCTTGGGAGAGATTTTGAGAAATGTTAAGAAAATTCCCTAACCATGGATTTGGGGTTGATAACCAAGTATGCATCTTTTACAATGGATGCAATAATGAGTTGAAGAGATTACTGGATGCTTCTGCTGGTGGTTCGTTGCTTAATAAAGGATTTGATGTAGCAGAGAGAATCATTGAAGATATGGCTACCAACAGTTTCCAGTGGTCTTCATGAGAGGCAAGTGAAGATTATGAAGAGAACAGCTGTTGTCGAGGAGAGTGACCCAATTTCTATGTTGACAGCACAATTATCTACTTTGAACACTACTATTAATAGTAGGTTCGAAGCCATGTTGATGTCCATGCCAGAGCCATCTACAGGTTCAACACTTGAGGATGTGAACTACATTAACCAGAGGGGTTACGGGAATAATAATAATGACCAAGGTGGAAATCAGTTCTACCAAGGTAATTGTGCAAACTTGTCCTATGAGAATCCCCATAATGCATTGCAACCCCCACCTGGCTTTTCTGTAATGAAAGGCGTGATCAATGAGGAAAAGAAATCAAAGATGGATGATTTGTTCATGGAATTTATGGGCAAAACAGATAAGTATATGAAAGAATCACTAGTTCGGGTAGAGAAGTTAGAGGATGCAATGGGAGCTATGGGTACGCAAATGAAGATGTTTGAGAAACAATTAGACCAGTTAGCTACAATTGTGGGTAATCAACATCAACCTGACCAGTTTCCGAGTAATACCACAGTGAATCCTAAAGAGCATTGTAAGGAAATTCAATTGAGAAGTGGGAAAGCTTATCATGGCCCTGTGAATCCAAATAATGCTCTGGTTACTGTGGAAGTTACTGAAGAAGATACTGTGGAAGATTTAGAGAAGATTGAGAAAGAAAGTGATGTTGAGCAAGTACAAGTTCCAGCTGAACTAGTTTTGAGTAAACCAGTTTCTGTTTCCAGGCCGTTTACTTCAGCGGTTCCCTTTCCCCAGAGGCTTAAAAAAAAGATAGATGAGCAGTTCTCAAAGTTTTTGGAAATTTTCAGGAAGGTCCAGATAAACATTCCCTTAGTGTAAGCTTTGCAACAGATGCCTAATTATACAGAGTTTCTCAAAGATGTTATCTCTAAGAAGAGGAGGTTGGGAGAGTACGAGATAGTGAATTTGTCTGAGAACTGCAATGCACTAATTCAGAAGAAGCTACCAGCTAAAATGAAGGATCCTAGGAGTTTCACACTTTCAGTTACTATTGGAGAAGAGCATTCGGGAAAAGCATTGTGTGATTTGGGAGCAAGTATAAATTTGATGCCCTTGTCATTTTACAAAAAAATGAATATTGGAAAGATTAAGCCTACCACTATTTGTCTTAAAATGGCTGATCGTTCAGTAACACACCCAAGGGGAATTGTGGAAGATGTGTTGGTTAAGGTTAATGAGCTTATTTTCCCTGTTGATTTTGTTGTACTGGATATGGAGGAGGATAGTGAGGTTCCTTTAATTTTAGGTCGGCCATTTCTGAATACCGGCAAGATACTGATTGATGTATCCAAGGAAGAGTTGACACTCCATGTGAATGAAGAGAGTATCACATTTTTCTTGTATAAGGCGATACAATTTCATGATAAGGAGGAACCTTATCACATCGAAGAGTGCAAATTTCTTCAAGTAGTGGAGAATTGTGCTAATATGTCCGAGTTCATCAATCACAAGGACTCCTTGGAGCATTGTCTAATTACTTCTAAATTTTCTGTTTTTATTTGAATTTTATTGATATTGATATAACTGACTCAATTGCAGAATTGAATTTCTTGTAAGAAATTCCAAAGAGAGGATCGAGATTTCTCCATTTAAGGGACGAAATAATTAAATCAGATGAGAAAGAATCTAGCACGGTGAAAAGGTTGGAGTTGAAGCCGTTGCCTGTGCATCTCAAGTATGCATTTTTGGGCGAGAATGAGTCTAATCTGTTAATTATTTCTGCTTATCTATCGGATGCCCAATTGGATAGATTACTTAGGGTCTTGAGGTAGTATAAATCTATTATTGGGTGGTCTATTTCTGATTTAAAAGGGATTGGCCCATCTATTTGCATGTGTATGATTTTGTTGGAAAATGAATATAGGCCAAGAGTGCAAAATCAACGTCGGTTAAATCCTATAATACATAAGGTGGTTAGGAAGGAGGTGTTGAAGCAATTGGATGCTGGTATTATCTTTATTATTTATGATAGTAAGTAGGTCAGTCATACTCAAGTTGTAGCTAAGAAAAGAGGTATAACTGTAGTCGAGAGTGCTATGAATGAAATGATTGCTACTAGGGTAGTAACAGGTTGGCGTATGTGCATTGATTATCATTTGTTGAATACTGGCCCTAGGAAAGATCATTTTTCCTTGCCTTTAATTGATCAAATGTTGGATAGATTAGTTGGGTATGAGTATTATTACTTTTTAGATGGATATTCTGGTTATAATCAACATATGATTGCACCAGAGGATTAAGAAAAGACTGCGTTTACATGTCCATATAGAATTTTTACATATCGTTACATGTCTTTTGGTTTATGCAATGCCTCGTCTACTTTCCAAAGATACATGATGGCTATTTTCCATGGTTTGATTGAAAATATCATGGAAGTGTTTATAGATGATTTTTCGATATATGGTGATTCGTTTGATCATTATCTTGAGAATCTAACACAAGTCTTGCAGAAATGTGAAGATACTAATCTCGTTCTTAATTGGAAAAAGTGTTATTTTATGGTACGAGACGATATTGTGTTGGGACATAAAGTATCTTATGCAGGTTTGGAGGTTGATAGAGCCAAAATAGTTGCTATTGAGAAGCTTCCACCACCTACTAATGAAAAATCTGTAAGGAGTTTCCTTGGTCATACATGTTTTTATAGGAGATTTATTAAAGATTTTTCTAAAATTGCTAATCCTCTTAGTCAATTATTAGAAAAAACAGTTGCATTTAACTTTTCTGATAAGTGTTTATAAGCGTTTGAGAAGTTGAAAAAAGCATTGGTGAGTGCTCCCATCCTAATTACTCCAGATTGGTCACTACCTTTTGAGATTATGTGTGTTGCTAGCGATGTTACTGTTGGGGCAGATTTTGGTCAGAAAAGAGATAAGTTGTTTCGAGTGATTTATTATGCTAGTCGAACTATTAATTCAGCTCAAGTAAATTACACAACAACAGAGAAGGAGTTGCTAGCTGTGATATATTCTTTTGATATATTTCGTGTTTATCTTATTGGTGCTAAAACTACTATTTACAATGATCATGCAGCTTTAAGATATTTGTTTGATAAGAAAGATGCCAAACCACAACTTATACGGTGGATTTTGTTGTTACAAGAGTTTGATATTGAGATTAGGGATCACAAGGGATGTGAGAATGTGGTAGCTGATCATTTGTCTAGGCTCGAGCAACCAGTGGAAGGAGAAGATTCCAGAGTGCCTATTAATGAAACTTTTCCAGATGAGCAACTTTATCTTTTAAAGTTTAAGTCTCCTTGGTATGCTGACATGGTTAACTTTCTTACTGTAGGTGTGCATACCCTAGATTTAACTTCATATCAAAAGAAGAAATTTTTTCATGATGTGATTTTTTATATGTGGGATGATCCATTTTTGTATAGATGTTGTTCTGACACCATCATTCGACGTTGTGTGGATGAAGAAGAATGAAAAGTAATTTTTTTGTAATGCCATGCCTCATTGAGTGAGGGTCATTTCTCAGCAAATCGTATCGTCATGAAGATTTTGCAGAGTGGTTTCTTTTGGCCATCTCTTTTTAAAGATTGTCATTACTTCACCCGGAAGTGTGATAAATGCTAAAGGATGAGTTAAATTTAAAAAACAAACGAGATGCCACTTACTAGCATTATAGAAGTGGTATTATTTAATCTGTGGGGCATTGATTTTATGGGGTAGTTCTCTGTGCCTTCTGGTGGATTTTATTATATCTTGTTTGCTATGGATTACGTTTCAAGATGGGTTAAAGCTATTCCAACTGTTACCAATGATTCTAGGGTGGTTATCAACTTTTTAAAGAAGCTTTTTACTCGATTTGGTACCCCGATGGCGTTGTTGAGTGATGGGGGTATACATTTTTATAATAAATCGTTGGAGATATTGTTGGCGAGATATGGAATTAAACATAAGTTTACTATACCTTATCATCCACAAGCTAATGGCCAAGCTGAGCTAGCAAATCGAGAAATCCACCAAGTGTTAGATAAACTGTGAATACTAACAGAAAGGATTTGGCATTTTTATTAGAGGATGCATTTTGGACGTATAGAGCTGCTTATAAGACATTGTTGGGATTGTCATCTTACCAGCTTGTCTTTGGGAAGTTGTGTCATTTGCCAGTGAAGCTGGAGCACAAGTCATTTTGGGCTGTTAAGAAGTTGAATTTTGACTTCAAAACAGCGGGTGAAAAAAAAGTATTACAATTGAATGAGCTTGAAGAGTTTAGAATTGAGGCTTATGAGAACTCGCTTCTCTATAAACTGCGGACAAAGGCTTTTCATGACAAGATGATTGTGCAGCGGGAACTTTTTCCTGGAGATAGTGTACTGTTGTTTAATTTTCAATTGAATCTTTTTCCAGGGAAGTTGAGGTCCAAATGGTTGGGGCCCTTTGGCATTAAACATGTGTTTTCCAGTGGAGCTGTGGAATTGTTGGCGCTTAATGAAGAGACATTCACGGTGAATGGTTATGGAATCAAGAAATATTACAGCCCGGAATAAAAGAATGAGGTGTCCATTATCAAGCTGATGGAACCATGAGTTTAAGAGGTCGTCTGGCTGAATATGTTAAATTTAGCATTGGTTGGGAGGCAAACCAACGTGTTTTCTTGTGTTTTCTTTTGTTTTTTTATTTACCTTATTTGTTTCTAATGTTTTATGTTGTTCAATAATATAGGTGATGTAAAAGGGGAAGAAAAATCGCCCAAGTCTAAAGAGAGAGAGAGAGAGAGTCGCGATTTGGGTAGCGACCGCGAACCGGGTCACGAATTACACCACAATTCTTATAAAGGTCGCAACTACGGAGGGTTCACTTTCCCTTTGTTTGCGACCTTGAGGGTGTCGCGAATTCACTTGCTGACTAAATGCTTATGTGGTCGCAGATGGGACAAAGGATCCCACTTTTGGGTAGCAACTTCGGTAGTGGTCGTGCATCCCTCGCGAGTGAAACTGCTAACATGGCGGCGATGAGTTTTTCTTTTTAAACCCTATTTTCACTTCATTTTTCCTCCATTTTCATTTTCACATTTTTATAATTATATTCTCTACGATTTTGTGCATCTCCAAGGCTAATGTAAGTGTTTCTTCCTCAAATTCTCCTCATTTTTGGTTTATCCATGTGGGTATTGAAGTAATTTGTACTTGGTTGTTGTTGTTGAAGAGAATGGGCGGATTGAATATTTGGAGGAATATTTTGGGGAAAATGTGGGAATTACTTGTTTCATGCTTTCATTTCCTTCTTGTTGTATGGAGATATGTTTAGAGACCTTGGGTTCATTAATTACACTTCTTTCCTTGAGGATTGATAGTAATGTGAATAATAATTTGAAAAGAAAAAAAATGAAATAAAGAAAAAAAAAGAGAAAAAAAAGAAAAAGAACAATGGAAGTGTCATGACATATTGGAGATTCATTTATATGTAGGAATACTGGTTTCATTTTATGTTGTTCTTTGTTAGTGAATTGGAGAGAATGCGTTGTGGGAATTGCATTGCTTGATTTTTTGCTATGGTTTTTAGTTTTAATTTTTATATATATTTTTTTGTTTTTTTTTGTGTATGTAGGTAGTATTAGGCTGGTACTATGGCTAGTAGAAGACATCATCTCCTTGACACTTTGCCGACTCTTTCTGAATCTGAAGAAGATGAGAATCAAGATTTTGAAGGTGATGATGATGAATTTGAAGATGAGGACTATATTTAGCCAGAGGAGGAAGATGAAGATGTGGATGAAGAAGTAGAAGATGAGGATGATTAAGAGGAAGTGGATGATCAATTGTCATTGGCTCATCTGCTCGATTCCACATTGATTTGCAAACGGAAGATCAACGAGATATATGGGATTGACTTCTAAAGTTGGATATATACCCCACTAGATATCCATGCCAAGAGTATACTATGAGCTTGGGTATACATGATTCTGTGTGGCATTTGATCAATCACATTGGATGGAATTATGCATTTAATGGGGGGTTGGCCCACATATCCAATGTTAGTGTATAAGTTTCTTAGTACTTTAGATGTGAAGAGAATGACTGCTCGTGGCCCACATACTATGACATTCTGGTTAGCTAATGTGGATAGAGTGCTTACTGCTGAAGAAGTTAATGGTATTTTTCATGTCCCCGATGGGGGCAAGTACACTAATTTTGAGTGTCAAGATGAGTTTTGGAGGGCCATTTAGACAGAGAAACATATATTTGACCACCATTTGGCCAAAGCATCCATGCTCCCGAATCTCATATTCTGTTATATCCAAAATATGTTGCCCTCTACTGTTCTTGCTCGTCATGAGAATTTAGGTTTTCAAAAGGTGGAGCTGATTTTTCTTTGGGGAATGTTGACTGGGACAAATATAAATTTTGCCCTTTTTTATGAAGCAATTGCAGTAACTTACTAGGCCGCATGTGGGACCTGTTTGTCTTGGGGCATGATTACACCTATTGCTGCCCATCTTGGCATTCAACTGCAGCATTTTCAAAGTCTTCATGGTTCAGCACTTTTGGATTTGACTCACTTGCTCACCATGAGGATGCTTGCTAGCTAGACAGATTAACATTTGCTATTACTTCGGGGGAATAGAATGTTTCTATTGCCAAATTCTAATTTAACCCGAGTGACGAATTATCATGATCGTGTGAATTAGCTTTTGAACACACCAGCTCATTTGGCGGCTATGCAAAGAGTAGCAGAAGAGGACGCTGAGCATCATGCAGAATCGTCTCAACAAGGAAAGAGAAGGGCTCGGGTTCGTACTTATGAAGATAAGGCGGATGAACAGATTGATTCTTGGTGCGTCGTTTTACACCAAAAATAAAATGTCCCGACTGGTCTATCGGTATGCCCTTACTGCAGAGTACAGCGGTGAGCAGGATCGTCTCCCAAAGGACCGGCGAGTTTCACTTTTATTTTCCAATCTGTATAACCAACTTTAACAAGGGAAATTCGAAATTTATGAACTGACTTGAACAGCAAAATAAAAGAACTAAATTAAGTAAAATAATTAGGCAATAAACGAAATTGACAATGATGAAGAAAATATCCCGGACTGCAAATAACTCCACTCTAGCTAACGAACCGATCACAGATGCAAAGATGAATTCAAATAAATTATGCAACCAGTTATGGACGCCGAAGACACTTACTGACACGTCCTTATTTCTCCGTATTTTATCGCTAACCAGGAAGACACTTCACCGATTAATTCCCTAATCGACTGACAAACGTAAAGAGACACTCTTATGGTTTTAATGAGTCGACAGCCTTGTGATCGAGAGAAACTCGATTCTAATCTACCCAACTCTGACACAGGAAGGATAAAATTAGACTGCTAATCCCCTGGTTTCGAGAACCGTTTTACCATAGATTAAACTTAAACCACGTTTACTTATGGCTGGTTTAATTGGCTACTAATTAATCTCGCGTTCCTAAATATTTGCAACTACTTAGAAAACACGAAACAATTAACAACAATAAAAACGAGATATAGCAGACACATGCATTCAAAAGAATTATGGAGCAGTTCGATCTCACAGTTAGTCGCTAGAGTTTTGTTTATTCGCGTCCGAGATATGTGCGTAGATTAGCTAGACTTCATGTAGCAGTATGATCGCGCGGGGTTGTAAAAATTGAACACGATAAATCGAAAATAAAGCTGAATAATATTGAATAATGTTGCGTCTCTGCGTTCTGTACTGGAACGATAATGATCGTGAATAGAATAAATCCTAATATATCTAGCTACCAAAAATAGAGTTCTACTCCAACTAGGAAACAAATATTAAATCTTATCTAAACTAGGTAATTATCAAAAATAGAATCCTTGTTGTATTTGGACACTTTTAAATCGCCTCCAGCTCTTCAAAGTTAGATAACTCTCGCTGGGCCCGCTGGAGGCTTCAAAACATGGGCTCGACCCATCAAAATACTTCTCGGCCCACTGGATCTGTCCAGCAGAAATTCGGTTTCACTGGTATGCCCTTACCACCGATCCATAACTTTGCAAAATGCACCTCTTTTCCTTTAATTGAGACTAACTACCTGCACAAACTCAAGGAACAAATCTATGCACAAAATATATCCAAATGGTAGTTAGTCTAGCACAATATACACTAAAAATGACCCTTAAAACATAGAGAATTTAGGACCAATCAAACTACCCCACACTTGAACGTTGCTCGTCCTCGAGCACATGCAAAAACAACTCAAACACACAACTTTTGAAAACACAAAAACTTGCAAATATTGACCGTTCAATCTCGAGCGTAAAAGTGAGCAAAGGCTGTCATGTCCCATTCCACAGATCACAACCCATTTTGCTTCATAATCATGCATGTATTCATCATTCGAGTTAAGAAAGTGCATTTCAATCCAGCCTCACTGAAGGTCACTCAAATTCACTCAAGAACAAATGGGAATAGGAAAAATTCTCTCAGCAAAGATTGTGTGCTTTCAATCATAGAATTTCCTTTCTTGTCACAGTTGCATTTATCACTCAAACCATGTGTGAATCAAAAGGTCTTTTATTCAGGGTTGTAACGGGGCAAGGGTGAAAGGTAAGATAATTATGGCTTAAGTAGGCAAAATGAGGGAAATCATGCAAGTGCTTTCGCTTCATAGTTAGCTGCAATTGTTAAAAATTTGTTCAAAACTGGTGCTCAGGTTTCATCAACACATCTGCTTCTTTCTTCTTTTCTTTTCTTCCCCCTCCTGTCCTTTTATTATTATTTTTTTCTGAAGCTTTGCTTCGTTTTACCCCTTTTTTTTTCTTTTTTTTTTTTGTAAAACAGGACAGGGGTTTTAATTCTTCCTTCATGCACTGAACAAACGCTTCGTACAGCTTCAACAGATGACACTCACATGATTCCCTTAGGTGCGCAAAACTGGTTCGTAAAATGAAAGGAGTATGGTTGAGTGTTTCTTGGTTTGCATAAAAAGAAATGAAGGTAGAATGGCTCAAATGGGTTCACTAGGGGGAATTGCACAGGTGGGTTAGTTTAGGAAAAATGGGGTTAAACCTAAATGCCTTTATCATATTTCAAACACAATTCAAAGATAAGCAACCGTGGCAATTAGGCAATTCAAAATATCCAACACCACAATCTGACACTCTCAGACAAAGAAAATGAGCTTCCTTAAGGTAAAATGTTATTGCTCAGGCTCAAAACTCGCATATATGTGGCATAGAAAATGTGATCAAACTGCACATTCCATCATCCTCGAAATCATGCACATACAGCATATAGTATTCCACAAAACAACAACACAACCAATCCATCAATCCTCATAACAGCCCATACTCCTTCTATCTCTAATGTCAAAAAGTCATATTTGCAACAAATTTCAAAAACAAACATACACACAGCAAAATCATGAAAACACTACACAATCATAAACCAAGGATGGGGATACTTGGTTTTTCCCACCCCACACGTAGAAGATGACCGTGTCCTCATAGGTCAAAACACCGAAGAAAAACAAAAAGAAATGAAAGCAGGCATAAACTGAAACTCAAGCACACAACAAAAAACAAAGTAGGGGTAGAAGAGTGGACCAAAATCTCAAATCTCAAGGACGGGGCTCCAGGTTCCGGACCGCCTGCTCCAGGGCAGCAATCCGTGTATCAATATCCGCCAGGCTGCGCCGGAGCGGCTGGAGTAGGGCCTCGAAGGCGGTGAGGAGAGCGGTGGGGTCAAAACCTCGAGAGAAGCAATATTCTCCCAATCAAAGAGTCGCGGTCCAAGGATTGTCCGGGTGGTGAACTTCTGGAAACGTCGTTCGAAATCAGCGTCCGAGCGGAAGCGAGGCCGGTGACCACGGGGGTGGCGTGAAGAGGACGGATCAGTGAATGGTGGGGGTGACTTTGTCGGCGCAGACGACGCGGGAGTTGAGAGTTCGGCGGAGATGGTGGCGGAGTGGCAGGCCGCGGGTGTGGTGTCGGAGCGCGGCTTTTCTTGGAGTGTCCGTCGGAAGCAGTGGGGGCTTTCCGTTTCTTGAAGCCTCCAGCAGTAGACTTCGAGCGAACGCGTGGTGAAAGGGATGGCTCTTGCTCGGGCGACGGGGTCGGCGAGTGGGCCGGAGTAGGAGTAGGTGATGGTGGCCTAGTGGGGGAGGGGGAGGGTGTCGGCTCGTCGACAAGGGTGCGAGGTAGTGGTGTGGGGGCCCTTGCTTGGCCGCGAGTCCGCGGTGGCCGAGGTGGCGGAGGCGAGGCGGCGGGTTTCTTGCCTTTGTTTCTGGCCATGGCTGAATTTAGCGCAGGAGGAAAAGGGGCTGTAAAAACTTGAAAAAAAGAGAGTAAGAAACGTAAATTGAGGATTAGAGTAAAATAGATTAGGGCTAAGGGTAAAAGGAAATCCCCAAATTAAATTAGGGTATATTGCAAGAAGGTCCTCCTCTGTATTAAATTGCCCAAAACCCCCCTCTTGTCTTCAAGCTTAATACAAAACCCTTAAAGCAGCAAGAGGGCGCTATACTTAGGGGAAATTGACCCCAGCACACACCTCATCAAAAGTTTATGTTTTTTTTTTTTTTTTTTGCATAGAAACGAACTAAAAGGTACTAAAACAATAAAAAGACTTAAATGAAAATAGTAAATAAATGGAATAGAAAGGGAAAGGAAATCGGGTTGCCTCCCGAGAAGCGCCGTTGGTTAATATCGTAGGCTCGACAGGAGGAATTGATCATGAAGTAATTTCCGGGGTAACCAGGGCGACCCCATCAAATGGCTGTGAATCCAGTCCAGCAAGAAATGGCTTTAATAGCTGTCCATTGACTGTGGGAATTTTATCCGTAGACAAACTGCGAATTTCCACGGCGCCGTGAGGGCTTACTCGAACAACTTCATATGGGCCTGTCCAACGGGACTTCAACTTGCCCGGCATGAGTCGGAGACGAGCATTAAACAGGAGTACTGTTTGGCTAACTTCAAAACTTTTTCTCCGAATGTGCTTATCATGTAAGAATTTAGTGCGCTCTTTGTAAGAACGAGCAGAATCATAAGCTTCCAACCGAATTTCTTCCAATTCTTGCAAGTGATATTTCCTTTCGAGCCCAGCTAACTTTGGATCCATGCAACATTGCTTAACAGCCCAGAAAGCTCGATGTTCGAGCTCCACAGGAAGATGGCACTGCTTGCCAAAAATCAATCTGTATGGTGACATACCAATAGGCGACTTGTATGCTGTGCGGTATGCCCATACTGCGTCGTCCAGGCGCAGACTCCAGTCTTTCCGGTTTGGACTCACAGTCTTCTCCAGAATATTCTTGATCTCTCGGTTAGAGACTTCGGCCTGGCCGTTGGACTGAGGATGGTAGGCTGTTGAAACACGATGATGAACTCCATACTTCTTGAAAAGGGCGTCCAAGGTTCGATTGCAGAAGTGTGTACCTTGGTCACTGATTATAGCTCGAGGAATACCAAATCGTTGGAAGATTTGTGTTTTCAGAAACTTTGCTACGACCTTGGAGTCATTTGCCGGTGTAGCCTTCACTTCAACCCATTTAGAGACGTAGTCCACAGCAAGAAGAATATATGAATTTCCAAACGAGCTGGGAAATGGCCTCATAAAATCCATACCCCACACATCGAAGATTTCACACACCAAAATCGGCATCTGAGGCATTTCATCTCGAGCAGAAATATTGCCAAGTCGTTGGCATCGATCACAATTCTTGCAAAAAGAATAGGCATCTTTGAACAGTGTTTCCCAATAGAAGCCACAGTCGAGAACCTTGCGAGCTGTTCTCCGAGGACCGAAGTGTCCTCCACAAGCATGAGCATGACAAAATTCCAAAACGGGCGGAATCTCTTCATCCGGAATACAACGTTGAATGACTTGGTCAGAGCAAGTCTTCCACAAATAAGGCTCGTCCCAAATGAAGTACTTAGCTTGGCTCTTCAGTTTATTCTTCTTGGCTGTCTCGGTTCCCTTGGGGAACATTCCAGTGGTGAGAAAATTAACCAAATCCGCATACCAAGGAACTGTACTGGCTGCAGCCAGTAAGAGCTCATCTAGGAAATCGTCCGGTATGGGCATACCGTCGGATGGTATCAGCAGTCTGCTCAGATGATCAGCAACATTGTTCTCAGCACCTTTCTTATCTTTAATTTCCAGAGCAAATTCTTGTAGTAGCAGTATCCAGCGAATTAGGCGAGGTTTGGACTCCTTCTTGGAAAGTAGATACTTCAAAGCAGCATGGTCCGTATACACTACAACCTTCGATCCAACGAGATAAGATCGAAACTTTTCACAAGCAAAAACCACAGCGAGTAACTCCTTCTCGGTTGTAGTGTAATTATATTGAGCGGGATTAAGTATCTTCGAAGCATAGTAAATGACGTGACTAAGCTTCTCCACTTTTTGTCCGAGAACAGCTCCAACAGCATAGTCGCTGGCATCACACATGATCTTAAAAGGGAGGCCCCACTTTGGTGGTTGAATCACTGGGGCAGAAGTGAGTGAGTGCTTTAGCAGATCAAACGCCTCCTTGCATTTATCATCAAACAGGAACAGAGCATCCTTTTGTAGCAACTTGGTCATCGGCTGGGCGATTTTGGAGAAGTCTTGAATGAAGCGCCGATAGAATCCGGCATGCCCTAGAAAAGCATGTATCTCTTTCTCATTAGAAGGGTAAGGAAGCTTCACGATTAAATCAACTTTCGCTCGATCGACTTCGATTCCCTTTGCAGAAATGACATGGCCAAGCACGATGCCTTGTTGCACCATAAAATGACATTTCTCGAAATTCAACACCAAATCAGTCTTGACACACCTTTGAAGGACCTTATCCAAGTGCTCGATGCATTGCTCGAAAGAATCTCCATGAACTGTAAAATCATCCATAAAAATCTCGATGCAGCTCTCGATCAAGTCGGAAAAAATGCTCATCATGCACCGTTGGAAGGTGCCTGGAGCATTACACAATCCGAATGGCATCTTGCGACAGGCAAACATTCCAAAGGGACAGGTAAAAGTCGTCTTCTCCTGGTCTTCTTGGGCTACATAAATCTGAAAGTATCCAGAGTACCCGTCCAGAAAGCAGAAGTATGATTTCCCAGCTAGTCGCTCGAGCATCTCATCGATAAATGGCAAGGGGAAGTGGTCCTTGCGTGTAGCATCGTTCAACTTGCAAAAGTCGATGCACATGCGCCAATCAGTCTGTAGCCTCATCGGAATCAACTCATTGTTGTCATTCTTAACCAACTGGAACCCGGACTTCTTGGGGACGACGTGTACTGGGCTCACCCATACACTATCAGAAATTGGGTAAATGATTCCCAATTTCAACAACTTCAGAATCTCCTTTAAAACAACCTCTTTCATGACTGGATTGAGCTTCCGCTGTGGATCTCTTGATGGTTTGTGGTCAGGCTCAAGCAGAATGCGGTGCATGCAGATGTCTGGACTAATCCCCTTTATGTCTGCCAAAGTCCAACCGATAGCTCCTTGGTGCTTTTTCAAGATGGTGACCAATCGGAGCTCTTGATCGGCTGTGAGGTCCTTGCTGATGATGACCGGCAGCGTGTTTTCCTCTCCCAAGTACGCATACTTGAGATGTTCAGGCAGAACCTTCAATTCCAGAACTGGGGCTTTCACGTGGGAAGGCAATATCGGCTCTGTATCCACTGGTAAGGGCATACGGCCTGACATGTTTCTCGGCGGGAACTCCTCGGTGGCGTACAGCTGCTGGATAATTTCTCGAATCGCTTCTTCTTCTTCAGAATCCGCAGTTGCTCCAGTCATTCCTCCAAACAGTACCTGCTCAAGCTTATCTTCCCTGAAATTACGCTCAAAAAACTCATCAACTACAGTATCAATAATATCGACCATATAGATAGCCTCTGGATCCTCAACATGTTTCATTGCTTCAAAGATATTAAAAGTAACTATGTCACCATCAAACTCAAAACTCAACATGCCTTTATCTACATCAATTTTAGTTCGTGCAGTTTTCATGAACGGCCGACCCAAAAGAATCAAGGATCGGTGAGCAGAGTATGAATCGTTCATGTCAACAATATAAAAATCCACAGGAAAAATTAAATCATTGACCTTGACAAGAACATCCTCTACAACACCTTGTGGGTAAGTATTAGACCTATCGGCTAACTGTATCACAACTCGGGTTTCCTTCATGGGACCTAACTGTAAGTCTTTATACATGGAAAGAGGCATAACATTTATAGAGGCACCTAAATCAAGCATTACCTTTTCCACCTTCTTACTTCCGATGATGCAAGGAATGGTGAACATACCTGGGTCACGGCATTTTTGAGGTAATTTGCGTTGAATGACTGCAGACACATTTTCACCAACTTTGATCCTAGCATCTTTCCCATACCTGATCTTCTTAGAGCACAATTCCTTCAAAAACTTGGCGTATCTAGGCACCTGTTTGATGGCATCAATCAGTGGGAGATTGATCTCCACCTTCTTGAACAATTCGAAAATCTCCTTCTCCTCATCGTCTTTCTTGTGCTTAATCAACCTGGAAGGAAAGGGAGCTGCAGTAATGGGGTTAGAAATCTTAAGATCATATTTTACCTCAGTTTGGGCTTTTGGAGCAACAGGCTGCTCAGTTTCATCATCGGCCCTTTCTGCAGTCTCCGCAGTATGCCCTTCCTGCGGGGTTGTCTTCTTTGGCACAATTTCTGCAAGTTCTTTGCCACTCCGGAGTGTTACTGCACTGACGTTCCCTCTAGGATTCTCCTCCGTCTGAGATGGGAGCTTCCCTGGGTTGCCTTGCATCTTATTCATCTGTGTAGCAAGTTGAGTAATTTGCATTCCCATGTTACCTAAAGCCGCTTGAGTCTCTTGCTGGAATGCTTTCTGACTCTGTGCCAAATTATTCACCAAAGCACTGCTTTGCTCTAGGCACTTCATAATTTCGCTCATACTGGGAACAGGCTTGTCAGTATGGGCATACTGACCATCTCTCGCAGGCTTCGGGGGAAAATCCCCTTGGGCAGGTGGGTCTCCAGGCTGTTTCCATCGAAAATTAGGATGATCCCTCCAACCCGGATTATAGTTGTTGGAAAAAGGATCATAATTCATTTTCCTCCGGAAATTATCTCCTCGTCCCGAACCATCATAGTAAATTCCCCTGTGTGCATCTTGTTGCGCATCACCCGATCCATAGCAAGCTTGTTCAGTTGGGGGCTCTTGCATCATTGGACATGCATCAGTAAAATGTCCAACCTCAGTGCAAATACCACAACGAGATCCTTTTGTCTGGGCTACAGCCAATCCACGAACGAGAGAAGTTAGAGCCTCAATTTTCTCATTCATATCGGATGACTCGGCTCTCTCAATGTTTTTCACAGGTCGATAGCGACCTTCATCCTCATCGTCATATTGTTGCCCACCAGATACCATGTCCATTATCAGCTGCTTTGCATCGGCAAGAGTTTTATTTGTAAGCGAACCTCCACTGGCAGCGTCAACAATTTTCCTATCGAAAGTGGACATGCCTCGATAGAAATAACTGATGAATAATTGAAACTCTGTGAATCCATGATCTGGACACCTTCGGCACAATTGCTGAAATCTCGACCAATATTTTCCCAAACTCTTGTTTTGCTTCTGCTTGATACTAGATATCGCCATGCGAAGGTTTGCTGCTCGAGTCTCTGGGAAAAATTTCCGAAGAAATTGCTCTTCCATCTCGTCCCAGGTGGAAATCGAAGCTGGGGGAAGATCAAATAACCATTATCTGGCTCGGCCTTGCAGTGTATGAGAGAATGTAAGCAAGCGCAGATTGTCATCAGTAAAGCCTTGGGGCCGCAGAGTGGAGCAGACCCAATCAAACTCGGCCAAGTGTGTGTGTGCACTCTCTCCTGGTGCATCACTGAACTTAGGAAGAACTTGGATAAAAGCTGGCCTGATCTCTGCATTTCGAGCAATGGTTGGTAGCACCACACAGATAGGTTGATTGTTTCGATGGCGACCAAGCTCTCGAATCAACGGTGCGGGTGCCTCTGCTAGTACATTGGCTAGAGCACGATTCTGCCCTTGAGCAAAATTTGGTGGGTCTTCATTATTCCGATTGTTCGGGTTGTCATGATCCTCGATGTTGTCAGCCATTTCGGGTCGTTGCTGAGAATTCGAACCCTGCTGTTCAGATTTAAACAGCTTCTTAGGCTTTTTTGCAGCTTTCTTCAATTTGTGCAAGGTCCGCTCCGGCTCCGAATAATATCCCAAATCCTTTTCTGCAGAAGAACGGGTCATGCACCAAAGAAAAACAAGAAAGAAAAATAAAAAAGTAAAATAACAAATTGGAAATTAAAAATAAGCACTGCTTGAAACCGGTCCCCGGCAACGGCGCCAAAATTTGGTGCGTCGTTTTACACCAAAAATAAAATGTCCCGACTGGTCTGTCGGTATGCCCTTACTGCAGAGTACAGCGGTGAGCAGGATCGTCTCCCAAAGGACCGGCGAGTTTCACTTTTATTTTCCAATCTGTATAACCAACTTTAACAAGGGAAATTCGAAATTTATGAACTGACTTGAACAGCAAAATAAAAGAACTAAATTAAGTAAAATAATTAGGCAATAAACGAAATTGACAATGATGAAGAAAATATCCCGGACTGCAAATAACTCCACTCTAGCTAACGAACCGATCACAGATGTAAAGATGAATTCAAATAAATTATGCAACCAGTTATGGACGCCGAAGACACTTACTGACACGTCCTTATTTCTCCGTATTTTATCGCTAACCAGGAAGACACTTCACCGATTAATTCCCTAATCGACTGACAAACGTAAAGAGACACTCTTATGGTTTTAATGAGTCGACAGCCTTGTGATCGAGAGAAACCCGATTCTAATCTACCCAACTCTGACACAGGAAGGATAAAATTAGACTGCTAATCCCCTGGTTTCGAGAACCGTTTTACCACAGATTAAACTTAAACCACGTTTACTTATGGCCGGTTTAATTGGCTACTAATTAATCTCACGTTCCTAAATATTTGCAACTACTTAGAAAACACGAAACAATTAACAACAATAAAAATGAGATATAGCAGACACATGCATTCAAAAGAATTATGGAGCAGTTCGATCTCACAGTTAGTCGCTAGAGTTTCGTTTATTCGCGTCCAAGATATGTGCGTAGATTAGCTAGACTTCATGTAGCAGTATGATCGCGCGGGGTTGTAAAAATTGAACACGATGAATCGAAAATAAAGCTGAATAATATTGAATAATGTTGCGTCTCTGCGTTCTGTACTGGAACGATAATGATCGTGAATAGAATAAATCCTAATATATCTAGCTACCAAAAATAGAGTTCTACTCCAACTAGGAAACAAATATTAAATCTTATCTAAACTAGGTAATTATCAAAAATAGAATCCTTGTTGTATTTGGACACTTTTAAACCGCCTCCAGCTCTTCAAAGTTAGATAACTCTCGCTGGGCCCGCTGGAGGCTTCAAAACATGGGCTCGACCCATCAAAATACTTCTCGGCCCACTGGATCTGTCCAGTAGAAATTCGGTTTCACTGGTATGCCCTTACCACTGATCCATAACTTTGCAAAATGCACCTCTTTTCCTTTAATTGAGACTAACTACCTGTACAAACTCAAGAAACAAATCTATCCACAAAATATATCCAAATGGTAGTTAGTCTAGCACAATATACACTAAAAATGACCCTTAAAACATAGAGAATTTAGGACCAATCAATTCTATTTCAGCAATGATGGCACAAGTGAACATAAATATGGGTACAGTTAACACTAATTTTAGTGCTATACAGGAGGCGTTTCAGCACATACAAACTGATGTCAATACTATTCAAGGAGAGGTCCATAGCATCATAGGCCTAGTTCAGGGGATACGGCCGACAACTGGTATTTACTTTCCTGGACCAAACTTTGGGGAAAGGACCTATTGCAAGTCCTTCTATGTCTAGCCAGTCTCAAGATCCGTCCTGTACACATCAGCCTCAATTTTTTCCATTCATGTTGTATAGATATCCAAACTATCACCCACCGCCGTATTCTTGAGAGTTTGTAAGTGATTCTTGACACTTTCATGCATTTTCACAAACTTATTCTAACCTTGCATTTTGAATAAGTTTATGGAAGATGTGTGTGCTGAGGGTGTCAAGATTTGTGTTAAGACTTCTTTTAGATATTTGGTTTTATGTACTTTTGTTATGTTTCATTTTGTTAGTTTGTTTTGGATTTTGTTAAGTTGGGCTGGTTGGTTGTTGATGGAATTCTGATTAACTGTGGGTTATGGTTTATGATTATGTATTTATGATGGAGGGGAAACATTTGAGATTATTTTGAACAAGTTTATTATGATTTGAAAAGAGCATGTGTCATAGAGATTTGCGAGTTTTATCATGATTCAATGTTCACCTGTGAGGAGTTGAGCCTATAAGATGATTTATTATCTTATTCTTTTGGGCGTGATTGGTTGATTATGCATATTTATCTTTAGAACTTGCTTCAAATCTTGCTTGAGATTGATGTGTGTGTTTGAGATGGAAGAAATGATATTAGGCCATTGTTGATAAGCCATATATGATCCCATACACTATCCTTATATTTTTTTCATAATTATCCTTTGTAGCCCGTTTGAGCCTAATTTGTCTGTCATTTGTATCCATACTTAGGTTTTTGAAATAGATTGAATTATGTAATGAAGTGTGTGAAGGTTAGGGGGATATTGGAGATGAAGAAAAAAAAGATATTGGAAATGAAGAATATATATATATATATATAGATATATATATTCTTTTAATGAAAATTGGTGTGATATTTTATTGGTGAATTGTGCTAGTATTGAAATATACTTCAAACTGAAGTAGAAAAGAAAAAAAAACACATTGAAAAAAAATTTGAGTAAAGAGACCATTGTGGTTGGAATGAGAAATTGGGTTAAAATTGTGATTGGTTTGTTGCAGTTGGGTAGAAGTATTTGAGTTTAATTGTTCTGAGCCACTTTGACCATATTTTCCTTACTTTAACCCGAAGCCAACATTACAACCTTGTGAAGCCCTAATTGATCTTCATCTCAAATATACGTGTTGTTCTTTTAAGAGTGTAGATTTTTTTTTGCAAGCATATGGTGGAGCATGTGTGAAATTCAATGTTTCGATGAGAGTTTACCTTTAAGCAGCACAATCTGAGTGTTGAGTGAAACATGTACTTGTGAGAGACATTGGTTTGGTATGCTCGTATAAATTTATGGCATGTGTTTTCTTAGATTTGATATAATTTGCTTGTTCTTCTCAATTTTTGATTGAATTCCTGAGGTTGTATTTACTAGGTGGTTTTTGTGCCGAAAAATTGACGAAAAATAAGGTTCTAGATTAATTTTATCTTGATTTAATTTTATTGAATGTTCCCATCAACATGACGCTGCTGGTGCTGATGTAGGCTGAGATAGATACATGTATTCCTGCTTGTGGAATATGATGTAGAGAAGGTTTTGATATGTAAGTATGTTAAATGAAATAGGTATGATTGTGAAGGTATTATTGGAGACGAATGCTTTGGCTCTTTGTTCGTGAAGTCATCGAAGGTGATGACTGAAGAAGATTGTGGATGGCTACTGCTCGGCAAATATGATGGTACTTCTATGGAGTTTGGGGAATGTGTGTGTAAATTTGGTTTATATTAAGTTTTAATACATAGAAATTTACAAGTTATTAGGTCTAAGCATTTCGATTAAATTCAATTCCAAAATTAAAAGTTCTAGTATATCAATTAATTTAAGTACCTTGAATTATATTAGAGTTTATTGGAGGTTTTATTGAGTCCTAAAGTTTCCATTAATTGCATCTTAGTTCCGATAAATTTTAGATATATATTTTATGATCCATTGTATTAAATCAAGTGTGAGTACACATTATTTTAGACCTATTGATCTATAGTTATATTTATCTTAATTATTATAGTTAAATTAATTTTCAAATAATGATCCTTAGTTAGCATGTCAATAGCATCATTTGCGCTCATTGGACTTGGTTACAAATCACAAGAATTCACATATTAAAAAGACTCTTGCTTATGAATATAGAAGCTATAACTCTTTCTGTTGATTGAGATAAGGTCATAAGATGAGGGTTATTTTATAAGTCAAAAAGAGGTCAACAGATTCAAGATTTCCAGCATGTAATGAGCAGGAGCTTCACTAAGATCTAAGGTGGGTTATAACTTAACTCATCTCAAATTATTTATGAAATTAATGTCATTATTTATATGATTTAATTATTTAAACTTTAAATCCTATAAATGTTTCATATATGTTTATATGTTTCTTACAAATGTTATATGAAATGTTATTGTTTATGTGAGTTATCGAAGTTATGAAGTTTGTAAATGATTATGTTATTCACAATTTGTGAATCTATGTACTATGATGCAAATGTGAATTGTATTGTCACTTGCCTACAATTCAATTGTGGTTTTACTCCACCCTATTATTATGTGATCACCCTACAGTTTACGATTAGTATTCAAGGCCGAAAGGGCTAAGATACGAACTGTACCTACAGTTATGGTTAATTCCACCCTACAGTTATGATTAATACCATCCAACAGTTATGTGGTCACATTCTATGCAGGCCCACGTGGCATAGGTTTCAAGTGCATGCAATTCACTTTGCTACATGTTAAACAACAATTTTAGGTGAAATATGTGCATTTCACTATGTTATACCTACTGAGTGTTTTCTGGTACTCAAACCCAAATATTTTCAAATGATTTCAGGTGATGGAGTTTAAGGTTGGCTGAAGGACGATGACAGTTATAGTTGGACTATATGTTGATCGAATTGGTTATTTGGTCAAACTTAAGTGAAGTTAATGTGTTATGTGTTTTTTTTTAAATTTCTATCTCGTAGCCCATTTTTATCATTCTACACATTATGTTGACATAAAAATGGGCTACGAGAGATTAATTAAATAGGAGGAATTTTTAACGACACATTTGTTTCGTCGTTACGTTTTAATTTTTTAATTATCTAATTCCGTAAAAAATATAACGACGGAACACATCCGCCGTTATTCTGTTGTTAGATTTATGATTGAAACAACCATTTTAAATTCCTAAAACGTGTAGTAACAGACGATCCGTCGTTAGTCCGTCGCAAGTGCCGACGGACACGCAGTTAGATTGCAAATTTCTTGTAGTATGAATTGATTAATATTGAGGACTGGTGGAATAACAAATAACAATTGCTCAAGCTCCTTTTGCACTAATGATCACTCTCTGTCCAATTTTTAAGGGTTCAAAATTCTTGTTATATTTTTATGTATTTCACCCCATGTTTCATCATAAAATTTATATTTTTTATAATAATTATTATAAAATAAAAATTAATTTTAACATAAATAATCATAGTCAACATTTATCAGTAAAAAAATGAATTAAAAAAAGCTATAAAATTTAATTTTGAATTAATCAAGTATAATAATTAATTATTAATTGAAAACTAAATACTAAAAAATAATTATAAACCCCAATTGGGTGGGGTAAATTCTAAAAAAATCTTAAAATTAAACTAAATTATAGAAAATATAATTGAAGAAAAAAATATATAAAAAAACACATAATTTAAAAGTGTAATATAGAGAATATAATAAGAAATCTCAAGTGGATTTTTAGCAACCGAGCTTTTATGAAAAATAAATTAATTTTAGGTGGTACTTTCCATAGATACCATAAATAAAATGAATTGCTATTATGATTATATGATATTTTTTATTTTAATATATTTGTTTCTCGTAATTATTGAATCATTATTAAATATGAATCGAGCAAACATAATACGAAAATAAAATCCATACTCATATCACATCGATGATTGATATGATCACTAACACTTAAAGAAAAAAAACCCCTCTCTTAAGCTTGAAGCCCATGCTGGCACATTCCTTAAGGCTTTCAATAAACATCTCTCTATCTCTCTCGAACCGAATCGAGTCAAATATTTTCAAGTTCGAATTCGAGCTCGTTTATTCATATTGGGATCGAATTCGAATAGAGCTTTAGTTTTCTGTTCGAATTTGATTCGAATAAAAAAAATGTGATCAAGTTCGATTTAAGTTCGGCTCGAGATCAACTCGATAAAGAGTTTGATTAAAGTTCGATATTCAGTTTGACAAAGAATTAGATAAAAGTTCGATAAACAGTTCGATAAAAGCTCGATAGTTCGTTACACAAATAGTTAGATAATACTCACTACAAGTTTGGTAATTAATCATAAGTCTAACTCAAATATTCAATCTTGGTAAATTGGTAGGGATAAGGGCCAAATAGGCCCCTGAACTTATTTTGGGGGAATAATTAGGCCCTCCAATTTTTTTTAGTCTTAATTGAGCCCCTGAATTTTTAATTTGGGCTCAATCAAGCCCCTCCGTCAAGCACCTCACAAACGGATGTTAGTGAGGATACAAAACAATGTCGTTTTATACAAAACGACGTCATTTTGTGTTTGCTAAAAAAATTAAGGGGAATTGTAATTGAAGTTTTGGGGCCATGAGTTTCCGGCCAAATCTGGGAATGAATCGATCATCAAATACACCGAAACTCATGTCAAACATATTCTACTCTGAAAGGGCTTTCCAACGGTAGGTCCCACGTCTCAATATGATCACTGGAGTGGTGAGAATCTCATCTGAAAGTTAACGTTGCAGCTACTGCGCGAACAGCGCGATTCATAACTTCACCGTCCAAATTCGTCGGTCACAAGCTGAATCGATAGTCGTACCATATATTAAAACATTCGTCTCTTCGATAAGACCAAAGCCCATCCATTAATCATCCATGAAAGGTGTCAGAATCGTTGAATTTTGATCAAGAACATGACGTTGTCATCTGCGCGAACAACGTAAGAACAACACTTTTTCTCGGCAAAATTCGATGTTCATAGCAACTTCCATCCACCGAATCATACACCAAATTTCTCCTCTCATCGAGACTGATGTTTCTCCTCAACCAATTGATGAAAAAAGCTCGTCAATCGTCCGGAATTTGGCCGGAAACCCACGACGTTGAATTTTGATCAAGAACATGACGTTGTCATCTGTGCGAACAACGTAAGAACAACACTTTTTCTCGGCAAAATTCGATGTTCATAGCAACTTCCATCCACCGAATCATACACCAAATTTCTCCTCTCATCGAGACCAATGTTTCTCCTCAACCAATTGATGAAAAAAGCTCGTCAATCGTCCGGAATTTGGCCGGAAACCCACGACCCCAAAACTTCAATTTCAATTCCCCTTAACTTTTTTTGGGCAAACACAAAATGACGTCGTTTTGTGTCCTCACTAGCGCCCGTTTGTGAGGTGCTTGACGGAGGGGCTTGATTGAGCCCAAATTAAAAGGTCAGGGGCTCAATTGAGACCAAAAAAAATTGGAGGGCCTAATTGTTCTCCCCAAATAAGTTCAGAGGCCTATTTGGCCCTTATCCCTTAATTTATTTATGATAATGTTAATTTTTGTAAAGTTTGTATAGTCCATTATTCTTGGTCAAATTAGAGTACTTCATGAATCATGACTAATAAGTAATAAACTAGTAATAAGTAGTAAACATATTAACTGAGTTAATCATACGTCTAATTCAATCTTGATAAATATACTCAATTTATTTAAGATAATCTTAATTTTTGTAATGTTTGTACAGTCCATTATTCTTGGTCCAATTATAGTACTTCATGAATCAATAACTAATAAGCTAGTAATAAGTAGTAAATATATTAAATGTGTTCATAAAGTTATTACACACATTTTATTGTTTAATATTAGTACATTGTTTAATTTTTCTTTGACTATCAACTATATCATAGCTACAAAATATTATTTTTATCAATTATCAAGTCATATTAGGTGTGAGTGTGTGTGTGTGTGTGTGTGTGTTGTGTTGAGAATATATATTAATATATATTTGTGTTATGTTTTGTACTTTGATTTATATAATTTTTTGTTGAGATTATATATTGATATTGAAATTAGTAAATTTTTTCATAATAGAAAATTTACTCACTAGTCTTACTAAATCTCGGTAAATATGAATGATATTAATAGAAAATTTAATCTTGGTCAAATAATTGCACTTCATGAATCATGGATAATAAGTAATAATAGTAAACATATTGAATGAGCTAATAAAGTTATTAAACACAATTTATTATTTTTTTTATCAATTATCGAGTGATACTAGATGTATATATATAATATGTTGAGAATATATATTAATATATTATGCTTAAATAATTATAAATGTATATTGATCGAGATTATAAAATAAAAATGGATTCTAAATTTATAAAATTGTAATCTAGCCTAGTGGTTAGGAGTGATGTGAGTGATTTTTGAATTTATTTTGACTAGGGTTCTATCCTTCATTTTTAGCTTTTTTTAACACAAGCTCGATTAGGGTTCGATTATAGGTTCATGATCATGTTCGCGAACAGGTTCGTGATGCTGGTTGATTAGGGGTTCGCGAACATATTCGCGAGCAAGTTCGCGAACGGGCTAGTTTATATTCGAATTCAAACTATTCGCGAACTCAGCGAGCCGAACACCTAAGGTTCGAGTTCGGCCCATTTATCATGTCGAGCCCGAAAAAAGTTCAAGTTCGATTCGTTTATTAAATAATCGAGTTTCAATCGAATTTTTTTCGAATTGATACTGAATGTATGACGAACTATTTGATTCATTTACAGTCCTACTCACAGCTGAAAGTGGGCCGAGTTGGGACATCGGTCATTTTAAATATATGAGCCTGACCCATCTTATTGATTATATATAATGGTTTTTGTTTTGGTGAAATCATGTACCGTTGTATACTTGTATTTGAGGAAATGAAACAATTTATTACTACTTACTTTTCTAAAAATATTAACACAGTACTATTGCAGTTTTTAACAATAACTTTCACCTATATATTCTTATATCTTTATCTATTTAATAACAGAATCACAACTAAAAATAATTTTTCCGTCAAAAATCATTGCTAATTTTGGAAACCACTTTTTTTGTTATTAATGTCAATCCATTAAATAATATTTTATTATTAATTGTGAATCATTTTAGCAAAAATTCATATGTATGCTTTGAAAATAAAAAATAATGTTGCATAGTGTTGCAATTCATGCATTTTCTTCATAATTCAATTCTCATTTGAATTTCAAAATTATGTTTAAATAATCATTTTTCCCTTTTTTTGTTGGACATAATCTCAATGAGCATAATAACAAATGTAAAATTTTCTATAATTCACAATAGTTGTTTTCCTATGACAATTTTGTTAATTTTTCATAATTATAATTTCTGTTAGAAATAGATATCGGGCTTAACCCACCCTCACAAAATCGGCTTGTAAGGTGAGGGTTGCCCCCACCTTAATAATTGCACATGCCACTTACAAAATCGGTTTGTAAGGGGAGGGCTGCCCTCACCTTAATAATTGCACATGCCACTTTTCTCAATCAATGTGGAATATTTAAAACACATGCCACTTACAAAATTGGCTTGTAAGGGGAGGGCTGCCCTCACCTTAATAATTGCACATGTCACTTTTCTCAATCAATGTGGAATATTTAACACGCCCCTCATCCGTTGAGCCACAAATCACTGAGAACTTGATATTGGGAGCCCCAACATTAAAACTAAGGTTGGTTCTAATACCATGTTAGAAATTGATATCGGGCTTAACTCACTCGCACAAAACCGACTTATAAGGGAAATGTTGTCCTCACCTTAATAAGTGACACATGCCACTTTTCCCAACTAATATGGGATATTTAACAATTTCTCTCATTCGTGCATTGCACGCAAGATATTCTAGTTTATGTGAATGAGATAAATTTATGAATTAATATATTGCTTGAGTTCATGAAATCAACCAATAAGTTAAGTAGCATATATAATTTGTTCTGATCTTTATTATTGGAGAAACTCATATGTACACTTTAATTAAATTTATTTTTGTACCGTAGTTCTCAATATTGGATTTAATTATACAAACATCTATGTTTATTAACATAAATTAAATAATCAATCATTAAATTTCTATGTTGAAATCAGTGACACATAATTTATAGTAATAAAATTGAATGCAAAAATGTACTGTTGGGTATCAATCGCCGTCGAGAGGATTCACTGTTCACTGACTTCACCGGGCGCGACCGTCACCACACGTTGCTCAAGCAACACTACTTCGAGCTTAGCTACAGCAGAAGAAGATAAAGAGAGAGGTAAAGACTCTCGGCTCAGGTAACCCAAGTTACCGGAGCACCTCGACGTTGACTGAAACGCACAGAGCACAAAAGAGAACTACATAGGTAATCGCAGACGAGCCCACAACTGGCAGCCACTCAACCTTCACGGTAAGCCCCCTCGTCACTCAACCACTGACACTCCGGCAAGGCTACTGTATCACAGAGATACCAGGTTCCCGGAAGAAGTAGCCGGAGAAGGAAGAGAGAACACGATCAAGCACAGAGCTTAGATCTAGGGTTTGCTAAGAGAGAGAGAGAGCGGCGTAGATTAGGATCTGAGTGAAGATAAGGGGAAACTAATATATATAGTATTAGGGCAACACTTAAGTGGGCCGAGAAGGGAGCTGGGCCGCCAGGGTTAAGTGGGCCGAGAAATAAAGTCAATAAAGATTGGGCCAATATAACTCACAATCTCCACCTTTGGCCCAAGTGCATCAACAGTCAACAGAGGATTCTGAGGGGTATCATCATTGACATTTTACTTCTTCAGAATCACAAAGATAAAGAAGAAGAGGGGGAGGAGAGCACATAGCAAAACCAGGCCACAGAGGCCTACCCAACTTAACCTGAGATTCACAGAGAAAAACAGGAGGGTAAGGAACATAAATATCACAACAAAAGATGAAATTTTAACCAAGATCAAACTTTAGAATTTTCATGCACAGCCTTAGCTTTTCAACTGGAAGGCATTTGGTACCCATATCAGCTGGGTTGTAATCTGTATGGATCTTGTCAAGTAAAATTTTACCTTTTTCAACAATGTCACGAATGAAATGAAACCTAACATCTATGTGCTTAGTTCTATCATGGAAGACAGGGTTTTTGCAAAATTGTATGGCAGATTGACTATCAGAAAATACAATAGGAGATTTATCCAAGAAACCAATTTCAGACAGTAAACCATTCAACCATATAGCTTCTTTAAAAGCTTCAGTTGCACCAACATACTCAGATTCAGTAGTTGACAGAGCAACAATGTGTTGGAGTTGTGATTTCCAACTAATGCAACCACCACACAAAGTAAACACATATGAAGTTGTGGACTTTCTATTATCCCTATCATTGGCATAATTTGAATCCACATAACCAGCAAGTTTCAAACCATCAGCTGACTTAGAAAAAGTCAGACCACACTTTTCAGTGGATTTCACATATCTGAGAAGCCATTTCAAGGCTTCCCAGTGAGGTTTACCTGGATTTGACATGTACCTACTTAGACAACTAACAGAGTATGCAATATCTGGCCTAGTACTAATCATGAGATACATAACTAATCCAATTGCATTAGCATAAGACACACTTTTCATTTCATCAATTTCAGATTTAGATGAGGGACACATGTTTTTACTCAAGTTGAAATGAATAGCAAGAGGTATATTCACAGGTTTAGCATTGTTCATAGAGAATTTACTCAAAATCCTTTTAACATAATCAGTTTAATTCAAGACCAGAGTGGAAGACTTCCTATTTCTAATGATATGCATGCCAAGAATCTTCTTTGCATCTCCTAAATCTTTCATGTCAAAATTCTCACAAAGTTTATTTTGCACATGCTTAATTAACTCAAGTTTAGGACTAATGAGCAACATATCATCAACATATAGGAGCAGAAACATATGAATATTATTATCACATTTGTAGTACAAGCAGTGATTAAAATCAGATTTCTTGAAATCAAAAGACTGCATGCATTGGTCAAATTTAATATTCCATTGCCTAGGAGATTGTTTCAGCCCATAAAGGGCTTTCCTAAGCAAACAAACATGCTCTGGTTTTTCAGAATCAACAAAGCCTTCAGGTTGTCTCATATAAATATTGTTATCCAAATGACCATGCAAGAAAGCAGTTGTGACATCCATTTATTTTAATTTACAGTCAAACTGAGCAACTAAAGCTAGCATTATTCTTACAGTGGTCAATTTGACAACAGGGGCAAAGATTTCATTGTAATCAATCCCCTCTTTTTGAGTAAAACCCTTAGCTACTAACCTAGCTTTGTATCTAACAGATTCAGATTTCTTTTTAAGTTTGAAAAGCCATTTGCACTCAACCACAGAGGTATTAGCAGGTTTTTGAACAAGTATCCAGGTTTTAGTCTCATGCAAGGACTTCATTTCAGATTTCATTGCATTCAACCATTTTTCAGAATCGACAGATTTCAAAGCTTATTTGTAGGTTATAGGTTCATCACCTTCCATGCAATTAAACACATTAAAAGCAAGAAAGGACATTTCATAATCATCAAACCTAGGAGGCTTTCTCACATTCCTCCTAGCTCTATCCCTAACCAGTTGGTAATCATGCAACTCTCCAGGTTCATTATTATCAACTTCTTCATTAGGAATATCTATATTTTCTTCATTATCATACTCATCAGGTAAGGTTTTATTATTATCAAGTAAAGGCTCCATCTTAATTGGAGTAGTATCAGGATTAGATTCAGATACAGATAAATGAGCAGATAAGCAAGGAAAATCACTTTCATTAAAGACAACATCTCTGTTGGTGATGGCTTTGAAGCCAGGGACAGATTTGTCCCATAGTCTATAGCCTTTCACCCCCTCAGGGTAACCCAAGAAAATGCATTTCTTGGATCTAGGCTCTAACTTATCACCTTTTACATGCACAAAAGCAGCACAGCCAAACAGCTTTAGGTTAGACAAATCAACAGGCTTTTTGTAAAAGACTGACTCAGGACATTTACCAAGCAAAGGGACAGAGGGTGACCTATTTATCAAATAGGCAGCTGTTAAAACAACCTCACCCCAAAACTTTTTACCTAGACCAGAGGAAGTAAGCAGACATCTAACCTTGTCAAGCAAGGTTCTATTCATTCTCTCAGCAACTCCATTTTGCTGAGGGGTATAAGGCACAGACTTGTGTCTTTTAATACCAGATTCAACACATAGAGAATCCATAGCAGTATTGCAAAATTCCAGGCTATTGTCAGTTCTTAAGGTTTTTATTTTCTTTCCAGTTTGATTTTCAACAGAAGTTTTGAAAGTTTTAAACTTATCAAACACATCAAATTTGTTTTTCATGAGAAAAACTCATACCTTTCTAGAAAAGTCATCAATAATGGAAAGAAAATACACATTTCCTCCATGTGTGGGATCCTTTGAAGGTCCCCACACATCAGCATGAAGATATTCAAGCACATCAAACAAATTAAGGCACATTAGGAGCAGGATTGACAGGAAAGCTAACTTTGTGTTGCTTACCAAGCACACAAGTATCACAAAAGGGCAGCTTAGAGACTCCATCATTTCCAAACACTCCAGATTTAGACAAGCATTCAAGACCCTTGTTACTCAAGTGTCCTAACCTAGCATGCCACAAACCAGTAACATCAGAAGCAACTGCACTCACAGAGACATCAACAGGAGCAGAAACAAAATACAAATTGTTTTTTCTGAGGGCTTTGAATAAAACAAGATTTCCTTTTAAAATTTTCATAGCACCACCACCCCATTTGCCTTCAATACTAGAGTCTTCAAGGGCAGTGCAAGACATCAGATTAAAGCTTAGTTCAGGGACAAATATTACATTGGACAAAACCAAGGTAGACCCAAAAGAAAATTTAAGGCAGATATTGCCAACACCCACAACCTTCAGTTTTTTCCCATCAGCAAGTTTTACAAAAGAATTTTGGACATGAGAGATAGAAGAAAACAATTGACTGAAAGGGGAAATGTGAAAAGAGCACCCTGAATCAAGGAGCCATTTACCTTCATCACACTGATTAGCCACAGAGTTTATGTCAACATCAAATGAAACCATGTAAACATCAGAGTCATAATTTCCAGAAGGACACACAACAGAATTTGCATGATCAGTTTGGTTATCATTATTTCCTTATTTTTCCCTTTTCGTTTTGGGATTGGTACAAGTTTTAGCAAAATGCCCAGTTTCTTGACAATTATAACAGAATTTTCCTTTTCATAAAGTTTTTATTAGATCTACTCTTGTTTTTTCTTTCATGTTCACTAGCTTTTGTAGAGGTTCTCCCTCTAACATGATGAACTTCCCCACCAGAATTACTACCACCATATTTTATGTCCTTTCTTTTAGCCTTTAATGCAGCACAGATAATATCATAAGTTATAGCATCCCTACCATACTTTATGGAAGATTTAACATCATTGTAGCTATCAGGAATTGCATTTAGAAGCACAGAAGCAATATACTCATCAATGTGTTTATCTCCAGCAATTTTCATATCTTGAATGAGTTTATTAAATTCATCCAAATTGGAATCCATGTCTTTTGAAGTATCAAGCTTAAAACTAAAAAATATTCCTTGCAGGTGAATTAAATCAGTTATATTTCTTTCAGCATATAATTCATGCAATTTTTCCCATATTTCCTTAGCACAATTCAGGTGGACCACCTTTCTGAGCACAGAATCAGTCATATTTAACAAAATTGAAGCCACAACATTTTTGTTCATTTTAATCCTGTCTTTATCAGTGACATCACTGGGACAGCCAATCTCAATGGCTTGGTCAGTGTTAAGATGAACTAAAACATACTCCATTTTCTTTTTCCAAATTTGAAAATCAGATTTTCCATCAAAAGGCGGATTATGCATATTGGAACTCATTGTAAACACAAAGAACAAAAGGATACAGGAACATACGCGCAAGGAGAATAAATAAGAGCCCTTTTCAGGCGGGAAACAAGCAAGCACACAAGCACACAGCACGAGGCAAGCTGAGGAGAGCCCAGTTCACGGGGAAGATTGATCTGCTATGCAGGGGGTCACTCAGGGCCTTTACTAGACTTAGGAGAGGGTCGAGTCACACAAAAACGAGCAGACAAGGCAAAATAAGTATGAAGCAGACACAGATAAAGCAGAAACAGAGAGATAAGCGGAAGCAACCAATGATCAGAAGAAATACTCAGACGACACAAAGCCACAGAGACTCAAGGGGCCCTAGGACTACTATACCAGCAAACAATCCCAAGCCTATTCGCCCTTTTCAAAGGGGTAGAGACTAAGTATTTAAAACCGGGAGGTTTCGCCGCTTTACCTGAGCGGAAACCCTAGGGAGGGTTTTCGACTTACCTTTTTGGGGGCTCTGAGAGCCGGGGAATGGCTCAGCCACTAGGGCAGAGGGATGGCGACGGTGCGGTGGCAGTGGGTGCCCTCGATGGAAACTCGTGGCTCTGATACCACTGTTGGGTATCAATCGCCATCGAGAGGATTCACCGTTCACTGACTTCACCGAGCGCGGCCGTCACCACACGTTGCTCAGGCAACACTACTTCGAGCTTAGCTGCAGTAGAAGCAGATAAAGAGGGAGGTAAAGACTCTCGGCTCAGGTAACCCAAGTTATCGGAGCACTTCAATGTTGACTGAAACGCACAGAGCACAAAAGAGAACTACAAAGGTAATCGGAGACGAGCCCACAACCGGCAGCCACTCAACCTTCACGGCAAGCCCCCTCATCACTCAACCACTGACACTCCGGCAAGGCTACTGTATCACAGAGATACCAGGTTCCCGGAGGAAGTAGCCGGAGAAGAGAGAGAGAACACGATCAAGCACAGAGCTTTAGATCTAGGGTTTGCTAAGAGAAAGAGAGAGCGGCGCAGATTAAGGTCTGAGTGAAGATAAAGGGAAACTAATATATATAGTATTAGGGCAACATTTAAGTGGGCCGAGAAGGGAGCTGGGCCGCCAGGGTTAAGTGGGCCGAGAAACAAAGCCAATAAAGATTGGGCCAATATAACTCACACACACCTTAATCATAAATATTTAAATCTTTATAGTGAATCTAGTGTTGAATTTGTTATGTATCTTTTAAATGATTGATACCACATTTATTTTTGTTTTCTGTAAAAAAAAATACACATTTTATTTTACACATGTAAATACATATGATTGAAAATTTTCAACACTAAAACCACACGAAAATGTATAGAAAAGTGAGTAAAAATACGCGGAATCATTAAAAGAATAATAGGAATTCAAATTTATTTATTTAAAAAAAATGAGTAGGAAGTAAAGCTATATATACATATTTGTAATTATTTTTTTTAGAACTCATGTATTCTCAGTGGAAGTTATAACAGATCATTAACCGCACATCAGCGAATCTGCGAATATTTGTTCCCCACCTCCTTCACCAGTTGCTCTCCAGATCCTCCGATGGCGGCGTCCACCGCGATTGCAAAATCCACCACCGCTCTCGCCGCCGTTAACTCACGCCACCACATCTGCCCTAAATTTGCATCCATTTCTATCATCCACGGCCTTCGAGAATTCCGCCCTTCTCCGCTAGGTCTCACCCATAATTGTGCTACAAATGGTTATTCTCTACCGATTATTAGAGCCCAAAATTCTCCAGGTACGCAGACGACAGCCATTATTGCTTTGCGATTCGGTTAACATTATGTACGTAGCAGAATATAGAGTTTTTTTTCTTGCGGCAGTTGGTCAGCTCACTAACTGTTTGATGAATTGCCTTTAACATTGTAGATTACATACCTGTAGCCAATTTCTACAAAGTTGAGGCGATTCTGAGGTGTGTTTAATGTGCTGTTCTCGTTCTACATTTTCTTATTTTGGTCCCATTATTTATTGGATTTTTTTTAGTATGATGATGCTGGTGCTTCTTAACTTCTGTTTTTTTTTTCCTTTTTCTTTTTTTTTTTTTTGGCGCGCTCTGCTACTAAATTTGGGTGGATTTAGACCGTGGAGGATCCAAAAGGTTTCTTCGGTAAGGAATTATGCTTGTTGGATTGTTGGAATACAGATTATATTTTGAGTTCGTGACGGTTTGCATGCAAATTGTATTGAATATTGTTGAATTGTTTTGAATTTCATTTAATTGTAAATTAATCCGCATTAGTTTATTTTCTTCATAAACAATTGTAGTGATAGGCCAGGATTTTGTTTCATAAGCCAAAATTTGGTTTACAGTTGTGTGGATGATAGAGGTTCTTAGATTTACTATGTCTATTCCTGTCGAAGAAATAGTAATTGGTGATTAAATACATATCGTGTTACGTGATTGCTAGACTTGATTCTGATGGTTGACTACTGTGTGTTAAAATCACACCAATTTAGGGATATTTTAAGCAAGGGTTTTTGTTTAGAGTGACATTTATGTATCTTACAAAGAAGTTGCAATGATGCAATGCACCTATTACGAAGAAGAGTCTAGATTACTATCTCACTAGTCATAGCTTGGAAATACTAATGCAACATCATGGATATGCCAACATTGCATTATTCATGATACCATGCCTAATGATATGAAATAATGGATGCATCGTCTTTTCCTGGAAGATTGTTCTTGATGCAGTTCTAAACACTGCTGTGGATTTCTGGCTTTCTTGTCGTTATTTCAGCATGACTTATTAATTTGGAACAGCAACCAGCAGATATCCTTAAGCTAAACCACAAGAATTTCTACTTTGGATCTTGAGTCTAGACAATCTGGTCCCAAACAGGATTGAGCTATTGCTTCTGAAGTTTCAACTCATCTCTGCAAGCTGCTGGATTTAATTTAGCCAGACATGTTTTCTTCATCTTATTTTGCACTTTATGAGAACTATGTGTTTCTCAAGATTTTTTCTGGATAATGATTTAGGCATTGTTGAAGATTGGAATTCGTGGGGTTACAGTTTCTGATGTACGAGGCTTTGGTGCTCAAGGTGGCTCAGCAGAAAGACAGGCTGGTATATTGAAGTATACAGAATTCGTGGTTCATTTTATAAGGATTATCATATAAATGCATTTTTATATCCACGCCCCAGGCTGAAGATGGTTTGTAGTGCATTTAAAGACGTAATACAGGCCTGGAGCATAGGACATTAGGGATGGATGTTTCATGTCCATCTCAAATCACAGTTCAATGGATCTCCTTTTATTTTATTTTTTCGCATTCAAATACTATGTTTCCTCTTTTTCATCAACTGTTGTGCTCTCTTCAGGCTCTGAATTTTCTGAAGACAATTTTGTCGTGAAAGTTAAGATGGAGATTGTTGTGAGCAAAGATCAGGTATAGGAATCTAACGAACTTTTCTTTTAACCATTCAGTTTTATCCACCTGAAACTCATGGAAGGTTGCTGTCTTGACCTTTTGTTTGTAGGTCGAAGAAGTCATTGCAACGATAATTGGCGAGGCAAGAACTGGAGAGATAGGAGACGGCAAGATTTTCTGTAAGATTACAAAAGTTCATCTCCTTTTCTTGATGAATTTATGGTTGACCGTCCCATTTCTAAACTAAGGCTCTCTTCTGAACTATGATTTCTCTTGGACCTCATTCTTTCTCCGTCCTATTATTTTTATCACTAATGATTTCCTAATTAATTTTTTATGCTGCCCATTTTCTGTTTAATGCTTTATATTGCATGAAAAGGCACAGATTTCAGCTCTTAACTGAAACTATGCTCATAGCTAGAGAATATGCTTATTAGAGTTCATGCTTGCCTTATGTTTATGCTGCTGGTTTCTTGTTACATTTAACCTGGGATTCTTGATTCTTGTAGTTATGATTCAAACTCAAACTACCAACTGCATTGGGATTTCATATTAAATTGCAAAATAGAATAGTAATTTTTTGATTAAAAATGGCTAAATTTAAGTAAGTTTTTTAATTGATATGTTGTCTGTGCAGTGAGTCCTGTGGCGGATGTAATAAGAATTCGCACAGGTAAGCCAGTAAACTTCGTATTTAACACACTGTGTTTCCCCCTCTATCTTTTCGTTCATGTATGAAGTAATGATACTGTAATTCAGGCGAGCGAGGAGAGAAAGGTGAAAGGATGACAGGCGGACGTGCTGATATGTTCTCCGCTGGATCCTCGTCTACTTGAGGCCACTAAAATTACTCAACCTTTCTGTTGTCTGCCGCAGTTGGAAATTTTGAACCTGAATGGTAGTTGAGAAATTTTGATCTAGTTTCTACTAGAACAGATCAACAAAGTAGTAGTGCATAAATCTAATATTTTAGACATTTTCTTGTTGTTTGGCGATGTTGCTGTCGTTTCTTTGTGAATGAAGTACTCGGATAAATCTTCATGTGTTTCTTGACTATGTTGTTCTTATGCAGTGGACCTCGCTGATTTCAGTCATTCCCCATCGACATAAATTGCCATTTATAAACTTCGAATTTATTCTAATTATTGTATTCTAAAATTTTTAGTTTTGCTTGTGTAAATTATATCTCTAATTAATAAAGAGGGTTTTAAGTTTATGAATTCAATCGAAGATGTTTAACTTTCGATTTTATGAATTTATTCAAGACATATAGTAATTTATAATTACTCTAAAAAAGTTGTGTTGTAACTTATAATCCATCCATTAAATGCTTGTATCATTGCATTTCTAAAAGTATTGTTTCTAGTTCCTCCCCCATGCAAGGGCGAGAGAGATGTTCGATATTTACCGTTTTCCTACTCTACTCAAATAAAAGTGTAATTGCAAAAAATAAATTCACTGCTTTTGAACAAATTTGTAATTGAAATACGATTTTCATAATGTTATAATAATAACTTAATTTTTTTTATTTGTAGAAATTTTGACACCCTATTTTTTCGTGTTCGTCATATTATGTTGTGGCAATATTTTTTTCAGCGTATACATATTAATTCAATTTTAGCGTATCAAATATGAGAATTTTTGTTATGCAATGTCAGGTTTCAAAGGGACAAATTTTTTTGTTTTGCAAATAGTATCCACATTTTGGCCCCTCGTGTATCGAGTAATTGTGAAAATACACTTCCGTAAAAAATATCTGAAAATACACAAATACTAAATTATATATTAAATTTAGGAATACCCTTGTAGCGCACCGGTTTCGAAAGACCGTAGAAATGGACGTCACGGGGATTGGAATTAAAAAACGGAAAATAAATGGGGTAATCTGATTAACGAAACCTCAATAGAAGACTCAAAACAACCAAACATTATTTATAATAACACATACTTATCCATAACACCAAGATCGAAGTTCTTAGCTTTTAACAAAAGAATATCATGAGTATGGAAGCTCAATTCTTAACATATTACTAACAAAAGAGATAACGAGAAAACACGTAAATAACAAAAGTTCATTTCTCAGCATCATCACATCCACACTCCAGCTTATTGACCGGAAAATATTTGAAAAGATTTGGGTTAAGTACTAATGCACTCAATGGGCAAGTTTCACAATTAAAAATGGTCTATCTGTGTCCATATCGGTAATGAAGCTTAGGAGGTTTTAAAATTGGAAGCAACCTTAGTTCACCAAAATATTTTATCGTGAAGAGCTAAGAGTATAACTAGTCACTGCCCGCAGTGTATCGAGTAATTGTGAAAATACACTTCCGTAAAAAATATCTGAAAATACACAAATACTAAATTATATATTAAATTTAGGAATACCCTTGTAGCGCACCGGTTTCGAAAGACCGTAGAAATGGACGTCACGGGGATTGGAATTAAAAAACGGAAAATAAATGGGGTAATCTGATTAACGAAACCTCAATAGAAGACTCAAAACAACCAAACATTATTTATAATAACACATACTTATCCATAACACCAAGATCGAAGTTCTTAGCTTTTAACAAAAGAATATCATGAGTATGGAAGCTCAATTCTTAACATATTACTAACAAAAGAGATAACGAGAAAACACGTAAATAACAAAAGTTCATTTCTCAGCATCATCACATCCACACTCCAGCTTATTGACCGGAAAATATTTGAAAAGATTTGGGTTAAGTACTAATGCACTCAATGGGCAAGTTTCACAATTAAAAATGGTCTATCTGTGTCCATATCGGTAATGAAGCTTAGGAGGTTTTAAAATTGGAAGCAACCTTAGTTCACCAAAATATTTTATCGTGAAGAGCTAAGAGTATAACTAGTCACTGCCCGCAACCCCTACTACATATCCAAAGCGTAAAGTTTTATGAGTATCACTAATGAGTATAATCGTTCATTTTAGTCTTTCGATAAGGAATAAGACTTGACAAATAAAGCATGCAATACTATAGCTGCTCACATTGACACAACGCTGGTTTATGAGACTCCGACAACATACAGTAGCATGGAAATATTTAACACAGATAATCACATATGCAATCTTAACAGAGCAGAGTTTAATAACTCGAAAGATACAATTTACAAAGATAGAGTAGCTCACCTGGTTAGCTAACAATAGCTGAAGTTTGAGCAATTTTTCTATTTGTCATCTAAGTCCGATGCTCCGGATTTGGTCCTACACACAAAGACTACGACTTAGAAGCTCATTAAGGTCATTAACATATTCTATAACGTAAACAGGGGTATAAGAGTATAATGGTAAGTCTTTAGAATAAGATTGTGAAAAGACGACGCTTGAAGGTCAAATGGGTAATCATAACTTTAAGCTATACTAAAGTGCCACTTATCATATAATATACTTAATTTTGAATTAAATTTCAAAATTAAACAAAATAAAAAAGAAATAAATTATATAAATACATAAATAGAATTATAGTCAAAATGATTTGAACCCATTGACTTAACTATAAAGAAATGAGACCCTAGCCACCATACTAAATTGTTTTTATGCAATATAAAACAAACAACTTTAATTAAATGGTTTCATAAATGCTTTGGATTAAATACACAAAACAAGATACATAAAACAAACAACAAGATACATAAAACAAATTGCTTTAATTAAATGGTTTCATAAATGCTTTACATAAAACAAACAACAAGATACATAAAACAAATTGCTTTAATTAAATGGTTTAAAACAAATTGCTTTAATTAAATGGTTTCATAAATGCTTTGGATTAAATACACCAACAAAATACACAAAACAAACTGCTTTAATTAGCTTGTTTCATAAATGCTTTGGATTAAATACACAAAACAAGAATTAAAACAACAAGATACATGAGTTTTGAACTATGGACCCCTAATCTCAATTAAAACACTAAACACCACTGAGTTAAGCCTCATTTTCAAAATTTATCCCCCATCATTAATAATATATATAGTTTAAAAAGGTCTTACAATAATTAAAAAAACATAAATATTACTTCAATAAGATTCAAACACCTCTCAGATAATAATTTGGACTCTAACCATTTAACTAAGTACCATTTTCAAAAAAATATTAGATGATATTAATTATATAAGGTCCAAAATTATCTATCTGGACTCTAACCATTTAACTAAGTACCATTTTCAAAAAATATTAGATGATATTAATTATATAAGGTCCAGAACTATCTTAGATAAAAATGAATTAAAATATTAGATGATATTAATTATATAAGGTCCATAATTATTTTAGATAAAAATGAATTAATAGAACTCGAACCCTTAACCTTTCAATTAATTAATAGATCTTAAACATATCAATTAGGCTAGATATTTTCAAAATTAACAACATGATTTTAATTAAATAAAATCATAATTTACATCCATTAATTAAAATAATAAATTACTCCCAAATGAATTTGAACCCTGGACCTTTGTATATAGAAACTAAAGATTAATCATTTGGCTAGAGATTTAATTTTAAATTATTAGAAAATCTTTTTAATTAAATAACTTAATAACATCTTTTATTAACAAAAATATAAACTAAAGAACACACAAAATCGTCTGACGCACACACACAATCAACATCAAATTTCTTAATTTTTCAGAAATCATTTTCAACCCAAAAAAATAAAAGAAATTCATTTTCACCAATCCACCGACTCAACTCATTTTCGTCCATCTACATCAATCCACGCATATGCACATTAATTATTCCAACATATTTTTACTAATCATAACAAAACAGCCTTAAAAATTCAAAGAATGGTTCAAAAGATCCGAAAATAGATAGAGAGATAGTAGAAATAATTTTTTCAAAGGCTGTGGCTTTTCCATTTTTAGATCCAAAAATAAAAGGTCTTATCATAGATAATCATATAGAGGAAGAAATTATGATTTTAAAAAATGGTATTGCATGTCAAAAATGTGGAGAAAAACAGCGGCTACGGCGGAGGAATGGAGAGGCGTGAGGGAAGAAAAGAGAGGGAGAAGGGGGCTGACCTGATTTGAATCCCAATAATGACCTAGAATAGAAGTAAAAGGGGTATTTATACCACTCCTTAAAAAACATAAAATTTAATTAAATCAAGAATTAATCCATAACTTAGACAAATGAAGTTCATCTAAGGTGAAATCAAGTTTTATGATTTCATATCGATGAGTGCTATCATATACCATATTTGATCGCCTTGTTCAAATAACTATAGGTATCGAAAATAATTAAAACATGAATGGATTAAAAAGCCCATAAAGTTGGGCCTCAATATTAAAATGCCTAAATCTAGGCATTTGAGCGATATGCAAATAAATAAAATAGAATAGAGTTGAGCCTATTCTAACTATTAGAGTATATTACTAATTAAATTTAGATAATAAAATTTTGGGTATTACTACCCTATATAATAAAATACACTCTCTTTATTTCTTTATATTGTTGTTTTATTTTTTTTTATTAAAATATTTGTTGTTTTATATATTTTTACAATTTCTCTCTCAATTTTAACATTATCCAAACCTTATTATAGAAAAATGGAGAGATAAAATGTTTTCTTTTTTTAAGAAAATATAAGTGAATATGATTGTATGTGATATATAATGGATAAGTATATTAGTCTAGAAAATTCAATGTTAATTCTAGATTAAAAAAACTAAAACAACAATCATAAAGAAACATAGGGAGTATATATGTATATAGGGGTTAACTATAATGAGCATTGTGTCTGTGTTTGGCATGAGAACGAAGTACCATGCTTATTTACTATAATTTTATTACTCATTTTAATGTATTTTAGTGCTAATTAACACTAAATACAATTAGCAGTAAAACACAACTAGATAAGTAATAAAAAATAGCACTTAAACACAATAACATGAGCAACAAAATTGTAGTAAGTAAACATAGTGCTCATATTCTCACATGAAAAAGTGTTCATTTGAACAAAAAACACACACACACACAGATGAATAAAATAAGAATATGAAAATAGAAATAACAAAATACTAATAAACTGGTCCAATCAGCATTAATTAATATACAAAATGCAGGTGACGCGCAAAAACAATAATAAATGGAGAAATTTACACTTTGATATCTATATTTTGGACACTTTTTTAAAAATGACCAACTTTATTACTATTAGCAAAACAGTACCCACTTTTTCAATTTTTTTTCAAATCTGACCTCTATCAAATTTCAGCTTAAAATATCTATGTGGCATGCACAATAAATTTATTTTATTTTTAGTTCATAATTGACATGGAATATCTAGGTAATATATTTTATTGGAGCAAAAAAGCCACCCAAGAATTCGGTGTGGCACATAGATATTCTAGGTTGGAAATTTAATCGAGGTCAAATTTGCAAAAATTTTAAAAAAGTGGGTACTATTTTGCTAATAGTAATGAAGTGGGTCATTTTTGAAAAAGTGTCCAAAATGTAGGTATCAAAGTGTAAATTTTCCTAATAAATGTGATATTTCATCAAAAAAAAAAAATGTTATAAAGAAATAAAAAAAAATGCGCACCATAATAAACATAAAATATCGCGGTGTGCTCAGATTAAACGCTAGCAAACGTGATACGACTCATCCTTCTGGTTGCAGAGATCTCTAAACCCCGGTCCATCCTCGCCGCTCCTCTTCCATGTAACCTCTCTCTCTCTCTCTCTAAACCTCAAGGTGCTTTTGATTACTTAATTTGGAACGATTTGTGCTTGTCCTCTGATTTTGAGTGTGTGCGCATGTTTGCACTTGATGAGATTGTGAATCGATTTATTATTAGATCATCGTCGTCGATCTCGTGAGTTGGTTATCGTTTAAATTTCTCTTTTCGCTTTATTTGCCCTTCATGTTTGCGCCTGATGCTCGATCCGAGCATGTTGTTTATAGATCTTGTAGTTTATGTTTGGATGTTGAAAATTATTATTGCAGTCCTTTGAATTTTTTCCTGAGAATATCATTTCAGTTACCTGATTGCATGATTTATTCCTTTAATGTAATATATGTTAGGGGTGCCTATGTTTAGATTCAATTTAGGCGATCTTATATATCAGATGTAAAATTTTACATCCCGGGTTTGGGGAACTGAATTTGAATGGTTTTTTGCTATAAGATCACATGTCCCTTTCCTGATAATGATGCCTGTAATAATTGTCCTCTTTTCTTTTCTCAGTTCTTTCTAGGTTGGGTATTTGATGGTTTTGATCTAAGTTGTAGCTTACGTTGTATTAGTTGGCAGTTAAAAGATGGGGCTGTCTTTCACGAAGCTTTTCAGCCGGCTGTTTGCCAAGAAAGAGATGCGTATTCTCATGGTAGGTCTTGATGCTGCTGGTAAGACAACCATTCTCTACAAGCTCAAACTTGGAGAAATTGTCACCACTATTCCTACCATTGGTAAGTATTATCTATTCGATATTTAGGTTTTGCTTGTCAGTCTATCTGCTTCACTATCAGAACTTATGATGTTTATGGTCCTTGTTGATGCTTTTTCTGTATCTCAATTGCCTCTCTCTGTAAGAAATCTTCTTTTGTTGAGACACATTACACCAATAAACTTTTAAATCTGTTAATTGCATGGTTGTGCATCTATATTTTATTCCTTTTGATCTTATTCAACATTGTCATGCTGCATTATTTACTTGGCTTATAACCACGGCTGAAGTACTGTTTGTTCAGGGTTCAATGTGGAGACCGTCGAGTATAAGAACATTAGCTTCACTGTGTGGGATGTTGGAGGCCAGGACAAGGTATGCATTTGCCTGTTGTGTTCTTTTTCCTGCCTGATATATGGAAAGTGTTTTGGTTTTATTCTATTGCTAAATCCACCGCATGAGCCATCACAGGGTTCCCAATTAGTACTAGGTCTTTGTTCTTGCATCGGACATAGAACTCATTATAATTTTAAAAAATCAGTCCTCCCCTTTTAGTCTTGGCCCAAGAAAGCTAGTTGATTGCCAGTGCAGTGTGTCAATTGTAATTGTCCTTTTTTTTTTTCTTTTTAATCCAAAGCATTCGAAAACCCTTGCTCTTCTTCTGCTGGAAGTGTGTGTCTTTTCGGCATGCATCTATGTTTCAAATGTTTAAGCAGAAGGAAGGCATATAACAGGTGCTTGATGTCCCCACTTCTGTTCTTGCTCAGTTATTTAGAATTTTACTGGCTTTAAGCTGTGTTAAAGTAGCTTAATATTTGAGTGCTACAATCAACAATTTCTAAAATGTATTGCAGGCATCAATTTTCTCCCAAGTCACAGTTATGTGCTCGTGTTAACTTGACTACCTCCAAGTTTGTACCTTTGGCCAAAATTTGATGTATGCTTTCTGTTTTGCAGATCCGTCCATTGTGGAGGCATTATTTCCAGAACACCCAGGGCCTTATATTTGTTGTCGACAGCAATGACCGTGATCGTGTTGTTGAGGCAAGGGATGAATTGCACAGGATGCTGAATGAGGTAACAGGGGACGAAACTTTTTTATTCTTGAAAATGAGCTTTCAGATGAACAATAAGAAACTGCTCTGCGTTTCCTTAGCATGCACACAAAACACAAGTAGCTTGCATTACAATATGCCTACTGTGAGAATCATGTGTATTTATTTCAACTTTTCCACTGTGCAAGGGCCAATAAGTTCTGTATTACCATTTTCTATACATTTATTTGTTTCCCCTCTTTTCAGGATGAGTTGAGAGATGCTGTTCTCCTTGTTTTTGCCAACAAGCAAGATCTCCCAAATGCAATGAATGCTGCAGAGATAACTGACAAGCTGGGCCTTCATTCCCTCCGCCAACGCCATTGGTATAGTCTCTTCAAAATTCGCGATTTACCTTGTCCTATGAGCTAGGCATCTTGAAATCTTATGTAATTTAATTAATATGCGATTTCTGAAATGCAGGTATATCCAGAGCACATGTGCAACTTCTGGTGAAGGGCTCTACGAGGGGTTGGACTGGCTGTCAAACAACATTGCCAACAAGGTAAGAGCTGCAACAAACTAGGTCAATTGAATCTAATTCATATTATCACTCAATTTCATAATCATCTTGTAAATGCATTTTTTCAGAGTTGAATTTGTTGAGCTCGGGATTACCTTGCACTGTGTGGCCTGTTGGGGCTTGCATGCCTTATCACTCGGATCGTCTAGCATTTATGCCAACAGCCTTGGATCCAATCAAGAACGTTACCATCTTTCCTATGTAGTTAATGTAGTTAATAATAATTTGTAGATTTTTCTTGTCAACCTCGTGGATCTTTTCCTAGTGCCAATTTGTGGAATATGAGCAAGTTCTGTAATAGAAAGTACCTACGGAAAATTATTTCACTTTTGATGGGACAGTTATGTTAATAAATCACATTATAATGATATGGATGGATCTGTTGTGCTCCAATCAATATTTATATCTATATAATACGATAAAATTGAGTTTTCATCAATTTTTTTTCCCAATCAAAAGCACCACATCATTAATAGCTAGCTATCTATATAATGCAATAAAATATTTTTTTCATTTTTCATTGTTTCTGCCTCTCTCTCTCTCTCTCTCTCTCTCTCACACACACACACACACACACACACACATATTTTTTATTATAGAATTCATTTAGGCTATATTTTATATTCCATATCATATTTCAATATGTACATGACATTCAAATTTATTTGTACGAATGAATAAATATGTGAAATTTTCTCATATTATGAAGTAATGGATAACGTTCGGTAGATTTTATTATATGAAAAATTACCAACATATATTAAATTATTAAATAAAATAATAAAGTAAATTATTTGGTAAAAGATCATAATCGATAACATGCTCAGTATAATACGCAGATATAACATTTTTAATATTTTTTAATTATAGTGAATATGAAATAGTTAATAATTTAACATATTCTAATTTAACGTATAACTAAATCAAAGAGATAAATATTTATAAATTCAACAAATGTTACTACAAACATTGTATACAAACAAGTGTTGCATAATTTATAATATAATATTTTGATTATAATAGATATTAATTATTGGTAAATTACACTTTGATATCTAAATTTTGAATAATTTTTTTCAAAAATGACCCATTTTTTCAGAATTAACAAAAACAGTACCCACCTTTTCAATTTTTTTTTTTTTTTGCATATCTAACATTTAATCAATTTTATGGCTCGAAAATCATTTGCAATTGATTGTATTTTAATATTCATATTTCCCCAGCCACCTTCAAATTAAGAAATATTAAAATACAATCAATTACGTATAATTTTTGGGCCGTAAAACTGATTAAATGTTAGATTTTGAATTATAAGTGTATATAAAAAATTAGTATATCTCCCGTGCGATGCATGGATAAAATACTTATATTTAATATTTTATTAAAATGTCATAATTAAAATTATTTCTCAAAATATTAAAAGAATTACACTCACGCCGGATATAAGAAAAAATGTGAAATTAAATATGATGTTCACTCATAAAATTAAATCACAATAATCTAAAAGAACAACTCATGATTTTAAAATAATTTTCATATCAAGAACTTTATAACCTAATTAGTAGTATTAATGGCGAGACACCAAATTCAATCTCAAAATAGCCATCCCCTAAAAACATAAAATGTAATTTTCATTCAAAATAAATTTCATAATTTTATCCAAATTTATTTGTAATACAAAATAGATTAAATCACTTGTATAATCAAAGCTAATTTCATAATATATAAACGTAAGAGATGCAAAAAAAAAAAAAAGAATAAAGGAACAAGAACAAACACACAAAAACAAAAGATAAATAAACATGTTGGAAGATGGAAAACATTGTAAGTACAAAATATAATTAATAGTAAATGTTTGTGTACATAAATGCCCTAAAATAACCCAAAATTCAGAGGTTTTAACCGAAATAATCAAGTCATTCGATAATTACTGTAATACTTATCATTGATAAGACTTAATGATTCAATGCATAACAAAAAAAGAAAGGTAAAAATCGAGGTTGAATAACGGTTAAAAATATTGAAGCCTTCATGAAACTTAAAAAAATTCAAAAAACTGATAACATAAAAACATCGAACAGTACAAAAAATTGCAAAATGAAATATATCTAATTTAGTAATTGTCATCCTTTTAGAACCATGGCATCTTGATGAGCATGTAAAGTGAGATCATGATCCATTTCTGAAATGCTCCTACACACATATAATAACAATCATATAAGAATGAAATAAAAAATGTACGTAATTAACACAAACTGATAATAAATTAATTAAAGATTTTGAGAAAATTGAATTACATGTTACCTTGAATCATCTTCTCCAAAAATCTGAATTATAAATCAATCTTCAAAAAAAAAAAAAACCACTAAACGTAATGAGAGATATATTACTACATATAATTTATACATTAATGCTACACAATAAACATTGGTAAAACATCCATAAAACGGTGAAACATCAAAACATCAAGTATAAATATATAGCAAACCGCTAAACATTCAAACATAAATAAGTATCAAAACGATAAACAATCAAACATCAACCTAAAAAAGTATCCACAGTGAAAATAATCATCATGTTCTTGAATGTCTAGATAGGTAAAAGTAGACAAAAGTAAATAGTTTTTGGGAAAAAACAACAACTTTTAAAAATAAGTAGTTTGTTAGGTAATTTGTACTATATTAGACTTGGTCCCCACACCCAATCATTGACTCAGTGTACTTTTGTCAGGACATTACAATCAATACACAACCCTAAAACTGAAACCCTAATTTTAAATCCTCGATTGAATGCATGAAGCCTCAATTAATGAAAGTAAGTATCGATTAAATTAAACAAGGCCTCGATTAATTATGAAGAAGGCCTAGATTAAATTAAACAAGGCCACGATTAAGGCCTCGATTATTCAAAGTTAATCGATAAATGAAATGAAGGAGCCTCGATTAAATGATTGAAAGTGGCCTCGATTATGATTAATAGCATCGATTGAAAGTGGCCTCGATTATGATTAAATGAAAATGGCCTCGATTATGATTAAGGCCTCGATTGTTCAAAGTTAATCGATAAAATGAAATGAAGGAGCCTCGATTAAATGATTGAAAGCAGCCTCGATTATGATTAATAGCATCGATTGAAAGTGGCCTCGATTATGATTAAATGAAAATGGCCTCGATTATGATTAATAGCATCGATTAAGTTTAATGAAAGTGGTCTCGATTATTAATCGATAAATGGTGGCCTCGATTGATTGTGTGGCTTTTTTATGATCCACGATTGACTTTCATTGATTGCATTTATTTCTTGTGTAAGTGAGGTAGTTACTCATCTTCATTAAATAAAAAGAAGGGAAGTTAGTGAGCTTCATTAAATAAAAAGTTGGGGCTTCATTAAATAAAAAGAAGGGAAGTTACTGACCGAATTAAATACATACTTTTATTATGGTTTTATTACTGTGTACTGTGGTAGGTAAATTTTTTGAATAAATAGACAACACTCGAGCATATTCACATATTCACAATACCTATTGTAAAATTTACAGAAATCCTTTTTGTTTATTTTTTTGAGCAAGAGTAGATTTTTTTTTCTTTAAGCAGTGTTTCGTTTCTATCATTTGAAAGGTCAGTTCAAAACTCTCCATTTTCGTGAAATTCTTTTGTAAATTATTTGTTGTTTTGATTATATTGCATGTGTGTTGTTAGAGAATAGCCGAGATGAGAGTTTTGCATGTCGCAACCTTTAATTACATTAATAGTAGACTTTAAGAGCCAAATATTATGTTAAATGTGCCTATTATGTTAATCAAGGCTTATATTATGTGAATCGTGACATTTGAAAATAATCGAGGATAATTAAACTTAATCGAGATAGGAATATTTAAACTTAATCAAGGATAATAAACTTAATCGAGGAATATTTTAAATTAATCGAAGCTTCTATTACGTGAATCGTGGCGTTTGAAAATAATCGAGGTCAATTGCAAAATAATCGAGGAAAATTAAACTTAATCGAGGGAGGAATATTTAAACTTAATCGATGATAATTAAACTTAATCGAGGAAGGCTTTTAAACAAGCCTCGATTAGTTTTTTTTTTTAAATTAATCAAAGATTAGTATTTTTTTTAAAATTAATCGAGGCAAGCCTCGATTAGTTTTTTTGTTTAAATTAATCAAGGCCTCGATTAGTTTTTGTTTAAATTAATCGAGGCGGCTTGAATAGTTTTTTTCTAAATTAATCGAGGCTTGCCTCGATTAGTTTTTTTTAATTAATCAAGGCAAGCCTCGATTAGTTTTTTTAAATTAATCGAGGTAATGGATGCTTCTTTTATCAATAATCATGACTATTTGAACTATTAATCACTTGCTATTAATTGATGATAATCGATACTAATTTATAATTTAATCGTGGCTATTTTAAATTAATATAATTAATCGATGGTTATTTAATCGAGGATAATTTTTTAACTTAATCGTGGCTATTGGAATTAATTTATTTAATCGGTGCTATTTTAACTTAATAGAGACATTGAATTAATATAATTAATCGATGCTATTTTATTATTCTTTTGGAACAGTAAGATGCTGCATTTGCAAGCATTTTCTTCTTGTTCGTCGATCGAGAGGGAACAAATCGCACACTCTGAGCACCGGCTTGAAGCTGCATGCTCCTGAAATATGGAGTCACCAACTCCTCAGGAGATGGTACAAACGACACCACCCGTAACTGCATGAAATTAATAATATCATTAAGATTAACTAACAAAAATTATAAATTTCATATTCTAAATTATGAAAGAAAACAAAAAACGCACCGATCCTTGCAATAAGGTCCCCGGGTCAGTGGTAGGGTCTCTGGGTGTCCATCTCAAAGCTCGAGGAAGAGTGAGCTGTCCAGTATGCACTCCAATCTCGCGAGCCAAGTCTCGTATCACCTCACAAGCTCATATCTACAAAATATACAAACTCATTGGTTACATTCTGACTTGATTTCATTGTGCATCACTAATTTAGAACAACAAAATTAAAACTAAATACCTGAAGTGCCCAGATCGGCCCGTAGAAATGATATTGTCCTTGGCCTTTCCCGCCTTTAACATGCTTCGATTAGTTTTAGCATGACTCGATTAGTTTTAATATGCATCGATTAAGTTTTAACATGCCTCGATTAGTTTTAATATGCCTCGATTATTTTTTAACATGCTTCGATTAGTTTAACATGCCTCGATTAAGTTTTAACATGCCTCGATTAAGTTAAATTATCCACCATTAAGTTTCAAAATCCATGATTATTTTCAAAATCCACGATCTATTTCAAAATCCAACATTAATCAACCAACTAAAAATAAATTTTAAATACAAATCGGAGACATACATGTGATGCTGAAGACGTCGTCGGCGATGATTCCCTTCGTTGCTCCATTGTCGGTGATGATTCACTATGAGCAATCAGGGTCCGTTAATTACAGAGAGAGATAGAGAGCGAGCGAGATCGAGAGAGAGAAGCAACCAACCTGTTTATTGTGTTCTCGAGCGGCGCCTATTTCAAACCCTATTTCTGGCGTTCCAAATTTTTTTACAGCGAGAGCGAGAGTTCAATTTACAGTAGAGAGAGAGAGAAATAGGCGTGGGGTTGTTGGGAGGATTAATTCAAAAGGTATGGGAATTTATTCCTTTTGCAGTTTTGAAAAGAATGTTGTCGGTTTTTTTATAATAAAAATTAATTTGGTGGGACCCTTAGCATGAATTTTGTACAGAATAAGTACAAAATGTCGAAAAAACTACTAACCTTTAAATCTTGTTTTTTTTTCCCTTTATTTTTTTTTTGTCGACAAATACACTGTTCCCTTCTTGAATTGACTGAATTGTCAGAGCAAGTGGGCTAGATATGTACACTTTGTGAGGAATGAACCAATATATAGTGCTCAGTTTTTACGTGATTGTAAATTGATTTATTTAAACATTAAAATAAATTAACGTGTTTCCCATTATTTATTTAATTATTTGGATGCCACTTCGGTAAATATAATTCAATAAATCCTAAGCATAATTTGAGAATGCTAATTAGGCTCCCACAATCTATAATACATACACACATAATTCACCATACTATCTATAGGTATATTATATTAGGTAGATTTCAAAAATATTTTAATGACATGCTTCCATAATTATGTAAAAATATATTATATTAAGTAAATTTGACTTCCTTATTGAAAGAAAATATTGTCCAATTAAATATTATTAGATGTATACATAGATATATAGATGGTGATTATGTATAAGAAAGGAAGGTATATATCCGTGATTACATATATGTCCCTACTTTTCATACAAGAGGTTAGTCCCTATTTGATCTATATTCTATATATATATATATATATATATATATATATATATATATATATATATGTGCTATTTCGGAATATTTCAATAAATATTATCGCATGATTTGGAGGTTAGTCCCTATTTGATCTATATTCTATATATATATATATATATATATATGTGCTATTTCGGAATATTTCAATAAATATTATCGCATGATTTGGGGATGACAATTAGTATAAGCGAACGCATGTTTTTTTTTGGATGTCGAGGGTAACCCGCAGCCGCTACCGTGGTGCGCACTGGATAAACCCCGCCCCTGTATAATAGCCTGCATTTTTTATTTTTGAACATACACATAAGTGGACTTCCAATACTAATGACTATATAATTTTTTAATAATATTTTAATATTAATTAATGTTGTTTCCATTTTTCTCAAATGTAAATGGACCGGAAAAATTAGATTTTTATTAAAGGTAAACTTATTTACTTTTATATATATATATATATATATATATATATATATATATATGACTACTTAATTGTAGTGTATAAAAACAATTAATTGATTTGCATGTGATATGGTATTGATTTGCATATCTTATTGCTTTATATTATATAATCGATATATTATGTACTCCATATTATGGATTGATAATATATGATATTATGTATATTATATTATATTTTCATTAGATTTCCAGATTAGGAGAGGTGATTTCAGTAGAAATTTTTTTATTTACTATTTAAAGTAAATATCTTAAATTCCCGACACGGTCCTCTTGAAACGATTTAACATGAATCATCTTGAAAGAGGAGTGGTTTGTGGAATGCTGGAACTGTAAGGTCCCACAACTCCCTTCTTCGTGTTTATTTGCCATTGTTGAATTTTATAACATTTTGATTTATCCAGATCTTGAATCACAGTGGATGGATTCCTAGTTCAATGTAGCAAACTGAGTTTAAATTTTTCTGGGTTTTTTATTAGACGAATCACGATTTAAATAGTGTGCAAGTAGTCATAAAACCCACAACCACACAGCACAATTCTTCTTCTTGGTTGAAAAACAGAATACAGTGTTGGTGTTTGGTATCAAGTATCAACAACAGAATCTGCCTGCATATGCCATTGAAAACTACATAATACAGAGACTTTAAATAGCAACTTTATTTTTTCCCATAACAAATTATGGGATAAAACTAAAACAACCAAATTATGAACAATTTTGAGGGTATATCTACAATTCTGAAGAAAGCGCATTAAAGAGTTGGTAGTAGTTCAAGCAGCGGAAGGGGTGCAACATACTTCACTCCATGTGCAGTAGCATCGTTGATCGCGGCCACAATCAACGGCTGCAATGCCCCCACAACACCATCAGTATTGTTGTTGTAAATTGCCCACCACTTGTCCACCAGCATTTTTATGTCTTCCCTCTGCATGTTCTCTTCCTTCCCAGTGTACCTCCAAGGCTTCGACCCCTGCCATTTAATTCAATTATTCAATTCAAGCCTTCATTTCATTTATTTTTATTTTATTCAATTCAAATAAATTGAAGCACTACTCACAGCAGCGCAGTAATGAACAACTTTCACTTGATCAAGCTGCACATTCTCAGGGTGCCGCCACAACATGGCTACTACAAGGTTGTACACATTTGGAATTGGCTTGTACACATCCTTAAAAAACATGTTCAACAAATCCTGCTCAGCAAAAGATGTAGGAGGGGTGGTTTGGAGGGTGTCGAGGAGATTCTCGTAGGTAACAAGACTGGGTTCGAAGACAAACATGCCGGCATTGAAGTAAAGCGCCGGCGGCTGCCCCATCTCCGGCGGCCACGTCACCTTCTCCAGGCACTGCTGGCAGTAGCCAATATTGTATTGAGGAGTGTGGGCCCACGTTCTCTCACAGAAACAATCCATCACCGCGTACAAATACCCATCTTCCAAATCCAACAGATGATCGATGTTGTCGTACACTTGTATATCGCCATCCAAATATATCATTTTGCTATACTCCACAAACTACACCACGGTACACAAAATCACTTCCATTACTAAATAAATAAATAAAAAAAAGTTAAAAAAACCAAACCCACACGTGTGGGTGTGGGTGTGGGTGTGGCATGCCATAACATTAAGTACCTCCCAGATACGGAGTTTGGAGTAGTTGATGACGTAATACGCCATGGCAAACTGCGTCTGGTTTTCTGGAGGGTAAACGGGTTCGATCTCTCGGACGATGCAGCCTTGATCCTCCAACAGGCGGCGGTGCTCTGCCGGCACGTCCGGCAGCACCGCCACCACGAGAGGATACGCCGATTTCACCTTCCGCAGACCCTTAGCCAGCCCCACCACGCCCTTCACATAATCCCCGTTGCCGGCCAAGAATGTGACGTAGGCCCTCGCCGGAAGCACCGCCGGTTTGGCGAAATCAGCCGCCGCCGCAACGAGTTCAGGAGCCATAGGTAAATTTGAACAAGTGTTTATTTCCAGAGAAAACACAAGGTAATATTATTTTTCTGGGCTGAAAGAGTTGTGTGACTGCTCTTGAGTTGGAACTGCTGGAGTAGAGAGACTTGGAGTGGAGCTTATATAGTGGTGAAATAGTTAGATACGGGCAACTGTTTCAAATTTTCTGTCCAACGATTTTGGATTGCGTGGCAACACGTGTCCCTTTTATCTTATCGGACGGTCGACAAGGGATGATGTGAAGCTTCTCGATGGGAAAGCTAACTAGGACTAATTTGGGGAAGACAGGAAGGGAAGAAGCTACAAACCACCTCCTTCTCCTCTATTTCTAAATTTGCAATTTGCAACATCTATCTATTCTACCTATAAAATAAAGTAGTGCACAATTTTTGAGAATAAATTTTATTGCTAAAAAAATGTCAAATAATAAAATAATAAATATTTATATTTTCCAATTAATTAAAATATTAACTTAAGTAAAATATAAAATATTAGTTTTATACAATTTAATTTGAAATTTTAAATAACTCGCCTATGATCATTTCATAATTCTTCAAATATACTAATCATCATTGCTAAAAAAATAAGATCGTCTTATATACTATCACGCAATACGTGAGTGTTAAACTAATGTATAATTGTAATAATATTTGATGAAATAATAGAATTAATTTTTTTTATGTCGAGAATAATCCGATCAATATATATTCAAATTTAAAATAATTTATGTTCGGGATGATGACCACCGAGTCATTGGTGCACAATTATTATTCAAATTTAGAAAATCATGTAATTTGTTTCGATTCTTTGACCGCTCACTCACGAAATACAATGATATGTACTACATGATCAAGGTTTAATATTAAAAAACTAGTTTTCCATCCACACATTGTGTAGTAAAAATATGAGATGGAATTATTTAATTTAAATTGATGTCTCACATGTCTCATTAATATTTAACATTTTTTTATTGTAATTATTCATTTTTCGATATAATTTGTTTATGTTGTATTAAAAAAAAAAATCAATGTCCGATAGGCACACCTAGAGGAATAGCAAAATTCTAAGAAAATAAGGGTATAACAATAATAAAAATTACAACAAAAATCCATTGTTGCTAAAGATAAACAGAAAAGCTAAATATTAATAATTTTTTTACATGTATATATATATATATATTAATTTTCAAAAAGAAATTCAGTACCCAAATTCACAATTTCAAAATAAATTAAGCAAAATAATTTTTTACACTTTTAATAATAAAATATGTTTGGGAGGGAAATGAATATGGGTATACTACTTCATTTTAATATATAGTAATAGATTAATGGACATATCAAAATATGCATCTGCTATCTTTGTTTAAATGAAAGATTTGAATGTGTTTTTTAGGAATATCTTATCAAATTGTAAGAGATTTATAAATATGCGGTTTGGGATCGTATGGCGAAGGCGCCCCATCCTTTAATCTGATCTAACAGGAAGCTTCTCGACTTATTTGGGGTACCCTAGAAAATTCTACAACTTTTCCACTGTTTCGGCCTTCTGGACTCTGCTTGGACCTTCACGGACTCGCGGCTTCTCTTCATTCGCAACTTTGTAATTTAATAATATTTTAATATTACATTTTTTATCCCCTACAAAATATGCTTAGTCCTAAAATGTATAATTTTGATCCCAAATTAATTTTTCAAATACTTTTGATCCCACAGTTTATATTTCAACACTTTTGGTACCAAAAACTAACTGATTATACTTAATATCGGTTAAATAGCTATTTTGGTGCCAAAATATTACCTATTTTGTTGATATTGATTGCACTGCCTACTTAAGGATAAAAAATATAAGGAATGTAGTTAAAATTTCAATTGATATAGGTACCATTTTAGCCCCAAAATAAGTACTTAACAGATGCTAAATATAATCCGTTAGGTTTTGGAACCAAAAGTGTTGAAATATAAAGAATAATGCTAGCCAGCCAGATTCTGGCTAGCCAAAATCTAATTTTTGATGATTAATAAAATTGTATTATTAATAAATTAATTATGTTAATTATTAAATGTTATGTTTTTACTATATTATCCTTCTATTATGAAATTAGTGATCTGTAATTAATTATTAAAATCACTCCAGAAGCGGATCGGAAGAAAGGGGCGCAACTTCATCTTCTTTCTTTTCTTCACTTCTTTATTTTTTTTCCATCTTCGATTTCTTATGAATTGAAGCGCATATAGAGTTGCCCTAATTATTATGGAGGGCATCAATGTAAATTTATTGAATAATTAGTGGTTTATTAATTAATTATTAAAAATAATAAAAGATTTTGGCTAGAATCACTAAAATATAAATTGTGGGACAAAAAATGTATAAAAAATTAATTTGGGACCAAAATTGTATATATTTTAGTACTGAAAGTGTTTGGACCCTATACTCATTATTACATCAATTCCACAACTTTTCAATTACAAAATTTATATTACATTATTGATTGTTATTATTATTATTTGAATACTTCTATTAAAAAAATAAAAAATAAAACGAGTAAACATAAATAGTTGATTGTCTATGAAGTTTGTTTAGTTGTGGCTACTCCTTCCCATATGGTAAATTGAAGCTCAATATATGGTAGTTTAAATTTAAAGATAATTTGATTTGTTTTCCATAACTGTAAACATTATTGAGTTAATACAGATTTAATTGGTTCAAATTTTACCTTGATTCAGCTTTTATAACTGAATATGTTTAGTTGGGATGAGGTTCTCGCTCTCTCTCTATATATAGTAAATTGGAGCTGAATTTTTGGTAGGTTAAATTTACAGAAAACTTGACTCGTTTTCCATAACTGTAAACCTTGTTGGTTTTTTTTTTTTGGTTTTAGATTATACAGATTTAATTAGTTATAAATTTGACCTTGAATCAGTTTTTATGTATAATGTGAGCATAATATTGAGTTGACATTAATTAAATTGATTGTTGATTTTAATTTGAGTTTAATGTATTCTTTATCCATCTACTAAAAAATGGTGTATCCATCAATGTAGTTCCCCCTTAAGAATTTTTTTGGTGTGTAGATAATTATTTAATTAAAATCATTTTATGTTCGTAAGTTATAAAGTGACATGATATGAAGTCACTATTAAATTTGTTGCGCGTGAAAATCTATCAAGTCCTCGTAATTATAACAATTATTATTTTTTAAATGAAGAGTCTAACTATTTGTGTTTTACAAAGAAAATAAGGACTCGACGACGGTTCATCTTTTATCCAATAACTAGTATTTATATTTCTCCAGTAGGTTGCAAGGTATTTAAATATTTATAAATTAATATTTTAAATTTTGAATGTGACCGCATTGTAATTGAATTAAAAAATATTGTGAATCTTAATTGTATTCAAAATATTTTTATATGATTACACAAGCATTATATTGTTAGGTAGAAACATTCTTCATATATCTTAATAATTAATTACATTTAACACTTGAAAACATATCGGTAGTTTTACCAAATATCACAACATCAGTTAAACAAAAAAAATTAAAAATTAGTAACCATGATTATTGGTATAATTTTATTAATTTTTCAAAGTACACAAATAAGCATACTAAGGTTGATGTAAATCATCAATCCATTCATCTCCACTTCTTCAACATATGCACATGGGATAGAGAGTTTTAAAGTATTAAAGAAAATTGAAAAACATGATAAATGACTAATTAGAAAAATATTATAAGAAGTAATTTGAAGTGTTTTTAGGAAGAGTATATTTATAGATGCAAAACAAATATGATCCAAATGGTCATAATTATCATGAAGAAATGTAATCACTTGGAGTGAATAATTCCTTTAATACTTTAATAGGGAAATGATAGATTCCGAAACCATATAAATAACTTTAGAAAATGAATACATAAGGATTCGACTAATTACAATATTAAATAACCTACAATTACAATATTATATAGGTAGAAATAATGTTAATTAATAAAATAAACGATGGACTTGATTATATCTAAATGTTATAAAGAAATTAAAGAAAGTAATAAAAAAGTTACAATATTAAATAAATAGAATTGATGCTAATTTTCGGCATTTATTTCCACCTAAACTGCAAGTGTACAGTGAGATTTCTAGTATAATGATGAATAAGGTCGAATCTACGGACACTTAATTTTTAATCACTAGTTATTCAATCTATCCTAACTATGTTATCTAGATCACCCAATTTTAAAAGTACTTAATTAACTACGTGCAACTAGCAACTGAATTTAAAATGCTAAAATCAAAAATAGATAAATCACACAGAGAAAATATCAATAGGAATAAACACATTCTAGGATTGAACAATTATCAACTAATCCATCTATCTAACTAATTCTAATGTCATGCTTATATTTGGATTCTGATTACACTAGAACAACCACTTATGCATTCTAAACCTCCTCTCGGAGTACCTAGACTGTTGATTACACAATAAATAACAATGTTTCCACTAGTTATCTAGCATGCAACTCCTAAATGATCCAAAGATTTTATGTTCTCTCAAATACTCTCAACTCTCTCGAGTGTTTTTGATTACCAAGTTAATTATTCATATTCCAATGTTAAAACTCATCTCTCGATTTATGAATCAACACATAAGAATACATCATTTAATGGCCAGTAAAATGACACAAAATTAAGCACATGAATAATTAAAGTGCAACAAAATCATAGGCACAAAAATTGGAATTAATTAAACAAACTTCGTAATTGAATCATAATTCAACCCTAGAACACTGGGGTTTAATTGTTCATACTAAAATAACCAAATAATCTTGTCCACAAGTTGTTCATAACTAAACAAGAAATAAAGAAAAATTAAACCCGGAAGATTATATCTGCCTCTAATCTTGAATTGCATGAATGTCCTTGATCTTGTTCTTCGCGATGCTTTTCTCTGCTGTATTCCTCTGCTCTCAATCTTAGGGTAGGATCTAAAGTGTCTGAATTTTGTGAATTAAAACCCTTAAATAACAAGTATAGAAAAGTTCAAAAATAGGTCAAAATCAGATAAGCCCAGATGAACCGTGACCTTGCTCGCGACCGGTCTGCCCGCAACTCACGTCGCAAATCCACGTGGCGACATGTGTCCTGACGTGGCAACATACCCGCGATACCCGCGATCGGAGTCGCGAATTTTCCTCTCTCGGACCCCCTCACAATCGCGACTCGTCAGCGGCCAAGCCATTGGTCACCTGCCCGCAGGCGTACTCGCGGGTCTTCTTCTGGCTCATTTTATCCTGTCTTTTCGATCCACTTTCTTCACGTCATTCTCTTAGGACTTCATTATACTTCCTTCCTTCAAAGCATCCAAAATTAAGGATGAACTTGCAAAATTTGCCAAAGTCTACCAAACTCCAAAATCAAGTGAAAAGACGAATAAATTGAGATGAAACACACCAAAATCATGCAACACATAACATAAAAGTGTACAAAAAATGGTATAAAATCTCAATTTATCACTAATTATCAAAATAAATAATGGACTTGATCATATATCTAAAAAATATTATGTAATAAAACAAAAAATTAGAAAATCTAGAAATAAAAGAAAAGAACAAAAAGCAAAATGATGGCCCCGGACGAGTCTAATAGAGTTTTGAAGGGGGGGGATTGAATAAACTCTTTTTCAAACTTAATTTAAACGCAGAATAACTGGGCCCTGACTCGTTTATGTTGAGACTGATTAACCGAACTATTCAGTTGAGATTTCAGTTTGTGTGTGAAGTCATGTGCAATTTAAAGATAGACAAGACTGAGGCAGAGTACAACACACGATGATTTTATAGAGGTTCGAAGCCTTAAAACTTATACGTCGTCTCTTCCTTCTATTCGAAGGGTAATTCACTATATAACTTGATGTTACACTTATACAAATTATACAATGAAATGAAGAGTTGAACCTGGTAATAATTAGTTTCTTTATACCGTTACCTCAGCTGGTTCGACGACTCACTCTTACAGTCTTCGATAGGTAGCTATTGCGGTGGTAGTTTCTTTAGCGGCGGCTTACACTTAGACGAAGAGTTGGGTGCTATTGGCGACTTTACAAAGTTTTAGATCTCTTTTGATTTTCAAGAGTTTGAGTCTTGAACTTGCGTGTCAACTGGTTGTGCTTCTTGAACTAAGTTGGAGTTGACAAGGTGATGAATGAGGAGAGAGCTTTTAACAAGACTGATTTTTCGACAAATGGGAAGTGAATGATCTACTTAAGTTCCAAAGCTCTCTATTGTGTGTGATTCTACTAGACGTGATAGATTGAGAGATCTTCAAATTCTAGCTATTACAATTTTCTCTTGTGTCTTTACTAGAATCTAGTTTTATAAACTGATGCATAGATATTCTATAAGGCTACCCACATCAGTGACCTCCTCCAACCCAACCTTTAAATAAAATATTAATTTCTCTCTCCTCCACATCCACAACCTCCAACTTTATATTATTTATACTCCCATCAGTGACCTCATCCAACCCAACCTTTAAATAAAATATTATTTTTTCATTTTCTTCCAACCTACATAAAATATTTATCATTTTATTTTTTAATAAGAACATGTTATTAAAATAATATTTTTCTCTTGCATTTAAAAAATATTAATTATTTTTAATTGCATAATTATCAAAAAATTACCCATACAATTATAAATTCATAATTTGCTTCACAACAAAATAAAAATTACAAGAGTGAAAATATAATTAAATAAACTACAATGAGACACAAGAAATTTTAAATTACGAGTGCATAAAACGTAAATTACATATTTAATTAGTGCCGAATTTTTCCCATATGTGCTCGATCAAATCCTCTTTAAGAGCTCTATGAGCCTCTCTGTTGTGAAGTTGATCTCTATTAGTCATATAAGCCGATAAACTTGCGATGCGTTCAGTAGAGTAGTGGAAAGGTTCGGTATCTCCTCCTGAAGACACATCTGTCAAAAACTCTGTGGGATCATAATAGTTTTGGTATGTGTCTCGTTCATCCTCCACAATCATATTGTGTATGATGATACAAGCCATCATAATTTTTCCCATCAAAACCTTGTCCCAAACAAGACATGGGCGTCGAATAAATGCAAAACGGGCTTGTAGAACTCCAAAGGCCCGCTCTACATCTTTTCTAGCAGCCTCTTGGTGTTGAGCGAACAACTTATGCTTTCGAGTCATAGGAGATGTGATTGACTTTACAAATGCAGCCCATGAAGGATATATGCCATCGGTGAGATAATATGCTCTATCATTTTGGCGACCATTGACGATGTAACTAACCTGTGGTGCTCGGCCTTCTAAAACATCACTAAAAATTGGAGAACGGTGGAGAACATTAATATCATTGCACGCACCTGGTGTTCCAAAAAATGCATGCCATATCCATAAATCATATGATGCAACAGCTTCCAAAATGACTGTTGGCTTTCCACTTCTCCCTGTAAATTGCCCTGCCCAGGCATTAGGACAATTTTTCCATTCCCAGTGCATGCAATCAATACTACCAATCATGCCAGGAAAACCACGTTGCTCTCCAACATAGAGTAGTCTTGCCAAATCTTGTTGATTAGGCTTCCTAAGATATGTGTCACCGAAGCATGAAATGACACCTTCTACGAAATGGATGACAGCATCTCTTGTTACCGTTGCACTCATTCGTAAGTATTCATCAACGACATCGGCTGATGCCCCATAAGCCAATACCCTCATAGCTCCTGTACATTTTTGCAATGGTGAAAGACCTTTTCTACCCGTGCAATCTGGCCTCTGTTGAAAATAGTCATCATTGGTAGTAACGGCCTCCACTATACGAAGAAAAAGTGATTTCTGTATGCGAAATCATCGTCGAAAGAGCTCCGGAGAATACGTCGGATTAGAGACAAAATAGTCTTTCATCAAACGCTCTTCACCATTTTCACGTTCCCTATCACAATACCTTCTTCTGACTGTAGAAGTTTGAGCTCCTACAACCAGATTGGGATTGTTTATGAGCACATTCTGGATTATACTATCAACTTCACGATATTTTTCATAACCTCGCTCTAGCCATTCATCAAGTTCGTTAGAATCAGAATTAGAACTTGAGTTTGATTCAACATCAGAATTTTCATGTGCAGACATTTTTCTAAAGTGAAGTTGAAAGATGTGGTAAGGTATTGAGGATTTTGTTTGAGTTTCTTTTGATGTGTATTTTCTGAGATATGTATAGACAAAGCATGGGCTGGTCGACAAAAGCATGTCATTTATCAAGAAATCAATTTGATATAAAGTGGAATCCAATACATGTGATGGCCGACAAAAGCATGTCATTTATCAAGAAATCAATTTGATATAAAGTGGAATCCAATGCATGTGATGGCCGACAAAATCAATTTGATATAAAGTGGAATCCAATGCATGTGATGGCCGACAAAAGCATGTCATTTATCAAGAAATCAATTTGATATAAAGTGGAATCCAATGCATGTGATGGCCGGCAAAATCAATTTGATATAAAGTGGAATCCAATGCATGTGATGGCCGACAAAAGCATGTCATTTATCAAGAAATCAATTTGATATAAAGTGGAATCCAATGCATGTGATATACTTAACTTTACTCTTGCATATAAATTGAAATGAGAGTATAAGAATCCAATGCATGATTGAGATGCATGAGGTTTGTACAAAAAGAAATTGACAAGGCATAAAGAATCCAATGCATGATTGAGACTTATGCATGCAGGTTTGTACGAAAAGAATAAGAGAAATAGATATGCATAAAATACATTAATTATTTATAGAGTGAGGAAAAGACATCTCACAATTACAAACACACACATCTCATAATTACTAACACACACATATCATAATTACTAACACACATCTCACAATTACAATTACATTAATTTAATTTTGCCCAAACACAAGGGCAAGTAGTCGACGTTTTATCTCTTCATCTTCTGGAGATAAATGATCTCTCGCCAACAAAGTATTCAACATTCTTTTCTCCATCTTCAAGTGATTCATTTGGAGCTTTTGGCTCTCCAATTCAAGTTTCTTAGCAAATAACTCATTTTCACTTTCTCTGGTCAGCCTCAAGGCACGAAGTTCTGCAGCAACTTCAGATCCAGCTTGTGTTGCCTTACCTTTTCCTTTCTTTTTTGACTTATCTCTTCCCATGGGACGAGACATAGTCGAACCTTCATTAGTTGGAGTTTCTGGATTCGAAGGAATATGATACTCCCCATCTTCAGAAGTCCTTGATCTTTTGGTGCTGCCACCACTTTCTTCATCATCTCCCATTTCGCTATCTGGGCGGAGCCGTGTTGCATCATAATGAGAGGATGCAGCCCACCTTGGATGTTTACTCATAACATCATTATAAACAACCAAGTCTTGAAATTTGCTGCCACCTGCTTCATAAATTGTATGAGCTTCCATCTCGATATCCTTCTGGCTCATTCCACTTCTTTTCCTCCGATTTGCTTCCTCTAGAGCAGCAACCCACTTGCCTGCATTTTGACTAAGTCGTTTGAAACGACATTTCATTGATTCGATATTTCTTGGGTTGATCTCATCTGGATTTTCTGCTTGACTTTTGTGATACTCCGCATGCACATTCGACCACATCGTCTTCCCCTTTTGACCTTTTCCACGCACACTATCTTCGCTTAAATAGATCCAAGATGACATAAGGGTTACATCTTCTTTCACGCACCAACTTATATTTTTTCCTCCTTTCTGATTTCGATTTGGGTGTGGAACATTTCCAAACAAATTGCGAGAAATATTTTGTGTCGTGGGAAATTCTTCAGAAGTAGGAATTTGAGTGAGGTTTGGCGAAAATTGAGAATTTTGATAATATTGAGAATCTTGTTGATTTTCTGAATTTGAAATATTTTGAGGGTGAAAGTATGATCCAAAGTTTGGCAAATTTTGGGAGTCATCAAAATAATTTGGGTGGTTTGGATCCATAGATTAAGATGAAGAAGAAATATGGGATTGATAATTTGTAGAGAGAAAATGTGTGAGGAAAAGAGAGTTTTAAGTTGTGTGTAAAAACATATCAATATTAGGCTCTATTTATAGATAATTTTTTTTTATGAATTTTGATATAATTTTATTTTTTTAATTTTTTATAATTATATAAAATATTTATGATATAAATATATATCTATAAATTAAAGTGGCACCCAATGAAAGGGTGCCACATGGCATCACTTTTTCTCCATGCCCTTGAGGCTGCCATCCGCCTCAAGTCACCATGTATTGTGACTTTTGAATTTTTTTGTTTTGTTTTTGTTTTGTCTTTTGTGGATGACCCCAAGTGGGGGTCACCAATGGGGATGGTCTAAGAGCTTACACTTTCAGGTATATATATTTTTAAACACATGTAAAGGAAGGCTAGCCAGTATTCTCTTTGACTAAGTTCTGATTCCTCTTATTTATAGAGGAATGAATTGAATATGACTGTTGTTTATCTTTGAGTTTAATTTGTCCTTTTGCGGGTTGGTCAAGGAGACCGTTGGTGAACTCAGAATGTCTAGCATTTATGTTTGAGTTGACTTGTCATGTCAGGCTCTATGCTGCTTGTTGTGGTTCAGTCGACATTCTTCAGTTTAGAAAGGCTCAATTAAGAGTATTGTTCTTCAGTTGTAAGAATCTTCAGTTCAGTTCCGTGGAGAGCTTATTTGGTGACCTTCACTTCAGTTCAGTTCTTAGGCGGACTCAGTTGGTGCCTTCACTCTAATTCAGTTTGACTGAGTTCAGTTCAGTTTTCTTGATTTCAGTGTTCGTTTATTTCTGACATCTCATCAAAACTTTGAAACTTCCTTCATTATTTTGACTAACACAAAATAAAAAAAAAATTCAAAAGGAGAAAATGAGAAATTTTCAAAAGGAAAATTTGAAAAAGAAAAGGAATTAATGTCAAGTATCATTGTATCAAAATAAATGGTAGCTTTGATTATGTACCTAAAAAATATTAAGTACTAAAAGAAAAAAAAAATGGACATAGGTAGATATAAAAGAGAAGATCGAAAACAAAAATGAAAGGAAAAAAAGAAAAAAAAGAAAAAAAAGAAAAAAAAGAAGAAAAATTAAAAGTAAAGAAATGGAAAAGTAAAAAAAATCATGTTAATTATCAAAATAAATGATGAGCTTATACATAAAAAATATTAAGTAATAAAAGAAACAAAAATTAAAAAAAGGATAGAAATAAAAGAAAATATCGAAAAGAAAAATAAAAAGGAAAAAATTAAAAAGAAAAGAAAAAGGAAATGAAATAATGTTAATTATTAAAAAAATGTGGACTTCATCATCTACCTAAAAAATATTAAGTAATAACAGAAAAAAAAAGAGATATAGATAAAAGAATAGACCCAAAAGAAAATAAAAGAAAAAAATGAAAAGGGAAAAAATTGAAAAAGAAACTATTAGAATTTGTTGATTGAACAGTTCTGAATTTCAGATGTAAACAGCAAAGTTATACTTAATGTTGAAACTAGTGTTTCCACTATACCTTCAACGTGCAGCAGAAGAGTAAATAACACTTTGCACAAAATATGTTTTAAATCACACTATTTACGGTGTGTGATTTCTTCAGGGCAAAATTCACTAACATAAGTAAAATACAAAATCAATACAAGTGTTGTCTCGATTCACTCCCTTGACAACATTGCATACAACATACAAGAGAATAGAGATCTATCTCAGCTCCACTCACTTGAACAGTATCACGAACAAACACTATCTAAACAAATAGATAGAAACAACACGTCAATCTAAAAATCATAAGACTCTCAGATTAAACTATCTACCCTACACACACAACTGAATCTAGGCTTCAGTTGATTGGGACACTAGACAGATGTTGAGGAGAATGTCTTGAATCTCCAAGACGATACTAGATGCAAGTTTCAGAACTTCTTACAAATCACGGTGATAATCCTGCTTGCACGAATGATTTTAAGATCTAAGAAGACCTTAAATACTCTCTTTCAACTCCCCATTGATGTAGTGGTCTTGAGATAATTGTTTTCTACTATGTGCTTCACACGTTCTTCAACATCGTGTAATAGTAGCAGTTACTCCAGTCAGCCACATTCACCTGCAATGGTTAGTGTTTAAGATAGAGTGGAAACATCATGTTCCCTGGAAAATCCGAACAGACTTTGACTAATTCAATGTCTTACAAAATCTATGAATTACCACAAATTTAATTCACCAATAAATCCCTGAATACGTGGAAATTAAAATGTGATATAAATCACTAAATAATCAGATTAATTTAAAATAAATTAATCTTAAATATCCGAAAATGATAAGATTAGCTTCCAGAGATTTGTACTCGATGTCATGAGAATGACAGAGCACATCCGATACAACATTGACTTCAATGTTATTGTCCGAAGCGATAACATCATTCGGAACACATCATTCTCAACAATCTCTCCTCTTAATCTTATGCTTTATGTACAAAACATAAAAAGCTCAATATTTACAATTAGAGCCGCAGCGGAATACGAACAAAAATTTGGAGTTGTAAAAACTCCCCCTTAAGGTTTGCTCCCTCTTAAGTTATTACCTGAAAAAATACAACATATCAGGAGACTTAGACCTAAGAATTTGTTGATCAGCATGGGGTTAAACATATAAACTTTGTCACGCAAATAAATTTCCTCATATTTTATCTTAAATTGATCACACATATCAGGAGACACATTTGAATAAAATTCAGTAATGACTTCAAGATCGAATGTTGATAGCTCAATCACAGACTTCCATAGACCCCTCTCTTTTAAAAACAAATCTATCTCATATATCTTAAAGCTTAGCACATCTATCTATTTTTTAACACGCATGGGATAAAGATCAATAGACTTATGGATGGATTTAGCATGCTTAGAGTAAAAGATTTTACTAAAAGCAAAAAAAACATTATGAGGGAACCCTGAAGGATAAACTGGGTCAGAGTCACCTGAGTCAGCATCGTTTTTCACATCAACTGATCGAGATGGAGGTGTGACTATCTGCCTTGCTGTTTCGGAAGAAACCAATTCCGGAGTGGTTTCTGGTGTATGAACTTTATTCTTAGAACTAAAGGTGGCTTTCAGTTTCTCTTCAGCTTCTGAAGTCTTCAACAGTGTTGGATCATGAAGATCTAACTGCTTGGAAACATTAGCAATAGGTTGATCAGAATGATGTTCATCTAGCTTTGGAACATCAGTCTCAACATCATCTTGATCTCCATCTTTAGGATTTTTAGGAGGGGTTCTTATCTTCATTGGTGGAGTCAGACTCATTCTTAAGAGTTCGCACATTTTTCTCTTCCAATTTGTGAGTCCTTCTCGCATTTTTGCTTGAGCATTTGCCAATTTCCTCATTGACCTTTACATTATAACTGTGAAGTCTTTTAGACTTACTAGTAGGGCAGCTCTTCTTCTTCTCCGCTAGAACTTGAGTGTATGCCCCTAGATCTAGATCTATAGGGTTGATTTCTTCTCCTAAAAGTACCTGTTGAAGAGGTGTGGGGTTTAGGACTATTGTATTGTCAGGAGCGCCACTTTCTTCCATGGCAATGTCAGATTGTTCCTTTGGAGATGATGAGGGCTTATCAGACTCATACTTTTGTTCTTCAGAGGTTACTCCCACTGTTGTAGTGATTGCAGGAGTAGATATTTCAGAGGGAGTCGGAATGGAGGTTCCAGCAGGTGTAAAAGCAGAAGATGTAGTGCCTATGGTCTTCTCGAACATCTACTTCACCATCTTGTATGTGGCTATGAAATCCCTTGGTTCTACCATTTTTGTAATTGTGAAAAGCTTTGAGAGAGAAAAAGAAGAGTGAAGATGAAAAGACTCGAGAGAAATTTGTGAGAGAAAAAGTAATAGTGACTCTCAAAAGAAGATATACTCTTGTTTTCCTCAAATATCGGACCTATAGAGCCATCCCATCAATCAACACGCCTCTCTTGCTTATCATAATATTAAATTTAAAAATGGAAACTAGTGGATAGGATTATCACATATCAAGTACTCATCACATTACAAATTCAAAAAGTGTATCTCTTTGGGCCTCATTTTTTTAAAATTAAATACAGAAATAAACCACACACAAAGAAACTTAATACTATTTAAGGCATACTTTTCTGAAATATCATATCTCAATGCACTTCAGTAATAATATCGGATGCAACATTAGGAGAACAGTGAATGAAAAATGACCAATTACTTATCATATTTTTAGAGGAACACACTTCCGTAGTGAGCGTCATGTGCCTTCTTTCTTAGTAATAGTAATTAATCTAAAATACATTACCTTACCACATTTTTGCTTGAGAACATCGTCGCTGCGAACGTTGTGTCCTGAGTTATTAAGTAGTAATCATGCATTTCAACGACACAACATGATTTATGACATTAAATCTCACTCTTGTGCTTTTAGTCTTATATCAAGGCAATTTCTTCATTCATAAATAAACTTTATTTTAAACTTTAAGCAGCCCTTTTCTTTTTCTGCGCAATGAGACAAGATTTCATCATAGTAATTCTTGAATAAGAATTAAGAGGAAAGTATAAAAACAAATAAGAGAAACTAATGTTGAGTATTACACATAAACACACAACTTAACATCAGTAATACTAAAGAATTAAATCACACACATTCCGAGAGACTTTCTTAAAGAGGAAAATCTCTCGAAGTCAAGAGGCTTAGTGAAGATATCAGCAATTTGATTCTCAGTAGATATGTACTCAATTTTAATGATTTCCTTCTCTACAAAGTCTCGAATAAAATGATGTTGGATGTCAATGTGCTTAGTACAAGAATGTTGAACATGATTCTTAGAAATTTCAATCGCACTCGCATTATCACACAACAATGTTAGAGAAGGGCTTGACATACCGTAGTCACTCACTATTTGATTCAGCCTTACCAATTGGGCACAATAGCTTGCAGCTGCAACATACTCAGATTCGGCTATGGATAAGGATACACAATTTTGTTTTTTGCTTATACATGAGACAAGGTTGCTTCCAAGGTAGAAACATCCTCCACTTGTGCCTTTTCTATCATTCATATTACCTGCCCAATCTGAATCACTATATCCAACAAGACTTGTGTTAGTGTCCTTACTGTACCTAATTCTAAATTCAATCGTACATGCAACATAGCGAATGATTCTTTTAACAACTTTCAAGTGTGATTATTTAGTTGAGATTGGTATCTCGCACACACTTCAACACTGAACATTATATTAGGTCAGCTAATTGTTAAATAAAGCAAGCTTCTAATAATTTCTCGATGCATAGTTGGGTCGACATCGACTCCAATATCATCACGGCTCAGCATTTCGGACGATCCCATGGAGGTCTTCATTGGTTTGGTAGCTTTGAGTCCAAAGCATTTAATCAGTCCCTTGGCATACTTACTTTGAGAGATAAAGATCTCATCTTTATCTTGCTTGATTTGTAACCTAAGAAAGTTACTCAATTCACCTATCATGCTCATCTCAAACGTGTTGTTCATCCCATCTACAAACTCTTTAAGAAAGTTAGAGCAAGTAGATCCAAACATTGGTCATCAGCATATATTTATGCTAATGTGATGTGATTGTAAATCTTCTTGATGAATAACGTTTTATAAACTTGACCCTTGGAGAAACAAACTCAATTAAAAACCCAGTTAGTCTTGTATACCAAGCTTTAAGAGCTTACTTAAGACCATACAAAGCTTTTTTCAATTTTAAAACATGCAATGGTTTCTCTTGGCATTTAAAACCTTTTGGTTATTCCACAAACACTTTCTCATTCAAACAACCATTTAAAAAAGCACTCTTTACATCCATTTGATGTAAGGTAAAACCTACGTGACATGCAATGGCAAATAGAAGACGAATAGACTCAATTCGAGCAATGGGAGCAAATGTTTCATCATAGTCAATCATTTCTAATGAAATGTATCTTTGTGCAACAAGTGTGGCTTTGTTTTCTGACCACATTCTCTTACTCATCAATTTTTTAAAAAAAATCCAGTTAGTTCTTATCACATTTTTATTTTTAGGCCTATGAACCAATTCACATACGTTATTTTAAACAAATAGAATGAGTTCATCATGCATAACATCTATCCAAAATTCATCCTTTAAGACTTCTTTGACATTCCTAGGTTCAACATTGGATAAGAAACATGCAACAGACACATAGTTACACACTGATGACATGCACAAAAGTTTTACCATTTCAGCAACCTCAGCTGGACTCTTTGTTCTAGTTTAGACCCCTTAAGACTCATCTCTAATGATTTGGGAGATATAATGATCTTTCTTGATTCTCTTTGTTGGGATACATCATGGTTCATTTTGAGAAAGAATGTAGAGTTCTTTATCACTTTCTGAAGTAGCACTTGAGCTCGGAGTTTGAGGCGATATTGTTTCTTTTCTCGAAGATGAGAGAACATCATTTCTGACATCAGCACTTCCTGAGTTACTTTTATTAACGTCACTTTAATCCCTTCTCAGTAGCTTCAGGTCTTTCAAGGAGATATGAAACATCATCCTCTTCTGTTCTTGAAGTCAACCCGGCATGATCATCAAACACAACATTACTAGCCTCTTGAATAGCTTTAGTTCTCAAGTTTAACACTCGACATGCTCAGCTGTTTTGAGCATATCCCACGAAAAGTCATTTGTCACTTTTGGAGTCAAACTTTTCCAGATGATCTCTGTTATTCAGAATGTAGCAGACATATCCAAGGTATGAAGTATTTGAGATTTGGCTTTCTTTGCTTTAGAATCTCATATGAAGTCTCTTTTCTCCTTGATCAAAGGTAGACTATATTCCCAATGTGGCATACAATGTTGACATCTTCAGCTCATAATTTATTTGAGAATCCTTTTGACTGCAACATTGTACATGACATTTCTTGCAGAGTTCGGTTCTTTCTTTCCACTACTCCATTTTGCTCTAGTGTCTTTGGGGCTGAGTATTCATGAAAGATACCTTTCTTTTCACAAAAATCATCAAAAGCAGCATTCTTAAATTCTTATCCATGGTTAGTTCTTACACTGACAATGTTAGTGTCAAACTGTAGACACATTGTGCGGTAAAACTTTCTGAACATCAAAAACGTTTCAGACTTATCCTGCAAAAATTCTACCCAAGTGTAACATGAAAAATCATCAACAATAACAAGGATAAAACTTTTACCGCTCATACTTCTTATGCCAAAAAGCCCCATTAGATCCATGTGTAGGAGTTCAAAACAACTAGTAGTGAGATATTCACCCAGACTTTTATGAGACACTCTAGTTTGCTTTCTCTTTTGGCATGCACCACACACAACATCATGATCAAAAGTCAGCTTAGGTACACCTCTAACAGCATCAGAATCAACCAATTTTTTTAAGTGCACCATGCTTACATGACCAAGTTTTTTATACATCAATTGTGTTTCATTATTCACAGTCATGTTGCATTTTTTATCTTTATCAGCATGATAACAATTGTTAGAAGCACGACTTCCAAACATAATTCATTTATCGTGTTTGTCAAAAACCTCACAAGTGTTTTTATCAAACTTAACGTGCATTCCATCATCACATAACTAACTGATGCTGATCAAGTTAGTTGTTAAACCATCAACATGCAAGATATTTTACAGGTTGGGAAAATTCTTGACATTCAAAGTACCCTTACCAACAATACTTCCTTGAGCATCTCCACCATAGCTAACCTTACCTTTGTTAGTTTTGGTATAGTCTTCAAAAAATTCCATATTACCTATCATGTGTCGAGAACACACACTATCGAAATACAAAGTACCTGCAATATTAGCCTTCAATGAGGTATACACATCATTGCAAATGTGTTTCACTTTCTTTGATTGCTTTTGCTTTTGGTTTGTCAATGTGCTGATTGATGTTGTTCTTCCAGTTGTGACATCATCATGATATCTAAAGCAATATAGTTTGATATGCCCGCGTTCTTGACAATAATGACACACATATCTTCAATTTTTTGAACTTTCACATTGCTTTTGATCTGCAGTTATATAAACTGTACATGCAAGTTCAATATCATGTATATGAACATTATAATGAACATGCAAGGTCAGAAAGATAAACTGAAAGTAGATAAATGGCACGAGATTTATAACCCTGTACGATCAACTGATCTACGTAAGGGGGACTTCACAAATCCGTGAGAAATAATCCACTACTCCGTTGCAAGGTTACAAAGGCTATTACACGATGACCTCTCATCACTCGACCCATTTTCTACACACTACAACCTCTTTTGATGGACTGAATTGTAAGATCCCCTTACAATCTAGACTCTCTCTAGTTCCCACAGAAAATATCTCTCGAGACTCCTTTAAAGATGTGTATGAAAGAATTTCAAACACAGACTAGACACACAATGATCACAAGGATCAAACCTAGTCTACCCGAATACTATATGCTTCAAAGATGAAGTCTCTTAGACTCTCTACCCTTTGTGTATTCGTAAACTCAGTGCTCTCTAAACTAGTTTGATTCTCGGGCTATTTATAAATACAAGATATAGCCTAAACAAGGTAATCAGATTGTCCTAATTTGACACAAACTCTACAAGGAAACTTTCCTTGTTTAAATCGGACAACTCTTAGCTTAGAATCCTTCCTTGATAGAACTCGCTTCTTTCCTTCTTAATCTTCATCTTCGAATAAGACAACTTCTATTCTGAAACATCTATCTTGAAAAGGCATCTTCAACTACTTGAAATCAACTTGGCACGTATCTTGAAAACCTTCTAGACAACCATGTACATGATCATGTTCACGAACATGCTCAAGTACATTCTTCGATCTTCAATCAGATTGGCAGCGGAATGTTCATATCATAATGTCCAGAACATGGTCTTCAAACTTGAAAAACCAAAACCTTTGTGTTCTTTGAATTTGCATAAAGATCATGACAATCCCAAATACTTTAGTGCAGATGACATTAACATGATCAATATTTTTCTTAACATTGTCCGCTATTGCACTTGAGTTGTTACCTTTAACAAACTGAACAATATTGTTGTTAGTAAATGACAAAGATGATTTGTTTGAGAAACCCAAATATGCTTTGTCAGTCTGTCCTAATGTCAGGACTTTGTTTAGTGCAGAGGTTCCTTGGTTCCACTGTTGAATGGTTTTTGAAGTATCATCTCCGTTTTTCTTTAGTCTGCTAATCTCAACATCACTTTTGGTAAGGCAAATTTCAAGGTTAATAATTTTCTCTCTCAGGATCTGATTCTCTTCCATGAGAAGTCTTAGTTCTTTTATTTGAGCAGTCCACTAGTAGCAGACTTCAGTCATAACATTGTACAACTCTTGAAGTGATGTTGCTTGATTTTGTCGTATTTCATTTCCAAAACATGACTGAATTCCTCTAACAAGGTCATTTCATACCAGTTTATTGTGTTGGGAGAGACTTCAGCAACCTTTTCTTCAACATTAGGGAACACTTCATCTTCAACTTTAAGGTCTTCATCATCAAACTCATCAAGTTCTTCAAGATTTTCTAGAGCTTCAATTACCTGATCATCATCTTCTTCTCCAACCTTAACGAATAGTACGTTTTGATCTGTACATGTTTCTTCATCAGAGTCATCACTAAGGATAATATTGAAGTTGTTCATTTATCTTCTACGTGCGGTTGGATATTCATTCGAGTAATGTCCAAAACCAGAACATGCTCTGCACTGAACTGAGTCAATATCTTTCCCAGAGTCGATAGCTTCCATCCTTGAAGAGGATTTTCTCGAACTCGATGAGGAGAAGGTGGATGAATCAAATAGCCAACGAGGTTTGATGTTGGAAGTATTCTTCTTCATAAATGGAACAAGAGAATTGAACTTCTTAATCAAGAGTGCAACACTCAAATGCTCAGCTTCATTAATTTCTTAAAGACTGTCAACATCATCTTGGACATTGGTCGACACAATTGTCATCTGGAGAACAATTCCCTTCGTATTTGAGTTTAACTTCTGGTTTTGTAAATTCAATTCAAATGTCAGCAGAATACTGACAGCTTCACTCAGGCTCATGGTTCCCACATCATGTGCTTCCTCTATTGCCAAGATTTTCATGTTAAATCTCTCAGGAAATGTGTGAAGCATTTTGCTTACCATATTTTCATTGCTAATAGGGCATCTTAGTGCGGTGGATTCATTGTTGATTTCATACAACCTTTCTGTATATGATGAGATTGTTTCTTTTTCAAGCATGCATAGAGTCTCAAACTTGAAAATGAGTAATCTCAACTTGGTTTGTCGTACACTTACGGAACCTTCACAATGTTCCTAAAGAATATTCTATGCTTGATGTGCAATAACACAATTACACACCATCTTGAAACATGGAACATCAACTGAAATAAAAATAGCATTCAAGGCTCGAGAGTTAATATTTGAAATTGTTCTCTCATCAGCCGTTCATTGGGTTTCTGGAGTTAACACAAAATTACCATCTAGACCTTCCTTCCTTGGTGGTATCTATGGTTCAATTATTGTCATCCATGCTCTTTCATAGATAGACTTGATGTAAATCTTCATTCGAGATTTCCACATAGCATAATTTATGTCATTGCTATCAAGAGGAGGAGGTCGACATTGGCTGATTTGAATATCCATCACAATCTTCAAGCAATATCGGATTGGGTACTTAGTGTGTCAAGTACCGGCTCTTGATGCCACTTGTTAGAATTTGTTGCCTGAAAAGTTGTGAATTTTAGATTTTGGTAACTAATCAGTAGAAAATGATATGTAATTAATATATGATGATATAGATGAGTCACAATATATATATATATATACTCCATCCATTTTATTATGATTATTATTTTAACTTTTTTATTTTGTGTAAAAATATTTGTTGGTTTATATATTTTCACAATCTCTCTCCCAATTTTACACTATCTCAAACCCTAAAAATATATTGAGAGAGAAAATGTTATCTTTTTTTAGGAAAATATAAGTGAATAAAATTTTATATCATATATAAGGGATGAGTATATTAGTCCATAAAATTAATTATTAATTCTAAATAAAAAGAACTAAAACAAAAATCAAAACAAAATGGGTGAAATATATATATGCAAGGGAAGAAATAGTAAATGTTTATTAGATAATTTATTGATATATTACATTACATTTGTTAACAATCTATTAATAGTATAAGATGTATATATTTTGCACGTGTTTAAAATAATACCAAAAATTATAAATAAACGTACTCGGTTATTAAAAATTAAAATTATTACTTTATATAAAGATGTAGATTTATCACTTCAACATAGTGTCATATTTTTCCCATGTGTCATATGTGCAACGCAAATAAGCAATATCTGAATGTCCCATTAAATATAGAATGATAAGATAGCCACTTAAATATGCATGAATTTCACACTTTTATCGTTGCAAGTTGAAATGATGTTGAAATTGTCAGGAAAGAAAATTAAAAAAAAAATCCCCATACAACTAAAGTTGATGCATATACTTCACATCCTTTTGTTTTTGCATGCCCTCGCAGTTACAATAATTGAAACTTCTTCTATAAAAAAAATATAAAAATTGAGACTTATTAAACCACATTTATAGGATGAAGGGGTGGTTCATAAACAGCAAGACCTTTTTGAAATTTAATTATATTTTCCTTCCCTAAGTAAATGTTGGAATATTCGTAGAAATCTGAATCTTAGAATAAATTTGTTAATTTGTTAATTTGTCAATCATTTGAGATATATATTGTAATTAGTTGTATTCTCTATCTTTCAAATTAATTGTAGCTTTAGAAATTTTTTAAAATATTATCATCATTTTTCATATTTTCACACACTCTCTCAATTTTAATCATGAATTTATTAAGAAAAATACATATTAATATAATTTGATATAGGATATAGAGAGAGAGAGAGAGAGATTAAGTATATTTGTCAAAATTATTGCTTATTAATTCTGCAAAAAAATTTAAAACGACAGTTAATTTGAAACTGAGGGGGCGGTTCATTGTATAAAAAAAATGGGTTGCTACTTCGATTTTCTAAAGATATGGGTCAACATACAACTCAATCGTACTAGAGTGAATTTTGCACCTTCACATAGTAATGGCGCATTAATCGTTTTAAAAATCACGGAGATTTAAGTTTTAAGAAATAAAAGTAGAACATTCACTTCAAAATAATAATTTAATTTGAATGACAATAATGTTGTATTCACCCAGTGTCATGTCAAGTCTGTGGGGGCACTTGTTTTGCCAAAGTGGAAGAGGACAAAATGAATGAGAAAAAAAAAGTCATTATCAAAATATCAAATTTAATGCCTACATGGAGTGAACAAAATACGTGCTTTGGAAATGGAAATAGAAAATTCAAATTTATAGTTACAGGCCAATATTAATTTAGTGGGGTAGTATCTTCCCTACTCCCTAGCCATTCGAATTTTTTAAATAAAATTAAATAATTATGGTAGCAATTCATAAATGATAATCACTCCTAGTAATTCTTCATAAATTACTACCTAATTAGAGTTCATTTTTTATATTTAAATATATTATTTGTATGCATGAATAATATTCACATGGCAATTTCATCAATAATCACAATATATTATTTTTTATATCTTAATTGAGTAAATTGTTGCTAGAATTGTGTGTATTATTAAATTCACGGTGGAAATGAGAAGAGTGGGGTAAGTATATTTGTCCTTCTTCAACTTTTTCCCCATTTTTTAATATTATTTTATTTCTCCAAATCAAACGTGAACCACTCTTACATTTTGGAAAGGAGTTGTTCCCCACCTTAAATTGAATATTGAATTATAGCCACACACCCAGTTTAACAATAAATCAAATGCGCGCAAAATGCATGATTGATGTACAATAATATAACAACTATTCCAAATTAAATTCTTTTATAAAAAAAAAACTATTCTAAATGATATTAACTATAAATATTTTATGCATTTATTAACTCAATACCAACTGATAGTAGATTTAGTGTCAATATAATAAAATGAATTTGTATTTTGTTTACGGTGATAAAACCACTTCTGGTCAATAGTGTTTTTTCTTCGCAATCTTAAATCTCAACTCCTACCTTCTCCTTTTAGAAAAAAAAAAAAAAAATTTACTTTCATTGTTGGTTTCTCACATGTGTATTGTAGTGACGTATTCTTTAATTAATGTTCATCTTTTCTTTTTGTTTCAAAGTTTTGTTATCTTTTGCGTACTTATTGATCTAGCTAATTTTGAACGTTGGATCTTTGATGTGATTCAATTTATTTCTCAAAAAAAGAAAAAAAAAACTCCTAAGTCCTATCTTCCAATTCGAGAGATAAAAGAAAAGGATTATCAAGAGAAATGAACTTTAAATTTGGAGTGGCTTTGCTAAGAAGCGCGCAGTATTTATTAATACGGGCATGAAGATAATGGAGATTCAGTTCATTGGGCCCAAGAAATCCGAGAATGGCCCAAATAATATGGACACCAAAAAAAGTTGTTTTTGCAGGTACCAAACTCCAAATTAGTGTGACATTCTTTTTGTAGAGGACGAGTAATAATGAAAACTATTATATATATACATATTGATAATTTGATGTTTTATGAATAATATGTTGTGGAAGAAGCTACATCTAATAATGTAAATTACTTAAATATATGCACAACGAAAATCTCAATCAAATATTCAAGTATCACAATCTTCCCACTCAATAGATCAAGCAGTAAACTACGAGCAATTGATGCCAAATATGCACACACAAAGCAATTAAAATGACACCGTAATTTTTACATGGAAAACTCCTCAAATCAATAAAAAATCACTGGACCTAGTCCAGAGAAATCTCCACTATGTAATCACAAGTTATACAATGTAGTGTCTCTACTTACAATAGGAGAATCACTAGACCATCACCAAATTGGAAATATCAAGAACGCAATTCTTAGAATACACAAATGAAATTAGGTGGAGGAGAACTTTCCTGTAGAAACTATTGAAGAATCATTCTTTGAAATTTCAGATGAATCCGAGATGATTTGATCTCCCAAATCTCAAACCCTTCTCTTTTTCCTTATTTGGCTTCTGTGTTCCCAACACTCTCGACGGCTCATTCTCTCATCAAAATGAGAGGAAATACAGATGAGCATATTAACTCATTTGTTCCTTGGGGCCTTTGTTAATTAAGTAAATGAGCCCAATTATTTTGGGCCCAAACCCAACAATCTCCCCCTCCCGAAATTATTTGAGAAAGGTAACATACCTTAGGTGATCACATGTAATCCATGCCAAAAACCCAACACACTTCTCATGCTTCTCCCTTGTGACTACTTTAGTTAACATATCTATAGTATTGTCATTGGTGGGGACTTTCTCCAGTCTGATCAACTCCTTTACCAATACTATTCTAATCCAACGGTATCTCACATCAATATGCTTTGTTCGGGCATGATACATAGAATTTTTATTGAAGTATATTGCACTTTGGCTATCACAAAGTACAACATACCTCTCTTGCTTAAGCTTCAACTCTTGCAATAATCTCTTTATCCATATCATTTCCTTGCCAACTTCATTAACTACAATGTATTAAGTATCAGTGGTGGATAAAGCAACACATTTTTGCAGTTTTGACTGCCATGATATAGCCCCCTGCAAAAGTAAACAAGTAGCTTGAAGTGGATTTTCTACCATTAAGGTCACCCATCATGTCAGCATCTGCAAACCCTTCTAGAATTGCCTTTGTACCACCAAACCTCAAACATAGCTTTGAATTTCTTCTCAAATATTTGAATATCCACTTCACAATTTCCCAATAATCTTTTCTAGGATTGAAAAGAAATCTGCACACCAAACTAACTGCATGAGCAATATCTGGCCTTGTTGAGACCATCGCATACATCAAAGAACCTACTGTAGAGGAATAGGAAACCAATTCCATCTCATTTTTTTGTGCTTCTATCGTAGGACACATCTTCTTACTCAACTTGAAATGATTGACAAATGGTGCGCTAACAGATTTAGCATTCTTCATGTTAAATCTTTCAAGCACTCTCTCAATGTATTTCTCTTGTGACATCCACAATATCTTAGCTTTCTTGTCACGAATAATCTCAATTCCCAAGATTTGCTTGGTTGGGCCTAAATCCTTCATGTTAAAGGATTTAGGCAACTCTTTCTTCAGCTTCCAAATCATAACAATGTCCTGTCCCATAATCAACATATCGTCAACATACAACAACAAAATAATGAAATTACCATTAGGGAAGTGTTTCATATAAATACAATGGCCTGCCTCCGTTCTTTTATAACTCTAGCTAGTCATAAAAGAATCAAACTTCATGTACCATTGTCTTGAAGCTTGCTTCAAGCCATACAAGCTCTTTTTCAACTTACAAACCAAATGTTCTTTCCCTTTGACCTCAAAGCCTTCTAGTTGACTCCATGTACCATTGTCTTGAAGCTCACTTCAAGCCATACAAGCTCTTCTTCAATTTTCAAACCAAATGCTCATTCCCTTTAACCTCAAAACCTTATAGTTAACTCATATATATCTCATGATCCAAATCTCTATGCAGAAATGTAGTTCAAATATCAAGTTGTTTGATCTCCAAATTCAAGCTAACTGTCAAACCTAAGATAATTCGGACTGAACTCATCTTTACCACTGGCGAGAAAATCTCATCAAAGCCAATTCATTTTTTCCAAGGTTGGAGAACTCGTTAGGTGCTAGTCGGGTAGCTGAGGGGTGCTTAGTGCCTGGGGCGCCTAGTCGGGACCTAGACGAAGCTTAGGCATTTTTATTTTTTATAATATATTATTATATATGTGTATCTATATTAAAAAAATCCAAAATAATCATTAGTTTGGAGGTGCCATAGTGGTAGCGTCCTTTGTTAAATATCTTAGTAGTCCAGGATCGACCCTCGCAGCTACAAATTCACGCTTCTTTTTATAAAGCCAATCAATTTTCATATTTGTAAAAAAAAATTGACATCTATAAAGATCGACCCCACGATCTCTTGAAAGAAGCAACACTCAGCTATCAACTATGCTAAAGTAACTTTTAGTATTCAATACTAAAATTCCAAAAATATAAAGTGACCGATTAATTGGCCGCCTATGGTGTTTTCACCACGGCTAGGAGACGACTAGCGCCTAGGTGGCCGCCTAGGCCGATTTCTGCAACCCTGATTTTTTCTGGCTGAACCCCTTCAGCACTAGGCGTGCTTTATACTTAATTATCTTGTCGCCATCATTCTTCAGCTTAAAGACCTATTTGTTCTTTAGTACTCTCTTGCCCTTAGATAACTCGATCAAGTTATAAGTACCATTAGAGATGCCCATGTGGTGAATGTGATAGAAGTTGAGAAAAAGTCAAAGGCTAAGGGGTTTTTGGGAAAGAAAGCCCACCGGCAGGTGAGGGAAAGCTGTTTGTCGGTGGGGCAAAGCTACGATCTTTAGGGCTCACGATTGAAGATGAGATTATCAATTTGGAAACCCTAATTTGTGGCTAGGCAGTGGATCGGGTTGCCCCTTGGGCCGGTTTGCTTAAGTAGAAATTATTGTGTAATAAGTTGGGTTTCAGCCCAACTATCTATTTGTATTAATTTTATATTGGGCCAGATAGCTTAGGTTAGATTTTCTACAATTATAACCTAAGTTTTTTGTACCAATTTAAGTCGGAAGCTAAGAAGAAAAAGGATAGGAAAAAGTTATCAAAGTTCTCTTTCCCAAATTCTCTCTGCCTCTTTCCTATATTCTTAATCTCCTTCTACCTTCTTCAACAAGAAAGTATATAAAAGTTAATACTCAAATCCTCACATCTTTATGCCCAACAAAAAGAAGCAGCAATTCATAAGAGAAACTGCAGAAATCATAACAATTGGTATCAACAGCCACGATTCTGCGACTATGGTTGACGGCACACGGATGAAGGTGATGCAAGAAGCGTTGGATGCTATCAAATTGGAGAATGTGCAGCGTGATGAGGCAAGTCAGCTGATTAGCGACTGTGTTGAAAGTCTGAGCTCTAAAATCGATGGCATTGCCTCTGTTCAAATAGGTAACACTGAAAAAATTGAACAAATGAATGTTATGCTCACTTCTGTCCATTCCTTTATACAAAAATTTGAGAAGACAAAAGGTGAGGAAGAAGGATCTATTCTGGGTGAACCTCCCTAAGCCCTTAAACCAATCCCTACAAATCCACCCAAACCATATACATTTACCCCTTCATCATCAGCCACTCCCGAGCCTTACCCACCCAGATCTTCATTCTTTTCCAAACCTAGGGGTGTCTCTAATTTTTCACAAGGGACTTACACTTCCCAAAACTCACAAATACTTTCCCCGATACCCAAAATAGACTTTTCAAAATTTGATGGCACTCAAGCTAGGGTTTGGATACTCAAATGCACTGCTTACTTCCACATGATGTTAAATCTGTCCGATGAACAAAAAATAGCACTGGCTGCCATGAGTTTTGAGGGTCGAGCAGCCCTTTGGTTTCAATCCTTCAACTCTTCCAAAGTTGCTCTGACATGGAAACAATTTTTACAAAAAGTGTCAGATAAATTTGAAGCTATTAAGGAGTTGCAAGTTGTGATGCAGTTCAACAAGCTCAAGCCCACAGGTGAATATTCTGATTATGTGGATATATTCGAAGAACTCAAGGAATGTCTGATGCTTTTTGAAAACAAGTCATCTACTGAGACCTACTTCCTAGGCAGCTTCCTTAGTGGCCTTAGCGAAGAACTGAGAGCTGATGTTTCTATGTTTGAGCCTACCTTCCTTGCTCAAGCTATTGATTTGGGCAATAACCAACTCATCACACAAGAAGTATTAACCAGAAAGCTCAGAGGTTATCTCAGAAATTTTCAGCAAGGGTCCTCTAAGTACTCCAACACTAGCCCAGGCACAACTCATGTAGTAGCTACCACTAAGAGTCCTTAGTTGACAAAAAACTCATCACCTACCTTACAACAGCTCAGATTACTGAGAGGAAACTTAAAGGACTATGTTATAATTGTGATAATAAATGGGAAAATGGTCACAGGTGCAAGAATAGAAGTATATACATGATGATGACAGAAGAAGAGGAAGAGGAATTGGCCCTAATAGATCACACTCACATCACTGACAAAGACTCAGGCCTTGAGAAATTGGAGGAGATACAACTATCCATTCACTCCTTGAGTGGAGAGAGATCTATATCAACTATTAGGTTCACTGGAACCTATAGAAGACACACATTGCAGATCCTCTTAGATACTGGTAGCTCCCTAAGTTTCATTAAGGAGTCTACTGCATAGTTAATGGGTTTAGCTACTGAGGACGTTACTATTTTCCTCATCAAGGCAGCTACTGGGCATAAGTTGGTTAGCTCTAAACAAGTTCCTGATTTCCAATAAGAAATACATGACCATACACTATCCTACTCACTCAGACTCCTACAACATGAGGGTAGTGATATTATCCTAGGTGGGAACTGGGGAAAGGCTTACAACCCTTTAGAGCTAGATTATGAGAAGATGACAGTAGCCTTCAGACACAATGGGAAAAATATCAAGCTGCAAGCCAATTGGCCACAACAAGAGTGCAGGACTATGTCTCACCACACCCTATATAAAATACTCCATAATAAGGTAAAAGAAGAAATAAACCAAGTGTATGTGTTGTACTCCCTGGATTCTACTCAGAGTGAGCCCCAAGAGGTGACTGAAATTTTGGAAGAATTCTTAGACATCTTTAAAGAGCCTGAATGGATGCCTCCTTCCAGAAGTGTCGATCACCAAATTCTTCTTAAGCCCGGGAGTACTCCTAGACACCAGTTTCCTTACAGGTCATCACATCGACATAAGGATGATATTGAAAAGATAGTGAAGGAGTTAATGGAGACTGGGGTTATTCAACCTAGCACCAACCCTTTTGCCTCCCCAGTTATCTTAGTAAAGAAAAAAGATGGCACTTGGAGGATGTGTGTAGACTACAGGTACCTCAACCAGCATACAATCAAACATGAGTTTTCTATTCATGTTATTGATGAGCTGCTGGATGAGCTACATAGTGCTAAATATTTCTCAAAAATAGACCTGAGGTCAGGCTATTTTCAGATCCTAGTGAAATCTAAACATAGGTTTCTGATAGCTTTCAGCACCCATCATGGGCATTTTGAGTTCCTAGTCATGCCATTTGGCTTGTGCAACGCCCCAACCACTTTCCAGCCCCTTATGAACCAAGTTTTTAAGGATTCACTTAGAAAATTTACCCTGATTTTCTTTGATGATATCCTTATTTATAGCAAAAGCTAGTGAAGGAGTTACTGGAGACTGGGGTTATTCAACCTAGCACCAACCCTTTTGCCTCCCCAGTTATCTTAGTAAAGAAAAAAGATGGCACTTGGAGGATGTGTGTAGACTACAGGTACCTCAACCAGCATACAATCAAACATGAGTTTTCTATTCCTGTTATTGATGAGCTGCTGGATGAGCTACATAGTGCTAAATATTTCTCAAAAATAGACCTGAGGTCAGGCTATTTTCAGATCCTAGTGAAATCTGAACATAGGTTTCTGATAGCTTACAGCACCCATCATGGGCATTTTGAGTTCCTAGTCATGCCATTTGGCGTGTGCAGCGCCCCAACCACTTTCCAGCCCCTTATGAACCAAGTTTTTAAGGATTCACTTAGAAAATTTACCCTGATTTTCTTTGATGATATCCTTATTTATAGCAAAAGCTGGGAAGACCATATGACCCACCTCATGTATGTTCTAACTATCCTAAGGAAGCGGTCATTATTTGTTAAAAGGTCCAAATGCCAATTTGGACAGTCAAGTATTGAGTACTTAGGACATATCATCAGCCAGGAAGGGGTTTCCACAGACCCATAGAAGATTGATTAAATGATGAAATGGTCCACTCCTAAAACTATCAAATAGTTGAGGGGATTTTTAGGCTTAACTGGCTACTATAGGAAATTCATCAAGGGTTATGGCATAATCATCAAACCTTTAACTGCACTACTCAAGAAGAATGGGTTCCTTTGGAATAGTGAGGCTGGGGCAGCTTTCTTAGCTCTAAAGACAGCCATGTTAACTGCCCCAGTCCTAGCACTACCAGATTTCTCACTTTTCTTTACACTGGAGACTGATGTCTCTGGAGTGGGAGCTGGTGCAGTACTTATGCAAAAAGGGAGGCCTATATCTTACATAAACAAATCTCTCAGCCCAAGAAATCAAGCTAGATCCATCTATAAGAAAGAATTTTTAGCTATTCTTATGGCTGTGCAGAGATGGAGGCACTACCTTATTGGTAACAAATTTTTCATTAGCACTGATCAATAAGCCCTGAAGCACCTTATGAACCAAAAGCTGGCCAGCCCACTTCAACAGAAGTGGATCACTAAGTTACTAGGCCTTGACTATGAAATTTGCTATCAGGGCAGCTGATGCATTATCTAAAGTGCCAATTCCTAGAGACACAATCATGGCTCTAAGTACAGCTACTCCTACTTAGCTTACTCAAGTTCTGGAAAGCTATGTAAGGGACATTCACCTAGAAGATATCAGGATGGCTAAGACAACAACTCTTGACTCCTACCCTGAATTTTCAGAAGCTGCAGGGATATTGAGATACAAGGGAAGAGTGGCCATTAGAAACTTAACTGACTTGAGAACTAAACTCCTGCAAGCTGTGCACACTTCTGCCTATGGTGGACACTCAGGGGTCAATGGCACCTACATGAGGCTGAAAGGGGTTTTTTACTGACCTAGAATGAAGCAACATGTAGAAGTATTGGTTAAGGAATGTGAGACTTACAGTCTAAACAAATCTAACTCTGGGCCCATTCAGGGCCTCCTATAACCTCTGTTGGGGTTTTTTCGAATTAAACCACCGCATGATCTAATTGGATATTCATTAATTCGTGTTCATGCAAATCATAATTTTATGCAACATGCATGTTTATCACAGTCTAATCAAAAAGCATGCAAAGCAGATTCGATTCTAATAAAGCGGAAGACATAGAAAACGAATCTACTTACAAATCGACAGACGGTCTGTGGACAAGATTAAAGATCTAATCTTGTTGTTGAATGAATACAGTAATGGCGCCACCTATGTCACACACGGCCACTGCACAATTCCACTCCAAGATCTTCTGTTGTATTCCCGGATTGTATCTAGATTCAGAGTGGGATGAAATCTACTAGATAGAGTTGTGAAATCTGTGGATAACTTTGAGAGACTAAGAGGGACTGATTTCCTATGATTTTCATCATCAAATTTCGTGCCCCCCCTCCCCTTATATATAGGGAGGGGCGAAATTTCATGTTCCAGCCCTATTGGGCTGGGCCTCTATCTCAAGTTCAATATCCAGTCCACTATCAGTCAATTGGGCTACAACAGGGATCTAGAAGAATATTAAATTAGCCCACTAATTTATTTAATATCCAATATCCAATAAACTTAGGATATAATTAAATAAATTAAGTTTTACTTTTATTCCACTAAAGAAGTAAAACTGACCTACCAATTTAATACATATTTACGAATATGCTTTCTCCTTTAGTCCAGTCATTCCCCGTGTTTAAGATATAGTGTTTATTAATTAATTATGTAAGCCTCTGACAGCTATAATTAATCAACATCTAAAACCTTGAGTAGTACCACACAAGCTTTATTCATGTACGGAATAAATTCCACCTGCAGGGTTTCAACATGAACTTGTGCTTCCTCAAGAGAACATCATCAACCTGGCGCACCAGGACACAGTGCTCATACATACTGCTCGAGACATCATGTATACATTGTTATTACCCAAGATATCGAATTTGATCTACGAAAAGATCTCATCCATTGATAAATCAAAGTAATAAACAACACACACATATGCTCGCCAATATCACTTGAGTTCAGAACCCGAACTCTGTGGATCTTTATTCTCTCAGTAACTGGGTCAGAGACAGAGAATAGTATCCTATCGTGATCCTCCTCAATACACTAACTAGTGTACTAGAATAATCAGTTAGTCAAGATAAACTAACTTATCAGATTATTCTACGGTGTACCGATGGTGTGTTCAGGACCATCTAAGCTGTGAGCTCTTTAATACATTTCAAGGTTTTAATGATATGATCTTACCGTGTGACTCCCCACACCATATAATCTACAATGTAAGTATATGGAACATTACATAAAATAATTATAGAACATAATCTAAATGCAAACAGTGACTGCAATAACTTTCATTTCATATCATCATATCATCAGAAAAGTATACAAAGACGAGTCTTCCAGTATACAAAACTAACAATCTCCCACTTATACTTGAAGCATGTCTTTCAAGTATAATAACTAACTGGCAAACTCTCCAATCTAAAACTATCAACTCAAATTGCGCTACCGGGTCTGCATCTCACTCCCATTTTCTCCACGTGACCATCAAAGGTCTTAGCCGCCAGGCTCTTCGTGAATGGATCAGCCAAGTTGTCCTCATATGCAATCTTGACCACCGCCATGTCTCCTCTCTTAACGATTTCTCGTATAAGATGGTACTTTCTCTCTATGTGTTTACTTACCTTGTGGGCTCTGGGTTCCTTCGAATTTGCCACTACACCAGAGTTATCACAGTATATCGTGATAGTCTTAGGCAAATCAGAAACCACGCCCAAGCCCACTAGGAACCCGCTGAGCCAGACAACCTCTTTTGCAGCCTCAGAGGCAGCTACATACTCAGCTTCCATGGTGGAATCCGCAATGCATTTCTGCTTAATGCTCCTCCATGCGATGGCTCCACCTCCTAGTGTAAACACATAGCCCGAGGTAGACTTACTCTGATCTTTGTCGGATTGAAAATCTAAGTCCGTGTAACCCAAAGGTACTAGACTATTAGAGCGAAAAACCAACATGTAGTCTCGAGTCCGTTTAAGGTACTTGAGAATGTTTTTGACCGCAGTCCAGTGACCTTGTCCAGGGTTAGACTGATATCTGCTTACCATGCCAATGGCATAACATATATCAGGCCTAGTGCATAGCATAGCATACATCAAACTTTCCACAGCCGAAACATATAGTACTTTCTTTATTTCCTCTATCTCAGACTGTGTTTGGGGACACATTTCCTTGGATAGATGAATTCCATGTCTGTAAGGTATAAAACCTTTCTTGGAATCTTGCATGCCAAATCTAGCTAGCACTGTATCGATATAAGTCGCCTGGGACAGACATAACATCATTTTCTGGCGATCACGAATGATCTTGATGCCAAGGACATGTCCAGCTTCACCCAGATCCTTCATATCGAACTGCTCGGACAACCACACCCTAATGTTTGACAACGCCTTCTTACTGTTTCCATTAAGTAAGATGTCATCAACATAAAGTACGAGGAATGCCACCAGGTTTCCGTCACATTTCTTGTACACATAGTTCTCATCCAGACTTTGCACGAATCCATATGACTGGATAACCTCGTCAAATCGAATGTTCCAAGACCTCGATGTCTGCTTAAGTCCATAAATGGATCTCTTAAGCTTACACACCAAGTGCTCTTGGCCCTTAGCAATGAATCCCTCTGGTTGTTTCATGTGAATGTTTTCCTCAAGACTTCCGTTTAGGAAAGCCGTCTTGACATCCATCTGCCAGATCTCATAATCCAAATGAGCGGCAATAGACAAGAGAATCCGGATTAACTTAAGCATGGCTACCGGTGAAAAGGTTTCCTCATAATCGATCCCTTCTTTCTGAGTATACCATTTTGCCACCAATCTAGCTTTGAAGGTTTCAACCTTCCCATCAGATCCTCTCTTGCGTTTGTAGACCCACTTACAGCCAATGGGTTTTACCCCATCTAGTGGTTCTACAAGTTCCCAAACTTGATTGTGATCCATAGATCCAATCTCAGACTCCATTGCAGTTTTCCAAGATTCTGCATCTTTATCTCGAATTGCCTCGTCATAGGTCCTGGGATCCAATTCATTGAGACCCTCTGGGAAATCTGAAGCCTCTCCCAGACCAATGAATCTATCAGGTTGGTGTACAACCCTCCCACTGCGACGAGGCAGTTCCTGTACTTCTGTGACACGTTGTGCAGTGTTTGGTGGTTTCTCTTCTTGTACAACCGGTGTAGGATTCGATCCACCCCTTAACTCCTCAAGGATGATGTGACTCCTTGGTTTGTGGTTTATGACATAGTCTTCCTCTAAGAATCGAGCATTGGTGCTAACAATGATCTTCTGATCCTTAGGACTATAAAACAAACCACCTTTCATTCCTCTAGGATATCCAACGAACAGCCTTACATCAGTACGAGGAGCCAGCTTATCAGCTTCCTTGTCCAACACGTGTGCTGGGCTACCCCAAATCCGAATATGGTTCAAACTGGGCTTTCGTCCAGTCCATAGTTCTGTAGGTGTAGCAGGAACTGATTTTGATGGAACCAAGTTAAGAATATAGGCTGCAGTTTCCAGGGCATATCCCCAGAACGAAATAGGCAACTCAGAATAACTCATCATCGATCTAACCATCTCTAACAATGTACGATTCCTTCTTTCTGCCACGCCATTCTGCTGTGGCGTTCCAGGCGCAGTCAACTGGGATGTAATCCAACTCTCTGCCATGTAATCCCTAAATTTGCTTGAGAGGTACTCGCCACCACGATCAGAACGTAGTGACTTGATACTTCTGCCTGTTCGTTTCTCCACTTCCGCCTTAAACTCTTTGAATTTCTCAAAGCATTCAGACTTGCGACGTAACAGGTAGATATAACCGTATCTAGAGTAATCATTAATGAGAGTGATGAAATACTCGAACCCTCCTCGAGCTTGAACTGACATAGGGCCACATAGGTCAAAGTGAATCAAATCTAATAGCCCTTCGGATCTATTTCCTTTTGACTGGAAAGGACGCTTGGTCATTTTACCTTCCAAACAAGATTCAGACAAAGGAAACGATTCCAGTACCAAAGAAGACAATGGTCCATCGTTTACAAGCCTTTGTATTCTCTTAAGGTTAATATGTCTTAGCCTTAGATGCCAAAGATAGGTTTGATTCAATCCCGAAGGTTCTTTTCTCTTGTTAGGGTTTATGATCGATGTATTCAACAGTTGTCTATGCATAGTGTTTTCAGTTGGTTTAAGAAAGTATAAGTGTCCATCCAATGTACCAGAACAGATAAAATGTTTACCACTAAAGATAACTACTTTGTTATCAAAAGAAACAGAATATCCATCCATAATCAATTTAGAAACTGAAATCAAGTTTCGCCTAAAACCAGGCACATAAAGACAATCTTTCAAAACCAAAGTTCTATCACTACTGAAAGGTAAAACAATGTCTCCCACTGCAACAGCCACCACTCTCGTAGCATTACCCATGTAGACGGTGATCTCGTCCTCACTCAGTTGTCTTTTTACCAGGAACCCCTGTAAAGACATGCAAACATGATCAGTAGCTCCAGTATCTACTACCCATGACTGGGTAGAACAAGTTGCTAAATATGTTTCCACAACCAGAGTGTGAGATGTACCTCTCTTCTTCTTCTTGTTAGGACACGCCGCCTTCCAGTGACCTGGTTGGCCGCACTTGAAGCACTTAGTCTTCGACTTGAACTCCTTAGGAGGAATCTTTGCCTTTGGCTTCTTCACCTTAGGCGCCTCATCTGCAGCCTTTTTAGGTGCGTTTCTTTTCTTCCCTTTTTCACCAGAAGAAGACGCTCCTTTTTCAGCTATGTGGGCCTCAGGATTGCTCTTTTGGAGCAATTCAGCTACCTGAAGATCTATGAGCAGTTCAGTCAGGCCAACATCCCTTTTAATCATGTTAAAATTCAGCCTGAACTGCTCAAACTTCGAGGACAAGCTATGAAGAACAATGTCGATTTGAGAATCGCTATCTAGCTCTCCATCCAAGGTCTCGATCTCAGATAAATACCCCATCATCATGAGAATGTGATCCCTAACAGGTGTGGAGTCAGACATTCTCGCATCCATTAGTTTCTTCATTGCCAAATGGCGTGCCGAGTGGTTCTGATGACCGAATAGCTGCCTAAGGTTGTACATGATATCATAAGCGGTTTTTATAGGCTCATGCTGATGTTGCAACACACTTGACATAGATGCCAAGATATAACAGCGCGCTATCTCATTAGACCTAACCCACTTATCATACGCAACCTTTTGGGCTTCGTCAGAATCCTCATCTGGCGTTTGAGGACAAACCTCTTTAAGTACAAACTTGTGTCCCTCAGCGACAAGAACTAAGTTAAGGTTACGAATCCAGTCATTGTAGTTTTCACCGACAAGTTTGTTTTCTTTGAGGATTGAGGACAGATTGGAGAGTGTCATTGATGATATGAAATAACTGAAATTAAACATGCAGTACAGTCACATAACATGTTTAGGATAAACAGTATATAATCGAAAGCCTCAAAAAATTATATACTTTTCCACCGACACTTTAAAAACATCTTTTATAAGCCACGATAGTGTGGAAGTTTATAAAATTCATTTTTAAATAGGTTAAACCTTAAATTTGCCTCCAGTTGAGTTTCCTTACAACAAGCAAATTAATAGCCGGATAATAAACACGGTCATGTAATCATCTAACTGATAAGCCACGATCGTGTGGACGTTTATCAATAAATTACATCTAAGTGTGCATACCATTATCTTCGCACCAAGATCACTATTCGAATTTAACTGCTCCAGATAGAGGAGTCAGTTAGTTCTAATAGTGTTCTACAACTATCCTTTTAGGAGATTTAATTTCTAGAGAAATATGTGATATGACACATCCAATATGGAGGAAGACCGATGTCAACGCGCATGCCCATCACTTCTCAATTAAACCAGATATTAATGGAGACCGTATGAGATTTCTACATACTTTGGTATGAATCTCTCCCACTTAGTTATTTATGTTTGAGGTTTCATTTTATCCCATTATCGAACATGCAAACATCACATAAAATGATAAACATCCATTGCATGCTTCAACATAATAAGCAACAGTAATATTCCAACTATCATGGCTTATATCTCATGTTGATTGATGAGATAAAACTGGAAAGTCAGCTCCGAAACAGGCTAGGAACCGCCGCCCCCTTCACCGCGCCTCGCCGAAAATCCTAGCTCCATTTAGGGTTTCGGGACGTGAACGGTGAACCTTCCTTTTTGGTGCTGAACCACTTTCCTTCTTTGAGTTGATCTCCGATCTTTATTCAATACAGACTATCCATTCCAAAAGGAAAAATCTAATATTTCTAGAATAAAAAATTACAACTCAAAAACTTGGCCTAACAGCTTTATATCTATTACATTAAAACAACGTAAAATAAAACCTAGACCTAATCCATGGATTAAAATCACGTAGCCAAACCGGCATACGGCCAACATCCATTCAACATAAACATACATCACATAAAATAAAGGAGCCATGATAGTTGGTAAACCTGCAAACAAACACAGTCTACAAAACCAAAATCATTTATTATATGATCCACATAAAATAACATATGATATCTATGCATGAATATTAAATAATAATCAAATTTTACAATTAATTAAATTAATTAATTCTATATTATCCACAAGATAAAAACTGGAAATTAAAATAATTATCCACCAATTTAAATCTTGTATATTTCGAAAATATCATCAAAATAAATCTGGAAATTATTAATAATTATCCACCAAATTTATTTAATATTTTCTAACCACCCTAATTAAATAATAATTGGATATATTGATATAAATCAAAAATCTAATCCAAATATTATCCATAAGAATCTAAATCTTTAAGGATAAAGTTTGGAGATTTGATTCCAATCCAAAATCTTCCAAAACTTATCCAAATTTAAAATCTTATCACAATTGGATTTTGATAATTATTTGTATATATCCAAAATCACCTTTATCCAATTTAAATCCATAGATTTCGAAAATAATCCAAATAATAAATCTGAAAATTTGATCCACTTCAAATTCTTCCAGATTTAAAATTCTATTTTCAAATCTATCTAGATTAAAATTAGGTAAATTAAGATATACATCAAATAATATCAAATCTTAATCCAACACCCAAATTTTCGATCCCCACTATTAAATAAATCTGGAATTTTAACTTTCATTAAAATTCCATCTAAATTTAATTTAATAATGTCAAAAAATTACACTATATTTCACATTTGGAAATTTTGACATTAATCAAATAACTATTCCAAATAATATAGCTATAGGTTTCGAAATTTTCAAGAATAAAAATCTGGAAATTTTGATCCATTCTAAAATTACCAAATTTAAAATTCTAATTTCAAACCTATCTAGATTAGAATTAGGTAATCTTTGATATACATCAAAAATCACCAAATCCAATTCTAATCATCATAATTTTCGAACCACACTAGGAAATAAATCTGGAAATTTGATCTTGATCAAAACATCATCCAAATTTAATTCCAAAAGTGCCGAAAATTACTACACCAAATTAGGGAATTTTATCACTTCAGTTTTCGAAAAATTGAAGACTAAATTTTCGAACACCATGAAGATTAAATCTGGAAATTTGAAGAACATCAAATATCATCCAAATTTATATTCATGATGGCCGAAAATTACATAGACTCAAAAACTAGAATTTTCGAATTCAATCAAAAATTCTTCCAAGTTTTGAATACCATAAAATCGAAATACATAACCAATTAAATCTGAAAATTTAAACACCATAAATTTATCATCAAATTTAATTATGCAATTCGAAATTATGCCCGAATTAATCCTAGAACAGTGCCAAAACCCGCTCTGATACTAGTTGTTGGGGTTTTTTCGAATTAAACCACCGCAGGATCTAATTGGATGTTCATTAATTCGTGTTCATGCAAATCATAATTTTATGCAACATGCATGTTTATCACAGTCTAATCAAAAAGCATGCAAAGCAGATTCGATTCTAATAAAGCGGAAGACATAGAAAACGAATCTACTTACAAATCGACAGACGGTCTGTGGACAAGATTAAAGATCTAATCTTGCTGTTGAATGAATACAGTAATGGCGCCACCTATGTCACACACGGCCACTGCACAATTCCACTCCAAGATCTTCTGTTGTATTCCCGGATTGTATCTAGATTCAGAGTGGGCTGAAATCTACTAGATAGAGTTGTGAAATCTGTGGATAACTTTGAGAGACTAAGAGGGGCTGATTTCCTATGATTTTCATCATCAAATTTCGTGCCCCCCCTCCCCTTATATATAGGGAGGGCGAAATTTCATGTTCCAGCCCTATTGGGCTGGGCCTCTATCTCAAGTTCAATATCCAGTCCACTATCAGTCAATTGGGCTACAACAGGGATCTAGAAGAATATTAAATTGGCCCACTAATTTATTTAATATCCAATATCCAATAAACTTAGGATATAATTAAATAAATTAAGTTTTACTTTTATTCCACTAAAGAAGTAAAACTGACCTACCAATTTAATACATATTTACGAATATGCTTTCTCTTTTAGTCCAGCCATTCCCCGTGTTTAAGATATAATGTTCATTAATTAATTATGTAAGCCTCTGACAACTATAATTAATCAACATCTAAAACATTGAGTAGTACCACACAAGCTTTATTCATGTATGGAATAAATTCCACCTGCAGGGTTTCAACATGAACTTGTGCTTCCTCAAGAGAACATCATCAACCTGGCGCACCAGGACACAGTGCTCATGCATACTGCTCGAGACATCATGTATATATTGTTATTACCCAAGATATCAAATTCGATCTACGAAAAGATCTCATCCATTGATAAATCAAAGTAATAAACAACACACACATATGCTCACCAATATCACATGAGTTCAGAACCCGAACTCTGTGGATCTTTATTCTCTCGGTAACTGGGTCAGAGACAAAGAATAGTATCCTATCGTGATCCTTCTCAATACACTAACTAGTGTACTAGAATAATCAGTTAGTCAAGATAAACTAACTTATCAGATTATTCTACGGTGTACCGATGGTGTGTTTAGGACCATCTAAGCCGTGAGCTCTTTAATACATTACAAGGTTCTAATGATATGATCTTACCGTGTGACTCCCCACACCATATCATCTACAATGTAAGTATATGGAACATTGCATAAAATAATTATAGAACATAATCTAAATGCAAACAGTGACTGCAATAACTTTCATTTCATATCATCATATCATCAGAAAAGTATACAAAGACGAGTCTTCCAGTATACAAAACTAACAACCTCTACCAATGCTAAATCAACCATGGAGTCATATCTCCATGGATTTCATTGAAGGACTCCCTAAATCAGGAGGCAAGGATGTAATTTTGGTGGTCATTGATAGGCTCACCAAGTTTGGCCATTTCCTAGTTCTGTCACATCCTTACACAGCCCAAGGAGTTGCTAAAGTATTCCTAGACAACATCTAATAGCTCTATGGTCTACCAGTGAGCATGGTGACTGATAGAGACAAGGTCTTCACCAGCAGCTTTTGGAGGGATCTCTTTAAGTCTTTGGGGGTGAATTTGAATTTCTCTTCAGCCTATCACCCCCAAACGGATGGTCAAACAGAGAGGTTGAACCAGTGTTTGGAAAACTACCTCAGGTGCATGACCTCAAGCACCCCTAAACACTGGCTCAAGTGGCTTTCATTGGCAGAGCACTGGTATAATACCAACCATCACACTGCCCTGAAGACCACTCCATTTAAGGCCCTCTGCAGTTATGATCCCCATACCTATCTATGGGCTCCTATCTAGACACCCATAATGAACTGGTTAAGGATACAGTTCGAGATAGGCAAGCCATGCTCCAGACTCTCAAGGATAACTTACTACAAGCCCAGAACCACATGAAATTTTATGCTAACAAGTCTCGAGTTGATAAGAACTTTGAAGTGAGGGAAGAGGTATAGCTAAAACTTCAGCCGTACCGAAAGAATTCCATCTCCCTCCATAAGAGCCTGAAACTATCTTCACGCTTCTACGACCCCTACAAAATTTTAGAGAAGATAGGGCCCATGGCCTACAAATTAGATCTTCCCGACGGCTCCAAGGTCCACCCAGTATTCCATGTTTCTTTATTGAAGAAGAAAATTGATGATGGTACAGTGGTCTTACCTCATCTTCCCTATCCATCTGAGGACGGCCTCTTTGCTCTGTCACCGGCCGTCATCCTTAATCACCGCGTCATCATTCGAGGCCGCGAGCTGGTATCCAAAATCCTGGTCGGCTGGCATAAGGATGACCCAACCCTCTATTCTTGGGAGGATGATAAGTTCATCCGAGCTATGTATCCCCACTTTGATCCTTGTGGACAAGAACCATAAATTGGGGGGAGTAATGTTGTGAATGTGATATAAGTTGAGAAAAAGTCGAAGGCTGAAGGGTTTTTCGGGGAAGAAAGCTCGCCGGCAGGTGAGAAAAAGTTGTTTGTCGGTGGGGCAAAGCTGTGATCTTTAGGGCTCATGATTGAAGATTGGGTTATCAATTTGGAAACCCCAATTTGTGGCTAGGCAGTGGATCGGGTCGCCCCTTGGGCCGGTTTGCTTAAGTAGAAATTATTATGTAGTAAGTTGGGTTTCAGCCCAACTATCTATTTGTATTAATTTTGTATTGGGCCAAATAGCTTAGGTTAGATTTTCTACAATTATAACCTAAGGTTTTTGTACCTATTTAAGTCGGCAGCTAAGAAGAAAAAGGATAGGAAAAAGTTATCAAAGTTCTCTTTCCCAAATTCTCTTTGCCCCTTTCCTATATTCTTAATCTCCTTCTACCTTCTTCAACAAGAAAGTATACAAAACTTAATACTCAAATCCTTACATCTTTATGCCCAACAAAAAGAAGCAACAATTCATAAGAGAAACTGCAGAAATCATAACAGCCCACCATTACGGTTTGCGTCGGTTAATATTACAAACCACCGATTAGATGGCTCCGTCTGGCACAAACCGTAACCAAACCACCACCCCTAGTTGCTAGTTATAGTTTTCAAATCTTAACTAGCAGTTTGTGTGCCGGACGGTTTGTCCGGTTAACCTCCAATTTTTTAATTTTTTGTTTAAATTCAAACTGGTGAGCTATCAACTATTAAACACTATCACATAATAATTTGCATAAATTAAATAAATTACAAATTTATTAGATATTATTATATGATGAAATTATAATTTATATGTGAAAATTGGGGAGTGGGGAATATTTTTGAAATTTTAATTTTTATGAAAAAAACGCCCTAACTGGCGGTTTGTGCTTCCAAACTGCCGATTCCATGTCATAAATCCACCTTGTTTTAATTTCCAGCCATAGATCGAGATCACGAGGATCGTGATCTCGACCATTGAAAAAAAATAAAAAAATTAAACCGATGGTTTGTGAATCCCGACATCCCCAAACCGGAACCGGACCGGTGTTTTCCCAATGACAGTTATGGTTTAAACCGTAACTGTCCCGACGGTTTGTAAACTTTCGGTCCGATTTGAAATGGGCATCTCTAAGTACCATTCTTGGGTAGACAATCCATCTCTTTCAGTATGGCTTTAATCCAACAACTCTTACCCTTGAGAGTCTGGACTTCTCTAAAGCTTTCAGACTCTCTCTCATCAGTGATCAACACTAACAACTGTGTACTTTATACAACTTTGAATATAAATTGATGATCTTTATTGTGTTAAGTTGTGTATTTTTCATTGTTTTTGTGCTCATTATGCTATCATTTGTAGTTTTTGATGTGTTTGTTAGTTTTGCAGTAAAAGTTACGTTTTCATTGCATATTTGAAGCAAAATAGTCAAATACGAGCATGAAGAGTTGAAGGAGGATTTAATTAAGCTTTTAGGCTTAATTAAATACCTAATTAAATCCTAATGCACTGGATTAAATGATTAAGCCTATGAAAATCCGAGGCCCAGTGCGAAAATAGCTTGGGTTGGCCCAAAAAATGTCAGTCGACCCAAACCAGTGCCATTTGTGAAAGCCTGGGTCAACCCGATCGAAGTCACTTAGGTCGACCTAATGCAAAAATAGATGTATGGTCAACTAAAATCTCTAGGTCGACCCATGTGCTTAGGTCTGCGGGAATATGATTTTTTATCTTTAATTCTGGGTTTTAAACCTAGATATAAAAGCTTCCACTATGATACACACCCTGTATGCTCCAAGAGAGATTAGAGAGCCATAAGAGAGAAGAGAAAGATGAGGGTTTGTTATTTATTCATGAGGAGGTGAATACAATTATGGAGGCACAACTAAGGCTTTGGAAAAGCGGAGATCCGGCTACGTCAAGATTGAAGACTTCGGGTTCTTGATTGTGTTGAACATATTTATTTACCATGTTCATATTTTATTCTTTTTATTTAATTATATCAAGGTAATTAGTTTGTTGGATTCATAGGTTTGTAATTATAATAGATTTCATGATTTGATTTATTGATATATATTTTCCAGTTATCATTAGGTATTTGATTTTCTAGTTTGGATTTCTCATATGCATGTTGTCTGCAGCAGCGTATGTATGCTAGCTAATTAATTGGAAGATTCTCAACCATGACTAATTAATTAGTGAGATAAAATAGGTTAATCAATTTGTGTGATGCTTGGAAGAACCAACCAAGTGAACAAGTGTTGCATAGGAATTATAGTCCAAGTTACTTGATTGTGAGTAATGACATGTGTGAAAAACCAACCTGGTGAAGTACATGGTCATTATTTCTATGTTATGACATATGTTCATGAGAACAACTTGATAACAGTTAAGTGATTTTTCACAATTGATAAATTAAATAAGGTTAAGTAGTTAATAAATATGTCCTAAAAGTCATTGTATAAACTCTCCTATAGAATCATCTCGATGATTATGGCCTAGTGGTAGAGTAAGGTTGCTTAGATATCAAAGGTCATGGGTTCAAATCTCCTCAATACCACCAGATCGGTGTGTGAGTAAAAAAAACTCTTATATAGAATCCATTGTTTTCATTAATTATTTTATTTAAGTTAATTGTGTTTTTACTTTTAAAGTATTTATTTTTATGTTCCCTCTTTTATTATTTGAGTATCTAGAGATTAATGAGGTGTCTATGTTTTAGTACTCATATTGTTATTTGCCATTACAATCTCTGTGAATAGGATATGCTCACTCATTATGTATTACAATTATACCGTACATTTGTAGTTGTTTTTGTTGCTAAGTAAATAGTGGTTAAGCATATAATTTGATTTGGGGTATTTTGATGATGGTCTACGCTCTCTCTCGGATCTTCTAAGTTGTTGTTCTGGATTCTCTAGTGGTGGCTCTCTTGCTCAATATCTGGCTCTTGGTCATTTGCAGCTGGCTCATTTTCAACTTCTGTCTTTTCTCTACCACCTTCAAGAATGGTAGCAGGAATATGTTGTAGAGTTAGATCCACAACACCTCTAGGCACTCTTGTGCCTATTTGTTTCTTTTTCAAATCTTCCATAGTCTCATGCTCATGGAAGACAACATCTCTACTCCGAGCAATTGTCTTTTTCTCTGAATCCCATAGTCTGTAACCAAACTCTTCATATCTATATCCAACAAAGATACATGGAGTGGCTTTACTATCCAGTTTGCTCTTTTGCTCTTTTGGGACATGCATGAATGTTTTGCATCCGAAAATTTTCAAATGGGAATAAGAGACATTTTTCCCACTCCAAACTCTATCTGGAATGTCAAACTCCAAAGGAACTGAAGGGGATCTATTGATCAGGTAGCATGCAGTCAAAACAGCTTCACTCGAAAATGACTTAGGTAACTTGGTCATCCTCAGCATACTTCTAACTTTCTCCATAATGGTTATGTTCATTCTTTGAGCAACACCATCATGTTGAGGAGTAGCAGGCTCTGTTTTCTCATGTGTGATACCATGTTGAGAACAATATTCTTTGAACTCATTTAATATATATTCACCACCATTGTCAGAACACAAACACTTCAACATTTTTCTTATTTGCCTCTCAACCATGGCATGGAATCTTTTACACTTCTGCAATAACCCCCTACTCTTGAGGATATAAACGCAAGTCTTGCATGACGCATCATCGATAAAGGTTACAAAAAACTTGCTACTACCCAAGGACTCCACCTCAAGCGGTCCACAAATATCATAATGTATTAGTTCCAATACATGCATCTTTCGTTTAAAATTTGAACAAAAGGAAACTCTATGTTGTTTAACAAATAAACAATAATCATAAGGGTTGAGTGGTTTACCTTACATCGTTGGAATCAAAAAAAATTTAGCCAAGAGTTGTAATCATTTCTCACTCATGTGTCCCAGTCTCTTGTGCCACAAGTTTGGTGATGATTCATCTTCAGCTATGTGTAACTGACTCTAAGTGATCTTGAGCTTTTTTATGTACAAAGTGCAATAAAGATTCCCTCTGCCAACCAACAAGGAACCATCGGAAAGCTTCCAATTCTCATCAATAAATTTCTGATCATATCTCTCTTTGTCAAGAACATTCACTGCTATCAAGTTGTCACGCAACTGTGGAATATGCCTCACATTCTACAGAATCAACATGCATCCCAAATCAGTTTCAACAATCATATCACCAATCTCAACTACTAGTACAACACTTTTGTTCCCCATGTATAACTGGCCAAAATCTTCAGCTCGATAGCTTGTGAAAAGCTCTCTCTTTGGAGCACAGTGATGAGAAGCTCCAGAGTCAACTATCCACTCGATATTTGAATCTTCCACGTGGCAACACTCATCACTGACACAAACAACTGTCTGATCATTATCGAAGTGTGTAACAATGGCCGATGTATTCTCATCATTAAACTTCTTCTAATGATTTTCCTTTTGCTCCTGCTTCAATAGTCTATAATTTCTCTTCATGTGGTTAGCTCCACCACAACGATAACACTTTAATTTTTCTTTGGACTTGGACCTCTCTTTGGATTTTTCACGACCCTTAAGTCCTCTGCTTTTGCTTCTACCCATGTTCTCTATCTTGAGTGCTTAGGAAGAACTTGCTCCATTCTCTTTCCTTCTAGTCTTTTCATTGAACATGCTCTCTTTCATGATGTTCAATGTCAACTTCTTATTTGGAGCCGTGTTTCTACGTGTAACCACCATCATTTCCCAACTACTAGACAAAGAACTCAAAAGAAACAAAGGCTATACTTAATCATCGAATATAAGCTCCATGGTAGAAAGCTGATTCGCCAAGTCTTGAAATAAATTCAAGTGCTCTGCTACTGAGCTTCCATCTTTATACTTTAGATTCACTAATTTATGATCACAAATGCTTTGTTTTGTGCATTTTTCCATTCATAAAGCTCTTGGAGCTTTTTCCACAGCTCACATGGATCCATCTCTTTGGCTACGTGATGGAATACGCTAATGTCGACCCATTGGCGTATAGTTCCAATTAAGGGTGGGATGGTAAGATATACCTTACTTTTTTCACCATATTTTTACCTTACCTTACTTGTATGGTATGAAGAAAATTCATATCGTTACCTTACCTTAACATTCGGTATACCTTCCTATAGTATACCTTAATTTCGGTATGAAACAAATGGCATATATTTACCTTACCGACACTGGTATACCGTACCATACCATCTTACAGTATATTATATTTACTAAAAATATAAAGCACTCCTAATAACGATCAAAATTCAACAAAATAAAATAAATCTTTTCATGCCACATATATTAATTAAATGCTATTATATTGATCTTAATAACATATATTAGTCAAATATAATTTATTGTATTTGATTTCTTGATTTTGTTAATATTAGTTGAAAATATAAAATTGAATGAAAATCTAAGTTTTTTATTCATCACATATATGATATAACTTCAAATTGTTCATATATCTCTTAGGTGTAGTTTATATATAAATTGATAAAATATCATAAACTCAATAAATATTAAACGTTAATTTAGATATTTTAAGAATTATTTACTAAGTATTAAATAAGAATATATTTATCATTACTATGAATTAAGTATAACATAAGATTAATTATAAGTGTTAGATATGTAAATCTACTAGATATTTATATATGTATATCATATTTACTAAGTATTATATATCGATCATTTATAATTCACACACACGCGCGCACACACTTACACACAAATATATATATATATATATAATATCGTAAATATTAACTAACTTAAAATGTTCTTATTCCTTATTTTTGTTTATTAGATTGCAAAATATAATTGTATTGTAAATCTAAAATTGTAAGAAACATTAAGGATATTATTCATCACATTTTTTCATAATGTATTTATAAATTGTATAAAATATTATAAATTTTAAATCGTTAACTTAAAAATCATCAAAATTGTTTAGTAAGCATTAAATAAGAATATATTCATTATTACTTTGTATTAAATATAACATAAGATTATATGTATTAGATATCATGAATTTACTAAATAATGTAATAAATAATAAATTAGATAAGATATCATAAAGTTACTATATATATATAATTATATATATATATATGTATGCATGTATAATATTTATACTAAGTATTACATATTTACTTAACAATCATCTCTTATTCTCTCTCATACATATATATTAATTTAAATGTACAATTAAAATGAATTAATATAGCTGCTAAATATATTATTATTATTATTATTATTATTATTATTATTATTATTATTATTATTATTTGTGTTTTTATTTCTCATTTATATTTATCTGATTATAGATAAATTATAATTATAATTTGAATTTAAGGTTGAGGAAAATATTAATATTAATTATTTAGTGTAATTTAAATTATTCATTATTTAATTATAACTCATGTATAAATTAGGTATGGTAAATTTTATATATCAACATATATACATTTAATTCGGTATATGCCGGCATAGCAGTATATATCGTTAGTTCGGCATATAGCACACCAACGGTATATGCCAAACTAATGGTATATACAAAAAAAGTTCGGTATACCATCGGTATCGGTATATGCCGGTATATTTTGATTTTTAAAATTTCATACCGTTACCTTATCGAAAAATCTCGGTACGGTATCATATTTTATCAAAAATATATGTATGTCTTAAAGTTCGGTATTTTTTTCGGTACGGTAAGTACGGTATAACGGTATTTTTTTCCAATCCTACCAATAGTCTTCCTCCCAAGCTTTGCCCAATTTTTATCAGATATTTCATCGGACTTAGAACTAGCACCCTCCACGAGATCATACAAATCTTTGCAATAAAGCAAATCCTCCATCATAGCTTTCCATATCCAATAATTATCAGATACCAATTTAATCCCAATAGTGCTATTCTCCATAGTTTCTGCTCTCTAACCAACGCTCTGATACCATTGTTGTGGAAGAAGCTACATCTAATAATGTAAAATTACTCAAATATATGGAATGCGAAAATCCCAATCAATTCAAGTATCTAAATCTTTCCACTTAATAGATCAAGCAGCAAATACGAGCAATTAATGTCAAATATGCACACAAAGCAATTAAAATTACACCGTAATTTTTACGTGGAAAATCCCTCAAATCAAGGGTAAAAAACCACGGAACCTAGTCTAAAGAAATCTTCACTATGTAATCACAAGTTACACAATGTCTCGTCCCCACTACAATAGGGAAATCACTAGACCATCACTAAAGAAAAGAACACAACTTTAGCTTGGAATACTCAAATGAAATTAGGAGCAGAAGAACTTTCCTGTAGCAACTATTAGAGAAGATTTGAAACAAATCTAAACCATCAAATTGAAGCTCTTGCTGCCACGAATCATTCTCTAAAATTTCTAACGAATCTGAGATGATTTGATCTCCCAAATCTCAAACTCTTCTCTGGCTTCTATGTTCCCAGCTGGCCCTCTCTGCGGCTCACACTCTCGTCAAAATGAGAGGAAACACAAATGAGCATATTAACTCGTTTGTTCCCTTGGATCTTTGTTAATTAAGTAAATGGGTCCAATTATTTTGAGCCCAAACCCAACATAATATTAGTATATATTAATAATTATCAGATGTAATGTAATGTAATAAAAAAAAATTATGTTTAATTTTTTTAAAAAAATTACCGTGAAGGTGCTCATAAATATCCTTTAAGCATATTTTAACAATATGTTTTTGTGTTACTGATAAGGACTTTTTTTTTTCAGCAGGTCAAACGAACCTTCTTTTTTTTTTAACATAATAAAATAGCACCGAACAAAACAACCTTTCATGGTAAGTCATATTATTGTTTTTATTTCGTATCATTTTTTCTCTCAAAAACAAATTAGTGAGAGAGAGAGAGAGAGAGAGAGAGATGTTGTAGGAGAAAAAGCTTTTACTCTTGAAAGAATAACGAAAGTGGATTCTGACGGGAAAACTTGATGCTAATCCTATTACTTTTTCGTTCACTTCTCATATTCCCAAAGTGTAGTTGGATAATTAGCTGTAATTAATTATCATTTTCGTATAACTACCTTATTATATATCGTTTGCTAGTAGTATTAGTATGTTGTGACTTGTGATGCTACCGACCTTCCCACTCACTCAAAGAAGGAATCTCTGCACCTTTTTATTATTATTATTATTAATATTATTTTATCTCTCTGTATTTTAACAATTATTATTATAGAAGCTTCCTTTCTTTTTTAAAGCGTAAAATATAAATTTCTAGATATTATAATTATATATTTTTTCGTGTACGAACATATTTTAAGTTTAAACTCTCTTTTCTCATTAAATTTAAAATGTGAAAACATCAGTATATCTAAATCTTCGGAGTTAAAGCGACCCAAGATCGAAAAGTTGCACTTCAATTTTTTACTTTTAAATACACACACACACTTGTAATAAAATTAAAACGCAATAAAACAAAAATTGCAATTTCTTTTAAATAGCAAATTTTGAAGCCTCTATGACTATTAGTTTGACTTGGGGAATTATATTCCGCTTAATTATTACATGTAAGGGGAAAAAAAAAGTGAAGTTTGATGCACCCATAATAAAATGATGATCAAATTAAATGAACAAGATGCTGACGCACATGGACTACATATACACATGCACACGTTATAGTGATGGCGTGGCCGTAGGAGTCATCTTGTGACCTTTCTTTTTCTCTTGTGAAATATTTCAACGGTGAAACGTTCGTGGTTTAAGTTAAATCGTTAATTACCTAGCTAATTAATTAGCTTAGGCATAGCTAGTTGTAGAGCAAAATGAGAAGAATTCTGGTCAAAATATTCCTCAAAAGTGTTGATTCCATACGTTTCACAAGAAATATTCCGCGCTTGGTTTAATTAATTATTGGGCTTCGTTGTACATTTGTTGTACTGCACCAACAACGTTGATTTCCAACAAAAGTAAAAGCATATATAAATAAAGAAAAAAGTCAACTGCATTTGAAATTGTAGAATCCGTAGAATTATATATTTACGGATAATAAATATCGACTTTAATTTGACTTATATTCGATCGGGGCACAATCTACCTTACTATAAATAAGCCCACGTGACCAAAGAGACAGACAAAATCCAAGCAAACTCATACAACATCATCGTCTGGTCTCATTCTCTTAATTAGCTATGGATGCAACAGAATTCGGAGTCACCAATGAAATTTGTGCAAAAGTTGATGATCAAGAAGAGATTGCAAAGGGTCCATGGTCTTCTCAAGAGGACTCGATACTCATCAACTTCGTTTCCACCCATGGCGAAGGACGTTGGAATGACCTTGCTCGTGATTCGGGTACATAACTAAGCTCCACATAGTCACACACACAGCCTCTAGTAGGGCTATAAACGAACCCAATATGATACATGCCCGAGCTTGTCTAAATTTATGATTTAATATAGATTTCTTAAGACAATTACAATGCATGAAAAAAGAAAAAGGTATGTATATGTGAGTTTATTACGAGATATTTATTTATTTTGGTTGCATGGTACGTAATAAAAAGGTTTGAAGAGAACAGGGAAGAGCTGTCGATTGAGATGGAAAAACTACTTACGGCCAAATATTAGGAGAGGCAATATCACTCTAGAAGAGCAACTTCGCATTATGGAGCTTCATTGCATCTACGGAAATAGGTGATTATTGATCTATTAATTTAATTTCAAGCCTCAACACACACACAATCTTTAACTAGAGTAAATTTAAACTGTGATACATACGTACTAGGATTTCAACATGATTTTGAAAGAAAGTATTTAACATTTAGTTTATTTGATTGAAGGTGGTCGAAAATTGCCGAGTTCTTGCCGGGAAGAACAGACAACGAGATCAAGAACTATTGGAGAACTCGAGTTCAAAGGCAAGCAAAGCAGCTGAATTACGACATAAATAGCGTTGAGTTCAAGGATTTGGTTCGTAACGATTGGGTGCCTAGATTGTCTGAACAAATCCAACAAGCATCTTTGTCTAGGACCTCTATGTGTAATAATAATCTAGAGGGAGTAATGATGATGAATAGTTGTGATAATGGTGCGAGCACTAATGGGCTTGAGGCATTACACATGGCCGATTATTGGTCGGGAAATCTTGCATCGGAGCTCGTTGAAGCCCATCAAGCTTCAATAACGAATTTGTCCGAACTCGAATTTGAGTTCGGACAAGACTGGCATCATAGCCTTGGTTTCTAGGGAGGTGATGGGACGTAAAACAAAATGATGAGTACTTTTGGGCATGCCCTTGAAATCACAGGATTATCTAGATGTCTATATGAATTTATGCAACTACTATTTTTAGACAAGATTAGATAGATATTTTCTGATCAATTTCTTTTGGAGTAGATACATGCATGCATGAGTTTAATTAGGCATGCATGGCATTAATATTAATACTAGCTAGTACTAGTATATATACACCAGATGAAATAAAAGTTGAAATAGCAGTTTTAAAGACATTATATATATGGTTTGTGTGTCTTCTAATTAATAATTCATTAACTACATATTAAGATATCGTGGACAGTATAAGATGTGTACCTTAATTTTTTGGAGGAAAAGTAAATAGTATACCCATTTGCCAATAGAAATTACTATATACCTTTGGACTTATTTTGTTAGCACCTAAAATAAGCCGCAATGCAAATTGGTGCATGATCAAATTCACCCCATTTTAAGATTAATTGATTTTGAAATTTCAATAAAATATTAAAATCTTGTGCAATAATCGGAGTAAAGGTCACGGGTTCAAATCTCCTCAATACCACAGGTCGTGTGTGTGAGTAAAAAAAAAAAAAAAACTTAGTAACTCAAAACTCGAAATCAATTTGTACATTATTTCACTTTAAAATTAAAACGAGAATAAAGAAAAATATATCTATATTTGGAACGAACAAGTCCATTAAGAAAAGGCCACTATATAAGTCTCTAAAATAAAATAAAAGTGTGGAGCATAAATTAATTAATCTCATTATTTATAGTTTTCGAGGAGTACTAATTAACCAACAAAGCTTTCTAATAAATATAGTAGTTAATTATGTAGAGTGAAGATGAGATAGATTATATGAGGCAGATATACAGATTTGTCTCTTACAAAAACATACAAAGGAAAGCGCTGTGATCCCTGAGGATATGCTACTTACACATTTGAGGTCAAACCCCCAGTCTCTCATTCTCAATCAAAAATTTCTTATTAAACAAACATACAAATATCCAATCCATCAATTAATCCGCCGAACCACAATCTCCTAGCCGTCGCCACCCATGTCATTCCTCCGGCGACTCCTCCTCCTCCTCACCATCTCCGTCGCCGGGGCATCGGCCGACCAGGCGACGGCGTACGAAGTTCTGGAATCCTACGGATTTCCGCAAGGCCTGCTGCCCAAGGGCGTGATGAGCTACAAGCTCGATTCCTCCACCGGAAAATTCTCAATTAATTTGGGGAAACAGTGCAGCTTCACAATCCAAGGATACGACCTCAAGTACAAGACCACAATCACCGGCACGATTTCGAGGAACAGGATCAGGAATCTGACCGGTATTCAGGTCAAATTGCTGTTTTTGTGGGTGAATATCGTCGAGGTCACCAAGGACGGCGACGATCTCGAGCTCTCCGTCGGGATCGCTTCCGCTGGTTTTCCGGCGGATGGTTTCGAGGAGAGCCCGCAGTGTGGCTGCGGATTCAAATGTGTGAATTCCGGCGAAATCGGTGGGGGTTTCAGCTTCCGCAATATTTTATCTCTTGTTGAAATCTGATCGCCATTTGCCGTAAGTTTTTCTATGCTGATTTCAAAATTGAATTGCGATTTGTGATGTATATGTATATGGATTGAACGTACGATTTTAAATATGAGATTCGGCAATGTGTTGGAATTTGTTATGCTGTTTGGTGCATTTGAATTTTTCTGTTTGTTAGAAATTACAAATTCAAATATGATATGCAATAATTAATCCAATATGTTTACAATATGTCAGTTTGTATCCAGATATGAATAGGATGGATATTGAGTTATCAGATAGTCGTGTGACAGATTTTTGAATATAATGAAATTTAGGAGGATGATAAGAAATAGAGAATATGAGGTAGATTGAGGTTGTTTTCAAGGGATTTTGTTTTCTTGAATGAAGCCATAATTGTGGCCCAATTGGTAAAGTTGCTGCTTCATTTTGTTTGTACGTGTGATGTGACCAACTATTATACGAATATTCATTGGGTTACTTTAGTCTAATTATTTAAAGTTAATTACTGGAAAATGAATTTATAAAGAGAAAACAAATAGATAGGTTTATATGAGACGTTTTCTTTTATATAGGTTCTACACCATTTTCGTGTATCCGAGGACAATTTAGAAATATTTTGATTGATTTTAATTCATGGAAATAAAATTAACTTGAGCGTAGATAATAAATAGTCTCAAAGATCAACGAAGCTAAATAATTATCTAATCTTATTTAATAAACATAATTATCTTTGTTTAAGGTAAAATTTTATATAAAACCATGAATGAAACCAACAAAATAAAATACTAAAAATTGCGACTCATCGGATAATATCCAAATCGATGTACCATAATTCCGTCGTCATCTCAATCATATTCCACCTCGTACTTTCTCTTTCGATAAATCATAGAATAGATCGAATTCCTGTCAAAAAAAAAAAAAATCACAAAAAGATCCCGACTTTTGTGGGCTTGCCTCAAATTCATCCAAACCTTTTTCACATTGATCCAAGAATTAGCAGAATGCACTAAAAAATTCAAAAGTCGGTCATCGTGGTCGTCGTTCTCTCTCTTCTATTTCTCTCCGCCGCCGCTTCCACGGCGTATGAGGTAATCCAAGACTACGATTTTCCTGTCGGCATCCTCCCAAAAGGGGTAACACACTATGATCTCGACGATTCCACCGGCAAATTCAAAGCCTACATGAACGGTTCGTGCAGTTTCTCTTTGGAAGGGTCGTATCAGCTAAGGTACAACTCTGTAATCAGTGGGTACATCTATAAAGATAAGCTAACTAGTTTATCCGGGGTCAGTGTCAAAGTGCTATTTGTGTGGTTGAATATTGTGGAGGTGAGGAGAAAGGGTGATAACCTTGAATTCTCTGTCGGAATTGCTTCTGCTGCGTTTTCTATTGATAATTTCTTTGTTTGCCCGCAATGTGGCTGTGGATTGGATTGCAATACTATGGATGAGGGTTTCAAAGAGGATCCTCTCGTTTCTTCGATTTAATCGAGGTAAAGTAGTTCTTTTAGGATGTGACTTTTCTTCTTTTTTTTTTCTTGAACTTTCTAGTTGAATTGTCTACGTGTTGATGTTTTGTCGTTGTAGCTTTCTTTATTTCATATGGTACATGAATCTGTTTCATGAGATATTGGCATTAGAGCATTCATCTTTGTGTAACTTTTAGTATTCAATGCAAACTTATAATCAAATTGATAGTCGATGATAGCATGTTGTGATCAATTTCACTCTGCTTATTAATTTGTATTTGCTGATGTATTGTATGAGATTATTTGAGTGCCACTGACTGAACCGGGTTAGGGTAATCGAGTAATCTACTATGTTTCTCCTCTTTGCTCATGTTCACACTTCATTGACAGTTGCATCATGGTTAAGCATTGATGGGCTGATTGATATTGAGAGTACATGAGGTGTTCCATATCGTATTGAGCAAAATGAGTAGGTGATTATTTGCGGATAAAACAGAAAGCTAAAGGACTTATATCAATCCATTGACCGTTAGAATATAGTTTAGCTACAAAATATTTAAGTTATGAAAAGTATAAAAAAGGCTAAACTTTTGGCTTTCATGTGAAGTATGGAAGTTCCTGGAGTTATTTAGAAGTTGTAGTTATGCAAAAACCACTAGGCTCTTGTCCAGACTGTGTGTGTCGACTAGGTGCTGAATGTGAGCGACCACCGTTCCCCATTAATAAAGAATTATAGTTCACTTGTATTAGGCTTATGCTCCGAGGAAGCTTCAAATAGTTGTACAAGGACTAGAAGATTATCCAACATAGTTGAAAGAGCAAAACAGAATAAGGGTTTTACCTTAGGCTAGGAATGCTTAGGTAGGTGATACTGCTAATCTGAGCACAGTGTCACAAAGGAGGTGGTGCCTGGCCAGTAGCTAGTGATGGAGAGCATTGAGCGAGTGCAGCTGTTGGCCATGCATGAGAGGCTATGGATGAGAGATGAATTTGGAAAAAGACCTAATTTCTGATGAACTGGATCTTTTTGTAGTTATACACCAAATGGTGTTCTTGATTTGGTTAATATTTCCTTCAAAATTGAAAATAAAGATCAAAACGGCATCACTTAAGTCATGATTTTTCTTTAACAATTCTAAAGTAAAGATCCAAATGGCAGCTTTCTGCCTCCTAATAAGGCTGATAAGGCATAATGCGACCGTGGTTAAGCTTCATCTAGCACATAGGTTGGTTTTCTAGCCGGATATTTACTACATTGAAAAGGTGAAACTTTCATTAGAGCAACCGGAGTTGTATAGCTTTCTTAATCTTCTTCCATTATCTCCAATCATCTCGTGAATAAGCTGCGGCAATTTTTGACAAATTTCACATCCTCCAATATTTCCAATCATCTTATTAATAAACTACTGCAAGTTTTGACAAATTTCACACTTCAAACTATGTTATGTTAGCACCATTTTTAGGCAGATTTCACGATTGTGGATTATAGAGCACTGCATGAATTTGAGTCTTAAGAATGAGTGATTTGAGAAAGTTATGGGCCTCTATTACTCTGTTGTGGTGATCCGTTGCACAGCATCAAATAGTTATTCAAATCAAAAGGGATCTAAACTTATGTGGTGGTTGTAGAAATAATGAACTATTATATTCAAGCATGTATGGATTAGAGAATTAATTGATCCAATGCATATTTGTTATTTTTCTAGCTTTGACACCTTTTGTTTTTTTAATTTGCTTTATCCTATTGCAGTTTAATTATGTTCGTCTCAATGTGTCCCTGACTACTTCACTAGTTCATGAATTCTTGTTTGCATAGGCTCTTAATCCTGAATCTTAGTCAGCTAACTGGATTTAGTTAAATTGTTGGGTAAACCTAGAAGCAGGAACTGAATCAGTGGCGGCTATAATGTAGAATACGTGGCTGGACTCTCGATACTAGGGGGAACAAGCTCTTGTTACCCACCGGCACGAGTTAGGGGTACTCGTCAACTATTTAGTGTCAATTTTTATAAGCTGCTAAAAACTGGCGTCATTTGTCCACTTCTGCATTTTCACGATAGATTCTTGTGATGGTTGCAATTGAATAGTCATGCTTCCAGCAGGGGTGTGCTTTGTGATTTAAATTTTTGAAGATGTTTTATATTGGTGAATATACAAGTGAAATTTATATAGAAATTTCCTTGCAACTTCTCCACAGGGTTTTTCTGGAAAATATCCACTGATTCGAGTTTGATGGGCAAGGAGTGGTGTGGTGTTTTCTCCACACAAAGTCATCTATTCTCCGCCGTGCTTCAATCTCATATTTTATTTTGTCAATTCATACCATTTGTTAAACGATGATCTCGTAATGCACACATGGTATGCATTCGGAAAAATGAAATACGAGACTGGAGCACGTTGGGGTTGGGGGGGGGAGGGGGGGCAGTATATAAATTATTGCGTCTCTAGACACCATTTTAATGTGATAGTGTTTGGATCAGCGACAATGTTGCCCTTCTCCAGTATATAATTTGTCTTTTTCTCGCCTGCATTTTATTGCCGCAATTTTTATTTAATTTTGTACAATTGTAATATTTTGTATTTAATTTCCCCTATTTGTGCAAGCTCAAGAAATCAAGATGACTTGTTCATCATGATACGTTAACTATGAGCCCAAAAACGGCTTTTTATTTCCTGAAGTGGCTATTTGACTTCAGCAATAACTAATAAGTGGTAGAAACTCTTGATGAATCTTGAATATTACTTCAAGCAATCGTTTCACTTCAAATTTTCATCAAGTTGGCAATTGTAGACACTAAAAAAAGTTAAAAAACAGAAGGGCACGTGGAAACTTCATCAATAATTGTGTTGTCATTATGACTTTTTCATTATCTGTATTTCGAGATGCATATATCAACTATTTTGCAAAATTCTCGGCGATCTTATGAGGTACTGTTGCATCTATCACAATATTTTTATTGGGACATTTTTATATGTCACATTAATTGGGACATTTTATTTTGATACATGGAAGTGTCTCAATAGAGATATTATGATAGATAGGGTAATAATTATTGTGACACATGGAAGAGAGATATTGTGTTTTCATGTGTCACATTAATTAGGATATTTTATTATGACACATGGAAATGTCTTAATAGAGATATTGTGACAGATGAGGTACTACCTCATGAGGTGGTTGAGACTATCCCCACTATTTATGGGTGTAAACAAAGTATTTCAATTTTCTACCTATGTAGTATAGGTTTTGTGACACTTAGAGGTATCTATTGTGACACTTAGAGGTATCAGAAGTATGATTTACAACCGCTGCATGGAAGTGTTTGCCAAATATTAAAGATTATATCAGAAGTATTTTAATGGGGGAGTGGGGCCTATCTACTGGGAGCTTTATATTTTTCTAGGTTTAGAAAAAAATGGGTTTGTGAGGACAAAATGTCTAAAATATATTTCTTATATTTTAATTAAATTTGGGGATTGTAAAACGAAAATTAATTTTAAGATGAATCCAAATAATGTGAGACGACTTCCTCGTCGATTTCCAATACATGAAATGCAACTTTACTAATTAGATCACATGAGCGTGATAGTTTAATTCAAATTGAAGGCATATTGATGTTGTAAAAAAGAGGCAAAAATTATTTTAGCAGTTTAAACTTTAAGACATATTTATTTTAATCGGTAAATTTTAAACATACTTATTTTAGTTACTTTGGACAAAAATATCTCTGTGCGCTGGCACTGCGCGCGCTGAGCAAGGGCAATATAATAATTCTGAATAAAAATCATATATTTAAAAGTTAGTGGCTAAATTAAATTTTTTAAAAGTTTGACCGACTAGTTTTATATATTTCCACTTGTGAAAAATGTACAAGCATGCATGCTCTCACAGGGGCGGATGGAAGGGGGGTCTAGGGGGCACTTACCCCCTCCAACCCCCCCCCCCCCCCCCCCCCCCCCTCCCCAACAATTTTTTTTTAAATAGGGCTATTTAGTCAAATTTTAATGTTACCTCCCTAATTTTTTTTTATTTAAAGTTTTTGTTGTTAGGCTTTATATATTTTTAGAAAAATATATGATATTAGTTTATATATAATTGAGTTTGGGAAATTGGGCCTCACTCAAATATATAAATAAATATTTGAACAAAATTAAATACACATAAATCAAAACAAATTAAATAAATTGTCCGCAATCAATTTAAATTAAACAAATTATGGTCGAATTAGTAATTCGGCTTTTATGAATTAGATTACATATTTATTAAATTGATATCAACTTTAATTTAATAATGAATCATGATATTCAATTGCATAATTTTTTTTCATAAAAAAAATAATTGCATTATTTATTTGAAATTATTGATTTATGTTATTCACGTAATTTATTTTATAAATTATATATTATGAAGTTACCATTTTATTAATTCACCACCTGAATTATAATTTTTATCTCAAATAATTAGTATGAATGAATTATTATTCTAAATTTATTGTTGGCCATAACCAATTAAATTTCAATTAATGAATTAGTTTATATCAGAAAAGAATTCAATTCAAATTTTATCTATTCATGTTATTATTTTCAGTTATTTATTTTAATGAAAAAGTCATTATTTTCTATTTAATTTGGGGAAGGGAAAGAAAGATGAAGGTGTAAACTAATCCTAAAATGACATCGTATAGTAAAAACAATGAACAAATGAAAATGACATCATTTCACAAACACACTTATGGCAAAAAGTAATTAAATACATAATTATTCACAATCGATTCATTTTTAATATTCTTTTTTAATAGCATGAATAAATAAAAAGTACGAACAGTTGTATTTCACCCCCCGAAGAAAATTTTCTGGATCCGCCCATGTGCTCTTATGATGGCATCATATATTAATATTAGAGATAGTTTGGAGGATCGGAACTCTGCTCTACTACATGTTCAGTGATCAATCGATAATAAGTGTTTATAAATTATGACCCTATTCAAATTTGTTTAGAAAATAAATACTATGATTGTCAGTTAGTCAACTCCAGTCTTCAAGAAAACTAGCTCTTATTTGTTATACTAATAAATTATAATTGAAATGATATAATAATTTTTTAGGACTTTATATACATATATTTTTTCAAATATTGCAATTATTTGTTTGGAACTCGGATACTATTTAGTAGAATAAATACTTTGATGATGAAATAACTAATGTTCTTTTGTACATATATACTCAAGAAGAAAATTGTAACACGGAATGAGATTAAAATTTCATTTACAATTATAAGTGTTAGGGTGCCCAGGATTTTTGTCGAAAAAGTAAATAATTTAAGAGAAAAAGAGACCAAGTTTAAAATCAATGAGTTATTTCGACATTTTGTACTTTTTCTGTACAAGAAATGTATATCGGGTCCCATAAAATCAGTTTTCAATATTAAAAAACTGACACACCCTGCAAAGGAATAGATTCTCCACCTTTTGAATTTAATCCCCAACAATCCCACACTCTCTCTCATCATCATTCTTCTTTCAATTCATGTCTGCGATTAAAAAGAAGGGCTTCACAGCTGCAATTTAAAAAAAAAACCTAGCCACAGCCGATCATCTTCTCATCAAGTAGGCTTCCTTTTTTTTTTAAATCTGTAAATATCTTCTTCGATTACAATCGTCGGTTATGTTTGATTTTTTTAATTTGTTGGGCATGATTAATTTAAATTTTTCAATCGTGGCTAGTTAGATATTATTGGTTGATTATTTGATATTAATTGTGGATTATTTGATGTTAATCATGACTAGCTATTAATCGATGATAGTTATAAACTAATCGAGGCTATTTAGATATTATCGAGGCTCTCTTAAAACTAATGGGTGTATTTTTTAAAATTAATTAAGGAATCGAGGCCATTTTGTAAATCAATCGATGCTATTTATATATTAATCGAGGCTATGTAAATCAATCGATGCTATTTATATATTAATCGAGGCTATGTAAATCAATCGATGCTATTTATATATTAATCGAGGCTCTGTAAATCAAACGATGCTATTTTTATATTAATCGAGGCTATGTAAATCAATCGATGCTATTTATATATTAATCGAGGCTATGTAAATCAATCGATGCTATTTATATATTAATCGAGGCTATGTAAATCAATCGATGCTATTTTTATATTAATCGAGGCTATGTAAATCAATCGATGCTATTTTTATATTAATTTTTAATATATAATTTAAAATTGGCAATAGTTTTAAATTATCAATCAATTGTTTTGGAGGATATTATTAATCAATCGATGCTATATATTAAAATTTTTAATATTGGCATCGATTATTTTAAAATTAGTATAAAATCGAGGAATCAATTGTTTTGGAGGATACTATTAATCGTGGCTCCAAAACTTAATCGAGGAATTACTTTTAATATCCTCGATTACTTTTAATATATTAATCGATACTAATTTTTAAAATAATCGAGGATATTAAAATTGGCATCTTTAAATCAATCGATGCTAATTTTTTAACCGATGTCTTATTCTAATTAACATAGGCATTTTTAAACATAATCGTGGGCCTATACACTATAGTGTAATCAAATTGATTTTCACATGTGGAATCACTATACAACCTAAACACTATAGTATAATCAAATTGATTCTTGATTATGATTTCTCGAAACAACCTATACACTATAGTGTAATCAAATTGATTCTCACATGTGGAATTACTATACAACCTAAACACTATAGTATAATCAAATTGATTATCGATATTCTCGAAACAACTTATATACTATGGTATAATCAAAGTGATTCCCGCAAATGAAATTCCGATACACACATACACTGTAGTATACTCAAATTGATTATCGATTATGAATTCTCGAAACAACATATACACTATAGTATAATCAAATTGATTCTTGATTATGATTTCTCGAAACAACCTATACACTATAGTGTAATCAAATTGATTCTCACATATGGAATGAATTTGATTATACTATATAGTATATAGGTTGTATTAGGATTTCATATGTGAGAATCAATTTGATTATACTATAGTGTATAGGTTGTTTCGAGATTTCATAATCGATAGTTAAAGTGATTGTTAATTAGAATATATAAGGCATCAGTTAAAAAAAATTAGAATATATAAGGCATCGGTTAAAATAAGGCATCGATTGTTTGATATATAAGGCATCGATTGATTGTTAACTAATAGCCTCGATTGTTAAAATAAGGCATCGATTGATTGTTAACTAATAGGCATCGATTGTTAAAATAAGGCATCGATTGATTGTTAACTAATAGCCTCGATTATTTCTAAACCATGCCTCGATTAAATGTACATTTAAATTATCCACTATTGAATTTAAAATAAGGTCTCGATTAAGTTAAAGAAGTCACGATTAATATTTCCAATATCTACGACTATTTTTAAAACAAGCCTCGATTAATATTAAATTGATCAATATTGAAAATATTCCTCGATTAACTATGCCTCGATTAATTTTATTAATTATCATCGATTAATACTAAAAATATCTACCTCGATTAACTATGCCATGATTAGCCATGATTATACCTAAATTGCCTCGATTAACTATGCCTTGATATATTAGAAAATTGTCATGATTAATAATAAAAATAGCCATCGATTAATAGTGAAATGAGTCACGATTAACAATAAATTGCCTCAATTAATTTTAAAATCCTCGATTAACAATAAAGTGTCTCAATTAATCGTGGATCATATATAAGCCCCAATTAATCGAGGCCTTCATCACAAGTTAATCGATGTCTTCATCTCAATTAATCGTGGATCATATATAAGCCACAATTAATCGAGACCTTCATCACAAGTTAATTGATACCTTCTTAAAAAATAAGCGAGGATCATAATAATAAGCCACAATTAATCGTGGCTCATTGCAAATTAATTGACGTAGTGTTGAAAAAATTAATTGTGTACCTTGAAGTTAATCGAGGCTCATTGAGAGTTAATTGAGGCTCATTGCAATATATAGTCGAAATGTATATATAATCGAGCCTTCTATCTGATTAATCGAGGATTATTATCGAGGCATGTCATATATATATATATATATAAATATGTCGAAATGTATATATAGTTGTGTGTGGAAATGTATAAAAAATAGAGAAAAGTACACTGAGCCAATGATTGAATGTGGGGACCAACTGTTTAATAATACAAATTACCTACAAAACTACCTAGTTTTAAAAGTTGTTGTTTTTTCTCATTTCCTATTTACTTTTGTCGACATTTATACATTTGGACTAAGTGTTAACGTGATATTCGTGCAACACCAAAGTTTCACTAAGATTTTTTTCTTAAATATATAAAAAGAAATAAAGAATAGGAAAGTGTGGAAAATTCGATGTTGTCCGTACCCGGATTTTAATTTTTATTTTTGGTATGTTTTTTAAGTGTGCTCGTAATTGTTTTAGGGACATATTTTACTTTTTAAGTAGACGTCAATTATGTTCATCATGATTTTTTATTTTGCTTACTATTACCTAAACGATAATTTTGTATTTTTTTACAACACGATATCGTTAAAAATACACACATATGTCATTTGCATAATTGGAGGCGGAAAAAATACATGTGACGAACATAATTAATATTTACTAATGTCGTTATTTATATAAAAAAATGCAAAAATATTTTTAAAATATTTTTAAAAAATAAAAATTGAAATCTGAATTTTCCAGGAATATCCTTTCTAGGGGTGGGTTGGTACGATATACTGAAAATTTCACGTCGTACCGTTACCGTACTGAAAATTTCGATATCAAAAAAATTCATATCGTTATCGTACCGAAACTTTCGGTATACCATATTACGATATACCGAAATTTTGGTATGTCACAAATAAATATCGATATCGTACCAATATTTCGGTATACCGTATCGTACCGAAAATTCACAGTATCTCAAAAATACTGAAAATTTATGGTATACCGAAAATTCACGGTATGCCGAAAATAACGAAAAATCATTCCCTGTCAAAAATATCGAAAAAAATCATTTCTTATCGAAAATACCGAAAATATTTGTAAAAAAAAATCAAACTCCAACATAATAAACTAAATATAAATAATTAATATCCGATCTAATAATAAAACTTCAACACAAGAAAACAATTCTAATAATCCACGCATCAATAACCAAACATCAACACAAAATAATTACTAAAAATAATACGAAACTTTACAACTTGAAAGTCCAGCATCAAAAGAAACCTGCAAAATTTTAAAAAAAAATACTTTATTACAACTTACAAATATTGAACAGGGAAATGAAAACATAAATACAAATATAATCTTACTCTCAAGTTGCAAGGAAGACTAAAGAGGCAAAGACTAAGTGGAAGTCGGATTAAAAGTGTAAGAACGATCATGATTGGCATCAGCATCAGTAAAAACATTAGAAATTATCAATACAATTCATTTTATATTAATATAAATAGATATTACTTAAATTTAAATTTAATTATATAGCAAAACCATTACTCTTTTCAATTTCTTCAAATTCCTTATATAAATTAAGGTCTTCATCGGTTGGATCCTTGTAAATGTTGAAACCCTCTGCTTTTAACCAATCATTAGTGCACACCAATGCCTCTACCATTTTCGGACTCAAACTACTTCGAAAAGGATCCACAACCCTTTTGTCCAAGCTAAAGGCGGACTCACTAGCAACAGTTGAGCTTGGAATTGCAAATATGTCTTTGGCAATAGATGAAAGGATTGGATACCTAGTTTCATTTCCTTTCCACCAGTCCAAAAGATTGAAAGTTGAATTAGATCTTTTTTCAATCTCATCAGCTAAATATTTATCCACTTCATTAGAAATCTCTTGAAGTTGTTCTTCTTCATTTTGTGCTTCCATGTCATTGAACAATTCATCACAAAGATCGTCGCCTTCATCTCCACCATCACAAATAACTTGCATGTTTTGTTTCTCAACAATCAAGTTATCATTCACTCCTTTATACTCCATCCACAAAGCAATCAAGTTTTTTTTAACTTGATCAATGAACTCTTTGACCTTTTCTAGAGTACCTCCTAATTTCTTGAAACTGACTTTGATCAGCTGAAATTTGTTTCTTGGATCCAAAATATTGGCAATAAAAATCAAAGGATTTATCTTATTCCAATCCCCTCAATACTTGTCAAACTTTTCCTTCATTGCACTTACAACCTTCTTAAGAGTTGGATCCGAATCATCAATCATCTTTTTCTCAATCTCAAGTTCTAGGGAAATCATCAATTGATAAAACAATTGGGATGTAGGAGTTTTTAAGAGAAAATTACAAAAATAGTCCCACAGAGCATGTCCTCATTTGGTTTTGGTCCTAAACAAAGCTATTTTGGTCCTTTTTTATTTTTTAAGCCAAAATGACCCCATAAGACAGTCATATGTAAATTTGGTCCCACGTATTTTGACGGGCTAGTTAACAGCTGACGGAGAGTTAACACGTGAGACACACATGACTTGTAGGAACCCTAATTTCAGAAAATCCCCAAATTAACATAACTAACTATCGTCTTCTACTTTCTGACCCCAGAGAAATACACCAAATTCACCTGCCCAAATTCATGAAATTCACCTGAAAATCCCTAAAGCTTGCCGCGGAAGTCGTCGTAGCTGCAAGAGCACTTGTTATGGAAGTTGTCGCATCTTGCAATTCATGAAATTGTAAAATTTCATCTGAAATTTCTTGTAATTTCTCATAGCTCCAAAAATGTAAGTTAGCAATAATTCGGAGAAAGTATTACATACAACTACCACACCCAGATTATAGTAAGTTTCCTCCCCAAATTTCTCTGCAATTTTCTCTCACTTTGTGTGTGATTTTTGTTTCTCAGAATTTAGTGTATATTTTTTTAGGGACCTGTGATTATTGTTATACGATGAAGCTGAAGCATGGTGGTATGGTGGTTAGTGATTGTGGTGAATTAAAGTATTTAGAGGGCACGGTCAGTGCGTTTGATTTTGTAGACACTCGTAAATGGTGTTTTAAGTGCTTAGAAGGTCTATGCGAACAGATAGGGTATCTGGGGTCTAAGAAGTTCTATGCAAAAGATGATAGAAAGTTGAAGCCTGTTGTTTGTGAGTTTGATACTTGGAATCTGATAATAGGGGCTGCAAAAAGCAGAGAGTTCTTCATGTATTTGAATGCTGAAAGAACAGTACTTTGCCTGAATGGAGATGAGATTGTTGGGGAGGTGGTGTACTTGGATGATGTGGAAGGTGGTTTACAAACAATTGGAAGCTCTACAACTGTTGAACAGGTTGTGAAAGTTACTAGAGAGTCTACAGCAATGGAGACACAACCTGAAGAACAGGCTGTGAAGGTTGTTGAAGAGCAAGTTGTGACTGTGAAGGTTGTTGAAGAGCAAGTTGTGACAATTGTTGTTGAAGAGTGGGCTGTGACTTTGCAAGAGATGGATGAACAAACTGTGAATGTTGTTAACTTGGAGACTGCATTCCCACAAAGTCTAGTGAGAACAGATATGAGGTATCAAGTTTTGATGGCTCAAAATATGTTGTTAACTCAGAGGATCATACATGTGCTTGCATAAGATGGGATTTGAGTGGAATACCTTGTAAGCATACCATTAGCGTCATTTGTGCTGAAGGAAAAGCTCCAGAAGACTATGTGCACAGTTATTATTCTGTTGAGACTTATTATGCAGTGTATGAGCATGCTATAAGTCCAATGAATGGAGATTACATGTGGGAGAAAACATGCTACATTCCAACACTCCCACCTTCTTTTGCTTACACCATTTCAAGTTCAATTAATGTTGTGAAACCTTCTACTAGGCAGCCTCCTGTAATGTAACCTTCTGCTGGTTTTTATAGCCAAAAATTCATAGGGGATTCTTCAGTTGTTGCAAATAAACATCAAGATCTAGATTCCATAAGAGTGGTCACCAAAGAAGGTAAAAAATTTGTGCATGTTTCAAGCTTGAGAGATGCATCAAAGAAGAAGAAGAAGAAGAAGAAGAAGAAGAAGAAGAACAGATAAGATTTCAGGCTTTATTTGGTGTTTTTGGTTTAATTTGATATTTTTAAACAATTACCCTATCTCTGAAACTGAAATGCCATATTTTTGGCTTCATGTTTTTGAACAATTACCCTGCCATCATGGTGAAATCATGTCAGCCTTATTATTGTATTTTTTGTTGGTTGATAATTGTTGTTGGCTGATCTCAGTTTGTGGTTGATAATTGTTACTTTGAAAATGAAATGCTATTGTTTTGAATTGTTTATTGGTTGATAATTGTTGTGGTTGTTTGGGTTGGGAAAATGTGCTTGTTAGGAAAAACTATCAAGGAAACCCCTAATTTTGGTTTTGATGAAATGTCAAAACATGTAGAAACATCTTCTGAAAAACTGGAGGAGTTCCAAGCTTGAAGTATGAAACTGACCAAAAAAAAACTTCTAAAGCAGCACAGCTGAAGCAAGAGTCAACCGCTTTGGAGCATGGTCAACCTAGTTGGGAGGATACACCAACCAGTCAGAAAATAACCTAACTGAGGGTTAAATGCACAAAAGACAAATCAGCTTCAATCAAACTGACAAGCGGAGTCAGTCAAGCTAGAAGACAAAACAAGCTAATTTGAGAAACGGACAAACAAATTAGTTGAACTGAAGACTAAAAGCATCCAACTAACAGCCAAAAATCAAATATCAGCCGAACTGAAGTTAAGAGTCAAAACCAACAGCTGATATCCAGAACTGAAGTCAGCTAGCTTTAAAGCTTAAGCTCGAAACCAACTACTGACCAAGTTCAAATTAAGAGCAGTCGAACTGACAAACTTTTCAGCAGTTTGTAATCAGCTGAACTAACAAAGAAAGCTCATAGCAAGATCAGTTGACTAACCAACTAGCTGACAGTTGTGATCAGTCAAACTGATAAAAAAATAAGCCAACTGAAGCAATAGCCGAACTGAACTCCTAAAGCTCAGAACTGCCAAACTGGAGCTTAGAACTGATGTTCCAACTGACGCTCAGAATTTATGACTAGAGTTCAGAACAGCCATATTGAAGCACAGAACTACCAGCTGGAGGATCCCGCGGTCAATGCTTAATCCAAGATCTCAACATTAAAGATCAGAAGAAGATCCTGAAGTAAATGCTCAACAGAGATCGATTGATCAAGTGTTTGGTGTATATTTGTCCTACTTTATTATAGGTATTTAGTATCTTTAGTAGGTGTTTTTCTTTTGTTTTGTGTGATTTTTATGTTATTTCCTTCACTTTTTCTTTTTTAGTAAGTTATGTAGATTTGCAAAACATCTTGAGAAAATGGAGGATAAATAAATGCAAAATTTGAGGGATTCAAGACAATGAAAAGATAGAGAATCGAATAAGGAGTGTGTAGCAAGTTGAATCAGGTCAATCGGCCAATAAATGAGCGAGAACGAAGCAAAACCGTGGAAGCTGCCAAAGACGGAGCTGGACACTGCGCGGGCGCGCGCGACGCGCGACCGCACTGCACCCCTCTCGGCCAAGAGGCCCCCGCGAGCGCACGGTCCCCATGAGCGCACGAAATTTGACCCCCGTAGGTGCACAGCACCCCGCCGGCGCGCAAGGTGCGTCCAGTCCAGCTCCCTATTCAGTTTTTTGCACCCGATCAGTTTTGCCTCTCCCTCATCAGTCCCCGTTTTGAACCCAAGCTCGATTCCTTAATTTTCTCACCACATGTCTTGTTTGATTTAATCTTATGGAAGGGGACTTTAATTCACATGGCTTCACATAGCTATCCTAATCTTAGGGATATGAATATAGGGTTTGACTTCCATATTAGTCTAGCTTTGGAATTTTTGTTCCCCCAAGCCTTCCATCAAACATCCCGTCAACATCCCATCTCATCTCATCAACATCCCACCACCTTTTCTCTTCTCTCTCATTTTCTCTCTCTTTGGACTCATTCTCTCTCTCTCTCTCTTTAGAATCCTACTCTCACTCTCACATCACATCACATTTTCTCTCTCTCTCTTTGGACTCATTCTTTTCTCTCTTTGGACTCATTATCTCTTTTCTCTCACTCTCACATCGTATCACATTTTCTCTCACTCTCACATCACATCACTTTCTCTCTCTTTCTTTCTCTTTCTCTCTCTCTCTTTGGATATCTCCACTTTATTTTGGGGATATCAACAATTCCTACATATACACACCTTCACCACTTCATATTCTCCATTCTTCATCATACTTCACACTTCATCTTCTCCATCTTCATACTTTACCATCCTTCACCACCACCACCGCCGATCCAAAGAAAGAGAAAGGAGTAGGAGAAGAGGCAAGGGGGTTAGATCTTAAGGAGGAAGGCCCGAGAAGAGGAGTCCAACTCCAAGCTGTCCGTGGAAGCTAGGCTTGCGGAAGGAGTTCTACTTTGATGACGGCCCGAGAAGAGGAGTCCAACTCCAAGCCATCCGCGGAAGCTAAGCTTGAATGAAGACCTCCACTTTGGTAATTCTTTCCTTTAGCTTTAGCCCATTTGTGGGGATTTGTCCCAAAACTCTCAACGCAACAAACATTGTATAAGTTTGTATTTTATTTATCTTTTGGTTTATGAAATGAACAACTTGTATGATTCTTGTGTGTTCTTGAGCATGGTTTTGGGCTAATTTCTCCATTAGGGTGTGGAGGATCGATTTGGTTTTGATTTATGCTTGCGATGGTTGGTTGTTGTTGTTGAAATTGTGATTATCATGTTGAGTACTTGATCACTACTTAGCATTGCTAGGCTTTAGATGAGACCGGGAGGAGATTCTAAGGCCCGACCAAGGTTCCTTCAACGTTAGGTGAATTGGGTTCATAAGCCTAATATATTGATCTTGATCCTATGATATAGCGGATAGAGATTTAATGGATAGACGGTGACAGTAATTGAAGTTAAACCAATTGACGGGTCTATTGTATGTTTGAGATCAATATAACCAACTTGAAGCAAGCTCAATGAGAAACCAATGAGAAAATCCGTACCCTAATGCTCTTCTCATAATCCGATCCTCTAACTTTGTGATTGGTGGTGTTGTTAGTTAGTTTTAGTTGCTTTAATCAGGTAGTTTAGTAAAAACCTTCATACTCCTCGTTTAGAATGTTTAGGATTGTATTTAAATTCATGTGATCGTTGACAATTATGGCATAGAAAGATAATCGCCCACACGAAGCTTTCCTTGAGAGACACGATCCGCGTCAGCTCACCACCTTACAGTTGACCCCGTCCTCTTGCGGGGGTGTAGCCGACCGAAAAGAACTACACCGTTCAAACATCAAGCAATGGCTATCTCTTTCAAAAGCTTCAACGACTATAACTATCAACTACTATTGATGGACCAGAAGGATCAATGATCAATGGAGTTCAACGGTCAAAAGATCACTCCTCTATATAAGAAGAGTGAATCTCACTTTTAAACAACTTTTTGCCAATCTAACTTTCGCTGATCAAATTTATGCGATATCACAACTGAGCTTTCTTTCTCCCTCTTACAGCTCAAAGTTCAATCATTGTTCAAAGTTGCGAAAAGTTCACAACTGAGAAGAAGATCTCAAAGAATCATCACACCAGCTAGCTGAAAAGTCCAGCAAGAGCAAGCTTCTCAGTTCAGGATATTCAATGATCAACTACCCAGCTCAAGTCTAAGGAGCACATCAGTTGATACTAGTTTCAAGACTGTATTCTTGAAGATTGAAAGAGATCTAAGATCTTATAAAGATGGGTAATAGCATCTAACTCTCCAGCCAGAAGTTAGGGACTGTAAGTGTGAGCTGTCGAAACCGGCTGAGGAGATCGTAGCTTTGCGAGAACTGCCGTTTCCAGGACAGCACCAGTTGAAAAGGCGACCGTGACTCTGTGAGAGTTTCCATTTTCAGGTTCAACATATCTTTATTATGTAATTGTAATAAAGTAACTTTACCATTGCATAGTGAATTGCCCTTTTCAGTAAGGAATAGAGGACGTAGAAGTTTAAGCTTCGAACCTCTATAAACTGCTTGTGTAATGTACTTATTGCTCTTCATTTGTATATCTTTTATAACTGCATACTCTGCTCACACAAGCTGTACCTTCCAGTCAGCTGATCTTCTCAGCTGACTAAGTGTATTGATAAGCTTTCATACGCGAGTCAAGGGCCTAACTATTCCGCATTAAAGTTAAAAGTTTTTGAGTTAGTTTATTCACCCCCTCTAAACTGACTTCGACTCGCCCGAGACCAACAATGCTTATTGGCATACATATTGCAATAATATGATTAATACATCTTACATCTTACATATTAGACTAGAATAAGCTTCTAGTGAAATAGCCACTACATTCATTTGAAGAAAACAGCCACTGCATAAAATATTAAGACCAGAAACATCATTTTCCCCAACTTTCTAATTTCGGCCACATCTGCAGCCATTTTCTTCATATCTTCAGACATTTGCTTCATATCTTCAGCCATGTCTTCAGTTGATCTATTCACCATTGAGTTGTGGGACTCCCTTGAGTTGTCTTGAGATGGACAATCATCAACCCATCTAAAAAACTTGCAACCCCCGCGTAGTGAATCAGGACACGTATAAAAAAATTGACCTTTGCAATGTGCACGATTGGAAACATACGCACGCACTGGCTTTTGACAATCACACACTAAAAAAAATTTGATGTTGTTTTCTTTGCTTGAAGATGCAGCAGACATTGTGTTGGTAATGAGTGCAATATTCTTATTTTTTGTGACTTGAATTCTTATAATTTTGGAATTGGTGTATAGGTATATATATATATATATATATAGGTAGGTAGGTATATGGCATAAATGCCCTCCAAATGTATTTTTGGTTCAAAATAGTTGAATCTTCCCTCTAATATACAATAATTCCTTCCAGTTCACTGTTATTCCTAATGTTTCGTATGGGACTAAAATGCATTTCGTTTGGGACTAAAATTGTATGGCAACTTAATAGAAAACGTGATGTTAGGACCATTTTAGCATATCTGCTCCAATGGGACCAAATTAGTTTGTTTGGGACCAAAACCAAATGGGGACATGCTCTGTGGGATCATTTTTACAATTTTCTCGAGTTTTTGATGCACTTAGCTGTAAAGTGGCATCATAAAACTTTTTTAGAAAATGTGCAAATGCCTTTGCATTCTCCCAATCATCTACAGTTGGAGGCCCTATCGTCTCATTCCCCTTGTCATCATTTTCATGAAAATATTGATTAAAAGGAAACCATTCTTTAGACGTCCTTTCAAACACATTTCTATACTTTAATGCAACATCAATTATTTTATAAGTTGAATTCCACCTAGTTTTGACATCCATAGGTATTGTTGCCACACTAGATAACTTGGCTAATACAGCAAAGTCCCTAAATTTATTAATTCAACCTAGATGGGGAAGAATGAAGAAATACAACCGCATTCCTTATAGCTTTAATTGACCAATTTAACTCTTTCAGGTCATCCTTAACAATTAAGTTAAGTATATGACATACACACCTCAAATGTAAATACTTCCCATCAAACAACAATGTATTATTAATTCTTATTCTTTTTTTTAGGTAATCAATTGCATTATCATTATAAGAAGCATTATCGACTACTATCAAAAATACTTTTTCTATTCCTCAATCCCTTAAACAAATCTCAATCATCTTGCTAATATCTTCATCAATATGACTAGTGCTTTTTGTGAAGTTAATTATCCTTTTATGCAACTTCCAATCACTATCCAAAAAATGAATAGTCATAACTATGTAATTAATGTTTTGAATTGAAGTCCAAGTATCAGTTGTGATACTAACCCTTTGACCACCAATCACACTTTGTATCTTACTCTTCTTAACTAAAAACAGATCATAAACCATACCTGCAACTTTCTTTCGATCAGAAATTTAAAATCTCAGCTACAATTCATTCACTAAAGCAACAAATCCCTTCCCTTCAATAGCTCGAAATGAGGCTTTATCGATAATCACAAACTCTGTAATCTTTTGTTCACACCATTTTTTATTGAAAAAATGAGAAACCATGTGACTTGACTGATTTCCACTTCTTCGCCCCATGGTCTCAATGGTCAATGTAGTTTGACCTTTCTCATCCTAGCTCACTTCGAACAATGGACTTAGTTTGCACCTCCTCACTAAGTGATTTTTTAACCCACTAGTACTTCCAATAGCCACTGGGATCTCAACCTTGCAATAGTTGCATATCTCTATTTGTTGTAAGTTCTCATCCTTCATCTTTCTTATCCTCTTTTCACAATGCTCTCAATATGGACTTATTCGTTTAGGAACTGTAGGAGGCTTTTGTGTTGAACCTTCTCTTGGTCCTTTTTCACTAATACCATCATCGATGACATCAACTTGTTTTTCAGATTCTATCATACATCCACCTGAAGTAACCAGATGGATTCATTGCTAAAGGTCAAGAGCACCTAGTGTGCAAGCTTAAGAAATCCATCTATGGACTTAAACAGGCATCACAGTCTTGGAACATCCGGTTCAACAAGGTTATCCAGTCATATGGATTCATCCAAAGCCCAGATGAGAGCTGTGTGTATAAGAAGAGTGGTAGAAGTGTGATGGATTTCCTCATACTTTATATTGATGATATATTACTTATTGAAGATAATAAGAAGGTCTTATCAAACATAAGGGTGTGGTTATCCAAGTAGTTCGATATGAAGAATTTGGGAGAAGTAGGATATGTCCTTGGCATAAAGATCATTTGAGATCGCCAGAGAAGGATGTTGTGCCTACTGCCTATCCCAGGCAACCTATATTGATATAGTGTTAGCTAGGTTCAACATGCAAGATTCTAAGAAAGGTTTTATACCTTTCAAGCGTAGAATTCATCTATCCGAAGAGATGTGTCCCCAAACACAATCTGAGATAGATTAGATGAAGTGGATTCCATATACTTCAGCTATAGAAAGCCTCATGTATGATATGTTGTGCACTAGGCCTGATATATGCTATGCAGTTGGCATGGTAAGCAGATATTAGTCTAACCCTGGACAAGAACACTGAACTGCAGTAAAGAATATTCTCAAGTACCTGAAGATGACTATAGATTATATGTTGGTATACTGCTCTGATAGTCTCGTGCATTTGGGTTATACGAACTCAGATTTTCAATCCAATAAAAATCAGAGTAAATTTACCTCAGACTATGTGTTTACATTGGGAAACAGAGCCATTGCATGGAGGAGCATCAAGCAAAAATACATAGCTGACTCCACCATGGAAGCTGAATATGTAACTATATCTGAAGCTACAAAGGAAGCCGTCTGGCTCCAGAACTTCTTGTTGGACTTGAATGTGGTTCCTAATTTGCCTAAGAGCATCACGATATACTGTGATAACTCTGGTGCAATGGCAAATTCGAAGGAACCTAGAGCCCATAAGGCAAGTAAACACATAGAGAGAAAGTACCATCTTATATTATAAATCATTAAGAGAGGAGATATTGTAGTGGTCAAGATTGCATCAGAGGGTAACTTAGCCAATCCATTCACGAAGAGCCTGCCGACTAAGACCTTCGATGGTCACGTGGTGAAAATAAGGGCGAGATGCAGACCCGGGATTGTTTGAGTTTTAGTTAGAGTTGGAGAGTTAGCTAGTGTTGTTTTATACTTGAAAGACATGTTTTGAGTATAAGTGGGAGATTGTTAGATTTGTATACTGAAAAGCTTGTCTTTGTATACATTCTACAATGTGTTGATGATATAGATTGAATATAATTGCAGTCAATGTATGAATTTATTTATTGTTATATTTATATACATGCTTCCATATACTTGCATTATAGATGATATGGTGTGGGTGAACACACAGTAAATGTCATATCATAGGATTCCTTGCAAAGTATTAAAAGGCTCGCAGTTTAGATGGTCCTGAACCAACCATTATATACCGTAGAATAATCCGATAGTTAGTTTATCTTGACTAGCTGATTATTTTGATACACTGGCGTGTGTATTGAGGAGGATCATGACAGGATAATGTTCTATGTTCTGACCCTAAAAGGAGAGATTAAAGATCTATGGAGTTCGGGTTCTTAACCCATATATACTGACGGACATATATATATATATATTATGTCTACTGTTTTAATCTATCAATGAGTGAGATTCTTGATAGGATCAATAACCTCGATATTTTGGGCAGTAACATATACGTATATGATAGGTCGTGCATTATATATGGTCACCATGTCCTGGTGCGCCAAGTTGATGATGTTCCCTTGAGTAAGCACAAAGTTCATGTGAAACCCTGCAAGTGAAATTTATTCTGTGCATAATAAAGCTTGTGTGGTACTGCTCTGGGAATGAAGATGTTAATTAATTATAGCTGTCGGAGCTTGCATAATTAATTAATGGACATTATATCTCAAATATGTAGAATGGTTGAACTAAAGAAGAAAGCATATAAGCAAATATGTATTAAATTGGTAGGTCAGTATTATTTCTTTAGTTGAATAAAAATAATACTTAATTTATTTATTTATATCCATGTAATGTATATTATAAATTAAATAAATTAGTGGGTCAATTTAATATTCTTCTAAATCCCTATTGTAGCTCAATTAACACCTAAGTGGACTCAGGAAATGGAACAAGTGGAGAGGCCCAAACTCATTAGGGAATGGAATAAGGGAGGGGGAACGAAATTGAGACACAAGAAATCAACCCTCTCTCTTGGTCACTTGATTCCCTAGGTTATCCACACAGTTTATTAGTCTGCAGTCCACCCTGCATCTAAACAGGGTACGGGAATACACTAGAAGATCAAGAAGTGTTATTGCTATCTTGGAGAGTTCGAACATCATCAAAGAAAGGCCTTGTTTGACCAGTTCTCCTACAACAACGAGATTGGATCTTTAATCTCGTGTGCAACCCTACTACTTCATGTAAGTCAGTTAATCAAATTCTATTTTTCCTCTACAATAAATTCGATGTTCTTGCATGATCATTCAACATGTTGTTTAATTAAATTCACACATAAAATATGATATACATGTTGTTAGAATTAATGAATATCCGATTAGATCCTGTGGGGCATAATTCGGAAAAAAAAATCAACGGCTTAATGTTATCAAGTTCAAATACCAAGTCAAAGAAGATATTGATGATACAAATCTTCCCTGAAAATTTCGAAGAACAAATCCAAATACCAAGTCAAAGAAGATTGAGGATACAAATCTTCCCCGAAAGCTTCAAAGACCGTTTGAAGATCAAGTTTTGAAGAGAATAATCAGAAAAAGAATGGAGATTGGATTCGTAAAAATATATTTTGATCCGAAAATCATATGAATTGCATATTATTTTGTATTTTACTAAATTAAATATAAAATTTTGTGTTACAATGAGAACTTCTGAATTATGACATATGTATTTTAGGGGAATACAAGAATCACAATCAAGGACTAAAGAAAATGTTTTTCTTGAAATAATAGACCTGTTTATATTATAAAAATAAGGTTTAGCTTCGTGCAATTAAGAAATTAAATCTCACATTAAGTTGAATGCCTTGTCATTATTATTTTGGACGAAATACCTTACACTAATTTGTCCATAAATGCGTGATGAGATGTCTCGGACAGTATATTTGTTGGAATAAAAATTAAAATAGCCATTTTTTTATAGCAAGTAAGAGAAGTTTTTTGACCACCTTAATGAAAAATGATTTTTTTAGCCACTTTTGATGGCTAATATCTAGTATACCCCTCATTTTCCTTTCTCTTTATTTTTCCCTTTTCTTTTCAATTTTCTTACCTGCAAATTAAAAAAAAAAAAAAAAAAAAAAAAAGCCAAGGAGAAATGGCAACAGCGGCACCCATCCCCTCTCTCTTCCCTAAGGATTCCGGCACCCCAAATTTTCCATTGACTGATGTCTGATGATGTCTATCCCCATTCCTGCAGGACTGTTTACCATAACTCCATCACCCTATTCCCCCTCCCACTTTCTCCAAACAACAGGCACTGCTGCGGCAAACAAGCAACAGCCGCTGCAAACAACAATAAAATAGATGTTGCCGCTCTTCCCTCTTTCGTCTTCCCTTTAGTTACCATCTCTTCTTGTCAATGATAGATTCAAGAAAAGAAGAAAGAATTAAAAAATAAAATATAAAAGGAAAAAAAACACAAAGAATGATAGATACAGAACGAAAGAAAGCAACAAAAAAAAATAAAAGAAAAGAAGAAAAATCAACGATAGATACAGGAAAATAGAAAGAAAGAAAAAAATTAAAATAAACTAAAAGGAAAAAAAAAAATAATGGGTATTGTAGGCATTAATCCAAAATATTGCTAAAAAGGTTTTTTTTTTTTTTAGATGGTTAAAAAAGTTGTTTTGTTATTGAAAGTGGTTATTGTTCTATAATAACACTATATTTGTTTAGGTTTGCTAATTACCTAATTATCTTCTGTCATTTATTTTTGTTGGATTGAAATAGTAGAATTGGTACCCAAATCTATCATCTTTATAAAGAAAAATAATACCAATATTATAAAGGAAAATAATACCAATTGAGTTACATGTCTTCCTTCATGTTTTAAATTACAGTATTATATAAAATATTATCTCCTATTATTTTATTAGGAAATGAGTGGAATTAATTTTGAATATCTAAGGCATGGAAGGCCCGGAACATACATTAGAGATACAAAATTAGTACCAATTTTTAGTTGACAAAAATTAGTGTTAATATTTTATATATCAAAATTCATAAAATGAGTCAAAATTTGAATTAAAATTCATAATTAATATAATCTTATAAATATTTGATTTTATTAAGATTTAAATTTTAATTCATTTTACGAATTTTGAATTTTGACCACAATCTGTTACAAGGCTCCCGCTTTATATTTTTTATTTTCTAGAAAAATGCAATTATACATGTGTTTTTCTAGAAGAGAAAGCAACATAAAAATATATAATAAAAATAAAAGGTTCTAGAACAATTTTTTTATTAAAAAAAATAGTAAAATCGATAAAAATTTCAATAAAATACCTATTTTATTAATAATCGCGGCGAAAAAGTAGTTTCACCACCTGAGACAACAGAGGAGCGACGACAAGAAGGGCAGATTTTACATAATTTTTTGCTTCAAAAAATTTAAGAATTCTCAAATTCTAACATTCATCTATCGCCATCCTAACAGCAGAATATTCCGGGTCGAGTAACGGGCCGAATGAAATCGCGTTTCGGAAGCCCGTTTCCATGCCCGGTTCGGTTCATTTCGCTCGGTTTTTGTTCCTGATGTGCATCTTCCTCAGCTCGACCGGGTCGAGTTCCTTCACCTGGGTCTCGGGCCGGTAGAATCCGGTAACCGGGTCGGGTACCCATGCAGTCTCCACTGATTTCTCGGATGCTTTCTTCACCATCACGTTCACTTTCCCGCTGTTCGAAGCCACCACCTGCGACTGCGACGCAGCAGAGTATCCCCTCCTGTATCATCAACATATACAAATCCCATTAATTTTTTTAATCTTATTTTAAATGAATTATTCATATCAAAATAATTATCTACCGAACTCATATTTGGATCCAAGCTCATATCCGATTACATAATTATATCAAAGGAAGAGAATGTTCGAGTCGAAACTCTGTTTTGCATTTTTTTTAAATAAAATCGAGAAAGTAAGAAGATATATTTTGTACAAACCTGGAAACAACGGCGGAGATTTCATTGGCGATGAAAGAAGAGACAATCTTAACGTTGGAGAAAGAACGAGCCATTTTTTTTTATTTTTTTAAGGTGAAGGCGCAGGATTTTTTTTTCCTTTTTTTTTAAGTTGCGGCTGGGAAGATGGAAATTATATTGTGAGTTATTTTAGGGAACCTCTGTGTTTGTGGAAGTTTGGAGGTGCCCTAGGGTTGTGAGTGAATGAGGTGAGAGAGAGAGAGGGGGGGGGGGGAGCCATATTTATAGAGAGAGAATGGGCGGTTTGAAAAATATAAAATTGAGGGGGGGGGGGGGGGGGGGAAAGTAAAAGGCCAAAACAAAGATGGAGAGTTCAACTCGGAATCATGATTGGGCCGCGTCAATGGGAGCATTTCAAGCATACGCAATTTGGTGGTGCTTTCTTCTCATCTTCATTGACACCCTGTCACTATTCACTATTTTTACGTGAAGATCTCGTGTTCATTTTCGTTCAACTAATTTTAATAAATTTTATGATGAATAAATATTACATCTATTGATAGTTATACGAATTGCATTTAGTTTGTGAGTGTGAGACTCGAATTATTTTACTTAATAGGTCAAGTAATTACGACCGATATTATCGTCAATTTTTTTTTAAAATGTAAATATTAAATAACTTTATTAATGAGTTGAGTTTTTTTTTTTTTTTTTTTGTATACAATTTGTTTACCGTTCACTTAAAACATAGCCATATCATAATTTTAGAGTGTATTAAGTCATCCTATCAAATTAATAAAATCCATGGATCAAATGAGGGGAATACTAGTATAAGTAATTTGAAGCATCAAATAAAAGTTTAATATTTATAAATTGTTGCATCCACGACATAAACTCTAATACTTCTAACTAGACAGACCCATCAGAATATAATTCTTGATGTTATTAAGGTCAATAAATTGTTGGCCCATCAATGAACTTCACGTGATTGTTGTCAACGATTGTGGAGCAATGCAGTCTTACACGACAAAATTTTACAGTAATTTCTCTTATTGATAATATATAATTAACTTTTCGTATTTTGTAATTTTTTTTATTTTTAGGTTTACTTTTGACATCTTATACAGGCTTATAGCAAGTACAACTAAAGTTGTACTGGTAACTAATGAGAAAATTAATGTCAACTTTAAGAAAATAATTAATTACTAATCCAACTTTTACGTACTGTACATTGGGACGCACATGAATTAGCTTTTCACCCTTCGAAATTTCAACCCAGATCCATAAATGACATTTATGAAGCAGAAAAATAAATTTAATTCATCAATATTCAATAGTCTTCTCTTCTAGAGGGTCTTCCGACGTCCATCGACTTTATAATTTTTCAAAATAAAATAACTAACCCTGTAAAAATATTTATAAATTGAATAATTCACGAGTGTCTAAAATAAATTACTTTAGAATAATTTATTGAGTGTCTAAAACAAATTAAATAACTAACTGTTGAGCTTCGATCTCTCAAGAACGTATTACACCGAACTTAGAAGAAACTGGTTTGATCTTTTGTAGAAAGGAATGAAAAACAAGCAAACAACACAACAAGATTTATAGTGGTTCGATCATAATTGATCTACATCCACTCGAGATTTCTTAATTGTATTGATACTCTTTTTTATGTTTTACAGATTACAGTTCTTTTTTCTCAAAGCTATTCTACACTCGAGAGCTCTCTCTACTCACCAATCTACACGAATAATAGAGAATAATATGTGTTACATCAAATGATAACGAATAACAGATATATATCCTAACCCTACTAACAGTTGTTGTTGCCAATCTCAACTGCAACAACTTGATTCTTGAGATTCCAACCGCTGCTAACTCCAACTGTTGTTAACAACTTATAGGAAATATTCTGCTGCATGAATTCCTCATACACCACAGCTGCACCAGCCATGATCCTCTATGCAATCTCCATTACTAATACTTGTATGATTTTAGCTGCTTTCACAATTCTCCACCTAAGTAATAAAATCATAACATATCAACTTGCAACCCCACCTCTCATTATTCAACATAGAATAACAACACCACAACTCCACCTAGAGCTGCAACCCTTCCACACTGCTCCACCTTGAGCAGCAAACCACCACAGACCAAAATCAATTAAGATGAATAAGACTAAGACATAGCTCAAACTTAGCAGCTGGCAATGCCTTAGTGAAACAGTCTGCTGGATTTTCTGAAGTATCAATCTTCTCTACTGTAATAACCTCCTTTTCTGCCATATCTCTGATGAAATACAGCTTAACATCGATATGTTTGGTTCTTTCATGATACCCTTGATGCTTGGACAAGTGTATTGTACTTTGGTTGTCACAGAAGATAGTTACTTTCTTCTGCAAAACACCAAACTCCTCAAGTATTCCTCTTAGCCATACACTCTACTTCACTGCCTCTGTCAAAGCTATGAACTCAGCTTCTGTTGTTGACAAAGCAACAACTGATTGGTGTGTTAATCTCCAGCTGATTGCAGTACCAAAGAGAGTGAAAACATAGCCAGTAAGAGATTTTCTGAAATCAAGATTTGCTGCAAAATCAACATCAACATAACCAACCAGAACATCTCCAGCTTCTGATCCTCCTTGGAAACACAACCCCTTATCAACAGTACATCTCACATACTTCATAGCCCACTTAACAGCATCCCAGTGATCTTTCCCAGGGCTTCCCATGAATCTACTGATCACAGACATAACAAATGTTAAATCTGGTCTACAGCAAACCATTGAGTACATCAAACTCCCAATTGCACTGGCATAAGGTATCTTGCTCATTTCAGACACCTCAGCTTCTGTAACAGCTCCTTGTCTTAAAGACAACTTCTGACCTTGTTTAAAAGGTGTACTAACAGGTTTGGAGAGATTCATGTTGTATCTTTTCAGCACCTTATCTAGGTAAGATGATTGAAACAGCCTCAATATCCTTTTTTCCCTATGTTTTTTGATCTCCATACCAAGTATCACCTTAGCCTCTCCAAGATCTTTCATATCAAACTCATCACTTAGTATCTCCTTAGCTCTTCTAATTCCTTCCTTAGACTTACATGCTATTAACATATCATCCACATACAACAGAAGATAGATCATCAAATTTTTATCATTTCTAAAATAAACACAACTGTCATACATGCTCCTGATGAAATTGTGTGACAGCATATACTCATCAAACCTTAGATACCATTGTCTTGGACTTTGCTTCAAGCCATACAAGGATCTCTTCAATCTGCATACTTTGGTTTCAGGTTTATCCACAAACACTCCTTCAGGAATCTTCATGTATATAGTTTCCTGCAACCTGCCATAAAGAAAGGCAGTAGTAACATCCATTTGATGAAGCTCTAGATCATAATGAGCTACAAGAGATAACATTATTCTAATAGACCAATGTTTAACTACTGGAGAGAAGATTTCATTGTAGTCAATACCTTCCTTTTGAGAAAAACCTTTAGCTACAAGCCTAGCTTTGAATCTGATACCTCTTCTTTTTACAGACTCAGGCTTCTTCTTATAAATCCACTTACAACCGACCAGCTTTTGATTATTTGGTTTATCCTCAATATCCCAGGTATTGTTCTTTTCCAAAGCCAGCAATTCCTCTTCCATGGCAACAAGCCATTTTTCCTTTTCTGGACAGTTTACAGCTTCAACATAAGTTCTTGGTTTATATGCCTCCACCTCTTGAGCAGTGAACAAGGCAAATGAAACTAGATCAGCTTGACCATATCTGACAGGAGGCTTCACTACTCTCTTCTTCCTGTCTCTTGTGAGTTGATAATTATTGAAATTAGTCCTTTCTTCTTCTGTTTGAACTTCTGCAGATTGATGTCCCTCATCAATGTCTGCATTCTAAAGATGATTTCCAACCTCATGTGACTCAACTTCAACAAAACCAGATGTGTTATTTTTGAAATCACCATCATCTTTCTTCAGAGAGAACTTTGTTTCATCAAAGGTGACATCCATACTGATAATAAACTTCTGATCTGCTAGGCTCCACAGTTTATATCCTTTTACTCCTTTAGAATAGCCTACAAACACATATTTTATAGCCCTAGGCTCAAGCTTATCTTTCTTAACATGAGCATAGGCTAAACACCCTACAACTTTGAGTTCCTTACAGTCTGCAGGCCTACCATTCCATAGCTCCTCAAGTGTTTTGAACTGCACAGCTGAGGATGGACATTTGTTGATTAGAAATGATGTTGTAGTAACTAATTCTCCCTAGAAGGTTTTTGGAAAACCTCCATTGCTCAGCATGCACCTAACTCTCTCCAATAGAGTTTGATTCATCCTCTCTGCAACATCATTCTGTTGGGGTGTTTCTGGAACTGTCTTATGCCTGATAATACCCCTTCCTTTGCAGAAACCATTAAACTCATCAGATAAATATTCCAGACCATTGTCTGTCCTCAGGTGCTTTAGTTTGAGATCAGACATGTTTTCCACCTCAATGATCCACTTCTTGAACTTCTGAAAAGCATCTGATTTAGCCTTCAGAATATAGATCCAAAATTTCCTGGAGTAGTCATCTATAAAGGAGATAAAAAACCTACCACCTACTTTAGTTGAGTGTTTTGCAGGCCCCCACATATCAGAATGAACATAATCAAGCTTATTTCTAGTATTATGTTCACTGGAAGCAAATCTCAGTCTCTTTGCTTTCCCATAAATGCAATGTTCACATATGTCAATATGTGAAATTTTGTCTCCTCTTAACAGATTCTGACCTGCTAACTTCTGCAGCCCTTTATTACCAACATGTGCTAATCTCTCATGCCAAAGAAAGGTATTATCCCTTTCTTTAGCAGCATTCAAATGACCCTGAATAGTACTCCCAATCAAGTAATATAATTCATCTTTTCTCCTGCCCTTTATCACATCATTTTCTCATTTTGACACTATTAACCTCCCATTTTCAGATTGAAATTTATAGCCTGATTTATCAAGAATACCTAAAGAGATTAGGTTCCTTCTTAGGTCAAAGACATACCTAACATCAGTGAGAGTTCTGCCATCAAACATCTTGATCTTGACATATCATATGCCTTTGATTCTGCAGCTTTGATCATTCCCAAGAAGAACAGTTCCTCCGCTTTGTATTTTGAGATCAGAGAACCACTCCTTTATGGGAGTCATATGAAAGTTGCATCCTGAGTCAAGCACCCATGCAGTTCCTTCTTCTTCTAAGCTGGAGACAGTCAATGCCTCTGAGGATTCATATCCATCAGAGTGATTTCCCTGCATTGTCTGATTTACTTGATTTTTTCATCCTTCTTGAGACTGATCCACAGCCTTTCCTTTTAAAGCTTTCCACTTTAGGCAATTCTTCTTGTAGTGTCCAGGCTCATAACAGTGGAAGCATTTTCTAATTTCTGGATCATTTGAGTTCTCAACACCTTTCTTTTGTTGTTTCTTAGTTGCATCTTTCTTCTTCTTATTCCCTTTTGAATAGGGTTTCTTGATGTTCAGACCTTCACCTCCATTTGATGAAGATGAAGCTTCAGTGGATTTCTTTAGCTCTTTAGATTTCAAGGCCATCTGCACATCATTGAACTTGATGGTTTCCTTACTCCCAAACATCAAGGTGTCTTTGAAATTTTCAAAAGACTTGGAAAGAGCAGACAGCAGGATCAAGGCCTTGTCTTCATCTTCGAGCTTCACCTCTATATTCTCAAGATCATCAAGAATTTTGTTGAATTCATCCATATGGCTGAGAATGGATTTTTCTTCTACCATCTTGAAGGAATAGAGTTTATGCTTCATGTAGAGTCGATTTGTCAGGGTTTTCACCGTGTACAAGCTCTCCAGCTTGTTCCAAACACCCAAGGCAGTGGTTTCCTTTGCTACTTCCCTCAAAGCTTTGTCACCCAATGAAAGAACGATCATGTTGTGAGCCTTTTCAAGAATTTGAGCATGATCTTCATATTTCTCTTTGTCTTTGCCTGAAGAACTTGTCGTTATCTTCTTGAGCGCATCTCCCAATCCTTGTTGGATCAAGAGTGCTTTCATCTTCACCTTCCACAAGCCAAAATCTGACTTGTCTGTGAATTTCTCCACATCAAACCTATCGGAGCTCATCTTGGTTGCTTTTCTTTCCCACAGACGGCACCAATTTGTTGAGCTTCGATCTCTCAAGAACAGATTACACCAAACTTAGAAGAAATTGGTTTGATCTTTTGTAGAAATGAATGAAAAACAAGCAAACAACACAACAAGATTTATAGTGGTTCGATCATAATTGATCTACATCCACTTGAGGTGCCTTGATTGTATTGATACTCTATTTTATGTTTTACAGATTACAGTTCTTTTTTCTCAAAGCTATTCTACACTCAAGAGCTCTCTCTACTCACCAATCTACATGAATAATAGAGAATAATCTGTGTTACATCAAATGATAAGGAATAACAGATATATATCCTAACCCTACTAACAGCTGCTGCTTCCAATCTTAACTGCAACAACTTGATTCTTGACATTCCAACCGCTGCTAACTCCAACTGTTGTTAACAACTTATAAGAAATATTCTGCTGCATGAATTCCTCAAACACCACAGCTGCACCAGCCATGATCCTCCATGCAATCTCCATTATTAATACTTGTATGATTTTAGCTGCTTTCACACAAACTAATTCTCTTGTAAATACAAATAATGAACCAATCTATCTAGGGATATCAATTTAGCCCGAAATTAATGGGTTGACCCGAATAGAACGAAAAATTATAGGGTTAGAGGCTGAAAATTTTTGGTCCGAAAAAAAAAACTAACCGAACGGGCCAGACCGGTCGAGCTGGACCTGGCAGACTTGATTGTGTTGATCATAACGTTTTCTAGAAACATCTGATTCACGAACGGTCAAAGACGTTGAAAAGTTAACTCAAATTATCTTTCCATCTATATATTATACATTAACATATTCGAAGTATACTAAGAGTTATTAATTTTTAAAGTTACAATAATGGTAAATGAGTCACATACAATGATGCAATTTTTCGTTAAATGTTATATTTTCATTTACGACATACATTCTTGAATTTATCAATGTTATAAGGATTATAAGTGATTAGTATGATGTATAAAATATATATTATAATATTTGATAATCTGTAATTGGAGTTTGATGATACATGTTTGTTCGTTGTTGCTTCTTGAATGTTCAAACCTTTCACTTTAATTGTTTTATTATTTCATTTTCTTTTCTTTTTTGTTGAGAAAATTATCTTTCATCTCGTTATCCCTCTATTATTAATTTATTATATATCATTGAAATTGCAAAGTGTTAAAATTAAATTATTTATCATGTTTGCTATTATTTAATTGTATCTACGTACATTCTAATGTTATCGTTTGTTTAATATATGATAAATAATACGGAAGTATACACAATTTGAAGCATCAAATGTCGTTAAAGTAGAAATATAATGTAATTTCAATATTTATATTGATGATTGAGAATAGTTATTGTAATGTAATTCGAAAATATTATTTTTGAAATAATAAATTATGGTTGGACATTATTATTATGAAATGTACTTAATTTGAATTTTTCTTTATTATTCAAATGTTCTTAGTATGTGATGTTAATTATATTATTTTGACCTTTTTATTTTCTCATATCTTTTTTTACTAGCTAACTATTATTTATTGTGTTTTAAATTATTTGATTGTATAATTTTATAATATTTTTATTTCTTTTAATAAATGATGAAAACTTTAAAAATGAAATCGAACATGAAGTTGAAGGATCTTTAAATATTATTGTTAAAGTAGAAGAATATTGTACTTGAAATTAGATCGAAGATTGAGTTATAATTAGATTTATGATATAGTTTGAAATTGTTGTTTTGGGAAGAACAAATTATGATTGAAGATTATTGTTATTTGTCATTTCATGTAATGTTGATTTCTTTATTTGATGCATGTTAATGAAATTTTATATTTGTTATATTTTTTTCATTTTATCTTATTTTTCGTGTGTTCATTTATTTCAAGAATAAGAGATGGTGATCATTTTTTAGAATTATCAAAGATATATTTTATACATGTGAAAGAACTTCGTTAACATGCCGGCCCGACAGGTTAGCCCGAAAATCAAAGTGCTCATGGCCAAGAATTCAGCCCGAATAAAATTTTAATCGAATAGGCCCGAACGGAATAAGTCCGAAACCGAATGGGTTGGCCCAATTGACATTCCTAAATCTATCTAATATAATAAAATAAAGGCCCTCGAAAAATATTTTCTCTCTCATAAACATCACATTAACAATAGTTATTATAAATAAAAAAATATTATTATTTTTATTTTTTATTGTATCTTCATCTTCTTTCTCTCACACACGCGCGCGCGCACATACATGTCACATATTTTTAATTATAGAATTCATTTATGCTTAATTCTATAGCATATTTCATTATGTACATCACATTCAAATTTATTCGTACAAATAAATAAATATGTGAATTTTCACATATTAAAAAATAATGGATAACATTTGGTAAATTTATTATGTGAAATAATTATCAACATATATTAAATAATTAAATAAAATAATCAAGTAAATTATTTGGTAAAATATCATAATCAATAGCATATTTTGTATACTTTATACATATATATAACATTTATATTATTTTTAATTATAATAAATATGAAATAATTAAAAATTTAATGTTCTAATTAAATGTATAACTAAATCAAATAGAGATTGATATTTATAAATTTACAGATGCTACTACAAACGTTGTATACAAACAAGTGCTGCATAATTTATAATATAATATTTTGATAGTAATAGTTATTAATTATTTATGATATTATTTGAATATATTATATATATACATATATAAATATTTTTTGTAATTTGAAATATATTATATTATAATATAACATGTATATTGTATTATAATATAACATGTGCGTATATACATATGTATGTGTGTGTATTCAAATAAATATTTTTTTATCGATTATATTGTCAAATTAACTCCTTTTAAATTTGCAATAATATTCACCTGTTATAAAAAAATAAAATAAAATAGAAAGATAACCGAATAAATAAAAAATGGTATTAACTTATTAACTAAAATATTATCGATAATGCGAATATGTAACACTTACATAAAGATATAATACACACTTCGTCCCAAATATATAGTCCATGTTACTATTTTGAGGTATCCCAATTATATAATCTATTACTATAAGTAACATTAATTTTCATAGTAATGTATAAATACACCCTTATTAATTATTTAAAATTTAAAAACTAACAATTTAATTTTTGAAAGTCATAAATATTAAATAAGGATATTATTAAAAGTTTAATTTTAATATCTTATTTTCATAAATATTTTTAATTTACATGCGACTATAAAAAAAATTACATAATTGAGATGGAGAAAATAATTAAATTTAAAATCATAAATGATTTCGTGCATCGCACCGTCGAAAATCCAGTTTTATCTAAAACACGCCATCAAATAAAAGTAGATAGTTGTAGCCGAGTTGAGAGGACCAGCGGTTCTCTTCATAATGAGTCACCATCATCAACCGGCACACGTGAAGAACCTCCCGACGAAGAACCGGCGAAAATCCAACGGCCAATGTGCAATTTCCTTGCGACAAATCCGTGACGTCCGTTTTGCCACGTGTCGAGGTCGGATTTGAAGGCGGCTTTGCTTTTTTCCATTCTAGAATCGTTAGTCCAGCTCAGTCAATGTGTTCAGACTTCAAATTCATCGTTGATTCGTCCCTTCTATAATTTTCTAATTGTCTTGTTTCTATATCACGAAATAAACTGTTCTAATATATATATATATATATATATATATATATATATAGGATATGGATTAAATAGGGACAACCATTTGGTGTGAAAAGTAGGGACGATTTTCATTCATTGGATCTGATCAAATGGACGGATAAGATTATTTATTTTAAGTATTTTTTTTTTCGATTTTTTTTATTTAAATTAAGTGATAAGGTTAATAATGTAAATTAATAAAAATCCTGTAGAGTCCTATATTTGTGCAAATCTTAACTTCCCTAATTAAACGGTTTTAATTGTGGCAAGTTAATATCTCCATTGATTTGTACGGTTATTTTTATGAATCTCGAAAAATTATTTAGTTTACGGTTTATTCTTCTTCTTCTTCTTCTTCTTCTTCTTCCAATTCATAGATCAACGATGGCGACCATGCGACACTCACACGATTTGTACAGACGGTTTCTTCTTCTTCTTCTTCTTCTTCTTCTTCTTCTTCTTCTTCTTCTTCTTCTTCTTCCAACTCATAGATCGATGATGGCGATGATGCGTCACTCACACAGCGATTCTAGCGGCGACGACGGTTGTTGCGCTGCACTCACATGGCGATTCTAGGCAGCGGCTCGACTATGGCGATTCTGGGCAGCGTATTGTATTAGTGTAGCATGTTTGTCTAGCGTAGGAAGCATTACCAGTACGTTTATATAGCATTGATTATTTTGCGGTTTTTTTCCCAGGGATGATTCACTCTAGTCAAGATGTTTTTTTTCTCTTAATTGTTCCATTTTTTGCTTAGTTTTGTTTTTAGTTTACTTATCTTTTCCCATGTTGTTTTGTATGGTACAGTTGGGGTATTTCAATTTTTTTCGTTACATTATTTCAATGCTTGCGGTAAAAAATGCCACCATGATGTTAGGAATTGTCCAGGAAAAAAATGATTTATGTCTAGTTTTTTTATCAATGTTTCGTTTTGTGTTTAGTTTTGTTTATATTTTACATAGTTTTTCTTGTGATGTTTTGTATGGTACAGTTAGGGTGTTCCATTTTTTTTGTTTGGGTACATTATTTGTGGTACATTACAATTCTTTGATTTAGATTGGTTGATATTACGAAGCATTTATTCGATGAATACATAGCACTAACTGTAGCATTCACATAATCCTATGCAAATGAATATGTTTACGAAGCACCAACCACGGAATATGAATATATTTATGTTACTTACGAAGCATTATTCTGAAGTGAACGAAACACTGTATTTACATCTCTCTCATTGTAACATGAACTAATCATTTACAACATTGCAGACAATCATAAGTAGCATCGATGATATACATATATAGCATAACAAATATGCTTAAATAACATTAAAGATGTACATGAGTAGCATATCAAATTTAATTGGGTAAAAGCGCCAGAGGTATGCATAGGTAGCATCAACAAGCCTAATTCAAAGCAATAACTCACACATTATTTTTACCAACTTAAACACTTAGTAGCACAAATATTCATAAATATCATCAAAGAGGTACATAATTAGCATTACAAATTTTGTTTTGTCCAAAACACCACTGGTGCGTATTAGTAGCATCAACATTAATAATTCGAAACTCCAAATCATACAAGGTCGTTTACCAAGCTTAACAATAAATAGCACAGTAATTCATAAGTACCATCAACGTCATGCCTAACAAATATGCTTAATTAGTATCACAAAAAAAAAAACTGACTTTATCAACGTTCAACAAAAAGATATCGAAACATTTTCTTGGTGAGCAACAGTCACATATCTCCACTCAAAACATCATTCACAGTTGGATTTTTCTTCCTAGAGTTAGTTATCGTATGCTAGATAGCCTAAACACCTCTTCTTTCCTCGTGTTTATTTTTTTATCTAATTTCCTTGTCTTGATCAGTTGTGTCATCACTCTGATTGCGCAACCGCATATCCTCCTCAAAATCAGAGACGTCTGCATGAACCTTAGACTTACCTGAAACCCAACATAGAAATCATCCAAATAGGTATTAGGTAGCATTCAAAAAAACAAAGATTAACTGTTAGTACATAAATTGCTATAGCACCACAGATATGCATAAGTAGCATGACAAATATGCATAAGTAACATCACAGATATGCATAAGTAACATCACAAATATAGTTTACCCAAAGCACCACAGCTATGCATAAGTAGCATCAACAATACTATTAAAAAGCATCAAGTCACAGAAGTTATATTACCAACTTAAATACTAAGTAGCACATTATTCATATGTAGCATCAAAGATATGCATAACTAGCATCACAAATAAAATTTACCTAACGTCAAATATATATGCATAAGTAGCATCAACATTAATAATACAGAGCACCAAGTCACACAGACAATTTATTTAGTCTAATAATTTACTCATCAATTACCAAATTATGTTGGCAATTATAAACCCACATTATATAATTTCTTGATTAACAGTCGCACGCATATATTGGTCCTTCTTCATTAGATTCACAAAATCACAAAATAAATTTTCTAAATATATAGGTTTAATCATTAATATGTATTCACCCGACTGTAACTAGGCAACAATAGTTTCACAATTCACCCTTTAAACCGATTAAAAGTTTTGAAACTCACCTGATTTCTTCCAACCCATCTTCGTTCTTGACGTCTGGTTCTAACACGCCGCCGCCGAAGGAAAAAACGCCGCCGTCTGAGTTTCTTGTTTAATCCGTCGCTCAAGCAAAACACGGTTGTCGCCCTTTCAAAGCACCACTGGATTCTTCTCCATTCCACGAGGAGTTGCCGTCGGGTCGCGTAGAGGCTAGGTTTTCAGATTTGGGAGGCGGAACTATCGATCTCTCTTTTCAACCGCTACTTACTTCTCGATTTTGTGATTTCTAATTTGTAGGGATTTAGTTTCTCATGTAGATGCAATATATCAACTCCCGTATCTAGCGCTGATTTGATACCATATGAAATTAATATAGAATTTTACATAAATACCCCTATACGGTTTAATATATAATTAAAAAAACAAAATTACCATTTAAAACTCTTTTAATCTGAACCATTCATCTTGTATATTTGTAGGGATCAGATTTGTCCCTAATTTTCACACCAACACTTATTTTTATTATAACCGCACCCTATATATATATATATATATATATATATATAGAGGAGGGATCAAATGTAAATATTTCCCTAGTGTGTAAATTAGGAATTGATCCTACCCACTAGATCTTGTTACATGTACGGTTAGGATTAGTTTTATTTCATTTATATTTTATACTTATTGTGTGGAAAAGGTCATTTTTGTCAAGCAAATTATCAATATCTTAATAAATCTTTATTTCATAAAATCACGCCTTAATTCTGTCCATTTTGAATATTTTCGATCCATTATCAAACATTTATGTATTTAGTTTAGGATAATGATTAATTCATAAATTGATATTTAAGGAATTATTATCTTAATTTAATTTTTCATTTAGTTTTTATCGTAGTGTAGTTTTTTTTATTTCGTTTGTATGTTTTTATTTTTCATAAGATTTAATTGTTGTAATGTTTATTGTAAGTATTTTTCATTTAGTTTTTTATTTAATATTAAAGAATTCTTATAATAATAAATAATCCTGTTACAAACGTTTCTTTTAGAATATTTGATTTTTTTATTATTCTTATGTTTTCTTGTTTTTCTTTTATTCCCATTATAAATGTTTTTTTTAAGATATTTGATGTTATTTTATTAAATTTTATGCTGTGTTTCTTTTTTCTATTACAGATGCTTTTTTTCTATTATTTGATGTTTATTTAATAAATTATATGCTTTGTGCTTTTTTTCGTTACAAATGCTTTTTTTCTATTATTTGAAGTTTTTAATCAAATTATATGATTTTTGCTTCTTTTTTCTCTACAAATGCTTTTTTAATATTATTTGATGTTTTTTTTTATTAAATTATATACTTTATGCCTTTTGTATTCTTGTGTTTTTCTTTTTTTTTTTCATTATGAATGCTTTTTTTAGAATATTTGATTTTTTTATTAAATTAAATACTATGTGAGTGATTTTCGCAATATTCATTATACGAAAAACCGATCGTTCATAAGAACAATCATTGAAAATAATTAAAAAAAAAAACAAATCTTGATTCCATTTGTGAGTTCGGCGTTGGTGTTTTGAGTGAGAAGAGTGGGTGACGAAAAGAAATAATAAAAAAAAAAAGTTAATAAGCATCTACATAGCAAATAAAAAGATAAGGATGACACACAAACTTTCTTGATGCTTCTTTGCTTGGCAGTTAAAAAAAAATCCTCAAATCAAATTGTAGTTGTGTGCAATGCATGAAAGAATTGTGAGAAAATAGGTATAATGAATCTTTCCCTCCAAATTCACTTTCGTGGGTTGATATTGTTTTAATAGCGGATTTATTTTTCTTAATAAAAAACCTCAAATCCCGTCGCCATTATATCCAAGATATGGAGCATAATGTTCCGCAATTACCCTTTAAGTTTTATCAAAATTTTTAAAAAAGCGTTAGTCTTAATAAAATTATCTAAAATCCAGGCCGTCCAAATTAAAAGTTTAACGGATATAATTAATTCTTATTTTACTCGTAGGGTCATATTTACACGATAACCATCCCCTATATATATATATATATATATATATATATATGTGAATGTATAAAAATAGGTAAAATAAAATAATAATTGGGAAAAACAAACAAGATATAAGGTTATAGTAGTTTTATGGACAATTTGGAGTGTAAATGTCTTAAATACCCTTATAACACACTAGTCCCCACACCCCAATCATTGGGTAAGTGTACTTTTTACATTTTTTTAATAACTAAACAATAAATGCACACACACCTAACATATAAAAATAAAAAAGATGATCGATCCCTACCAAATTTCACCTAACAAAAACTGATAATAAGTAACGATTGGTGTAATGACGATTTTTTAAAAACTAACGTTATGCATTAACGAAAACTGATAATCAATAACGATCGTAATAATTTTTTTCAAAAAACTAACGTTATGCATTTAATTATGCATAACGAAATATTTCTAAAAACTAATGTTATTCTTTTTTTTTTTCTAGTTCTAAAGTAATATCTAAATCTAAATTTATAAACTAGTGTTGTAGTTTCTTAATTTTAATTCTATAACGTTAAGCTAAAAGGATAATGATAGAAATAGAAGGCATAAGTGATAGCTTGAACAATTAAACAGAGAGCATAACAATAATTAAAAATAAGTCTAACGATAAACCATAACATTAGTTAAAATGGACACAACGATAATTAAAATAAAGTCATAATGATAATTTAATTAAAACCATAACGAAAGTTGAAATAATTATCATTATGCCTAACGAAAGTTAAAAACCCATAACGAAAGCTATTATAATTATCATTATAATAACGATTGTTTGTAATGTCTTTTTTGAAGAAATAAATTGTGATTGGTTGTATTGGAGATTAATATAATTGTGATGTATCACGAAGAGAGAGAGAGAGAGAGAGAGAGAGAGAGAGAGAGAGAGAGAGAGAGAGAGAGAGAGAGAGAGAGAGTGTTTAAAAGAAAATTATAAGAGAGAGAGAGAGAGAGAATGTGTTTAAAAGAAAATTATAAAAAATCTTTAATTTTATTTTTGAGATTATAATAAATTCATCGAAATATAATTTGGCAGCCAACATTCTTTAGGTCATGGATATGTATTAATTACAGAGAATAATAACGATTGTTTGACAAAATTATCGTTATTGGTAACGAAATGATTAACAAATTCTTTTAACTAAATGATTAATGAAAGTTATCGTTATTTAATAATGATTAATTTTTTAACATAATTATGATTTAATTTTATTCATTCTATAAAATGCATGTTTAACTAATAGCCATACAATTAGTAATAGCCATCGATTATTATATTAAGAAATTATAATTCATAGCCATACAATTATTATACTAAGAAATTATAATGGTTGTGTATAGTTTCAAAACGATAGATTAATAAGTCATAACGATTGTTGAAAACTAAAGTTAATAATAACGAAAGTTAATAAAAATGATAGATTAATAGGCCATAACCAAAGTTAATGATAATGAAAGTTAATAATAACGATTGTTGAAAATTAAAATTAATAATAACCATAGATTAATAGGCCATAATGAAATCTAAAATATGGCAAAACGATACTTTAAAAGTGTAACGATAATCTAAAATATGCATAACGATAACTATTATGCATAAAGATAATTCAAATAACGATAAATCGACCATTTCCATTTATTTATGAACAATTGTTATAGCTTAATAAACTATCATTATAGCTTGAATCAATCTATCGCTATGGAAGATTTATGTCTATCATTCAACTGTTGTTATATATCTATGAACTATCGTTATAGATGAATAAACTAACGTTTAGTTTTTCAACCAACCTATCGTTATGCAAGTTCTAACCTATCATTACACAACCATAATGTTAACTAAAAAGATATGGGAGAGAGAGAGGGGGGGGGGGAGAGAGAGTAAAGAGGGTAGTTACAAAGAAATATTTTATTCTTTTTGCATGTAAAGTACAAGTGCGTAAGTCACTTTTCTGAAAAAATGGGGGAATATTCAGCTTTTGTGGTCAAATGGTTTAAATATAGTACAAATTGCTCAAATAACTCATATGGTGTTAAAACTTGCCCAACTGCCCAAATTTTAGAATTAAATTGTCTAGATAAAAAATTCTCCCTATATATATTGTATATTTGTACGTTCTTGTAAATACTACAATACAATCGTTGTATTAAATATATAAAATTATATTGCATTGTTTCTTTATTTTTAAATATTAAATAATTTGAAAGGAAATTTTTGTCTCTTTAACAAGGATAATCTCTTGTTAGACGACCGTCCCCATATTCAGATTCGGATCTTAATCCAATTCATCCATTTATATAATTGTGTGTGAAATATATTGTGAATTCAAATATAAATTCTATATGACTGCAGACGGTCTTACATTAGTTTTTATGTTAATATAATTAGTGGGTAAATAGGATAAATAAAGTATGTGAAATTTGAGAGTGCGTACCTAAAATTTTAAAAAAAATAAAATCATGCTACGCACGCAAAAGTTAGATAAAAAATTGAAAAGGATCAATTCTTGACCTCTCGTTTATCATGTCGAGTGACCGGAAAATAGGCCTAATCATACCCGCCATAATTGTTTGTGACCGCATTTAATATGTTCTAATAAAATATACTGATAATGTTTGTGAAAGCTACAACAATTTTGCAATAAACAAATGCGTACACTAACACAACTTTATTTTAACTAGTAATTAAACTTTGTTCTCTTTATGTGGTTTACAAACAACCATCAATCAATAAGTATGATGATATTGAACATTCACTTCTTTTTATATTATGCACGCTTTCATTTTTTTTCCTTCTATTATTGTATATATTAATGCTATCGTTTTGTATGTGATATGCTTATTAGGACTCGTTTGGTATGCTTGATAAGGGGTGATTGATAGATTTATCACATTTAATTAAGTGTTTGGTTTGTTGGATGTAAACCCGAAATTGATGAGCAACCCGAGATTATTGGTGTTGTTGTCCACCAATTGCATAATAACTAATCCATTCATTCTAGGTGTGATAAATAATCCATCCATTCATCCAGAAATGAAATTTACTTGCATACCCTTTGAAGAGTGGCAAATTAAATAAAAATAATTATTTTCAAACACATATCTAAATATCTATTCTTTCATATTTATTTCATTTATTATTGTTTTCCTTATTTTTTAATTGTTGCTTCTTCTAAAAAGAAATAGAAATATCTAATATTTGTTTGTTTACTCCATTCCATTATTTTAATTTTTAATAGTTACAGTTTTAATCATATTTTTTTATAAAAGATTACTAATTTTATTAAAATTATTAATAAATATTTTAAAGTTTTAATAATTAGAATTTTAAAATTTCATAAAAATAATAACGTGGAGGGCAAATTTGGTATATTGGTACATTTTAATCTTAATCCTTCAATCCAAACATAATATTGACAAATTATCCCGCATTATTAAAATCGCTATCAAACAATCCAAATAAAAAATTATTGATCCATGAACAGTGCAATCCTATCATATCCAACCAATCTTATCTATCTCATCAGATAAACCAAACATGCCCTTAATAAATACTATAAGATACGAATTGTGAAGGTGAAGAAAATAGAAGATTCCGTGCTTTAACTATTAGAGTTAGTATAAGTAGTGATTGCACTTCTTAATTAAATTAATTAAAAATACTGTCATGATGAGCAATTTCTTGTTAACAAGGACAAGTTATAAGCATATTATATTTTGTGAATTGACTTAAAATCTCCGACCCAGAACAGTAGTTCACACATATTAAAAAATATTTTTAATATATTTGAAAAAGTAAAATAGACGTATATATAAACTATATAATTCGCATAAAATAAAATAAAAAATTGCTAATTAATTTTCGAGCTAATTAAACAGGAGTATGTTAAGAAATAAATTAATTTAATATTTATTTAGTAAATAAGATTATAATGTTGAGACGAAAAAAGAAGAATAGAGAGGACTATAATTTTGTATAGAGAAAGCAATATTTAATTTTTAGTAGAATGTCACTTATTTGTGGATATAGGTAGCCAACTCGAGTTCTTTAACTTTTGTAGGCTTCACGAAAAGAGAAATTGCAGCCTAATTTTTTCACATTCTTGAATTTGTGTCCACACTTTATTCGCACTCAATCCTGCAAAGTACACACACACACACCCACATATTTTTATTTTATTTTTTGTAAATAGTTAGTTTGAAAGCAAGACGGATGAAAGTCTTACATTGAAAACAAGTAAGCTAACCAAGTACTTTTTAGTTTATATAAAACAAGGGCAATTAGTTCGTAATTAGGGTATGTAACCACAAAATTTTAAACAACCCCGCGCATAATGGTGAGATACAAACTAACAAAAAATGAGAGAACGAGCTGATGCTTTTACGTAAGATTCATGAATCAACTTTATTTAAAGTATTTAGATAACAATTAAATTTCAATTCGATAACTAAAATGAAAACTTTTAATAGAATATTACCCACTTTTTTTGTAAATCGGCATCCGATCAATTTTTCGGTCCTGAAAATTTTACTTAATTGATTGTATTTTAAGAAATCTTGATAAAATTGTTTTTTACGAGGTTGGGGAAATAAAAATCTTAAAATACAATCAATTATTCATGTTTTCTTCCCCGAAAAATTAATCGATGTTAGATTTACAAACTTTCAAAAAATAGGTATTATTTTATTAATAGAATTCCATTTGTGTTATTTTATTTTTGAAAAGAGTCCAAAATATAAGCATGCATGAAAGTGCAATTTGCCCTTATTATTAAAGAAATTAATTATTAAATTTAATAGACAATTAATACATAATTTTTTGTTGAAAATTAATATAAAAATAATTAAAAATAAAAATGAATCAAAATACATGAAGTTTGGAGGCGTGCCAGTAGATGGCGAAAATTAACAATATTATATATAATATTTTTATTGATTTTTATATATTTATTTAGTTTTGGAATCTTATGAAATTCAAAATTAGATAAAATATTTAAATAATAAATATATTATTATATGATAAACATTAAAAGTCTTTGGCAACAAGTAAATATCTTTCAAAAGATATGTATCAATTTCCAACAACCAATAAGATAATGCCACATCAGCTCTAGATCTCTCTCCCTGCAACTATAAATAGGGGTCTCCATATCAGTTGAAAAACACACCAGAAGTCATTTGAAGAGTTCAAAAATTTGAGAAGAAATTCCATAAGTGAAATTCTCTCAAATATTCAAGGCGTTCTTTACCAAATTCATTTCGAAGACGACGTTTGATCCATAAGTAAGACAGTCAAAGACGTTCTTCATCAAATTCAACCCAAAGTTGACGTTTGATCCGGAAACAAGGCGTCGGCCCTCCGAATTAACGTTGTCAAGTCCAAATACCAAGTCAAAGAAGATCGAGGATACAAATCTTCCTCGAAAACTTCGAAGGCCAAATCCAAATACCAAGTCAAAGAAGATCGAGGATACAAATATTCCCCGAAAGCTTCAAAGACCATTTGAAAATCAAGTTTTAAAGAGAAAAATCAGAGGAAAAATAGAGATTGGATCCGTGAAATTACATTTTGATCCGAAAATTATCTAAATTGTACACTATTTTGTATTTTACCAAATTAAATACAAAAATTCGTTTTACAAATTTTGGCACGCCCAGTGGGACAATCTCTACCTCTCATCTCTTCTCTTTGCCAATTTTCTCAAGCATAAGATGTCCACAATTTTGGAAGAGCAAATTGCAAATTTGATGAAGTTTGCCGAAGGACTTGCCAAGCGGATACAAGAACGAGATGCTCAAATCTTGAAGCTGAATAAAGAAAGAATTGTTGATTTTGATGGCGAGCAAGAGAATGAAGATACTGAAGCTGAGATATCTACAAGGCTACATGCCAACAAAAGTGGAAAATCTACAGCCAAAAAAATTGAAATATCGTCTGATGGCTCAATACAAGTTGATCAACTTAAAGATTTAATACTGAAAACAATCAAAGACAAGTCTGGAGAGAGCCTTAAATCACTATGGACTTACAACAAGCCATATACTCCAAGAATTGACAACTTAAAGATGCCAGATGGCTACCAGCCGCCAAAGTTTCAACAATTTGATTGCAAGGGAAATCCAAGACAACATGTGGCTCACTTTGTAGAGACCTGTAATGATGCTGGGACATACGAAGATCACTTGGTGAAGCAATTCGTTCATTCTTTAAAAGACAACGCGTTTGATTGGTATACCGATTTGGAGCCAAATTCAATTGATAGTTGGGGGCAACTAGAAAAAGAATTCATTAACCGTTTCTACAGTACTCGAAGGACGGTTAGCTTGGTTGAACTCATAAATACAAACCAACAAAAAGAAGTGTCTGTCATCGACTACATCAACCGTTGGAGAAACTTGAGCCTGAATTGCAAAGATCAATTATCAGAAACTTCAGCAATTGAAATGTGCATCCAATGCATGTGTTGGGTCTTCGATATATTTTGAAAGGAATTCAACCAAAGACCTTCGAGGAATTGACCACTAGAGCTTACGACATGGAGTTAAGTATGGCTGCAAATGAAGTTCAAGAACTGTTGATGCAAAAGCATCACAACTTTGAAGAAGAGCCAGAAATAAATGATGGGGGCAAACCTTTTGAGGAATCTCCAAGTGAAGAAGAAGATAACGGTGAAGATAAAGAAACGGCTACAAATCTCATCAAAGACTTATTTAAGTCTTCCAATACATGTTACATTCTATGAAAAGAAAAAGAACAATGCTCTTTGATAAGAGCCTAAACTATCTTCTAAAGCTCCTTGATAAGAGCAAAAACTATCTAAAATGCAAACGCTCCTTGGTAAGAGCTTAAACTATCTTCCAAAGCTCCTTGATAAGAGCCAAAACTATCTAAAGTCTTCAAAATGGCAATGCTCCTTGATAAAAGCCTAAACTATCTTCTAAAGCTCCTTGATAAGAGCCAAAACTATCTAAACTCTTCAAGAAATACCAAGACTATTGACACGAGTATAAAATGTCTACAAAGTCAAATTCAAATCCAAGACTCATTGACATGAGTATAAAAGGTCTACAAATTCAAATTCAAGACTCCTTGACATGAGTATAAAATGTCTACAAATTCAAATCTAAAACTCCTTGACACGAGTATAAAATGTCTACAAATCTAAATTCAAATCCAAGTACCCACGGACACGAGTATAAAAGGTCTATAAAGTCCAAATTCAAGTTGAATGCTCCCTGATATGAACATAAACTATCCAAGTTCAAGAAAGCTCCCTGATACGAGCATAAACTATCTAAATTCAAATCCAAATTGAAGGCTCCTTGATACGAGTATAAACTATCTACTAAATTCAAGTTCAAGACTCTTTGATACGAGTTTAACTCTAATCATTTTTCGAGACTCATTCATTTCAAACGACAAGTCGTCCATGAACAAGTCTCGAGGGGGCATTTGTAGATGGCGAAAATTAACAATATTATATATAATATTTTTATTGATTTTTATATATTTATTTAGTTTTGGAATCTTATGAAATCCAAAATTAGATAAAATATTTAAATAATAAAGATATTATTATATGATAAACATTAAAAGTCTTTGGTAAGAAGTAAATATCTTTCAAAAGATATGTATCGATTTCCAACAACCAATAAGATAGTGCACATTAGCTATAGATCTCTCTCGCTACAACTATAAATGGGGGCCTCCATATCAGTTGAAAAACACACCAGAAGTCATTTGAAGAGTTCAAGAATTTGAGAAGACGGCGTTTGATCCATAAGCAAGGCAGTCAAAGACGTTCTTCATCAAATTCAACCTAAAGTTGACGTTTGATCCGGAAACAAGGCGCCGGCCCTCCGAATTAACGTTGTCAAGTCCAAATATCAAGTCAAAGAAGATCGAGGATACAAATCTTCCCCAAAAACTTCGAAGGTCAAATCCAAATACCAAGTCAAAGAAGATCGATGATACAAATATCCCCCGAAAGCTTCAAAGATCATTTGAAAATCAAGTTTTAAAGAGAAGAATCAGAGGAAAAATAGAGATTGGATCCGTTAAATTTTATTTTAATTTGAAAATCATCTGAATTGTACACTATTTTGTGTTTTATCAAATTAAATATAAAAATTCGTGTTACAGTGCCCAAATGGATAATTTTCACATAAATTAATAAAATTCTATAAATGCATGTGCTATCATTCAATTTCAACTCATACATATATTTGGTTATTGATTGAATACTAATCTTTTGTTTTACACCGCATAATATCTCGATAAATACAATGATATGTTTATTAGTTAATCATGGTGTGGTCGTAAGTAAAATTGTCCATTACAAAGACGGCCAATACCCAAGTATAATAAATACTAGTATTGCACCCGTGCGATGCATGGAGAGTGGGGGTACACATTTAAAATTTTATTAAAATATGATCACAATAAAAAAAATATTGCTTCAATTATCGTACTGAAACAAAACTCATGCATAGTGTAAAATATAAATCATGAATTGAAGTATAATTTACATCTTCAATATAAATCATGAATTGGTACGACGTCCGTTATGTTGTATTTCTCGGGGTTCAGAGTGCTTTTCAACTTTTCCAATAATGTATGTTATAATAAAAAATTATATATATTAGTAAAACAAAAAAATATAAATAATATAAACTGAAATTTTAATATGAAGTATAGTTAATACCAAAAAGCAAACCCTCATCAAATGGACCAACTCTTGTAAAGATATGAAATCTCAAAATTGGAACATGTAGTGTGGAAAGCCTTCATCCACGATGGGGATAACTTTCGTATAGGAAGAAGAAATGAATTTGAACAAATGTTGGGTTGTTCTATATTCATCATATTATCTTGTATATCGAAAAATTGAAAAGCATATAAACCGCCTTCCACAAATTCGATATTAAACCGCTCAAGATCTGACTTCCTCATCGTACCGTGTATACGGTCACCGACACGATCATGGAGAATTGTCTCGAGAGTTGGTTTAACATGCGATCTTCCATACGGTGGTTGTTCGTACACACGAACAACCTAAGTTTCAATATCAATTCATATATGGAATGGTCGGTTTCCCTAACCCTCTCAACTAAACTGAAAAATGGAGACACGAAGTTATGATTTGGAATGAATTAATTTCTTGTAAAATGCAATAGAGTGTTTAATTTGTATGCGTAGCATACGGATCTATTTATAAAATCGTACGGAGAAAAATATTTATGGTATGAATTGAATTTTTTGATGAATTGGATTTATTCCATTATATATGGTTTATATATGCACACAAATCTCAAAAATATATGTGATAATATATCTTTAACGTGTGAAAATTAATGAGAATATATTCATATATATTATATTATACATTATATATATCATCAGTAGATTAATAGATATCATTAGAAATCCATACCTCGTAAGGCCCTAGGACCTTCATTCAGGCTGGAGCCTTACGAGGTCTGCTTTCGCGACCCCTTTTTAGCTCCCCGAGACCTTTATTCAGGTCTGAGCCTTACGAGGTCTGCTTTGACGACCCCTTTTTAGCTCCCCGGGACCTTCATTCAGGTCTGGAGCCTTACGAGGTCTTCTTTCACGACCCTTTTTCGATCTCATGATCATTTGTTAATAACGTCAAACTTGGGGCTTCGTAAATCATCCGAAATATATTATGATCGTCCCTCTGTGTCGCGACAACATTCATTACATGATCCTCGATCCTCGAGCCTCAGGTAATGAGGGGCTAATTGTAGAGGTCTATTTTCGTTAAGGCTCAATAATAAGACCCATATTCGTTTAAGGGTCTTAGGGCCTAGTAGACACGTGTCGAAGTCCAGGGTTTAGAGATCGAAGGAGTCAAGTCCGAAGAGGAGATAACATAAAAGGGGGAGCTAGAACAGAGTTCGAACAATGAGACCAGGTCAAAAGGAACGTTGGAAGATAAGTATGACCCAGTCAAAAACCCTTAAGGGGAAAAGGTCTATCCCCAAAGATAGCGAAAAATCCCTTGAAAATCGGAAAGGGGTTACAGCTTCATCCTATATAAATCGCAAAGGGGGTGAAAAATAAGAAAAGTAATATCGAAAACACCCGAGTAATCATTGGTTAAACAAATTATTCCGATCTTTTAGACACTCAATCATTCCTTAATCGATCTCATTCTACTCATTCTTTAGCCTCGCAAAATCTCACCGGTCGCTAGAGCCCGAACCAAGTACAAAAATAATTTTAGAAATTCACCCCCTACAGGAATATCTTATTAATGTGGAGATGATTATACAACATTCACATTGAGATATTGCAGATTTTATAAATGAATTAAAAAAATTCATTTCATGAAGTGCGTGTATTATCAGTAGAATTTTTAAGGGGAATATTTAATTAGATTAGGTTCATTATATGTGATTTACATATCCTCAACCCAATATTAAGTTCTAGATACCATTCTCATTTAATATTTTATATATTAATTCCTAATATAAATAGATATGGTGTGTGTATATATAATCAAATTTATCCATATAAATATATACACAAATTTCTAATATTAATATTAATATTTCACGGCTGAGAGTTGTTCATCTCTAATATTAATATTCATATATTAATTCATAATATAAATAGATATGGTGTCTATGTATATATATAATGAAATTTATCTATCCTAATATCTATCACTAATACGATATGTACGTAATCTATATATTAAGATAAAATATTAGCTTCTCAATTAGTATAAATAGATATGGTGTCTATGTATATATATAATGAAAGTTATCTATCCTAATATGTATCACTAAATTATACATACGTAATCTATATATTAAGAGAAAGGCAAACACTTGCATGCATCATGATGCAAATAACACTATATGAGACGGGTTAGTCAAACCCGCTTTTGACCCAGTAAATGCGGGTCAACCCGCGCTTTGACCCGGTGAACACGGGTCAACTCGCTTTGACTGGGTCAACCCATAAAAAAAAACTGTCCAAAGTGAGTACCAATCTTCCTATTAAAAAGTATCACAAAACATTCGAAAAGTACCATCTGTATCATTAAAAAGTAAGGGGTCTGTTAGTTATTTTATATAAGTTTATTTAGTTCAAATTCTGATTTTTTGTTTCAATTTTTATATTGTATGTGTTGAGATTAATCTAAAACAATCATCATTCCAAGAATTTGCAAAGGAAAGCAAAACACGAGTTCGGTAAAATAAAAAGTACCATGTGGTAAGCAGAAAAGTATCAAGTACGATAAAGAAAGGTATCAACCTGAGATTAATACTATCATCATTCCAACTACAATAAAAAGTACCATGTGCCACGTGGCCGCCTGAAATAGGAGGAAATAACCCCTGTTGCACGCAAGACCACCTCTAAGAGAAAATATTAGCTGCTCAATTAGGAATAGTGATTTGGGCGGGAAAAATTGTTATTTCTATTTCCTATAACTATCTTACTTTTAGATAATATATAGATTATCTCTCTCGCATTTGTCTAATTAAATTATTTTTAGTAGTTCAGAATTATATTTAATTTGTGCCGCTTTGAAGGCCACGACGCAAATATGCACAAAACCGTAGGCGCCACTGCATATGTACTGTGATACTTTATTGTACCAAATATCTAAGCTCACATTTTTTCATATTATATCACTGTATTTAATTCTGCAACTACATGATAAATAGATGTTAATGATATTATTGTTGGGATTTTGCACTTAAAGTAATTGTGAATTGTTTTTATTTTATTTATAATAGCGACATTTATTTTTGAATTAATATGTTTCTTGTATGTAATTATTTTTATATCACAAAAAATTTCCAATTTATTTAATATTACCATAATCTTAGTATATAAGTGTTATATACAAGAGGATTAAGATTATGGAAAATAAATAAAAAATGAAGTCCGTGATGAATTTAATTAAAGTATGGGATCTTTAATTAATTAAAATGTCACTAATGCAGTTAGATGATATTATGAATGTGATTGTTTTATCCAAACCGTTGATGTGGAGACATCCAGTTGAATGCATTTATATATAAGATTATATAGGACTTGGACCGATTTAACTTAATTATTCCTTCAAATTCCGTTAAAGAAAATGAATATTAAATTAAATCACAAGATAATCATATATGAATAATCTTAATCCTGAGTGATTATATTTTGTTTGCCAACATTCTCTAAACTGCATTTTAGATTCACGCATGAATTAAATAATTGAGAATGTAATTTATAGATATGGCAGTTATTACTTCTTTTGAGAAATAGAAAGATAATTCTGGAACTGAATGATTTGAGATTTCTAATTCAAGAAACACCACTCCACCACTAGGCCATCTCTTAGGACATAATTTATCCTTTTTTTTTTCTTTTTCTTTTTCCACTCAGTGGTGGCGATTAATAATTGGTTCGATTCTGCCGGCAAGCTAATTTATCCTTTTCTAACATAATGAACTTTAGTAAATATATAATATTTCCTTTTGAATCTTAATTACAGTCATGTGTCATTTTGGGCTACAAATATAAAATAAACATAGGCCCGCCCGAAGAACCCAATAAAACAGCCCACAAAACTAAAACCCCAAATTCTAAACCCCAATTCCATCTTCAAATCTCAGCTCGAAACTTCCAATCATTCCGTTGCTGCCGTGAAATTTTCCATTACCGGAGAAGAAATTGAAAGGCTGTATCAATGGAGGAGGCACCGCCCGCCGCCCCCCCAACCGGCTCAGAAACTGCTCCAAATCAGACGATTTACATTAATAATCTCAACGAGAAAATCAAGCTCGACGGTATTATTTCTATTGAGAAATAAACATTTTTTATGAGTTTCTGTGTTGTTTGGTGGACTCTAAACTTCGTTTTTGGTTAATTTTCTGTTGATAGAATTGAAGAAATCGCTACATGCGGTGTTTTCGCAGTTCGGAAAGATACTGGAGGTTTTGGCGTTCAAAACCCTAAAGCACAAGGGGCAAGCATGGGTTGTTTTTGAGGAGGTCTCTTCTGCCAGCAATGCGCTTCGTCAAATGCAGGGATTTCCGTTCTATGACAAGCCTATGGTATGATTTTTCTTAGTTCTCTAATTTCGTTCTGGTGTTCTACGCAGTTTGTTGTTGTAGCTTGCCCAAATTTTGTATCTAGGCTATGCTACATTTTGTTTGACCATGATTTCGCTCGTGCAGTTTATGGGTTTATGTTATTTTTCAGTTGAATTAGTATGTTGTTTTGCCTCTACACTGTTATTATTCTGATTTTTTACTGTGTGTGTGGCTGGGTAAAGTTCCATCCTGTAGGCAATGTTTCAAAGATAACATAACAAGAAACGGATGACCTGCTGCGAGATTTAAGCAATCAATTGATAAATCCTTGATCACTTATTTATAGTATATACTGAGTTAGGAGAGAAAATGAAGATTCTAGTGTATGGTTACGGAAGCACATTTTTTACTTAGGTAGATCCATTAGAGAGCTATGAGCAAATGGAACCTAATGTAGAATTGTCATCCAAGTTGTCTATTTTATATTGGTGTTACATTCAAGTGCCACTCTACTTATTTACTAGTCGGTATGTAGATGATAAATAAGGGTATGTAGATGGTGTTACATTCAAGTGCCACTCTAGTTATTTTCTAGTTTATTAAGGGTATGCAGATGATAAATACGTTGGTATATGGGGTAACTGAATGAACTAGGTTTAACTAGAATCTCTTTGTTGGCTGGTGGAAAGAAGAATGTAGATGATTGATGACTAATTCAAAGGCCTTTTGGCAATGAAAGTTATCCGATGCTTGGTGCATACGAAGTCATTTGTGCATATAGGGAAGTCTCTTCTCTTTTTTGACCGTCAGCTGATGCAAAGTTATCATTTTCTTGTCAATGTGTCATATATGTTTTTTAAATTAGTTTTTACTGTTCTTCGTGGATGCTGTGTCAGCAAAATATGAATCAATAATTTAGTCCACTCATATCTCCGCTACTTCTAGCATTCACTTTCTCACCTTTCTTGTTAGAGTGGGTTTGGAGAAACATTTACTGTTTCTTACTGATAATGGTATTGCTACCATATTCCTGAGACATTGCGTATTACTTTTCGATCGTCATGGTAATGTGTTGATAACTACTGCAGACCTCTGTTGGGGTTTTAAATGATGTTCTTTATGTTTGTCTCAGAGGATACAATATGCGAAGACAAAATCTGATGTCATAACAAAGGCAGATGGTACTTTTGTACCTCGAGAAAAAAGAAAGAAGCATGATGACAGAGGTATGTCATCTTTCTATGCTGCATTTGACATATTAAAAGAGGGAGCACAAGCCTATTTTCTAGAACAGTTGTCCAAAATAAATATCTGATCATGCCTTCTGTTATATATTTTTTTACTGAGTTTGTTCTTTGTTACCTTCTTTGCTTTATGGGCATGATTTTGGCATGGCTATTTCTGAGTGAATGTTTCTACGTATGATTGTTTTCTTATGAACTGCATTATTTTTTTCTGCTTTAGTGAATGCTACAATGATAACAGGCTACAGTGATAAAATTGGGTTTTAAATTTAGTGAATATTTTGGCATTGAAACAAGATGATTTAACGAAACATGTATGCTTGAATCCTCACTAATGAACTACATTAATTTCTTTTCCCAAGGAACCAGCCTGTTCCAAATTTATAGGGTGCAATCATTTTTGTAGTATATACCTAATCATATTTACTGCACTCATTTTTTTCTCTGGTCTGTGTGTGTTTCTAATACAGGAAGAAAGAAGAAGGAGCAGCATGATGCTAACCAAGCAGCAGCAGGTCTAAATCCTGCATATGCTGGTGCTTATGGTGCAGCCCCTCCTGTAAGTGTTCAGTCAAGGACCACTCATTCTCTATATTGTATAAGATTCTTATCAGTATTGACTTAGGTGAAATACATGTAGCCAAAACAATTATTGAAAACCAATCCTAAATCTAGAATTTTTTTTAATTTTTTGAAATTTTTGTTGTGACATGTTTCCCTATGCTGATGTCTGGTTTTACCTTTCATTTCTTAAAAAAATGTTGTTTTGAGTTCTCATTGCCTTTTCTCATTGCCTTCTGTATTTGTTTATTGAGCGTCCTAAATCATACATCTTTTCTATGTGATGCAGTTGTCCCAAATACCATATATGGGTGCCCGAGCTGTTCCAGAGGCTCCTGCCCCACCAAATAACATCTTGTTCATTCAGAATCTTCCTCACCAAACAACTTCTATGATGCTTCAAATGCTCTTCAGTCAGTGTCCAGGATTTAAGGAAGTTAGGATGGTGGAAGCTAAGCCTGGAATTGCTTTCGTAGAATATGAAAACGAGATGCAGTCAACAGTTGCAATGCAGGGCCTTCAGGGATTTAAGATAAGTGATGACCATCCCATGTTGATTACCTATGCAAAGAAATAGGTAAATTTCTCCTTGTGTTTTTCCTCTACAGAGAATTGGTTTGAGTTTTTCATTCCAGATTGAGCCACAGTTGTGCCAGTGTAATCTTAGTGTAATTACTTGGTAGAAACTATCATTCAGTGTCATCTTTTTATCGCAGTCTCTAACTATGAACTTGATGTTTTTATTTAAGCTTTTCTTTTAAAGCCCATTTTCTATCTCCCATTTATTGCTTGCTCTCTTTATATCTTCTGGTAGTCTTGATTTACTGTCAAGATCCATTGGAAGGTTTATTGGATGTTTAATTGTATGGGTATAATTTGTGTTCAAGATCCTTTAAAGAGTGAAATAGACCGATTTTACACAAAGTTCAACCTAATAAGTTATTTCTTCAACGTAGTTGGGCCTTACGCGTGACAGAGACCAACAGCGACAGCTGCAAGCATGTCAAAGAAGCAAATGAACTATTTCTAAAATCCTAAACCCAGTGACATAGAACTGGATAGTGATTCAACAAAGAAAGCAGACTGTCGGAATATGTAAAAACATCCTATTATACTCTTTCCAACTCGACGTTGTGTTTAACTAGTTGGTCTTTCAACTCAGTCTTCCATTCTTGAATCAGTCTCTCCTGCTTCTTGATTACCTCAGTCATTACTTTCAACTCTTCTTCCATCGTAGCAATCTCCTGAACAAATACGGCCATTAGAATGCATAACTCTCAGCAACAAATAAAGTATTGAGAGCTAAGCAATATCCCGTGCTGATCCAGATTAACGTGTAACGTTACCTTCTGTAGGGTTTCTGCTCTGGTAGGTTGATCCTCTCGTTGCAGACCAATAAAATAGAGCTGAAGCTTTTTGGCTGCCTCCATGAAGTCTCTAGCATGTCTCTCAACATCAACTAAAGCCGATAAATAGTGTTACTTCTTCAAATGGCTAGGAATATAGTAGTAACTGAGACTTATCATTTCTCAAGTACTTCAAATGTGGTGAAAGCAAGCATGCCCAGTTTTCATTTCCCAAATCCCGACTGACAGATGCAACTGCATTTATCTTATCTTGACAAAGATACAAACAGTTGAAGTCCCATTCAAGTAGGAAATTTGTGATTATGACAACGGAATCAACTATGTAAAATTTTGTGCATAAAATTTCTCTCACTACTGGGGTAGAATAAACGGAAATAAGAACATTGATCAACTCACTGAATATTGACAGGACTCAGGCAAATAGAAACAAAATAATTCTCAAGTTTGATGCTGTCTAATCATATCCAATTCAAATATTCAAGATAGTTGGAAAGTCAGAAAAAATCTAGTATCAAAATGAGACAAGCCTATGATTTATTAGCAGATCAAGATTTGCAATTTTCATGATAAATAGGGAAATTGTAACTCACTCTGATGAGAAGGATGGGGGGAACGGTCAATAGCTTGAAGTTCCCTAGCAGGCAAGCAAGGCAACAGAGCAGCCTCCAAAGCCATCACATGGGAGATCATGTCTTCCTTTGGAGGAGTAGACTGTGATTGTGGATCAGCGGCGTGCTGAGGCTCAAGTGCTTGTCTTTCAGCCATATTCACCCTTAAAGATTGCCCGTCCAAACACAAACTGCTGAAAACTCAAGGCAGCCCAGATTCAAATTAAATTTTGAAAGATTAATGTGTACCAAATGCAATTACCAACAGGCTAGAATGTTCACTATCGTGATTCTGTGATACTCGGACTCTCCGATTTGGGCGTCACACCCGTGTCGACACGGACACGTACCAGATCCGGCCAAAAAAATTCCGACACGGCAGGTTCTCGTCGGAGCGTAGCAGTTGCGATTTTTATGCTTTTTTCAAGTGCGAACTCCGAAATTTGAGTGGCGACTGCAAACTCCGTGAAGAAGAGAAGTCGAAAAGTAGAAAAATCGAATATCTAGATGGAGAGAGAGAGAAGGATTCATTCTTGCGCAGGAGAGAGAAGCTATTATTTGATTTTGGGCTAAAGAATGTGGGTTGGGCTAGTTATATTCATTGTAACGGGCCATATATTTACTTTAGGGTTACAATTTTTCCTAGCCTGGAGTTTATATCAAATATTAATTGCATTTAATTGCACGCTTTTTAAATTTTACACCAACTTTATATTAAATAATAATTACAAATTTTAAGATATTTATTTTTTGGTTGACGTTATTTATTGATATTTTATCTTTAAAAAGTGTGGTTATATTTAATTATATAAAAATATCGTCGTGTCTCTGTACCAGTATCTAATTTTTTGACATTTTTTGGTTGTGTTCACGTATTCTAAATTTCAGAGGTTAAGAGGTCGGATTCCTAGATATATGTATCCGTATCGAACACCCGTACTTATAGTTGTCAAAACAGTCGGGCCGGCCCGGCCCAAGCCCACGGGCCAAAACAACAAATGCTACTGCAACTGTGAAATTTGAATAAAAGCACTAGTCGCATATTCAAAAACATATTAATGAACCACAACATTCATATTCAAGAACTTGTTTATGAACCTACAACCCAAAATTCAAAAAGAACAATTCGACACAATAATGTGGAGGACAAACATGGAGATTATGATTCAAACTAATTCATCCTAAAATTCATTATATTTCATTTTTGAAACATATTATAGCAATTTAAACTAACAAATTGACACAAAATTCACAAAAAATCAGAAATTTACATAAAACCCTAAATATCATGAAGGGAATGAAAATACTTACAAACTCATTCCATGGGGCTCAATAGCTCACAGATTTTTTGAGTATTCAAAGATTGAAATTTGATGCTTCTTGATTCGCTTCGATTTTGATTTGTCTTCTTCACACTTAATCTCATGTTTGTGAGCCCTCAACTCACCGTTTTTTTTAATAACGCAAGAGTTTAGATATTTGGGATCTATTATATTTTTCTTTTAAATTTAACTTAAATTCTAAATTTTAATTTTTTAAGTTGAAGGGTATAATGGTCTTTTTGTGTGGTGTGTAAAGCAAAAATGAAAAAAAAAATTGTGGTGCGAAAAGTAAATGTGGTGTGTAAAGAAATTTTGGTGGGGTATTTAGAAACACCCTAAATTTATTTATACCACTTTGGGATTCATTTATGTTTTTTTTAGATAAAATAAAATTCCTAGACATTTAAAATTTAGGGAGTTGCTGAATGCACCACCATTTTTAGGGGGTGTATTCAATTAAGGGGGGTGTATTGGATTGAGATTTCGTTGGACTTTTAAAATCCGGGTGTATTCAATCCAGACTTTTAAAAGTCCAACGAAATTCTGGTGTATTCAATCCAGACTTTTAAAAGTCTAATGAAATCTTGGTGTATTCAATCCAGACTTTTAAAAGTCCAACGAAATCTTGGTGTATTCAATCCAGACTTTTAAAAGTCCTTTAAAATTCTGCGGTATTCAACAATCCACGGACTTTAAAATGTCATTGATTTCGTTGGATTTCAGCTGGATTTCACGTGAAAATTACAAAGGATGAATTCCGACCTCCAGACACGAGATTTCGATGGATTTGAAAAACCCAGCGAGCGCGGTGTCCCAGCGGCCGGTGAGGAGTTAAAATCGGGCACCCCAGCCGTCACCCGACCCCAGCGGCCGCTGGCCTTGCCGATGATGGCACTCCAGCGGCCGCTGGGATCAAGGCCGCTCGATTCCAGCGGCCGCTGGGTTTAATTTTTCTTACCAGATACACCGATCGTTGTGTTCCAACGAGCGCTGGCGAGATGGATTTGAAATCCATTGAAATCGTTCAAAATCGGTCCGAAATCTATACGAAATCCGCCAGACTCTGCGTGGAGTTGGGAGACTCCATGGGGAGTTTTGGGAGACTCCACGTGGAGTCTATGGATTTATAAAATCCATAGAAATCCATGGACATTTTAAAATCCAACAAAATCCATCAAAATCCCAATCCAATACACCCCCCTAAGATTTTGATGGATTTTATTGGACTTTAAAATGTCCATGGATTTTATAAATCCATAGACTCCACATGGAGTCTCCCAACTCCACGCAGAGTCTGGCGGATTTGTGTATGGATTTCGAATGAATTTTGGACGATTTCAACGGATTTGAAATCATTTTTTCCAGCGCTCGATGGAACACATCGATCGGTGGGCTCGGGAAAAAATGGAACCCAGTGACCGCTGGAAGCCAGCAGCCGCTGGGAGGAGAGGCGGAGCTAATCCAGTGACCGCTGGTCCGAGCGGCCGCTGGAACCGCGGCCTTGTTCCCAGCGACCGCTAGCACCCAGCGGTCGCTAGAGTGCCATCATCGGCAAAGCCAGCGGCCGCTGGGGTCGGGTGACGGCTGGGGTATCCAATTTCAACTCCTCACCGACCGTTGGGACACAGCGCTCGCCGGATTTTCCAAATTCATCGAAATCTCGTGTCCAGAAGTCGGATTTCATCCTTTGTAATTTTCACATCAAATCCAGCTGAAATCCAATGAAGTCAATGACTTTTTAAAGTCCATGGATTTTTGAATACCTCAGGATTTTAAAGGACTTTTAAAAGTCTGGATTAAATACCTCCGGATTTTAAAGGACTTTTAAAAGTCTGGATTGAATACCTATGGATTTTAAAGGACTTTTAAAAGTCTGGATTGAATACACCCGGATTTTAAAAGTCCATTAAAATCCATTCAAATCTCAAACGAATACACTCCCCTTATTCTTCACACCATAAATTATTTTTCATTTTCTTTTATTAGTTATAAATTTACCTAAAAATCATTTCCAATAAAAAAAATAAAAATTCACGTTCCGTTTGAAATCGTGTGTTCGAACATTCTGAATATGTTCAGAGTCTTGTGTTTGAACAATCTTGATATGATCGAAGTCATGTGTTCGAACAGTATTTAAACAAAAATTCATGGAGTCCGTTCGAAAATGGATTTTCGAACACACCATGTTTGTTCGAAAATGATTTTTCGAACAAACATGGTGTGTTCGAAAATCCATTTTCGAACGAGACTTATTTTAAAAATTATGCATGTTCGAAAATGGAATTTCGACAAACAAGGTGAGTGTAAAATTTCATTTTCGAATCACTCTTGATTTTTTTTCTATTTAAGTAAAAGGATATTTAAGTAACTTCAATTTTTATTTTTCTTTATGGTGCAAAGAGTAAAAATGATGGTGCATTTATCAACTCCCAAAATCTATACATAAAATTATTGAGTTTTCAAATTTTAGATTAATTATGTCTTTCTACATATATCATGTTTTATTCTATCTTTGCAATTCCTTATTATTGATCAGGTAATATGAAGTTAAGAACCGCCCTAGCATACAGTCCAGTAGTACTCATCCCAATTCCCTGCCCCTACCTCAAAAAAAAAATAAAAAAAAAATATATATATATATTTTTAGGGGGGGGAAAAAAAATTAAATTAGTGAATAACAAACAAAACAAAATTATGGGTTTAGTGAAATAAAATAAATGCTAACCTTAAATTAAATTAAATTAAATTATAAATTCCAAAGATAAAACTTTGATACTGCGAAAGAACTAACCGTACAACAATATGTTAATTTTAAATACCAAATAGGAAAAAAAAAAAAAAAAACCCATCAAAATTAACTTAGAAAAATAACTAGTCGCCAATACCATGTCTCACTTGAAGTTGAAGTTCACCTGCACAAGATAACGCATCCTAATTTGCTCCACATTGTACACTATGTATTCATTATACAGCAAACTACCCTGCAACACGAAACCAAAGCAAATTTCAGGCTCGATCTAGCGTGTTTACTAAGCTAAAATCTAGCATGAGCAATAAAGAGGGGTTATATAAGGAATAAGAGGATGAAGTTTCTTGCAAAAATGATTCTTATGTGTGTTTGTGTTTGTGTAGGTCATGACCTTGGAGCCTGGTTGTTCTTTTGGCCTTCCCAAGGGAACGACAACGCCATCTTCAAGTGTCTGCGCCTCTGAAAAATCGGGGGCAGTTGAACCAACTCCTTTTGTGCTACAATAATTCGAACAAAACATTTTGAATGAGAGAGATTAAGACATAAGCCACCATAACACGGTTGAATGCAACAGAAATTAGAAAACATTATAACATAAAATCAAACCTAAGCTTCCCAGGTGGCAACTTGTCAGCATTATAATTAGCTGTTAGCAGCTCAGCCATGTCACCCAGAGCTACCTGTGAAGCAACTTATGCAGTAAGAACCAAAAAAATTCGATGTAGTAAATTCATCAACACCGCATCAAAGAAGTTTGATTAGATACAGTACACTTTTATGAATTCTCAATCGTATTCTACTCTGCAATGAGATAATCGCATAAAGCATTTATGCACAGACACAAGCAGTGTAGATCACCTCACATAAAAGCAACACGCCAGCAGTAGCTGCTTTACTTGAACAGCAATAATTAGCACTTTTTGAGAACATGTCTGCAAAATAAACACCTTTGCCAAACATGTAACCTGTTGCAGGTGCTTCTGGAGGAGCAATGCGCAAACCTGGCATGTTTTTTTTCAGGTGAGATATCAAAATAGATGCTGCATGAATAAGTTATGTAACCCCCCCCCCCCCCAAAAAAAAAGGAAGAAAAGAAAATGTGACCTTGGGACAAAATCCCCGTCCAGTTTGTGAGGCGGGACCCGTGCCACAGAAGCATTCTGTTTTTTGTTGTTGAAAACTGCCAGTTGTAATATGGAAAAACTAATCACGCTTGAATAACAAATGATCTAAAGATAAATAAATATTTCAACCGAAATTGCACGATAAAGGTTTTAGTAGATTTTAGTTGTATGCATGGATCACCTTGTGAAACTGTTCGGATTCACCCTCTCTTGACACCTTAAATATCTGAATGATATTGACATCATAACCTGAGTGTGTCCTTGCATGAGTGTTCTTTGTATATTTCTCAACCTGAGACATAAAGATATTTTATGATTTGGTTTGAGCAATGAATTCCCACACTTGATGAGCATGGTAGAAAATTATATCAGAAAGATTGCATATCATCAATAAATTGATAAAAAGATACTGAAGCTGGAAATCAAAAACCCAAAGAAAATGCGAAGTTACCATAGAATATTCCTCAGAGTGAACTGCAAGTGGCATGAGTTCACAACGAAGCCGACTATAGTGAGAATACAGGGGATCCTAAAATCCAAAAGCCAGTAAATTATCAAAACAGAATTTATAGTATATGAAATTGATATTGGAAATGAATAAATAGTTTGATGCCAACACTGCATTAACTGGTTTAGATCTCTGAATTTCTCAATATTATAAGTGAAGAGCAATAGGATGAAGCATTAAATCATATAATCAAGCAAACAATCAAGGGATTTGTGCTAAGCTAAGGAGATAAACTTATACAGTCGGCAAGTGCAGTGACATCTTTGATAAGCCATTATGTTTATGAATCTAGAGTAACGGCTAGATATAATGTACCTCCATATCAGTATCATCCTCAATTAACTTCATCGCGACCTCAATTTCACCAAGTGCTTCAACCTATTTTATTGGAAAAATCAGATAGGAAAATTTCAGATTTGCAACTTAAAAAAAAAATCGTTCTGGATCTCTTTTTCACTATCACAGTACTGTACTACATTGTAGCCCAGTCCAATCAGGCCATATTTTCATGGATGAGGTAAATTGTATCTAAAAAAATTATTAGGTTATAGAGAAAAAAGAATCACCATTTCCAATTTCCTCTTTAGCTTTTGAGGGGTATCAATGATGAACAAACCTGACATCATATATAGCGGTAAAGCAATATAGAAGTCAAATACCAGCAATTCTCAATGAAAGAAGAAATAAATATAAGACATCTGCCAGATTAGAGAAATCATAGAAGAATCTTCTCGGGGATCATGTGAGAATGGAGAAACTTACTTGTTTTTTTAAAACCAAAGTCATGAGGAATTACAGTATAAAATTCCCTGCAAGTTAGAACAAACGCGAAATTGAAGCATTATCTAAATCAAGCCATCCAACAAAGATTCAATTGAAAATTTGTGGCATGTCTCATGCAACAATTGTATAAATCATAAACTCAGGTCCAAAATAGATAGAAGATACAGTTACCCGCTTAATTGCTCAAGTGTCTTCCTATCAGCTTGGCCAATCACATCAGAAATTCTTTTCAGGACATCATAACCCTATATGGGTCAAATTAATGCCAAAGAAAATGTATTACATAAACAGATGACATAGATTTTATATCTCTCTATTTCTGATATCTCATGATAAAGTTTGAGTGATGCAAGAGGAAAAAAAGGTTAATAAAGAAAACTGAGGATTGATCATAGATTAAGCTAGTTTAATGCTAACAAAACTCCCAAGCAATGCTGGAACAAGATAACAATCAACAAAATCCAAATGCTGCCTTAACAGAAAAGAAAGATAAAAAATCAAAACAAATAAACAAAAAAGAGATTGGAACCTCCAAAATGCAACGAATCCTGTCAAGCACAACAAATAAATAATTTAAACATAATCATTAAGAACAGACTGTGTTACCTTGCTCACTTTTTGCTTAATTATAGCATGTACGTAAGTTTCAATTTAACTCTCGAATCTCTATTTAATTACAATGCAAATGAGAGTACATGGCTCCCAGCTATAGCTATGTCTCACCTTTAACACTGTCGTTTTGCTCAATTTACCCAGTGGTAGTTTTTCAGCGTTGTATCCTATTACAACATAAAACATAAATTTAAATCATGGTATTGACAGAATTATATCATCTCTGAAAAGGATAAAAATCTCTTGCAGGCTTCAAGATTCCACAACCTAACACATTTTCACCACTAAACTTCAAAACAAGCTTCTGAGGAAGAGAACATGGATCAGTTTCTAACAGCATATACTATGTTGTGAATGGTACAATCATGGAGGACTCGTAAACCAACATATAAAGGAATATGCATAAAAGATGCATAATTTGCCATTACACAATGTGTGTGTGTGTGTGTGCATGCGCATTTATACCAACCAAACAAACCAACCTATCTCCATCATTTGTTGCCTCATCATGCTCATATTGCAAATAAGCGAGATAAACTTTGCGATGCGAGGTTCCAACTTAGATTCTTCAGATCCCAGCGTCCTTGTAGATTCTTTCTCTGCTCGAGCCTAAAAATGATTCTCAATATTTTAGCTGTTAAATTGTTAGAATCAATTCAACAACTGCGGATACATTATGGTTTGCCTTTTATGCTAGGCAAAACATTTATCTACCTGCTTCTGTTCAAATAAATTATGACACATTATCGATCCACAGTTTCATGTAATACAAAGTAAAGTGCCATTATTATGCCGGTAGCAATTCCTCAAAACAAATGGCAAAAACATAAAATTTGCATTAAACGACTCACTGATGGTTCAGTTCTGGTTTCACCGTAGTCCATTTCCAACCAAGTATAGCTGCGAAGATGACTCACAAAATTTCTCCTATTCCACCATTCATTACGTGTCTTGTCATAGAATTTTTTCTCAAACTCAGTAATAGCAGCTTCTTGTGAGGTGTAGGGCCCATTCAATTTGTCTTGACCCTTTACCCCTACTCTTCCCCATCTGTAGTACACCATGAATCTGCCACCATCATCAGATTCTGCAATCGAGAGTTTAGGAATAAGCAAAATATCTGCATGAACTCAATCACTAAATGAAAGGGGAGGAGGAGTAACCTAGAACTTGAATGACAAAGAATTTATTATTGTTCTGCCCCAGATTTGTTTGATTCAGCATGGCGTCATAAACATCATCACCCTGCATGAGAAAGCAAAAAGGTCAAGACAAAATAAAAGTACACTACTTTTTTTTTCTTTTTTTGCTGAAAAGCACCCTTAAACTACTTACTATTTGCAGGACATGATACTGAGCCTTAATATGGTCAGGCAGGCGTTGGTCCATGACAGCAGAACCTTTCTTCATAGTTGTAACAATCTTCTCCTCCTTGGCTTCCTCTTTCACTGATGAATTTTCCAAAGAAAATCAGAAATACATTTTCAGGCTTACATTTCTAATGTGGCATGAGTTATATGAGATGATTCGTGGAATGCCAGTAATATCCATTGAGAACAAGTTCTGCATCATATTTAATTCCACGCTAAAAACTTCAGCATTGGGAGTAAAATTGATTTTTCAAAATAAAAGCAATTTTTTTTTTATTACATGGATCATTGTCATTATGAATGCAAAGCCTGTCCAGAAGTTCCTTCTTCGTGCCGCTGGCAGAAATTCCTCTTGTAGCGGCCTCTTCTCGAAGCTGTTTTATATTCATTCTTTGCAGCTCATCAATGGCCTTAACATTTTGTGGTGCATTGGAGTCCGCATTTTCCTGCTTGTCTTCCTCCACTGCTGCACAAAAAAAAAAAAAAGAAAAAAAAAGATCCCATAAAAATCAAAATTAGCCTTCAAAGATATTCCAGTACAATTTCAACTAGTGGCATATACATGCTGACTGCATCAAAGTAACTATAACATGCGGTAGCTGCATCTCGGGCTCGTAGTGTACTGTGTACACCACTATGGACTAAGTATAATCTACATCTAATTGGTGCACCACACTACGAACTAACCCGACAAATCTATTAAACAATTTTCTGGGTAGAAGTAGTTCAATTACCCGGATCAATGCTGCTCGCATTTTTGTCGTCAGCAGCAGAAAGCCTCTCCAGAAGCTCTTGCTTAGTTCCCGCAGCAGAAATTCCTCGAGTTGAGGCATCTTCACGAAGCTGCTTCACAGTCATGCTACGCAACTCATCAATGGCCTTCCTCTTCCGCGGCGCTTCTGCATCAGCAACATTGGCTTCACAATCCCTCTGCCTCTTGCGACCTTTTGAATCCTCCAATTTCTCGCTCTCGTCTCTAATAGCAGCATCAAGTCTCCGAACCTCCAAATCGAAAAGCAAACACAAAATATTTCAGAAATAAATTGTCACGTATAAAATCCTAATTTGATGTGGAAAAAAAAACGAACAGGAGTAAATGGAATACCAGAGTAGGCTTTATTCCGGCGGTGCTGAGGCCACGCTTGGCCAGTTCGGCGCGGAGTTCGTCCACTTTGAGATCCTTCGTCGCCATTGTTTGGGTTAGAGAGAGAATTTGGAGGGTTTTTTAAAATTGTCGGTATATAAATAAGAATTGCAAAAAGAAAAGCTTGCTAGAGAAGAAGCTTGCGACGAACTCCTCAGTGCGAACCACGACTTTTGGCGCGTCTTCTCCAAAAAATTAAATTTATTGTTTTCAATTTTCATTTTCACGGCGTTGGGTGAATGCACGGCGTCGTTTTGCTTCGATCGCCAACGAATTGACTGCCCATTTAATTCAGAGAACGGGTCGGGATGCGATATTGCCCTAATTTTTAGATTTTATTGGTTTTAATTATATTTAAAATCATGAATTTTACATATTTTTTTGTCATTACATGAACTCTAGATTCTGAGGTCAAAAATACTAAACACATCTTTGAATCTAACATCAATTTCAATTTCATCCAAATTGAAATTAATGTGAAAAAAGGTAATGCATGCATATCATTTTCGTGGATTATCACATGTATTTTATCAAAATATCGGACTATTGGTTAATGATCTCGTACTGTATAAGAGTTTCTTATTACTTTAGATTTTTTTTTTACTCACACATCCAATCTGTGGTATTGAGGAGATTCGAACCCGTGACTTTTCAAACAACCTCACTCCACTTGATACCTTCACCCCTCCACCTGTCAATTTTATATTGTAATTTGTTCAATTTAAAATCAAAATTTTCAATTTCTAATTTTTATGTTCAAGAATTGTCTGTGAATGTCGAGTTGCAAACTAACAGTGAAAATGTGAAGAAAGATGGAGATGGATGAGGAAAAATATCCAATGAAGCGGGAAGAGACGTGGAAGAAGAAAATTGTTTTTTTTTTTTGTTTTAAAACAATGTCGTTTTGTGATCCATCAAGTTTCCAGTAACTGGAAAAAATTAGGGATGTCATAATTGCTACAAATGTAAAAGTTGAGTCTTTATTGCAAAAATTTAAAAGTCTTGTTAAATTTGAATATTAGGCATGAGATGATGTTTTTTTAACAATTAACCCTAAATAAAAAAGCAAAACAAGAACATAGCACTTCCCCATGCACCATTTTCTTTCTTCTTCTACATGTCCACTGTTTGTCATCACACTAGGCACCGCCACCCTCCTACCTCTCTATTTATTTTCCCATGTTTGTTATCACACAAGACACCACACTCTCCTACCTCCCTATTTCCTTTTCATTCTCTCTTCCTCAAAATAGCATTTTCCGTATTTGTAAGATGCAAAATCCTTCTAGACGACTACTTCAACACCGAGAAGATGAAGATTCAAAATCTAAATAAATTCAGTTTGAATCTTGTCACATATGTTCGAAACTTGTTTCTTGAATATACAAGACATGTTAAAAACATATTAGCCAACATAGTTATTTTCGAACCATTTTTTTTTCGAGATTTTGTCGGGTCATTTCTTTAACGACATCTGATAGCTATGTATTTTACACAACTTTCGGATATGAATTAATACTCTTTATTATATGAAGTTGTATATTTTATATAATTTTAGTGTTTGTATTGTTATCTTTTGGAGTTTTATATGTGTTTGCTAGTTTTGCAGCAATAGTTGTGTCTTGACTGCATATTTGGAGCAAAATGAGCAAATATGGTCAAAAGAAATTAAAGAGGCGTTTAATTGGGCTCTTGAGCTTAATTGGATACTAATTTGGAGTTAATGGACTGGATTAAATGATTGAAGCCCGGAGAATTCCGAAGCCCAGCGAGAAAATAGACTGGGTTGACTCGAAAAGTGTCGGTCGACCAGTCCCAGTACAATTTGTACAAAGGTGGGTCACCCGACCGAAGTCACCTGGGTCGACCTTGTGCAAAATCATGCATCTGGGTCGACCTATATGAGCGGGTTTACGGGAATTGATTTTATCCACTCCAACTCAAAGTTTTTGACCTAAATATAAAAGTCTCAACTGATACACACGAGATAACAAGTCATACATCTGATATCTTAGACGACCACCTTGAAGAAGAAGAGATACAACTGGAGATACACCAAGATACTTGGAGGAGACGCACTAGACCTCGATTAAGTCAACAAGGTTGATAGAGACAGAGTGTCGTGCAACGAAGTCGAGACTACTGGATTACTCTATGTTTTTTGGTTTTTCTTTATTTGTTGTCATGAACACTTATACTCTATATTCATTTATTTATTTTATCATGTCTAGCTAAATTTCTAGCTAGGTTTTAGGGTGTGGAATATTATGAATTTTTATATATGACTCGATTACTTTTCTTTCTGCTATCTCTCGGGATTTGATTTATGTGATTTATTTAATATCTTGTATGGATGCTTAATCACCATTTATGCATGCTAGTCATTAATCTAAAGTGCTGACCAGAGAATGATTAATGATAGAAAGATATAAATCATTTTATGTGTGCTTGGAAGGACCGACCAAGTGAACAGGTATTGCATAAGGTTGAATAGATCTTCGCGTGCTTGATTAGGAGTAGCAACATGTGTGAAGAACGGACCACAGTGAAGCATGTGCTTGTTATATCTATGTTATGGTATATGCCGTTATAAGCAGTCTGATAACATTCCAGTGATCCCCCACCATTAATAGACTAAAGGGGTTGAAAGAGTCAATGATTATATAATTTGAAATAATAAATCCACTATCCCTAAAACATAGGTTTTTCCAATTATTTGTTTCTCTGCCTATTTTCGATAATTGTTGTTTTATTTTATGGTGTTTATTTATATTCTCTTTTTATGCGATTATTAGTGTTTATATATTAAACGAGTGCTTGTGTGAGAGTCAGTCAATTTAGTTTCTACGGGATATGATATTATTGCTCACCTAGGTATTACAATAGCATCGTGCAGCTGCGGAACATGTTATTTTGTTAATAAATAGCATGTCAACGTCACCGCTAGGGTCAACAGCGCTAACGACATACCTAGCAGAGAGTGTGCAGTTAGTTGGTGGCGATGGCCGACGAGTATGGACATCTCACAGGAGAAGTAGGTAGAAAGAGATTGGGCAGAGATGGCTTAACTGTTTTCTTAGTGCTTTTTTTACTTATTCTTTTTATAATATTTCTTTATTTCTAATACGTGGTATAAAGATTGCATAGGAAAATAACTTCGCTTTTTTCATATTGGTTTTTTTAATTATTCTTTTTATAATATTTTTTTTTCTTTTTTATACGCGGTGCAAAGATTGAGATAAGAAAATGACTTGGGAAATTTTATTTCCACTACAGATTTTACTCTTTGCACTTTACTTAAACTACATAGTTTACTCAATGCACCACACACATTTACATTAATATCATTTCATTTTTTTACTTAAAATCGATTTCTTTTTTCAATTAATTTAACCTAATTAATAATTAAAAATAAAATCTAATTAAATGAAAAAAGGAGAAAGGAGCTTCTTTCCCGACTCTCCGTTGCCGCCACTGTCACTTCTTCTTCACTACTTCTTCAGCCAACCTTTCGCCGCCACCGCCACTTCTTTCCCACCCTTTCCAGTTTTTACTTCTTATTCTTCTTCTTATTCTCCTCATCTTCCTCAAACTTATACCAGAATCCAATCAGCAACATGTTAAGCCTCGATGCACATCGATCGCAAGCTTATCTTCATTGTTGTGAAATACACGCACAATTAAAGAATATAAGGCTATTGAGACGACAATCAAATGAATTCTTGTATTGAATGATTCAATATAGGAAAGTGAATTACAAAACATGTTTTTCAATAGCTACATCCTCTTCTTCTCTATTTATTTATACTCTCTTTCTCTCCAGTTCCTAACTGATTAATCAACTCCATTTATTCAACTTTTGCCACATCGACAACCAAGTTAGCTCAACTGTCTCGCTATCATAACAAACCCTCCCCTTTAATTGTGATTTGTCCCCAAGCAAAAAAGAAATGGGTACATGCCTTCTATCTCAAGGAAGTCTTCCCGAGTGGCCTCTTCTTCCGACAAATGTGCCCACTGTTCTAAAACCTTTGTACTCAGCCTATCATTACACTTAGCAATACGTCGTGCCAACACCTTGAGCGGGTAGAGTAACACTTTGCCATCCTCAACAAATTCCGACAATGTTGCAGTCACAATATGGTTAGGCTTGATGCTTCACTTCAACAAAATGACATGGAACACTGAATAAATCTTAGCATTTAGATGTGGTCTTGAAGATTGCATTCATTAATGCTTGAAATGTTGCAGGAGCATTTGTCAATCCAAATGACATAACCTTGAACTCGTACAATCCACTTGCTGTCACAAATATTGTTTTGAATATATCTTCCTCACTCATCCTGATCTGATGATACCCAGCTCTTAGATCAATCTTTGAAAAGACTGCAACACCTTCTAACTCATCCAACAAATCATCCATAAGAGGAATTGGGAAATTATCTTTGATAGTGATAGAATTCAATCGTTTGTAGTCTATACAAAACCTCCAACTGCCATCATTCTTTTTCACTAATAATACAGGTGAAGAAGAAGAAGAATTGTCGCTCAGTTGAATCTCCTCTACTTCCAATATCTCTTGTGCTAATTTCTTTATCTCCATTCTCTACAAATAAGGATATCTGTATGCGGTTTGCTTAAAAGCTTCAGCTCCTTCTTTTATAGCTATCTTATGATTACAACTTCTGTAGAGATGGTGTTTCAAAGATGGGAAGATAATTGTTGATCAGAGATTGCACTTCCGGATGGCCTTACTATCCTTTATCACTTTCTCTGCCGGTATCAAAGACAAACTACTCTCCTTCTGTTTTACTTTATCTATTGATAACATGCACAAACATCCAAAGAAAGTTCTATTTCCCTTCCTCAAAGTTCTATTGAACTGTTTTCAATAATCATTTTGAGACTTATCTCATCTTTAATGCCTTGCAGCACTATCTCTAATCCTTCACTATTGAACCTAATATCCTATTCTGCAAAATTGAAAGTAACAAGTCCCGATTGTCTCAATAAATCCACTCATATGACCATATCACAACCTCTAAGTTGTAGTATTCTCGTAGGTGTGCTAAATCTGCATTTCTCCATTTTGCAGTCCAATTGAGGACACCTAGAGTTGCACTCCAGCTTTCCCACATTTGCCATAGTTACGTTCAGATGATTGGTGCATTCTAACTCGCAATTGAGTCTTCTTAATATCATTTGATCCAAGAAACTATAAGTGATCCCGGTGTCAATAAGAACCGTGATCTCATGCTTTCCCATTTTTCCTTTAATCTTGATTGTGTCAGCATGCACAAACACCAAGATTTCACCTTCGTTAGATTCAATTTCTTTCAAAAATAACTATGTTTCTTGCTTATCTTCATAGATGATAACAAACATCTTGCATTTATGCCCTAACCGGTAAGATTCATCATAATTGAAGAATAACTTCTTCTTCATCATTTACTCAATCTCAGCTGCAGTGAGTTTCTTGAATATAGTAGATTTGTTCATTTCCCCTTTACTATTGTTGACTTCTTCTTGATGATTCTTTTGCCAACTTGGCTGTTTAGGGCCTTTACCCATTGACAACAATTGTAATTATTGCTTTCATGCAAGTTGGATAGTCTGATTAAACAAACTTGGATTAAACATTTCCACCATTCTTGCAATCTCCTCCTTCAACCCACTAATATATCTTTGTACAGAGTAACTCTCATTCAACTGTCGGTTCTCACTCACCATGAAAGCTTTCAATTCTTCAAACTAGAGAGTATAAACCATCACATCAGATTTTTGCTTCAATTTATTAAATTGTGCTACAAGATCCACCCCTTTTTCGTTGGAAAATCTTGCTACTGCTAGCTTTCCAAACTCTTCCCATGAAACCCCTTCCATCCCTTCTACATATTCCAAAAACCATAGATCCGTCTTCCCATCCATATACATCGCCACGGTAGCTATCTTTTCAGCATCACATGATTAAATTGGAAATATTTATTGCATTTTCGAACCCATTGCATCGGGTTTTCTCCAATAAATATTGGAAAATCTACTATAGGCATTCATGCAAAAGAAGAGTGAGATGCGTACATAAGGTTACCTTTCTCTTTTGCATAACTGGTTTCAGCTTCATCCATGTTGCAATTCTCTTTTTCAGTCTATTTATGCCCATTAAATCCTCCTCCTTGCTCAGATTGTGATTGCCCTCTATCGTTTCTCTCGCTGGATTTCAAATCTATCTTCATCCCTTTCTTTAATTCATTAAATGGTTGACGAAACAAATCAATCATGGATTGATTCATTTCGGTTTGTTATTGACGTAGCTGATTAATATGCGACTCTAATAATTCAATTCGAGCATTCATGGCTACTATTTGTCTTGTGCGACTACGAGGCATACACAAGCGTGAAAAAGAAGCTTTGATACCACTGTTAAGCCTCAACGCACATCGACTGCAAGCTTATCTTCATTGTTGTGAAATACACGCACAATTAAAGAATATAAGGCTATTGAGACGACAATCAAGGAATTCTTATATTGAATGATTCAAAATAGGTAAAATGAATTACAGAATATGCTTTTCGATAGCTGCATCCTCTTCTTCTCTATCTATTTATAATCTATTTCTCTCCAGTTCCTAACTGATTAACCAACTTCGTTTATTCAGCTCCTGCCAAGTCGACAACCAAGTCAACTCAATTGTCTCGCTATCATAACACAACATTCCCCACCCTTCATTGCCATCGTAGGAAAAAAGAAAGATTTGATCGAGCTGTAAATTCCAAATGATGTAATTGAGGTTCGAAAATCGATTCCCCACATATTTAAGGGGGTTCGAAAATTGATTCTCGATCTATGCTTATTGAGTTCGAATTTCAAATGTGCTCAAGAGGTTCCAAAACCCATTTTTGAATGTACAAAGGTGGTTCGAAAATAATTTTTCGAACCGGCAGCCACCACTCTTCGAAATATTCAGTTTGAACCATCCCTCGAGATCTGGACTTGAAGGAATAGAGAGGCGTTCATCTCATCCCAACAGTGGCGACCAAGAATTCTTGGTCTTCCTTTTCAATCCATCTTCTTGGCCACTGTGATTGGAATGTTGGGGGAGAAAAAGAGATGGTTATTGCCAGCTGGTTCAAATGAGCGAGGGGAAGACGGTGGTAGCAAATAAGGTTTGGCAGCCCTGACGATTTGGTGGTGGAGGACGGGAAAAGTAGTGTCCTCTTTTTTCTTTTTTAATCTAATAATTTATTTATTAATTATTTTAATTAATTCATTTTACAGTACAAAGAATATTTTTGTAACGTAAATAGTCGTTCCAGCCTCCAGGCCGAAAAGACCGTTTAACTAAGTTCATAATAATAATAATAATAATAATTATTATTATTATTATTTTTACTTGGGGTGCAAAGAGTCACGCTAACGCAGGAGCGGGCAAACAAATCCGGAGAAATAAATTTAAAACGCAAATTGACGCTATGCTCCAAAAATAAAAAATAAAACGCAAATTGAAGCAACTAATTGGAATTAGGGACTCCCGCCGACCTCACTGAACTAGCCAAAAGCGTCAGTGCAGTGGCGGAATTTTACACCGCCTGTGCTGCAGAATTTTTCGGCAAGCTCGGCCTAAAATTCGGAATTCATATCAGTGCATTTTATCTGCAACAATGCTACACGAACTGCTATTGGCACTCCTAGGTTACACAGGAGATCTCATTATCGACGAGCGAGAACGCCGGGAATCTCTCCACATTAACTTACCCCCCGACGCGCCGCTCGCCGATGAGCCGACGTTCAAGCTCGCTTCCGATCTTTCGTTCATTGAACACAGCGATAGGTCTATACTCCTTTTCCCCCCTTATGACTAATGTTATTTTTTCGCTAATTCAGTTTAATTTAATATTTTTTGTTGCACTGAAACAGTGGGAGGTTTATTGTTTCGTTTTTCAGCATCGGGGATTATGATTTTTAGGATACACTTGAATTTTTAGTACTGCCGGAGTGTGTTTGATAATCAAGGTTAATTGTCGTAAATAGCATGAACTTCTTCCCGAATTCCAGTTTCAAACATGTAGAACATGAAATTGTCATTGAGCTAAATCAAGTATGATGTGAGCGTCCGGACAGCCGTACAGGTTTACTAGAATTTTGCCCAATTTCGATTTCATGTTCTCATTGCACCTGATTGTAAGTTTGTGCTATGGGTGCTATATTATAATGTCCATGCTACTTATAGCAGTAATACCTAATTATTATTATTATATGCACCATAAATCAGTTAATGATTTTGCTATTGGTCAAAAGTTAGTTGACATCTTCCTTCCCTTAGAATCGGCAACACTCCTAGGATTTTTTTTGCCATGACATTGATTTTGATTGATGGGGTGAATGTGATAATTCATCTTCCTAGTTAAAATGGCTTGCCACGGCATTGGTTTTGGTTGAGAGGGAAGTCATTGAGGGTGTAGTTGTTGACTTGTTGTAAGCTTCTTTTGCTCGACCTACTGTCTTCATGGTTTCACTTTTATTAGTTGAACTCCACATTGCATGTATATGTATATCCTCGTATGGTGTGTATATGCATCTATATGATGAATGGATTGTATTTATGTTGATGTGATATCTGATTTTTGGTGGCAGGCAGGTCATTGAGAGAGTAATTACCCTAGGTTTCTACTTCAGAGAGCTAGAGCGTTTTGCTGCAAAGTGTCGAGATTTGAGTTGGATAAGATCTTCAAACGAGTCTCCTCTGTCAAGAGGCACGGAGATTTTGAAAGGGAAGAAGTTGCAGCCTAGCGTCTATAGGAGAGCATTAGCTAATGGAATTGTTGAGGTGTTATCTGTTTACAGGTCTGCTGTTTTGCATATTGAGCAGAAATTGCTGTCAGATTCTCTGCCCATCTTGGCAACTGTGACCCAAGGTCTTAATAAGGTAAGGGTTAGGTTTCTAACTACAATGAATGGTGGTTCAACTTTTATTCACTTATAGCTTTATAGGCTGTGCAATCTTTGCATTTTTACCTGAAATGGATAGTAGCACTGGATTCCATTTTTTTTTTCTGAGTTAATCAGTGTATTTCAGAAGAATGACTCCACCAGATGACTTGTGTTGATATATATATATCATTTTTTTAAATTTTATCTATCTTTATTTAGTTCTGTAATACAAAAGAGAAAAACAGTGAAGAAAAGACTGGTATTCAGAATCATCTTCAAACATGATAGAGGCATTATGTTTGACTTGTGTTTGTTGGCATTTTGATGGATGATATGAGTTTTCTTTTGAACCATGTGATTGTAACTATGGATATTCTCCATCCAGGTTGTTCTGGTAGCATTATTCTGTTTTCCTATATTTTTTGCTGCCCTAGTACTAAACTAACAGGATAAACTCGTGCATACTGCTTGTATCGTATTTTGTAATTTTTGTTACTGGCCTATATTACAAAATTATAAGTTTGAGCATTTACTTTAAGTAACATTTTAAGTCTGACAAATATTTCTTTATCTAACTTTTAACTAATTTGTAAATATATGTTTTAGTTCTTTGTTTTGCTGCCACCACTTTATGAGCTCATTTTGGAGATTGAGCACGGTAATTTTAGTGGAGGGAGACTTCTGAACCTTTTACATAAGCGGTGCCATTGTGGGGTTCCTGAACTGCAAACATGCATTCAGCGGTATGGATTATCTATCCAGTTATCTTTCATATATGCTTAAACACATTTTCTGAACTGATATTAGAATAATAACCCTTGTCAAGCAGGCTTCTATGGCATGGTCATCAGGTCATGTACAATCAACTTATATCATGGATGGTTTATGGAATCCTTCATGACCAGTATGGAGAATTTTTCATTAGCAGGTATGGATTTCTGCATGTTCTGTATTTTATTCAATTTGGTTGACTCTATTCATAGCTTTGTAACTCTAAAATTTATCTTGTCCCAGGCAAGAAGATAGGGATTCTGAACATAACTTGCCTGCAGATACAATTGAGAAGTTGGCTCGCTTGTCAATGAATGATGTAACTGATTGGAATCTAGGCTTCCATATTTATCTGGTACATATATCTTGGTTCTGGTCTCAGTAAATCTAATCCTTGGTATTTATATATCAATTTCATAAATAATTCATGAAGATATTTGAAGCGTCCATGTTACTTATGTTGTTCACATGAGACAGATCATCACCAATTTTACTTCACTTGTTTTTTCATTTTTATTAACAAATTAAATCTTTATACACGACCCCCCCTCCCCACCCCCCCAAAAAAACCATAAGCATGATAACAACACCCGAGAGAGGAAAAGTGACAGAGAAAGAAAGTAAGAAAATCTTGACACTTCTGTTTCTGAACTCCATTGCAGGATATGCTTCCCGATTATATTCCAATGCAAATTGCTGAATCTATTCTATTTGCTGGAAAAGCTATCAGAGTTCTTCGAAATCCAAGTCCTGCTGTCCAATCCCAGGGCCAGCACATGCAAAAAGGATCACAAAGGATTCAAGGATCCATAGGAAGGCTTCCTCTACTTAAAGACTCCTCTCTTCAGACTATATTGACAGGAGTGGAATTAGTTCCACAATCTGAGGCTGACAAAATTGAGGCCATGCTTCAACATTTGAAGGTTTAATTCTTTTTTTAACATTTCAATGCTAAAAGGTTTGTTGCTTTTGTTAGCGTTACGTGCAGAATATTGCTAACATTTCATACTTCTCCTTCCTTCCTATTACAAACTCCATTCCCCAGTTGTTAGTACTTCATGCCATTATGTATGTTGAATTATTACTGATTATTTATTTATTTTCTTCTAATATTTTTATTTGGTTTATAATGTACAGGAGTCATCTGAGTTCCATAAGAGATCATTTGAGACTGCGGTCGACTCAATTAAAGCAATTGCAGCAAATCATCTTTGGCAGGTGTTGATTGCACATGTTGAGGTTCTTATTATTTTGAAATTAAGAATAATTTGTTATTTTGGTCATATCTGCAGCTTGTTGTTGTGCGTGCTGACCTCAATGGCCACTTGAAAGCTCTCAAAGACTATTTCCTTTTAGCAAAAGGCGATTTTTTCCAGGTAGTATATTTTCAATTTTTTTTTTACTGTTGAAAGCATTTGTATCTTGGTCATGCTTCTACTCTCTTAATGATCTGGAGCCCTGAGATTGCCTTTAAGAGATATTGTAACAATATCTCAAGTATCAATGAAATAAGTCAATCATGCTTCATTTATCTCTGTCAAGCACCTTGCAGATTCTTTTCTTGAACTGATCTTTTTGTGAGGTTGTTAGAACTCTTAAGATTTTAGCATTTGAGAGATCTAAGCAGCAATTTCTGTGAGGAAAGTTGTTTTAGTTTAGACAACATTCCAGAATTAGGACATAAAACACAGTTTCTTATTTAAGTTGCAGCAGAAGATTGTTCTCTTCACCTTTTGTAATTGTATACTGAATAGTGATATTCTTATATGATAGAGTTTTCTTGAGGAGAGTCGTGTGCTGATGCGTTTGCCACCTCGTCAATCAACTGCTGAAGCTGATCTTATGGTTCCTTATCAACTGGTAAGTCTTTGTCATGAAACCCTCATAAGTAACAAAAGTATTGATATTTATTAGTTGTTTATACTTTATATTACACGGCACTCTGACCCATTGTACGAGCCTCTTGGCAACCAAGAGATACCAAATTCCCATTAAGCCATCTGAAATTCAAGGTTATTTGCATGAATGATGTTACGATCCCACATCGATTCCACATGAAAGTGTGGAAGGGGCGAAGGGCATATAAGTGGGGGGGTCAACCCTTTACCTTTGACCATGGTTTTGGGTTAAGTTAGGGCTCCCTATCTTATATGCCTAACATTTTGGTCCGACCTGTCGGATCCGGACGGGCTGCGGTTGCGGAAAGGGGATACCTGATGGTGGGCCTTGGCATGGTTTGCCTTGGCATGATGGCCATGCGGAGTGTGCCGTCCGCAGACGTCCAGTTTTAAAAGGGGGATGAATTGTTACGATCCCACATTGATTCCACATGAAAGTGTGGAAGGGCATATAAGTGGGGGGTCAACCCTTTACCTTTGACCATGGTTTTGGGTTAAGTTAGGGCTCCCTATCTTATATGCCTAACATTTTGGTCTGACCTGCCGGATCCGGACGGGCTGCGGTTGCGGAAAGGGGCTACCCGATGGTGGGCCTTGGCATGATGCCCATGCGGAGTGTGCCGTCCGCGGACGTCCGGTTCGAAAGGGGGATGAATTGTTACGATCCCATATCGATTCCACATGAAAGTGTGGAAGGGCATATAAGTGGGGGTCAACCCTTTACCTTTGACCATGGTTTTGGGTTAAGTTAGGGCTCCTTATCTTATATGCCTAACAAATGATCTTAGAAGAGAATGTCAGGATAGATAATATTATAAATGGTCATTAGTTCTTGCATTGCCTACCCGTGCAAGACTCATAACATCATACCACCTTGTGCCTACATTTTTCAATGTACTTGAGCCAGAGCCACTAAATCTAGTCTACCCCGACCTTTGTCTTTCCTCCCCCCTTGCATTTCAGGCTGCATATTTTTGTAAAACTATACTAAACTTGGAAGATAACCTGGTGCAGGCTGCATTAAAGACTATTGGGGAAGAGGACAAATATTTCTCCAGAGTGTCTTTGCGGTATGACCTGTTTTTAGTTTCCAATGCTTAAAATGAAATGCAACTCGTTTTCAAACCTTGCTCCTTAATTTCTTTTTAATTTTCAGAATGCCAGGAATCACAGTGAAATCGTCTCATGTTGAGTTACCTAAAGCGAAAACATATTCTGATGGAGACTCAGGTATCCAACCAGATGCTTCTACAGAGATGTCAATTGATGGCTGGGATGGAATTGCCCTTGAATACTCTGTTGACTGGCCCTTGCAATTGTTCTTTACGCAGGAAGTGCACTCTAAGTAAGCTATTCACCAGCTAATTTTTTTTTCCTCTAAATAGATTATGAGTTGAAGTAAATAAAAATTAAAACTCAGTCAAACTTCATTGCCAATAAAATGTTGAAAGCGCTATCTTTTACGCTGTTTTTATAGCATAGCATCCTTAAACAACTTTTTCTGTGTAAACAAATGGTTGCAACAGGTATCTCAGGATCTTTCAGTACTTGCTCCGTCTCAAGCGGACTCAGATGGAATTGGAGAAGTCATGGGCTTCTGCAATGCATCAAGATCATTCTGATTTTGCCAAACATCACAATGACCGTATGACCAATTCAACATCACAACAGAGACGGCAACGCTTTAGACCAATGTGGCGTATCAGAGAACATATGGCCTTCCTGATCAGAAATCTTCAATTTTACATACAGGTGACTTGCTAGAATATATATGCATGAGTATTTGCTTGTTGAAATTCTGGGGCTCAGTTGAGTTTTGCTAAAATCAGAGCCAATACATAGTAAGTAAAAAAATATTAGGCAAACTGAACTACAGTGCCTACTTGGCAGTTGGCATTTTACATGACAATTTCTTCAATACGTGGAGTTCCATATCTTGTACAGGCATCTCATGTTACATTTATTGAACGCCATCTTGGCTCAGTAATATTCTGTGTGTGCTGAGAGAAATTTCATGAGAAAATGCATTTTGGATGTAGGATTGGTAAACCTCTGGGTAAAGAAATGCATTCAGTGAGTTGTGAGGAAATGAAGATGTGACTTATATTCGTGGAGAATGTGTTGGATGAATTATTATTTTGTCAGATCAGGCTTTAAAGTATTATTACTTTTTGTACTGAGTTAATGACTCAAGATGATTGTACCTCATCTTATTTATTGAAGGTTTCTTTTTCAAATATGAAATAATTCAACTGCTGTGTTGCTAGGTGGATGTAATAGAATCTCAGTGGAACGTCTTGCAAGCTCATATTCAAAATTCTCATGATTTTACAGAACTGGTTGGCTTCCACCAAGAGTAAGTGCAGTCATTGATTTCAGTCTCTATCTTGCTTTCTCTTTGTGCAGGCTTTCTTCTTTCTGGATATTAAACATCTACATTATTTTAAGGTTAATGGGCTTGAAATCTGATTTCGGTATTTGAAGATATGTGAGAGATGAATTCCATCTGTTATTGATATCTAATCACATGTTGATCTTACCCCCTCCCCCCCAAAAAAAAAGAAAAGAAAAGAAAAAAGATTAGGAGAAGTGGCTGGTCATCTTGTTTATTGATTGTTGGATCATCCTCAAAACTTTTTTAAATATTGATACACAGACAAATGGTTCGCCATCAACCCTCACCCAAAACCCTGTTGTTACCCCTCCGATTTGCTGCCAGCTGTCAGGATGGTGGCCGCAGCCTGAGTTCGCATCCTTCATCCTATCTTTCCTCCAAATCAATTTTGTCGCCCAATGCCATGTTGATGCCAAAATTTTAATTCAAATTGAAACATCTTAATTCTATCCCCTTGTGTTCCTCCTTTAATTACATCGCTAGCAGTCAGGCTGGCGGTGATCCAGGACCATGGTCGGCCTGGCTGTAGTCCCATTTACACCTAACAATACTCATCATTTCCGATCAGGCCCTCCAATGGCAAATTGAGCCCACACATCTCAATTGCGCATCAATTTGTAATTTTTAAAAGTTTGTGCATAAATTGCAAATTGTAACTTTTTTTTTCCCTTTTTTTAATTACCCTTTTTCTTGTTTGGTTTCAACTTTTTTTTTGCTTGGTTTCAACTTTTTTTTTTGCTTGGTTTCAACTTTTTTTTTGCTTGGTATCAACCAACAATAGAGTAACAAGATTTTTTACGATCACTCTTATGTTTGTAGGTATTTATCTGCACTAGTTTCACAATCTTTCTTGGACATTGGTTCTGTGTCTCGTATTCTGGATGGCATAATGAGACTCTGTGTCCAATTTTGCTGGAAGATTGAGAGCCAAGAGAATAACGAAAGAACCATTGAACTGGAACACATAGCTGAGGTACTACAGGCGACATGTTACTTGCAAGTATATTGGCTATGAACATTGCACGACTAAGTCAGATAAAATATTTTTCCATCTTTTGTAATGGTCTGTCTTCTGTTTTATTAATACAGGAATTCAATAAGAAATCAAATTCATTGTACACTATACTCCGCAGTAGCAGGATTGCTGGGAGTCAGCGAGCCCCATTTCTTAGGCGGTTTCTTTTGCGACTCAACTTCAATTCTTTCTTTGAGGTAAAATTTCAGCAGAACGGTGGATTTTTTTTTCTTGAATCGGTTAATTTTAAGTAAAAAAATGACAGTACATGTTCTTTTGCTTTGGCAGACTACTGCTAGAGGGGTGCTGAACGTCGTAAGACCTCGCCCAACACTTGCATCTGCAATGATTTAGGCTTCTTCATGCCTTGCAGCCAAACCCTTTTAGATGACAAAACTAAGGTTGGCATGTTATTTCAAGTTAATTTGTTCTGTAAAAGTCGTCCGTTGATATTAAATAAGAATTTTCCGAATTGAGAGTTCACAATGATAAGTTCTGTGATTACAGTTTGCTAAACTTAGGTTGAAAAACTAGTTAAATTTGAAATCGTTTCAATTTAACCAATACAATCTTATAGATGCTTATTAGATCCTCATAGTAACAATATGTTTCAACGGATTCCCTATCTTCTCCCTCAGGAACTGTTGGAAAGTAGTTTGATCGCTTTACTCACTTTTATGGTCACTTGTGCTCGATGAATCATCATGATCTGATGGTTGGAAGTTTATTGGCTATCAGAGTTCTTGTTATTGAGATCCAATGCTCTCTTCTAGATAATTGAGCTTCGATTTTGCAAATTGAAGTCTGGTAAGTGTGTGACTTGTTTTTACTCAAATCCTATCGCGCAACAGTTGTAAATTTGAGTATGATATGTCTTGACTGTTTTTGTGATGGTTAGTGGCATTGAGAGCCTATATACTTGGCTGTGTCCCCAGGCTTCTGTGCCTGTTTCCTTATTATCTATTTGTGTATTTATGTGTTGTAATTTTTTAGATATATTTGTACATAAATGATGCCCCCTTCATTATGTAGTAGAACCAGAATACTAAGCCCAATTGATATTCTATCTTGCTTTTCATTTCATTTCTACATGTGATGTAGTATGTATCTTAATAGTGTTTTCATTATATATGTATTTATTGATAAAAAAATAAAATGAAAATAAAGAACGTTACAGAAAAATCTGGACTAGAAAAGTTGATGCAAACCAACCATTCTATAACCATGTGTTAACCTGGGTTAGATATAAATTCACATTCCACCAACCCCCAAAAGCCCCCACCAACCCAATATAGTGATATATTTGTGTTTTGGTAGTTGAGGTCTGCGTAATCAGAAAAAGTGTTTGGTGCATGGTTAATTAAAGGAAAAAAAAAATACATTAACTACTTTAATAAAAAAAATTATATTATTATGTAATCTTCGTAAAAATAAACCTTTTTTAGTTGGAGAATCGGAAATACTCACAATAAAAGATCTCTCCCTCACTCCCTAACTAAAAGAATTAAATATATTATTACCTCACTACTATCCCTTCCCCTATTTAATTTTTTTCCCTTAGAAATTAACTTGAATTTTGTTGTAAATTGGTCAACATAATTACAAATATACTTATTTGATAATTCTACAAATGATTTGGATTTGTTTTGCTATTAAATCTTCGTGTGACAGTTCAACATTTCAATTGGTGTAAATATTTGTTAATTTATTTCCCCTTCCTTTATGGTTATTTGATAAAATGGATATTGTGAAGGGCGTACGTGTTAATTGGAATTGAACGGAAGGGCGGTTAGATAAATTTTGAGAATTTTAATTAAAGTGAGATTATTTAGTAAAAAAAATACAGAGGTGACTATTATTGCTCCCAATTTTTTTTATAAAAAAAAGAACAAAATATAAAATCTCTTAATAATTAACAAAAAATATTTTTAATAACGTGACTATTTTTACATATACCCTAGCCAATTATAGGGCCAAATTTTTGTAGTAAATATTGTGTGAAAATATTTAGAAATCTCCCAAACGAACTGACCACCAAACCCCATTGAGTCATTGACGAGTGAACGGCAACACACAACTAGCTTATCATCATCATCGCCATCTCTCAATTCATTCTTCTCAAAATTTTCGATTCATGAAAATGGATTCAAAGATTATCAACGATACAGAAACAACAGATGAATCCCAAGTAGAACAAACCCAGAATCAAAATCCGTTCCCTCTCATCCCCGCGGCTTCTATTTCTCTCTCCCTCTCCACTCTCATCCCTTCCCATTTTCTCGCTCCTAAGCAAATTGCCGCCGCACCCAGCAAAGTCAGAATCCCATCTCAGATTTCCTCTCTCTCCACCCTTTCTCTCTCTTCCTGCCTCTCCCCTGCAAAACCCTTCTTCAAATCCAACATTTCGGCGAACCCTTTGCAGAATACTCTCACTTTGAACCCGCTCCGCCCCTCGAACCCCTCCGGCGGCGCCGCCCTCCGCCGCTCCGCCGTTGTGTGGTTCCGCAACGACCTCCGCACCCATGATAACGAGTGTCTCACCGCTGCCAACAATGAATCTATTTCGGTCCTGCCGGTTTATTGCTTTGACCCGAGAGATTACGGGAAATCCTCATCTGGGTTCGATAAAACGGGGCCGTATCGAGCTACATTCTTGATAGAATCTGTTGCCGATTTGCGGAAGAATTTGCAGGCGCGTGGGTCGGATCTTGTGGTGAGAATTGGGAGGCCGGAGAATGTGTTGATGGAGGTGGTTAAGGCGGTGGGGGCGGATGCGGTGTATATGCATAGAGAGGTTTCTCACGACGAAGTTAAGGCGGAGGAGAAGGTGGAGGAGGCGATGAAGGATGAGGGAGTGGAGGTGAAGTACTTCTGGGGAAGCACATTGTACCATATGGATGATCTGCCGTTTAAGCTGGAGGAAATGCCGACGAATTATGGTGGCTTTAAGGAGAAGGTGAAAGGGTTGGATGTGAGGAACACGATTGAGGCGTTGGATAGGATGAAGGGATTGCCTAAAAGAGGGGATGTAGAGTCTGGGGAAATTCCCACATTGGTGGATTTAGGGCTTAATCCAAATGCAGCAACGAGCCAGGTGCGATTTGAAATCTTGTTGATTGATTATCTGGTTTAGAATTCAGGATTTAGGATGATCTGTTTTGTGAGGTTACTGTTGTTGTTGATACTTAATCATAATTCCATTTCTGTTACATTACGTTTATTGTTTGCTATTTTGATATGACATTGTTGGCGTTTTGTGTTGATGTTCGGGCAGAACACTTGCTATTGTTAGATCATAGATGTGATATGATAAAATGGATCAGAGTGTTTGTTGGGTGTAGGCATTGACAAGTCGGATAATGAGTGCTAAGACCTCAGTGATCTTACATGGAAATTTGGATATTGAATTCTCGAGTGGATTATGGCAGCTTTTGCTCCTTGTACTGTTAAGGGGCTTGTGGGGTTCAACAGGAACTATATGGTGCAATTTTGGGTTCATGCATAGTTTTATATTTGGTTGGTTTTAAGTTAACTCTATACTTTCTGTGCTTCCAGAAGTTGCTTGATTGAACCAGTGAAGATTTGCTAACTGTTGTCTGTCTAGAGTTGTTTAGTGCTTGAGAAACCAAAACTTATAAGATGGAAAGAAGTTCGAATTTGTGATCTTTTTATATTGGAGAAAGAACTAGAAGGTTTGTGTGAATATTTAATTGCACTTGAAGAATTATTTTGTCCAAATTTGCTCTTCCGAACTGTTGAGTGCTTTATTTGTTTGAATGGATATGGAAATCACTATAATTGAGTATCGTAGACTTAATTATTATCTCTTTCAATGAAAATGATTTGCCAGACCTGCAAGTTAAAAAGTGTAAGAGGTGGAACTGCACTTAAATTAACTATAAAATATGAATTCCTGATGTAATAACCTCTATTATCAGCGCTTATACTGATTTGGGTGTTTATGAATTGCTTAAAACCAAAAACTGAAGACCCTGCAATGAGAATTGAGAACATCTGCTCATTCTATTACAGTATTCGTGATTAAAAAAAGTTGCTAATTGGTAGATGTAAAAGGAGTGAGATAGTACTTTGTTCTTGTGAGTTACAACTGAAGTCATTTGCATTGTTTCTTGTAGAAGGGAAAAACGGCTGCTAATGCTTCTCTTTTGGGTGGGGAGACCGAGGCCATGCAGAGGCTCCAGACTTTTGCTGCTGAATACAAGGCACAACCAAATAATAAATTGAAAGATGGAGCCAATGACAGCATATACGGTGCAAACTTCTCATGCAAAATATCGCCCTGGCTAGCCATGGGATGCCTTTCTCCTCGCGCCATGTTTGAGGAGCTGAAGAAGTCTGCTTCAAGGTTTTTCAAAAGTTCTCTTCTTTTGCTAATGTTCTTTTTTATTCTTTATATTTGTTTGAGGTATTATTTTTGCCATTTGCTACACTAACATAAACCTTGTGTTTGACAGCGTGATTTCTGCTGCTTCTAACAAGCCAAATGGTGGAACTGGCGCAGCTGATACTGGAATGAACTGGTTAATGTATGAGCTGTTGTGGAGGGATTTTTTCAGGTTAGTCGACTCAATAAGCTCTTTCGGACTTTGCTTGGTGTTACGGTTTTTGCAACAAAGGCAGTTTAATGAACATCCATTGGCTATGAAACTAATGTTTCTTCTTTGACAGATTCATCACCAGGAAATACAGTTCCGCGAAGCAGCCGAGCTATTCACCAGCAACAGCTTGTACATGTGCTGCAGCCTGAGCATGAATTAGTTGAAAAGTAAAATGGCTTTTGTATCTTTAACATTCTTCTTTATCTGTTAGTTTTAACTGCTGGAATGGGTATCACTATATTTGGACTACATTAGAGTGAGTTGGTTTCGGGTTCTGGGGATTTTTGTTGATTTTTTTTCCTTCATCATAGCAGCAGATGGAACTTACTACATTCATCTTCTCGTTGACAAGAATTCGTTTATGTTGGGGATGGTTTCTCCCTCTCTCCCTCTCTCACACACACACAATCAGTAAGACGAAATTATATGATTTTGAATCCGAAATTATCTCTCTTTTTCTTCTGGAAATTACAAACATATCTTGAAGATAAATAAACCACAAGTTTGCAGAATTGCTTAAATAAGGCCAGATACCCGTAGAGATGACAATAAAACAAAAATAAGCCAAAGAAGCATGAAGTAAGCAGAGGTTATCCATGCCCATACTCTTGGACCACCAAGCTCTGCACCCAAAGTGAGACGCCTAAACACCAATACACTGATACAACCTACCGATGTAGCAAAGAAAACGAGCAACGAGAAGCTGAGGCCGTCTGCATTATCTATCATCAATGGTTTCTTGTACACGATGAAGTTGTACAGTGTGTCGATGAGCCAAGGTACACCGATTCCAATATAAATGTTCACCGAGTTGCTAGAGAAAAAACAATAGCGAATAAAAAATAATGCAATGCTGGAACATGCTTTCAATGAAAACACACCTTCACAAATTGTTCCAGAAAAGCAATTAAAAGTGCAAGATAGATAGATCCCTACTTCTCCGCAGCATTTTTAGCGTACAAAATCAAGAGAGGAAAATAATTGCTACTGAAATATGCAAATTAGTCACGCAGCAGGAGGCTTTTCGAGACCACATTTACAAGTTACATGCACTTGAGATGAATGGTTTTCGTCTCACAAAATTCCAAGAAGAACCAGCTTATAACTTATTTTTAAGCAATTTTTGAGACAAAAGAGTTTAAAAACAGCTCATAACTTATTTTAAGCAGCACTTTTTGTAGAAGTTTCTGAACACATTCAAAGGCAGATGCTAACCAAGTATGTATGATGCTTAAAGAAATCGGAAGAAACTAAAAGAACCTGCAGGTGATATTAGCTATGGCAGAGTCAGCTGTGATCTGCCGCTCTGCTGCAATCTTGCTTGCCATTAAATCCGGCCAAGATGTTCCAGCAGCCAATGCCGTAAAAGCTATGACGTAAGGATCAATTCCTGTATGTTGACATGAGATAATGTTACTAGCTAGGACGTACGACATGACTGCTCAAAGCAGCCGATGTAGTAGCATATAAATTACTCTCTAGGAAATAGGAACCTGTGACACAGCTTATTACATCTGTAAGCTTGGTGACAATGTAAGCTATCCCACTGATGAAAATTAAAGAGAGAATGAATGACACCCATCCATGAGCGATCTGATATGGAGGTACAAAGGCAAACAGAAATCTCCATGGTGCACAAAGCAACTTCCAGAACAACTTTGCTAGTCGTAGAGACGTGTTATTCAATTTTCTTGATTCTTGGCTCTCCAACTGTTCGAGGATGAAAGAAAATGTTAAGCAAAGACCGAGGTGAAAGGAAGCCATAGAAAAAGAGTACCATAAATGCATCAACGAACTGTTGCTTCCAGATTGAGAACAAGTTGTCTTTATCAGGAATCGTTGTACTATGCTGCTCTGAGGATTCAGCTAGGTCACTATCTGGCAATTTCTGATACTCATCTGCAGGTTATGCTTTCAAAGGAAACGTTAGAATCAACAAAATTATGCCACCAGATATAATGGCATTGTCTGGACATACATGCAGCAAGATACCTTTAATCGTTTGCTTCAGATTGTCTTGTCATCTCTAAATCAGACCAATTTTAGCAATTTACAAATATAACAGAATGTATGTTCAGCTTGCTTGGGTACTTACCATAAGCTGTGTTTCGATCCCTGCATGGAGCAATTTCCTCTGGTACCCATTCCACTGGCCTCTCTGATCTTGCTCTGAATAAAGAACGTGTGACATCGTCACCAGCAAGTAGAAAACCATGAACTATTCTCTATTGTTTAGGTTATAACCGGAGCATGTATTTCCTCACAAAAAAAAAAAAACTGGAGCATGTAGATATGAACGAAAAAAATTGTGTTAATCAACCAAAGACCTACATGGGCAGAGACACATAGGGCCAACGCATATCTTGAGCATAGGCATGTAAAAGCAGTAGCCCAAATTGCAACACTGTCAATAAAGCTTCCCAGAGGGTGATCACATTTGGTGTCCATACCTGCAAATTTGAGGTTATTTCTCAACCACGAGTAATTAATTTTTAACATAATTGCAGTGCAATTGAGGAAATTGCCATCCTATAAAAAAGTATGGGAGGGGTAAATTAAACTATCTGTGGTAAGACAAACCAACATTATATCACTACAACATGGCATTTCTGGTCAAATGACTCAATTGAGGCAGACATAAACCAACTGTAAAAAGTATGCTTGCTGCAAGACTTGATTATAGGAGTAATTATCACCATACAGACCTATACTTTCCAAGGCTGTTGAAGGATACAATAACCAAATGAGTCTTTAGAAAAGAAGGAGATGCAAGATGAATCGGAAAGAAGATCCAGAAAGTACAGACAAAATCAGCCATATGAACTCATAACAAATTTGAATATTTATCTTCGTTTATTCCAACTTTTTCAGTGAAGTTGGGCTGAGAGACTAAACAAAACAATTACCTCCAATGTTATATATAGCCAGATGTAAGCCCAGAAAGACCAAAAGAGCTCTACAAGCCAGACTCCAATATCTGATATTTTTTTCAGTTCACCAGCTTTAGGAACTACAACGCAGACGGCATGGATGGGAAACAAATCAAAAGCAGCAGAACCAACAAGTGTTCCAGGACCTAAACCTGTTAGTCAAGGGATGGTAAAACAATCAATATTCAAGTGAAAACCGAGGTCCCTGGTAAAAATGAGGACAATTTTCGCATAGTACAAGACCAAAAAAGAAGAGTGAAAGTGAAACATTTCCCAATATTTACAAACATCTACAACATACCATGTCTCCTACTTCATCAATATATAATCATTCAAAATACAGCAAATTCTTTTTTATCCTTCCTTGTGCTCAAAACAACAGTGGGTTTTTATGATCAGAAAATTAAAAAAGAATATGAAAGACAGCAATCAATTTCAAAAAGTGAAGAAATAAGGTACCAATAGCTCTTATTATATAAAATCTACAGGGATAAATCGAGAAGGAGGTACAAACCTCCAGCATACAACTTCCCAAGATTCCTTAATGCATCAATGGTCGCTAAAGAAATCTGGGGGAAGCTAGTCCCAAATGCCAACAGTGCAATGTCAGCTACGGTGTAATTCCAAACCTTTCTGTGTCTGACAACTATGGTATTAGTACAAGGATCGATCTCTTTGACTGTCCGAGTATGCTTAACAACATTCTCCATAGACTTGAAGAAACGAGCAGTTATAGCTGATAATCCAATAAAACAGTACGCAAGAACCATAAAATACAAGAATCCCCGAAAACCATTACCAAGCTTAGTCTCACCATGGAAAAGCAAGTAAAGTTGGCATTTCTCAACCCCAACCATATTGGAAGCTCCAGCTATGTTTTCACCAATGCTATTATTAATAAGTCCCATCTCAATAAAGTGCCTATTGCATAAATTAAAAGTCATTACCAAAACAGAACAATTAAACATTACAAAATCAAAGACTGCAGAACCATGAATCTGAAAACTGCAGTGCACATCTTATATCAAGATTTATTGAGATTTTTGAATCAAAATTTGAAGGGGAGAAAGACTATCTATATATATGAAATGAGGCCGACAACGAACTCGTCCGAACACTTACAGACAGCTGAAACAAAATTGACTAACAAACACAACACATTTACTCGAACAATCAACACAACACTGACTATATGAAGCGGTGCTTTTTGATGCTGTGTGGTTCTCCTCTAATCACACACCTCTACAACATTCTAATGTGTGGTTCTCCTCTGATCACACATCTTTTTAACACCACACCTCATACAACTTTATGTGCAAAAACTACTCATCATTTCATAAACTAACACTACTCTTTAAGCCATAAAATTGCCAAAAACGCTAAATATTGAGGGGCGGAACTAACTCCGAATCAGACGTTTTATTCAGAAATAGATATAAATCACTTCGTACTAACGACTAACCAATACAATGAACATAGATAATTAAACATGTATAGATGACAAGCTGCGTAAAAATTAGAGAGAGAGTACCGCCGGGCAGCGAATGTCCGGCGGCGAGATCCACCGACACGGCGAACGATCAGCGCTGTGATTGATTCTTCACATTTTCAACATCACCATTGCAGTAAAAAGGAATAATTTAGTTTGGATTGATCCACATGTGTTCGTTTTTCCACCGAAATGGGAGATCTGATGAGTAAACGTGAATCTCTGGTTTCAACTTTTATCATAAAATTTTCTCAGCTAATGTTGCAATTTTTCAGAGCCTCCAAAATTTTAATTTCTTAGTTTTATTTATTTATTTATTATCAATAATTGTATGCTCGGCCTTTCGGGATACGATGCGAATACGATCTTTTATTTTTTTTGTTTGTTTGTTTTTTTAAATAGAAACTATTCTACTACGAGTTTATTCATTCAACGATTTGTTTACTTATTTAATTTGAGTAAATAGATACACACAATGCACAAATTATTGGATTCCTCAATTATTATCAATTTGTCAAAGTTCAAATTCAATCTCATCATGATATATATTTATTTATCATTGAAAAAAATAAAAGATATTATCTTTTTTTCCTGCTTTGAAGGTTAAATTAGACGTGCAGTCGCTTTTAGCATTAAAAATACATATAGTTAGTACACTAATTCTCTATAACAGTATTTTCTGCACCACATCCAGGCATTTTCTCTTATGATATCAATCAAATATTAAGAAAAATATACTTTCAAAACAAAATATAAAGCATATTAATTAATAAGATTGAAATACATAACAGCTGGCAAAGGGAAAAGGATGTTGGAGGAATCAATTCAAAGGGAATGCAACTACATGCAAGAATCACGTGGCTCCAAATCCAGTTTACATTTCACAAAATTATACGGACCAAACCAAGATTCAGATCAAGAAATGCGAACAATCTATCGAAAGCCTCGATCAGTAAAATCAAGATTCAAATATGAGAAACATCTGAACATGAAACTACCCCTAATAAAATATTGAGAACTCCGTTTGGATTTTGACAATAAAAATACATTTCAAAAAGGGATCTATGGCTGCTGAATAAATATGTGAAATACAAGCACGAAATAGTAACACTTTAGCCAAAACTTCAAATTCATAATCTAGGGAATGTAGAAAATTCGCAATGACATGCAAAGCCAACGACATGAATCGATCCAAAAAGTGGTTCTGACAGAAAAGCATATGAACCCCAAGCTGCAAGTTTAGTCTTCTTCCTCACCCTCTTGCTCAGCAATGTTGAAGTACCGAAGCTCATAAACATTCCGCTCTTTGTTGGAAGCAATCACCCGAAGCCAATCTCTAACGTTATGCTTCTTCAAGTATTTCTTTGTCAAATACTTAAGGTACCTGGAGATGAAAACAATACCAGAATCACAAACATTGAAGAGAATGACAATGGTCAGGGGAAAATGATAAATTAAGGGCACGAGAGCACAGTAACATATCAAAATCTACGACAATATATGGTGAATTATGTGATAAAATGTTAAAGAGTTGAGCTTTACGTCTCACTATGCGGTTGTTGTAACACTAAAATAGTTTGTAGAAACTTCATCCACCAACAATCAAGTAGTGATACACTTCATAAGGTGCACAACTTCGCCCAAGAAATAAATATCAAATGGTGTTATCTAGGTTAAGCAAATGTCGTCACATCATCTCATAGTTTCTCATCCCAATAAAATCATCTTAATTTCCTTGTTTTAATTACAACAATAGCATTATTTTCGGATCAATAATTTTTCGAACAAGTCTTATAGACTATAGAATAAAAAGGCCGAATAAAATGGTTTTTAAGGCAGAGAAGAAAACTCAATGAGCAAGACAATACTACTTCAGTACAATAACAATTTGATTCTCCGAAATACAAGTTTGGTGTCTGCATAATTCAAGAACATATACTAGCTTCCATAACAGTTGTACTAATCAAACTTGCAGCTAGTTAAGACCACCCAAAAAAAAATCTAGTACATTTTCAGAATATTTTTATATTCTTCTACAGCTTATTATGTCTTGTCAGATTACTGTGTTTAAAAAATCGCTCCATGACGCAAGATTATGGCGTGGCGACCAAAAATCGAAAAAGACTGAACTTGGCGCACACCCTACGTCTGGCGCTGCCATGGCGCAAGCTTTATGGCGATTTTTAGGGTTTTTTTTTTAATTAATTTATTTATTAAATTAGACCTAAAATTAAATCTAAATAAAAGAACGAAAGAAACGCGCCTCCTCAACGCGATAAAGAGAAACAGAATCAGAAACAGCGACAGATACCGCCTCAAGCCTTAAGACTTGAGACTTGACGAATTGTGTGTTTTGTGTTAATTTATATATTTATAATTGTGTTTTGGGTATTTAAATAGGGTGTATATGATTATATTTTATATTGCATTTTTTGTACTTATTGTGCGCCGTACATACGTGTGGCGTGCCATTCGTCATGGCGATTGGCATGGCACCAAGGCTCTTTTTGCGCTATGGTGCGCCATGCGCCATTTAAAACCCAGTGGAGCAATGCTTTAATCATAAAATGGACATATCAAAGAACGGGAGAGCATACATGGATCAGAATATTCAAATCTTTGTTTTACTTTAAAGTTTTATTTGCACAACGTAATATAGTAGCATTCTCTTTACTCTCTCACTAAATCCAGATCTGAAAATAGCAAAACCAACTCCTAATCCAGCAACGAGCAACATCTTTTTTTTTTTAAAAAAGAGGAGATAGCAAAACCACAGGTTCAAATAAATAAACACAGAATTAAATCACCTTTTGGAGAAAGTGGAATCGGCGGTGACGGTGATCTTGTTTTTCTCGCGAGTTACGGTGACGGAGTCGCCGAGAGCGCCGGCTTTCCCTCCGACCTTGATTCTCTCCTGCAGGAACTTCTCGAGCGAAGCAATCTCCATAATCTTATCCTCCACCGGCTTTGAGCAGTCGATAACAAAGCTCACCCCCTTCTTCTTCCCGCCTTTCGCTCCCGCTGCTGCCGCCGCGCCTTTACTCATCTTCGCCGATTTCCTGCAAGCAAACCAACGAATTCAATCAGAATTTATTGGAGATTGTGTTCGCGCGAGCTCGTAACTAACGGAATGAGAGTGTAAATGGAGTGGAGCTTACGTCTATGGAGCCGGCAGCCAAGTGTGTGTGGGTGTGTGGAGATAGAATTGGAATAAAAGAGTGGAGGGCTGCTGGACTAGGGTTTTTTGGTTTGTTGAGTTCCCGGCTTGATCGAACCGGGTGTAATCTGATGCTGCGGGTGCATGGACTAACCCTGGTCTTCCATAGAGAAATCATCAATCAACTGGCTAGCCTAAATAAATCCGGAAAATAATGAATTATGATTGGAAAAATGGAAAATGGTCAAATAAATCCTTAATGTTTACACTTATAATTATTAACTAGAATAACTCCCGTGCGATGCACGGACACCATCTTATATTTTATAGTGTTGAATAAATTTAATTTGTACACGGATAAAAATAAATAAATTATTTATTTAATTTAATATGGGAACTATAAAATGAAGAAAAAGATATGAATATAATTTATTATACGCAATTTAAGGGATCATTTTATTCAAGGGAGTCCAATTTACAAAGACAATGCAATAAAATTAATGAATAAAAGTCCATCAGCCTAATTGTTGGTATCTTATTATGTTCATTATGTTTTGATCCGTGTTTTGACTCATTTACGAATTTTAACCTGTAAAACGGTTTGACACAAGACTCCAACATTCAATATTATACCTATACAAAATATATTTAAAATTTTGAAACAGATTAAAAAAATAATACGTAACATTATTAACATGATGTAAACATGTTACTTCTCTATATATAGATAATTTATAAGTATATTTGTGCATTTTTTTATATATAAATGCAGGTATTGTTAGGACGATGGAATGTAATATATTATATTTTTAAATAATATATTTGCAATTTATTCAAACTAAATATTTTTTTTTACATTCAATATTAACTTGTTAGTCCATTTTAGTATGTAGCATCAAATTATCATATTACATATATAGGTAATTTATAAGTATATTAGTGGGGTATACTAATTCGCATGTGTAGCTAAAATACTTCAAGCATTGAAGTATAATTATTTATCAATTTTGAATTTAAATTTCATTATTAAACGCCAAAGTATTTACATATTTCCATATATATAGTTTCTCTTTGGTGAGATCATGTTGAATAACAAAGTATAAGGGAAAAAAAGAATATAATGCATTTGTTTGCTTTTAACAAAACTGAACCTTATTTTTTTAATTGAGGCCGAACTTGTAAATTTTGTTGAACACAAATTAAATGAAAATACAACAAATGAGTCATCATATTAAGATTTAGTAAATATATATTTTGTTATGCGACAAATGAGTCATCATATTAAGATTTAGTGTATATATATATATATATATCAATAAAAATACATTTGAAATGTCTAAGAACTAAGATAGATGGATTGAATCACAACTTCTATCTTTCATAGCAGTAGAATCCTTGTGCTCCCTTAAAAAAAAATATTAAGAAAAAAGTCACAGCTCCACTCATTCTGAAACCTTATTTCCTTGATTTCGAAAAAGGATTGCAAATGGATTTCTAGAGTTACATTTGATAGTCTCACTTAAAAGTGAATTTATAGCCAATTGACACACGCTTGATTATGTTATATATAGAATTATATTGACAAATATATTATTATCGTAATTTAAGGTATATAATATCTCCAAATTTAATACACCTATGATTAATCTGTATCATCTTTCCAAAGTAAACAGTGTCATCATTACGTTTTTCCTTAATTGAGAAAATTTTCTTTTTTTCTTTGCAATTACAAATGGTCGCATCTATAACAATTAACAATGATTAAGGTAATTTTTCTTATAATATAGCTACGATTAGTAATTAATTTGCTTTATAATTATAGAAACATGTAAATATGATTAGGAAATGTACTAATCTATATAATATATAATAACGACTCCGCATCCGAATAAGGAAAATTTTATTTTCCCGCCCATTACCACTTTCCAAAAAACAATTATAATCTCATATGTTATTTTTATGTAAAATTATGGATATTATATATTGCAAATCCATTATATTTTTTTTCCATGAATAATATCCACCTAATTAATATAAATATGCGGTTAATTAATATTAATATATTAATTTATGGACCAATACCAGATTACAATGAACGCCTATTTTTTCTATAATTATATTGATTATGTAAGGTAAATTTTGACAAATTCGTCATTCGATATCATTATATCCTAATGAAAAATATAGATCCATTTATATTTAATTTAATGTATACCTATATATTTATGTTAGTTTCAGCCATTTATTCTCTCCCTCTATGTATAATATATAAAATATTAACATAATACAACTATATATATACACACACAACCGATAACTATAATCATGATTTGCATCTAATATGTTAATAACAATTACACATTAATTATGGTATAAAATATTTTATTTTGTACACAGAGATATGTATTAGACAACTATATATAATATTGATCCTATTATTATATATAGATTTGAATCCATTGTATTATATAGAGTAGTGATTTTCAGCCAGATTCTGGCTAGCCATAATCTTTTATTATTTTTAATAATTAATTAATTTAATTAATAAAACACTAATTATTCAATAAATTTATATTGATGCCCTCCATAATAAATTTATATTGATGCCCTCCACTAATTATACATACAAAATCCGATCACATTAAATCTCTACCAATTTTTGCCCAATCCACTATGTTAATATTTATCTTATGAATATATATACTTTCCTTTATGATTATTATTTGATTGTAAGTGTACGATTTATTTTATGATTTTTAATTAATCCATTTTCTTTTATCCTAATTAAAAGTATTTTTTCTAACCATAGCATATTATATCTATATATTATTACATAAAGGTGAAACATAAGTCGTGAACTATTCCGTTCTATTTTTTCTTACTATTCCATTCTATTTTTTCTTACTATGGCTCCAGTTTAGACAGGGTTTTCCAGAGGAGATTTGATTTTAAAGCTGCGAGTTGTTCGTGTATATGAACAACACGGCTATGGAAAATTCAAGAATAATTCAACGTATGAATTAGTTTTTCATGATCACCAAGGCGACCGGATCCACGGGAGCATTCACCGAGAAGACCTTCCACACATAAAGACGGACTTCAAAGAAGGTGAATTGTATGCGTTTTTGAAGGTCGACGTGCAGAACAATACGATGTGTTATAAAACAACACCTTGTGCGTTTAAATTATCTTCTCCACTCGATACGCGAGTAGCCCATCTTCCTGAAAAACTGAATTTTCCATCCTATATGTTTGATTTTCGTTCTTTCTCCACGCTAATGAACCCCGCACAAGTGGATGAAAGCATATTATTTGGTAAATATATTTTTAATTATACAACTTCATTTTATTATATTTCACGGTCGATGTTCATTAACATATTTTATTTTATTTTATTTTAACAGATATTATAGGCAAGGTCGAAAGAGTTTTTGATGAGCGAGAATTGATGCTAAACGGTCGTCCCGCAAATTAAGTTGGTGGATGCATATATTCGAGATGCCGAGTAAATAAAGTTTATTTTAATATTTATTTGTGATATATGTTGTATTATTTTTCTAACAAATTATTTTTCAATGTTAAGAGGCCAATATATAACTTGCACCCTTTGGTCTGAGGCCGTTGCTCAAATTAATGATGCTTTTCAAGATAAATCAAACCATCCACTTATCATAGTTCTTCAGCTTGCTCGAGCCAAGATTTTCCATGGTAATTCTCTTAATTCTAATATCCATATATCTTTTTTTTTTCAAATTGTTGCTCATAATTATTTGGTTTGATATCCAATATTTAGTAATTTTCATATTTAATTATTTTCAATCCGTAGTCTCAGATTGTAAATATATAGAGGTTAACTGAAATTGAAAATTTTATCTTATATGAGATGTTTATGAGATGTCTCAAACTACTGCGCGTTAGGACTCAAGGTTGAAAATTCTATGTTCAGTGATGCAGGCTTGATATACGATTTTCTTCTAATTTTCAGTTTGTGTAATTTTATCAAATTGTTGTGTTAAAATCCTCTATTTTGTTTCGTACATTCACGGCCACATTTTATTTTATCAAGTGAGATTGAGATATATGTGACAGTTATTACTGCTGAATATCAAAATCTAATTTATGGAGTACAAAATGAACCTTGAGTCCTAAATGCTTATAAACATCTCATAAAGAACAATTAAGAATATTATCTTAATCGATTTATTTCACTTGCATGTTATATGCTCTAAGATTATTATTTTGTGTTTGTGCAGGTGAGATTCGCGTGTCTAACACTTATAATATTACCAAGATGTTGTTGAATGAAGATATACCCGAGATTCATGATTTCAAAAATAGGTGCTAATAGTGTTATTTTTATTTACTATTTTACTCTAATTCAAGTTATGTATTCAAAAACTCAATAACGAAAGTCGTATCTAACAAGTTGTAATTATTTTCAGCTTACGCGAAAACAGTGAAGTGTCAAAGGCTATTTCTGTGTCAGCACTCTCCGGATCATCAATCAGTAACATAGATGATGATTTAACCAGTGGCCATCACACCTTGGTCAATACTAAATCTTTGCATTTGAAAAATAAGGTACTGTAAATCTTTACAAATTTTTTATACATAAAAGCGTACCAATTTTTTTTGCATGTTGGAAATTGTCAATTAATTTTTTGAATCCCGTCTAGGCCGGAACATATTGGATTTATGGAAAAATTGAGTCGGTCGGACTAGATGGTACATGGTATTATATATCGTGCCTTCGTTGCACAAAAATGGTTTTCAAAGTTGGTGATAAATTTTTTTGTGATAAGTGCAACAATAGTGATGCAACCGGAAGCTTGAGATACAAATTAATTGTACTTATAGCTGATGAAGCCGGTACACAATCATTATTACTATGGAATAAAGAATGCTTTGAATTAGTTGGAAAGACTGCAATGGAGTTGAAGGCACACATTGCTAATGTAAGTCCTTTTTAATCAAACTATTTCCATATGGGTACTAATTTTTGTATAATTTTTAAGAACTTGTGTGATTTTTATTTTTGTAGGACAATGAAAGTCCCAAAATGCCGAGTGAGATTACATCATTAATTGGTCGAGCTGTGCTTTTTAAAGTACAAGTTAGAGATGGCTACAAGTCTCCGAATACACCCTTGAACGTGGTCACGCTTAATTTTGATACCGATGTGGTATCAAAATATTGTGGCACGAGGTCTTTAATCAAAGAGGTTTATATGTATTTACTATAAGAAATTTTCATCATATTTTTTTATATAATTATACATTTTCTTACTTATGTGATTTATTTTTCTCAGACTACAGAACCAGATTTGCTTTCCCTTCTCGCAAATTCTGATTTTGTTGATGAAAGACATGGTTCATCGTCGAACTACTCTACTCCTCAAACTCAATCGTCTGGAAAGCTTTCGGATGACAATTTTGACAACAATTCATTAAAGAGGAATCTCGATGATGAATTTTCCACCACGATGAATGGGAAGAAAAACAAAATAGTTGTGAAGGTGGAGAAATAATCAAATGTCACGTCTTAATTATTTCCGTTCATGTTTTTGGACAATACTTTTCACTTTTTTTAGTTATGAATACTAAATAGTTTTTTAGTAGTGTTTATCGATTTCTCTTTGGATTTTGTAGTTGCTGTAGATTTATTCAGTTTCGTATTTTAGAAATTTATTATGATTTATTATATTAATTATTTCCATTCATGATTATATTATATTTATGGTTTTTATTTAAATTCATGATTTAATATAAATAGGAATAATGATGGCTAAACATAAAGCATGTATGCATGGTGTATTATATATTTTAAGCATCAATTTGTATTCAACTAAAAAAAAGGCTTGAATTCGTAATACCTATTTTGATATGATTGTAAAAATGACATGGAAATCTTGAATGAGGAGGCGTCTTGCATCATGAGAAACTTGTCCTTTCAGATCTTTATTAAGCTTCTCAGCAAGACACCATACACAATACATGTGATAGCATTCCTTGCCAAATATATCAAGCAACGACTCTCTTATGCCTTTCTGGAAGTCAGAGACAAAAGTAATTTGTTCTGATGTTGAGGGAGCAGATTTCAGTTGCGACAGAAACCAATGCCAGTTATCCTCAGTTTCTTCATCTACAACAGCAAAAGCCACAGGGAAAAAGTCATCATTCCCATCTGCAGCTGTCGCTGCTAATAAGGTTCCTTGATATTTTGAGTAGAGAAGAGTGCTATCAAGAAAAAGAAGAGGACGGCACTGATGAAACCAGATATTGAGGCATTGATTGATACAAAAAATCGACGGAAGCTCGAATCCTCCTTTGTGCTGAATGCAGCAAGGCTACCCGGATTAGTCTCCATTATCTTCTCACAAAAATATGGTAACTAAGAGTATGCCTCCTTATAAGACCCCTGGAGCTGCTCTCTTGCAATTTCCTTGGCGCGCCAAGCCTGTGCGTGTAGTTCAACTGAATGCCATCGTCACGCTTGATATCACTGGCAATATCCTTTGGCTTATAATTTGGAGAAACTTTCAATTACTCCTTTATACAGATAAAATTGTGTTTACCATTTGTTTCTCTTTTGTTACCCATAACACACACACACACACACACACACATATATATATATATTCATATAATATCTTTAACAGAAATATTTAAAATTTAAAAAATTAATTTATTGCATACAAAATGCGCTCTCTTTCCCTCATTGTAGTCCCCCCTTCAGTTTTCACGCATTAAGAAAAATATATATTTAATGTAATTGAAAAAATAAAATTACATAAAAATTTCTTAATATACTCTATATTAAGTGGACTGTAATGTTATTTCTCAAAAAAAAAAAAAAAAAACAAAAGTGGATTGTAATGTTAGGAAGGACAAAAAAATTAAGAAATTAAAATTATGGGACTAAAAGAGTATTTAATACTACTAATAACCTAAAACTCACAAAAATACATGAAATTGAAAACAAAAAATGATTACATAATTTTGATTAAAATAAACTTCCAAAGTGCACGGGTGAATAACCAAAAACTCACAAAATTACATAAACTTCAAAACGAAAAAGGATTTTGTCTAAAAAAAAGGAAAATGAAAATAGATTACATAATTTTATCTAAAATAAACTTTCTAAGGGCCAATGAAAATTCCTAAACAAAAAATGCCAAAATCTGACATGTTTATAATTTTCTAAAATAATAGATCTGATTACATGGAAAATCCCCATATATTAAATATATTATATATATTTGAAAATTTGCAGTAATATTCCGGATATTTCAAAAAAGTTGCACAATAATAGCATTGATATGATTGACCAAATATATATGATATCATATGATACGCATATAATATCTTAATAAATATATATATATATATATATATATAATTTCCATATACCTATTAGCCTAATTATGTAATATTAACCAATCCAAAGTAAACACACACGTATATACACAAACCTTACATATATTGCTTAGAATAATTTCCTAATTAATGTTCAATCACTTTAATTAATACATATATGCAAATATTTTACATTGAGTATATAATTAGCGTAGTTACAATTAATTGAAAAATTTCATACCAGTAGCATTCGTAAAATATTCGTGTATTACTATTACGCAATCTTGCCAGCTTCAGCTGGCGTCGAAAATTTCTGATGCATCTATGAGTTGTCGCTAACTTTACTGGTAATTCTACAAGCCCTCTTTCTCATTTTGTTTCCTGTACTCTTTGTTTGCTAATTCTAAAAAAAAATACCTATTTCAAATATATATACATATATATATATATATATATAATACAGAAAGCATGAAGAAGCTAACTAAATCAGCAATATCAACTAGAAAACGCAAGAATCTTCAGCCAACTAATGATGGTATTTCCTCATCTATGACATCTAATTAATTGATTGTGTTTAATTTAATTATATGCAACATTTATTATGTCTAACCTATTACTTTTGAAGTTTACGAAATTTAAATGAATTCATTACTCTATGAATTTGTAATGTCTTAGAGATGTTAATATGAGGGATTAATTGCATCTATTATATTGGCTTTATTTCGTATCTCATCAAACACATATTTGATGTCATATTTATGAACATTAATATTGTTTAATTTATTCTAGATAATATTTTCTTATGTTTAGTAAATTAAAACACATATTTTTTATTTTGTTATTTATTTTGTATTTATTTTTATTATGTATAGTGTTCAATATTATATTATAAATAATTTTACGCAGAAAATCTCGATGTATCGTCCTCTAAATTGTTGCAATCTACGTTTGTTTCTGGCTCATGTTCAACAATCGATAAAAGTCGCTGCAATGAATTCATTACTCAACTCCAAAGATCACCAATATGTCACAACAATGATGGTATGTAAAAACTTTAAATGACTTTTTCCATATTTTGTCTATTGATTTTGCAAAAATCATAAAAATATTTATCTCCAACATATACTGTATCTAATCTATATAATCTGGTGATATGTATTTTTGTTTAATTATTGTTTATTTTCTTAAACAAAAGCAGCGGGAATCTGCACAGTGTAAAACGAAGAAAGTTGGCAGAATTATACAGAAAAAACTCTTGCCCTATTTTTGAATTTTACGTGCATTTGGATTTGGATTTCTAAGCCATTTTCATTTTTATTTTTTAAAATTTAATTTATTGTATATGTTAGTATCTTTTTGACTTTTACGTGCATTTTTTTTTTCAACAAATGATTTAGTGTTGCCAATTTTTTCTCCATGAACTAAAATTATTAATTTTCTCCACCAACTATATTATTTTTGAAAATTTTTAATACGCATCAAAAAATTTTCTTTTCTTTGTTTGTTTATGATATACGGAAGATACAAGTAATTCTTGCTTCGTTATTAATTTATGTAAAATATTCAATCAATTCTTAATTAACATCAAGTTGGAGTTTTTTAATTTGTGCACACTACAGAAAATTCTATAGTTTTTTAATTTGTCTATTAATTTATGTAAAATATTCAATCAATTCTATGATCTATTTGTTTTTCATTTTTTTATTTATTTTCCTTTTATTTTATTTTATAAGTTTCAATCTGTTTAATCATAAAAGGGGTAGCAACATGTTTATGATACAAAATTATCTTTTGGTATTGATATATGTGTGTATGAGCAATATTTAGACATAATATTAGCAGATTTTGAATATACTATTAGTATTTATTTGATGAATATGTATTGTACCCAACATAGTTCATAGTTTCTATATGGGGATGAGTTTTTATTTTAACCATACCCTATATATATATATATATATATATTCTTAAATAATTAGATTTATATATTTCTTAATCATCCTCTATAACAATACACATAGGTTCTATTATTCACACATGTCTAACAACTGATGGAGGTCATCGCAGTCAACTATTCACGAACCTTCCACGATATCCATTACATGAAATTGGAAATGGTACATAAAAACTCAAAATCATTTTTTCATAACTTTAATAAATTTTGTCTACTCTATCCTAACATAAATATATTTAATTTTGTATAATATTTTTTGGGACAGTTAATAATTCAAGGCAGCGGGCAAAAATATTAACAGATGAATTATTTTCGTCCAAAAAAATCCGGTGCACGACCATGGATGAATCAAGTTTGATCGACTTAACTGACGACATTTTTCCTTCAATTAACACTCCCTCTGTTGATTCCACTAAAGATTCAACAATATTTAACAGTGTTTTGAATGTTGGGACCTGTAATCAGAATTACACCGCTTCAACGCACATTAATGTGGCAAATGGTAATTGCATTCTATTTTACTGCGTCTTAAAATGGGGGTAATTCTATTCATAGCCCTCAATTTTGTCTTTAAAGTCCATAATACTTGAAAGATAAAAAATGCAAAAATATTATTATTATTATTATTATTATTATTATTTTCAATTATTGCATCTTTTAAACTTTAACTATATTTTTTTTTATCAATTTAATGTGAAGTCTGAATATTAATGCATATTATTTTCTTTATATATATTTTTAGATTATGGCGATATTGGGGATCCTATCTATAGTTGTCAACATTGTGGTGCATTTTTTTGGTATGAAGAAAGGCAGCGAAAAGATTACAAGCCCCAGCACCCAACGTACTCCTTTTGTTGTTCAAGTGGTAAAATTAAACTTCCGTCCCTAAAAAAGCAACCACAATTATTGTGTGACCTCATGTTTGGAGACCATCCGAGTAGCAAACATTTTCAAGACAATATTCGTTCATTCAATAGTATGTTTAGTTTTACGTCTATTGGAGACAAGGTTGACACGAGTTTCAATAAAGGAGGATCTCCTCCAATGTTTAGATTGTGCGGTCAAAATTACCATCACATAGGTAGTTTGGTACCGATGCGTGGTGAAACTTCGAAATTTGCACAACTCTACATATATGACACTGATAATGAAGTATCAAATCGGGTATTATCAGTAAGGTATGCCCTACAATTTAAATAAAAATATATTTGCATAAATTTATTAATTTTAAAATTTATTTAATATCATATTTTATTTATCTAATACAGAAAACAAAAAGATATCGACAGTATCCAGTTTGATATTGTAGCAGACTTAATGAAGATGTTTGACGAGAATAATATTTTGGTTAAGTCTTTTAGAATGGCCCGTGACAAGCTACAACAGCCTGGATGCATATATGTTAAGCTAAAGCTGATTGGGAGGAGGGTTGGAGATCCAAGAACATATAATTTGCCTGCAGTATCAGAAGTTGCTGCATTGATTGTTGGTGATTTTGATACATCATTGGGTCAAAGGGATATATTGATTGAATCAAATAATGGTCAATTAAATCGAATTAATGAATTACACCCTTCTTATCTACCACTTCAATATCCTTTGCTTTTTCCATATGGAGAAGATGGTTACAGAGAGGATATACCATTTTCTAATTTGAAGAAAAATGAGTCGGGTGGAAGAAAAAGAGTCAGCATTAGAGAGTTTTTCGCATTTCATTTTCATGAACGAAATTGTGAGCCAACACATCTTTTATCATCGAGAAGGTTATTACAACAATTTATTGTGGATGCTTATACAATGATCGAGTGTCAGAGATTGAATTACATTCGATTCAATCAAGCCCATTTGCGCGTTGAGATGATCAAATGTTTGAGTGATGCAATATTAAGAGGAGAGAATGATCCGACCACACAAGGAAAGAGAATCATATTGCCATCTAGCTTCACGGGAGGTGCTAGATATATGATACAAAATTATCAAGATGCAATGGCAGTATGTAGATGGGCAGGTTATCCAGATTTGTTTATTACATTCACATGCAACCCAAAATGGCCTGAAATAATGCGATATTTACAACCTCGAAGATTGAAGGCAGAAGATAGACTTGACATAGTTTGTCGAGTTTTTAAAATGAAGTTGGACGAGTTGATGAAAGATCTTCGTCGCAATAAAGTATTTGGAAATGTTCGTGCAGGTATATTTGTAACATCATACCTTATCTTTCAATATTGACATAAAGTAATTTCAATGATTTAGACTTATTAATATTTGTATATTGTTTTATGCTTTAAATATTTATATTTTCTAAAATGCAGCTATTTATACCATCGAATTTAAAAAAAGAGGCCTTCCACATGCACATATTCTGTTATTTTTATCAAATGAAGATAAGTATCCATCAGGAGAAGATATAGATCAAATCATCTCGGCTGAAATTCCAGATCAGACAACAGATGAGTCATATTATAATCATGTTCGAGATTTCATGATTCATGGACCATGTGGCAGTGCTAAGAAAAATTCACCTTGCATGTCTGAAGGTAAATGCACAAAACATTTCCCAAGAAAATTCATTGAAATAACTACGATTGATGAAGATGGTTATCCTGTATATAGAAGAAGAGATAATGGGTGAAAGATTGAGAAAAATGGTGTCTTTCTTAATAATGGATATGTTGTTCCTCATAATAAATATCTTTTGATGAAGTATAGAGCCCATATCAACGTTAAGTGGTGTAATCAATCCAGATCCATCAAGTACTTATTTAAGTATATAAATAAGGGCAATGATCGGGTAACTGCTTCATTCTGTCGAAGCACTGAAGATGAGAGACGAGGTAAAGTGGTGGATGAGGTGAACATGTACTATGACTACAGATATCTATCACCGTGTGAAGCGGCATGGAGGATATTTGGTTTTGATATTAATTACAGAGATCCTCCTGTTGAGGGCTTGAGTTTTCACTTGCCAAATGAGCAGAACATAATCTTCTCAGACAATGATTCACTTGAGTCGGTAGTGAATCGTACTACTGTTGGGCAAAGCATGTTCTTATCGTGGTTTGAGGCAAACAAGAAATATCCTGAAGCAAGAGAGTTAACATATTTTGAATTCCCGACTAAATTTGTTTGGAAACAATCGAGTCGTGAGTGGGTTCCAAGAAAAAGAGGGTTTTCTATTGGTAGGATATTTTATGTTCCTCCTGGTAGTGGTGAGATGTACTATCTAAGATTGCTACTGAACATTATACGCGGACCAACATGTTTTGAAGATCTTAGATGTATAAACGGTGTACAATATAGTTCATTCCGCGATGCATACCATGCATTGGGTTTGTTGAATGATGATGAAGAGTACAATCAAGGTATTATTGAGGCAAGTCAATGGAGTTCAGCACAGTCACTAAGAAATTTATTTGTGAATTTACTCACTGCAAATTCCATTTCTGTATCGGAGGTTCTGTGGGAAAAGTGTTGGAAATATTTATCCGATGATATTCTTTATCGACAATGCAAACTTTATAATTATCCAGGTATTATATTTTAATGCTTATACAATACATTTAGTTTTATCACTATAATTTTAATATTTATTATAGTTAAATATTAATGTTTTGTAGATCTTCAGTTGACCGATGAACAGATAAAAAATTATACATTAGCAGAACTGGAAAAAATATTACGGAGATGTGGTCGGAGTCTTCGAAAGTTTCAAACAATGCCATATCCTGAAGATGGTTATTTGCAACAGACTGGAAATACTTTGATAAATGATGAGTTGCATTATGATCGAGCTGAATTAGCATCACAACATGTTTCACTTTTTAAAGATCTAACGGAAGAACAACGTTGTGTTTATGACACCATTATGGGAAAAATATCTTCAGATTCAGGAGGTGTTTTTTTGTATATGGTTATGGTGGAACTGGAAAAACTTTTATTTGGAGGACATTATCTGCTGCAATAAGGTCGAGATGAGACATAGTTTTGAATGTGGCTTCAAGTGGGATATCATCGTTATTGTTACCCGGTGGAAGAACTGCTCATTCTCGATTTGCTATTCCAATCACTCCTAATGAAGATTCAACATGCAATATCAAACAAGGAAGTCCACTCGCTGAACTTCTTGTCAGATGTAAGCTCATAATATGGGATGAAGCACCTATGATGCACAAATTTTGTTTTGAAGCTTTAGACCAAACTTTGAGAGATTTAATGCGGTTCAAGAATCCGTTAAGTTTTGATCAGCCATTTGGAGGAAAAACCATTGTATTTGGTGGAGATTTCAGACAAATTTTACCGGTCATACCTAAAGGTAGCAGACAAGATGTTGTCAATGCAAGTATCAATTCATCTTATATCTGGCGAGATGTGCAAATACTAAGGTTGACAAAAAACATGAGGTTGCAGTCTGTGGATTCTGAAGCTGAAGCATCTGAATTACAAAAATTTTCAGATTGGGTTGTTGCAATAAGAGACGGTTTGCTTGGGGGTACAAATGATGGGCATGCTAGCATCGAGATACCAGATGACATTCATCTAAAATTTTCAGGTGATCACATTGCAGCCATCGTTAATAGTACATATCCGTCTTCATCGTCTGATGTTAGTGATTTATCTTATCTACAAGAAAGAGCAATTCTAGCTCCAACACTTGATGTTGTTGACTCTGTGAATCAGTATATGATGTCTATCAATCAATCAAATGGCAGCGTATATTTAAGCTCGGATAGCACGTGCAGCTCGGATGGCATCCTTGATGTTCTGAATGATGTTCACACACCCGAATTCTTGAATGGATTGAAGTGTTCGGGTTTGCCTAACCATGAGATAAATTTGAAGGTTGGAACTCCTGTAATGTTATTGAGAAATGTTGACCACTCTGCTGGATTGTGCAACGGTACCCGTCTAGTAATTACCAGACTTGGCAACCATGTTTTGGAAGCTAAGATATTGACTGGAAGTAATTCGGGCAAAAAAGTATTAATTTCCAGGATGTCGCTTACCCCGTCAGATCCACGCCTCCCATTCAAGTTTCAACGAAGACAATTCCCTGTAATTGTGTCATATGCCATGACAATCAACAAAAGTCAAGGACAATCATTATCACATGTGGGTCTTTACCTAAAAAAACCAGTTTTCTCCCATGGTCAACTTTATGTTACTGTTTCCAGAGTAAGAAGTCGCAGTGGTTTGAAGATCTTGATATGTGATAAGGAGAATACCAGCAGTTCATGCACAACGAATGTTGTGTATAAGGAAGTTTTTCAAAACATGTTAACTTAACATATCTTTTAATTTATGATATTGTAACTTTTTAAACCTTATTTTTCCATTTTATTCAATTTCATTTATGTATGTTTTATGACATGAGTGTATTCAAAATATTACTGCATACATAGAAGAAAATTACAAAAGTTAACAATTTTCATATCATAGAAAAATAATTATAAAAATCTACAATTTACGTCCGTGCATCGCACGGGTGAAGTACTAGTTCTAGAAATATGCAAGAAACGTAAATTATAGAAATATTAATTACAATTTGCATGACATCATTTAATTAAAAGATTTATCATCATTATTATATTATAAATTGACTAAAATATCATTTGACAAATGAGCGGGAAAATTGATCTTTTAGAAGTGTGTTATTATATATATATAGATATTTATGCCCTTCTCAAGTATTGTCACTTCAAAATAAATTCATGCCAAAATCTATTCTAATTTTTGAAGCATCAACAGGAACAACTAACTAGTCCCGGTGGGATAGTCTAGTGATGGAGTGAGGTTGTTTGGAGACAAAAAATTACGGGTTCAAATCTCCTCAATACAACAGGTCGGTTGTGTGAGTTAAAAAAAAATAAAAAAAAATAAGAACAACTAATCATCTATGATTTTTCCCATTTTTCTATATTTTGTTTATAAAAAAAATCAAAAATATTATTATTTTTATTATTTGTTAATTAACTTAAATGTTTTTTTTTTTCTAAAAAATACCATTAGGCTGTTAGACTACATTTAACGGTCCTCTTTGAGGGACCGTTCGAACGCCACTTGGATATAACAAAAAAATAGAAATCTGCCTTCTTCAGTCGTTCGACCGAGAGAGGCCAGCCGACCGCTAGTCTCTCTCTCTCTCTCTCCTCTCTCTATTATTTAATTTTTTTTGTATTTTGTAATTTTTTTATGTATTATTAAAATGAAATATATCTATTATATCTAAATTTTATTGGATATGTAAATTTTTTTTGGACACTTGTCTCTATTTTATTAGATATGTAAATTTTTTTTTGGACACTTGTTTCTATTTTATTAGATATGTAAATTTTATTTGGATATGTAGATATAATCCATATATTTTTTTAATAATAAATTAAAAAAATTAAAAAACATCAAAATTCGTATTTTTCATTCTCTATAAATAGAGACCATTTTTATTAAATTTTCACACACCTCACAAATTTCTCAATATCTCAATCTATAACATTTAACATTTTTTTTCTCTATCTCCCAATGGATCGAGGAAATGATTTTTTTTACAATCCTAAATTTATATTTTTTCATCTATTTTAATTGTCGTTTGTTTATTTGAATTCATGTTTAGTTTATTGTTATTTATGTTCTTATTTTGTTTATTTTGTATTTTATCATATTGTCTATTTTATGAAAGTTTGTTACTTTATGTTGTTACAATTTTCAATAATAATAATAATTATTTATTTTAATTCAAATTAATTATATTATATTTATTAATAAAAGAAAAGAAATATAATATATAATGTTGTGCTTGGGCATTTGGGGTGGTTGCTGGTAAACTATCAAATTGTATGTGGTTGAGTTGAGTAAAATATTGGTGATGTGGAAGAGAGAGAAATTAATTAAATATTGAGGTTGTTTGTCCGATTGAGTGTTTACCCGATTGCTGATAATAGTAGTCTTAATGTTGCTCTGATGCCACTTTAATTCATTTGGGGGGACACATTGGCTGGGGAGAGGAAGAAGGGAAGATTTTCTTTTTATTTTTATTCTTTTAAACTAAGGGTATATTGTTAGAAAAATATATATTTATTATTATTTTTTTTAGGAAAATAAATTTATTAATTATTAACAACAACAACAACAATAATAATAATAATATTAATACTTTTAATATTTTTAGAAAACAAAATAGAGAGAAATGAGAGAAAGCGTAAGTTTTAAAAAATAAGATGATAAATTATACTAACTAGTTGTTTTTGTTAATTTTTCAAAAATTAAAATAAATATAATAAAATTTGACGCAGAAGTGATTTTGGAGTGGCAATAGCAGGAAGAGGACATAGACGTTAGTAGATTATAACATTAAGGGTTTATTTGTACCTAAAAATACTTTAGGGGTTTATTTGATTCTAGGTAAAAACATTGAGGGTGTATTTGATCCTTTTCTCTTGGAAAAATTGGACTAAACCGAACAAAGGTGGTAACAATCCAAAACCTAAAAATTCCAACTTCTTCATTATCACGTCAACATCATATCAAAAGTTAATTTCCACCAACTTCTAAAAGCATTTTCATTTCTAAGTATTTTATTGTCAAGTTATCGCCACATCAAAAGTAAAATACTTCATAAAATACATACACACACATAAATATACATGCAAAGGTCTAAATAAAATATATAGTAATAATATAATATTTGGGTGAAAAGACAAGATGAAGGTGTGGGACCATGCTTCTATCCCAAATCCAATCTTACGAATGGCATGAAACTCACTCCCTTCCCACCAGATGCACATTGCCCCCACTTCTCATTTCCCGCGCTTGCCTTCCAATTGTTGAAAAATTGGGTGTAATAAATTGAGTCGTGACTCATTTTATCCGATTTTTGGTGATCGGGTTATTTAATTTTGGAGGAATTAAATAGCGTACGATTTTTCTATATTTGCAGTAGATAATCGTAGTAGTTTTATTTTCTCAAATCTGATTTTTGGTGAGTGATAAATAAATGGTTGAAATCGATCACATGATTGGGCATTTTCGTTGAGTGAGAAATAATTATCACACATTGATTTCTTAACTTAGTTAAGAGGTGTATTTAAGTGTATTAACACTTAAGTGTAATATCTAAAATGCACAAGGATGTGGGTCATGAGCCCACACGCGCACGCCCGTCCGTGCCAGTGCCAATGCTTGTCTCGTCCTCGGACTTGGACTTTGGGTGTACGTGGGCTTCCGGGGCTTAGCCGTTACGATTTTACGATTCAGAAACGGACGGGTTGTGGAGCGAGTCGGCAATGAAACGATGAAACGGTAGGTCGGACGCTTGGTCCGCGAGTGTACTTGATGGTTCATGTCCAACCTTGAATTATGTAACTCCCACCTGGAGCTGGTGGAGGCTAATGGAGTTAATAGGTTTGAAATGTGTAACTCCCATCTGGAGCTGGTGGAGTTAGTGGGCTGGAGTGTAACCGAATGTAACTCCTGAGGGAGTCAAGTATCTGCATCTGCCCCTGGACACGTGTCGAAATCTGTTGGGACACGGGACACCTGTCGGGATCTGCATGAGCTATTGATGGTAAAGTTGTAACTCTTAGAGGTTACACCACCTGGGATTGAATGCCCCAAACCCTAGCTGTCTCCTAAGTGGAATGGTGCCTATAAATAGGACATTACGGCATGCTGAAGCTGCTAGATTTTGTACATCATCTTGCATTGCATAGTTTCATTCATATCTCTGCTCCCAGTCCGGACATTACCTAGTTGATCGGAGCCTTGTCAGAATTGTGGTGCTACTACCGGAAGGACGAAGCCGTTTCATCTTTAAGAGACAACACACCAAACTGTGAGCACTAGCCGGAGTTTATTCGTCTTGCGGAGAGAGGTCCCCTAAACTCGGCTTGCCGGAATTCTACAGTTCCAGTTTGTTTAATTTAGTTCATTCCAGTTTATTGTATTGTTTTCTACCCTCTTTTTCTCATTTATTGTACTTTAGATTGTACCTATTCCAGAAACACTGTAATTGTACTCTACACCAACTATATTTCTAGGAATACCTGCAACTATTATTCCCAAACTTCCTCAAACATATGATTTTCTCCATTGTAAAGAAAATACCTTCATGGTATGGAATATATTGAGTCTCACCTTAACATATTCCATACCATTGGAGATGTCATAACATAATTTTTCCACAATGTAAAACTCAAAAAGTAACTTCTAAGAGGCCCCATTTATAAACATCATATATATATCATTTATTTACAATATTCATTTATATAATTAATTGAATTCAATGGCATATTTGATTAATTTTTCAATATTTAAAAATTTCATTAAAAGGTTAAAAATTATAACATTAAATAATAATTGAAAAATATTACTCAAAATGTGTTACAACAACAACAACAATAAAGACAAATAATAATAATAATAATAATAATAATAATAATAATAATAATAATAATAATAATAATAATAATACAACAATGCTAGGAAATTGAGACAATACAAGACACTACAATATTTTATCACTGATTGCGTGCCCAAATATGCTCGACTAAATCGGTTCGGAGTTGGTGATGTATTTCATTGCTACGTAGCCTCGTGAAATTCTGAAGGTAGGTTTGGAATGCTTGGGTAGAACTCATGTTAATTGTTGTCGAATGAGGAAAGTCTTCATCAGACCAAATGACTGCTTCATTTCATTCATCTTCAATAATCATATTGTGCAAAAGTATGCACGTATATATGACATTCCACGAGATATCGATATAGTAAGGTCGTGCAACCAACGAGCTTGGAGCATTCCAAATGTTCGTTCAACATCATTTCTTGCAACCTCTTGTCTCTCCTTGAATAATTTCCGCTTTGCATCGTAGGGCACGAAAAACTCTTGACAAATGAATACCATTCTGGGTAGGTTGCATATGTTAAATAGTAGCATTAATTGTACGATGTGCCGTTTACTGTAAAATGAACTTTCGGAGCATTTCCTTACAGGGAAGCGTTGAATAACGGCGATCCATGAAGAACATTTATATCATTGTAGGATCCAGCTACACCAAAAAAAGCATTCTATATCCACAAGTCTACAGATGCAATTGCTTCTAGAACTATTTATCGGGACTCCATGATCACCTCGAGTACATTGGTCTTTCCAAGCAACTGTGCAATGCCTCTATTCCCAATGCATGTAGTCAAGACTCCCTAACATACTAGGAAATCCACGTCTTTGCTCGTGCATTTGAAGTAAGCATCGTGTGTCTGCAACATTTATGCTTCTCAAGTATCAAGCTCCAAAGATTTGACGACACATTAACAAAAGTTAGATAGATAATTTGTAGATAGTTCTCTCACCCATCTGTATATACTCATTGAGAAAGTCATCCGGATAATCATATGCTAATTGACGGATAGTTATCGTACACTTTTGTAGTGGCGATAAACCCTTTTTGCCCAATCCATCTTCTCTCCACTTGAAATAATCTGAATAGTTTTCTAGGGAATCGACAACACGAAGGAATAACTTTTTCACATTTGAAATCAATGACAAAATATATTAGCAGCAAATATCGGATCATCAAATAAATAATCACGGTCAAGACGAGCATGACCTTCCTCATGGCTTTGGTCGACAAACCTTCTGGTTCATTTTGAAGAACTTGAGCTGCTTGAAGTCACTCTCTTTTTTCTTAATATGATTAACATCATCAATTCGAGCTCATCTATTTCTTCCTGGATTTCATACATCACGAAGTCACGAATTATTTATTTCCCGGAAGATATTTTGATGACAAGATAGATTTTTTGTAGAATGAATTTGTCTAAAATAAGAATGGAAAGTTGATTGAGAATGAAAAAAAACAAAAAGTGAACTTTAATTTATAGACAAAATAATTATTATTTGCTAACGGCTAGTTGTCAACAGCTATTTTTATATTATTTCATTTATCTGCCGACAGCACAAAGTAAATTAATTATTAGCTAACGACTAGTTGGTGACAACTATTTATGTATTATTTCATTTCTCTTCCAGCAACACAAATCAAATTAATTATTAGCTAACGACTAGTTGGAAACAGTTATTTCTACATTATTTCCTTTCTCTGTCGACAACACAAAGGAAATTAATAATTATTTGCTAGTATTAATTGAATACAGTCCAAAAAATTAAAAAAAATAATTTCTTTGCCGACATCACAAATAAAAATAATTAATATTATAGAATAGTTTGAATTAAATGTAGTCACGGTAATTAAATGTAAAGTAGTTTCAATGTGGCCAACAAAATTAAATGTAGTGCAGATTCAATATAGTTAATTAAAATGGATTTTTTTTAATAATAATTGGAAAATATTATTCAAAATAAATGATACACGCATTAATATAGCATTACAACAATACAACAAGATAAATAAATTACAATATAAATCAACATTTTATAATAAAATGCACAATCTAGATTATGACACACCTAATTTTGATGAGTTCAACTCTTTTTAAATGCATGGTTAATTGTTCATCCGACATTTTACTCGTATCCATACCGAGGAATTCAAAATCATTATGCTCTAGTTCAATTTGTTGAAGCTCCGTCTCAAGTTTTCTCTGCTTTATCTCTCCATTTCTCCACTTCAACTTTTCATCTTTTTGCTAAAGTGTTTGCTCGAGAAGTTGTTGCATTTTTTCCCATGCTTCATCGACTGCATGCTCTTCATTAACTTTTGCTTTGGCTTTAGCTTTGCTAGCTTTTTTTGCCCTTTGTTGACCTATTGGACGATATCGATGTACTTCATTATCTCTATATCCAGATTTGTTGAACTATTCCCCCAGTTTCAAATGTCTTTGACTTCTTGTTAAAGCAATGCTCCATTTGTTTGGGGAGCCCATTTTTCCAACTATTCCATTATCTTCCATACGTGCATATACTTGAAGTTTTTTTTTTGTGCGCGTTTCGCTATTGTGCAATTGTAGCTACTAACACATCATTGTCATTCTGACACTAGCTCGATTGCTATAAAAATTATTATACCATTGAGAAAATAAGTTAACTTCACGGATTACTTTATAGTAATGTGCTTTCAACGTATTCCATTCTCGAGTAGGAGCACCGCAGGGAGATGCTCATTGAAGTACATGGCAATATCTTCCTATAATTGTTTATCCTTTTGTGCATTGCTAATTTTTTAGCAAGTGCTGACGGTGCTCCAGGAATTTGCAAGACGAATCTCCTCATCTTGTGTCCACAACATCCTCACTTGGCCATGATATCCACTAACACATTCATTGTTGTTATCAACAACTTTATCTTCATCTTTAAGGTTGATATGCTCTAGCCCGATTTGTGTAGAGTGTAGTAAAAATTAAGAGCCAAATAGTGGCATTGTGGCGTTGCCTCATTATCGGATGCAGACCCTTCGTGACTCAATTGTCTGGATTCATTTGATTATGGAGGAGAAAATACTTGAGAAGGTTGTGACATAAATTGGCAATCCATTGTTGCATGATAATCAAATTGAGACATGAAATATGGAGTTGCATTATTTTGTGAAGCGAGCATGAAATATGGATGAGTAGTAGGAAAATTTTGGAGAAAATGTGGAATATAGAAAGAGAATTGAGATGATTTTCATAATTTTGAGAACTTGAATTCCCTTGTGTATTTGATGAACCAAAATAATTTGGAAATGGACCACCGTATTTGTCGGCCGTCTTTAGATTAAATTTTTAAGAGATGGAAAAATATGGTGATAATAAGAAAGAGAGAAATAGTATGAGAATTGTTAAATAAATAAACTAATTGAAGTTAAATTTTTTATAGGAAATTTTTGATAATAACAATGTTTTCTTCAACCGTCTCCTTAATTTCCTACAACAATCCCAACGAACCAAAAATAAGTCAAAAATCACCTAATTAACTTTGATACAAATTCTGACTTTGTGCAAATATTGATCGAGATATATCATATTTACTAATTTAATTAATCTAGATACAAATTCTGACTTAGAAAGAAAGTAAAGTAAAATTCTGACTACACTCTGATCATCAACAGCTTTGGCCGAACAAATCAAAAAATAAAATATCTAGAAATTATAAGAGAGATAAACACAAACCTTTGGAGTAGAGCTTCCAGAGTCGTCAGCCATGGGGTTGTTCTAATGGAGGCGCCGGCAACCTAACTAGCCTGAAGGCCCTGAAGTCCTGAACTGATGGCGGCGGCGGTAGGCTTATACTCGCATGAGCAGCGGCGATAGAGGTGGGCTAAATTCGCAAGGGGGAGAGGACAGACGGGGGAGACTGTGTTGGTTGCTGCCCGCTGGGGAATAGAGGAGGAGCCGAGATTTGAGAGGAGACGGGAGAGAGAGTTAAAGCGGATATATATATATATATATATATATTTATATTTATATCCCTAAACCCTATTATATATATATATATACATATATATATAGATCCACGGGTCGAATCTGGAGTGGATCTTTTAAGATCCAGATCCGCAGCAAAAAAAATTATAGAGATCCAGATCCAATCCGGATCCGTCAGATCCAAAATTTTATGATCCAGATCCTCAAAAACGGATTTGGATTTGCGGATCTGGGGCAGATCCAAGATCCACTGCCATCCCTACTCACACACGCGACCTGTGGTATTGAGGAGATTCGAATCCGTGACCTTTGGTCTCCAGACAATCTCACTCCACCACTAGGTCATCCCCACCGAGACATGTGCATTCTTAGTTTCCATATAGTTTGGCCAATACTCATCCAAGTTGTATTTCAATTACTTCTCTAAGGCCATCTTAAATAGTTTAATTTGTTTTATTTTACATCAGTTCCACCTCTATTATACAATAAAATCATCATTTTATCTTCAACAGTTTGCTTTTCTGCTCTAAAAAGGATTATTCCATAATATTTTTTATGTATTTATTTTTAATCTAATTTTTTTCACAAAAAAAAACTATTTACATTTTCAATGCTTTATTTGTATTTTTTTGTATTTTCAATATTTTTATATTTAGTAATTTTATTATGAAATTTTATTAAATGTCATTTTAATTTTAACATTAAAAAAACATGATTCTTCTTATTTGATGTCATTTTAATTTGATACTAGTATATCTCCCGTACGATGTACGGAAATCGGTCAACACATTTAAAATTTAAAGTTTGATAATAGTTGAAATATTGATTGTAATAGTATTAGTATATAATATAAAATAATTATAAGTTTATCAAATTATAGTTTACAATATATTTCAATATTATATTTGTAATTTTTTAAATATATTCATAAACACATTTAGATTTTTTTTTTAAATTTAATCCATTGGAGATTTATATTTACTTATTGCATATGAACACATAACACATGATAATTTTATTTTCGATAGACAAAATTGAATAATTTCTTTATTTCATAGATTTAACATATTAAATATATTTTATGCAGCCACATATAAATTTAAATAAGTAGATTCATACCACAATATAATAATAATAATAATAATAATAATAATAATAATAATAACAACAACAACAATAATAATAATAATAACAATAATATTATAATCTATGTTATATGACATATGTGCATAACTTATGGACATGGTTAATTTTCTAATGGTTAAAATAAATAGATAACAATGATTAATAAATATGTATTAGCTTTTTAATTAATAGAATTTATAAAATTAATTCAATTACTCCAAATTATAAAATAAATCTTATATTATCTAAAACCCTTCAAAAATAATGATGTTAATATATATACATATATATTAATAAATAAAATGTTATGAGAGAATTCAATTAGCTGAAATCTTTCCGGAATTTGAAAGATTGACAACTAAACACATATTATTATTATTATTATTATTATTATTATTATTATTATTATTATTATTATTATTATTATTATTATTATTATTATTATCATCATCATCATCATCATCATTTTTTTGGTCTTATTTTTTTAATTTTTTGTCAGCCATTAAAAACTCTCATTAATTATAATCCTCTTTGATTACACGATAAGCGAATGAAATCATAACCTACATTTTGTGGAAAATTCATAATTTCAATTGTGTGCGTGGAGTATTGCACAAAATGTAGCAGTGAATTTTATCCGCACCGTCAAAATTATATTAATTAGAAATAAAAAAAATGTAAATGTTTGTCATTCAAAATATCCGCTAATTATATAATAAGTAATTTGATTACACCAAAAGTAGTATTATAATTAAAAAAATAAAAAATTAAATATTTTCCATGGGCATATTTTTTTATATTTTGGTGATATTTTTTATATTTAGACAATCTAAAACATTAAAGATGTGAACGGTTGTTAATTTCTATCTATGCATGTTTTGGTGATATTTTTTTATTTAAAAAAATTCTAAAAAATTTAAAATACGAATGTTTACACCATAGGTAGTACTATAATTAGAAGGGTATTTTATTAAGTTTTAATGATTTTTTTATTTAGAAAATCTAAAAAATTACAAATGTGAATGATTGTTAATTTTTGGTGATATTTTTTTATTTAAAAAAAAAATCTAAAACAGCAGAAATTTAAAAAAATAAAAATATGAAAATGAAGTGGGTGAGTGAGCTGTTAAGGAATTGAACCCTCATGCTTGAGGGTCTAATAAAGATCATCAACCATTTGCTCTACTGATCAATTTGCACAAATTTTCGTCAAACAATGCTTTTTTAACACAGTTTTGTCTGATTTATTTTTATGATAATTTTACCCCTACGATTTTACTTTAATATATGTATAGATAGATATATATATATATATATATATATATAATTTTTTATTTTAATGAGTTTCTCCAAGAAAAGCGCTAATAATGTAACATTATGCTATTCTGAAAAAAAAATCAACATAACATTACGCTCTTGTTATTATAGCTGATATGCAGTGGAAAATGTAACGCAATCTGCAATTTGGATCGAACCGGCACGATTTGAAGAAATTATACGAAAGGGCGAATGCAAACCAAAGAGGCGGCGCGGCGCTCTCCGCCGCCGGCGGCCGAAGGAAAAGAAACCGATTCATCTCCGTCGGAGTCAAATGAATTAATCCATCATGATATGGAGGCAAATTCATCAGATCTGTTACCATGCTCTCCTTTCGCAGTCGATTACGCATTACGCATGAGCCACGTAAATATTCCGAAATTGATCGGTTCGACTGTTTGATGTTTTAGTTATGGTAAATGTTTCCAAAATTAATGTTGTAATATAAAACGAACATCTTTCATTGCAGCTTGGAGTGATATGGGGTTCTTGTTATGGCCCTTTCAAGGCTAAAAGACTAGGTAAATTTGATTTATCATTTCCTTTTGTGCTGTGTTTGTTTCTACCCTCGGGTAATTTTTTGATTTTTTTTCGACGTGATGAAAATAATGCGAGTATGGATAAGCAACTATTGTTCAATTGTGTGAATTGGAACACTGTAATTCAGTTTTTACCCTTGTATTATGAGTTTTGAGCTGATATTATTTTGGAAAATACTTGTAGGACTATCTGGCAGCTCCCAAGCGTTGCACATCGTAAGCTATTATGCCCCCCCTCTCTCTCTCTCATGTTCTTGCTGATTTATCTAATTAATATTTGGGGCTCTTTGATTTTGGTTGCAGGTCAAGACTGTTGGCAAGTGCGGGATTTATACTGGTAATTAATAATCACGTCGATGCTTATTTTTTTACTTTTAACCTTTGGAAATAGATTCCTCTCATCAGTTCATAGGTTAACAGAATGTTCTTTAACATTGTGAGTTCAAAAATAAAAACAATAAAAAAGTTTCAGTTAAAGCTTCATGAATTATTTGATCAGGAAAAAGAAGAGAATAAAATGGCCTTCTTCTTAGGTACCTTCTAATTCTGTTTGTTACATTCAACTCTCATCATAATAATGGATAATTCGACTATTCAACGATTTCTCTGTCTGTCATAGTGTGTGATCCTTCAAACATTTATGTATCTATGCCTGTATATCATATAACTTCATGATTGATCCTGAAAAACACAAAAATGGCCCCTTGAAAGAAAATTAGGTAATGAAGGAACAATTTATAATTTCAAATTTTATGGTATCACTATCACAATGCCAGATGTTTATCTCCAGTCATTAGGTGGATAATTCCACAATCTCATAGTCCATGATCTTCAAAGAATTATAATTTCTCACAATTCTGTTATTTCTCATTATTATAGGACTTTTTACTGCAATCTTTTCTCTTTCAAACTGTGGAATAGAAAGGTATCGGCAGCAGAGAGACTGGGTTAGTCCATATATACTTTCCTTTTCATCTGTTTATTGATTTGGATTCCATATGCATTTGAGTACTTCTTTTATCAAAACAATGCATGAGCGATCACATTGAACTCGTAGCACTCAACCAATTACATTATGATGAATTAGCCGTAGAAATTCTCCTTCAATTTCTACATCTGACGAGGATATCCATTATATTATGATCACAGACGAGTATGTGATCATTACATGTGGCATCATAGGTCAGTAATGGTGAGGTTCGCATTTCTTTTCTTTGCTTAGTTATTATTATTTTTGAAATGATCGTAGGTTAATACTATGTCTGCTGGTGTTATTGTTGGGGCAGCTTTTGGTGCTGGAACCCGGAAATGGAAAAAAGTTGCTGTTATTACAGGGCTTTATTGTGCACTTAGCATGATTTATGATGATTGATGCATGATTTTTCAAGAACTCTATGGAGGCGACCAAGGCAACGTGATTTCTCTCTCACATCTCCCCTTACCACTCTAGCTTTTTATTAATGGATTTTTCATCTTCTGTGGCATTCTTCTACTGTCTACTGTAGTACTGTGTGTTTGGTACGAGTTCATTTTGTATCCGATATTATGGATCCTGAACTCGTTCTCAATCTGCGTTTCTGGTAGCCACTGTCCTCAACGGGGCTCGTTCTGCTCACATTCCAGCTATCTATGTTACTAAGGGAAGATTCGATGCCAACCACACTGGCCGGATTTTTTTTTAATCAAAATACACATTTTAAAAATGTTTTTCCAATATATTTTTTAGGGATTCATATGAGTTATGACCATGTTAAGGATATGTTAATTATGTTGGTTCTTTTTTTTTTTACTTCTGTTGTGAAGGGCCGGCCCTGGGGTATAGGTCAGGCGGGTCGTCGCTCAACACCCCATTTTTTTGGGGCTCCCAAAATTATATATATATATATATATGTGTGTGTGTGTGTGTGTGTGTTTAAGTAAGTATGTATAAAGTTGAAAACAGTCATCTCTTTTAGGTTTCTACTCTCTTGGCTTTAAACTCTCGTACAAGAACAGGTGATTAGTTCCGGCACTTTTTTTTTTGTGTAAGTTTATTGTGATAATTTATTGAAATTTTGTGTTGGTTTAATCTCATTTTTTTGCAAATAGGCTATTAATCAATTATTTATGCTTTAAACCAAGATTCCGTACGAGAAATGCACCTTTAAAGATTCAATTTTTAAATTTGATCAAAGTGGTATAAAGTAAAAAAATATATATATTTGAGTGATATATTTAGGGTTTTTATTCCTCAATTTTGAGTTCACCAAAATCTCAACTTTAGGGCTTTTCATGTCTCAATGAAAAATGGGAGTTGCTAAATGCACTACATATTTTACTCTCTGCACTTCAATAACTTTTTGCACTACATATTTTACTATTTACACTACATTCTATTACATATTTACCCTTCATTTAAAAAACTTGATTTTATCCATAATAATAAAAAAAAATGGAACAAAACTTTATATATGTGTGTGTGTGTGTGTGTGAAAGACCAGTATGCGTGTTCTTTTTCACTTTTCTCCGCTCCAGTCGCACCTTCTTCTCTGGCGCTGCTCGTCGTTGAGACAGCTAGGATTATTTAGGATTATTTTTTTCTTCCACACGTTGTCTTCTTCCTCATATCATGTTCTTCCTGTGAGTTGCCATTTTCTTCTACGTCATCTTCTTCCTCGAATCTGCGTCGTTTTGATCGGCTCCAACAAAAACAATTAGTCTGATTCATCTTCAGCCATTGAAATTAAAACTTTGCAAATTCATTCGAACTGCTATTTTCGAAAATTCTGCAAAGAGTTCGAAAATTATTTTTCAAACAAATTAAGGATGTTCGAAACTTCTATCTTCGAACTCATGTTCGAAAAATATTTATTGAACAACTTGATAAGTTTCGAAAATTCTTTTTCAAACATCCGTAATATAGATCGAAAATAAATCTTCGAACAACTGTAATTCTTCCAGAAAATCCAATTCATCATGCTACTTTCAAAAAATATTTTCAAACTCCAATTTTTTTTCAATTTGGATTTCGTACGGAATAGAATGGATTTTGGGAAGGAGTGGTAGTGATGGCAGAGGTGGCAGTCATTGGCCAGCCACTATGGAAAGCAGCAGCTAGCCAGCAATGGTGGAGAGAGCTGACAGGAGAAGAGATGTCTGCTCTGTTTCTTTTTTTTTTTTTTCCTTTTCTGCTTTTTCTTAGTTTATGTTTTTATTTTTAAAAAAATATTTAATTTGTGATGCAAAGAGAAATTTTTATACCGTAGGAAAGTAACTTAAGGGCATTTAAGTAAGTTCAATTTTTTTCATTTTTGTTTTTTTCATTTGTGGTGTAAAAAGTAAATTCTGTAGTGCAAATAGCAGCTCCAATGAAAAATTGAGTTGATGCATTTTGAATTATTTTTCTTAATATTATCAATATCTTTTTTCACGATTATTTAATTAATGAAAGTGTTTTTTTACTAACAAAATTCCGAATTGGATTTTGTAAATGTTGATTGCACTTTTTTAAAATTTAGGATGATCAAGATAAAATAGCAACAACTTCAATTTCTTCCATGGGTGTGTTTTTTAAAATAATATCGGTTTCGTTTTTTTGTTTCATCATGGACCTCTGAATTATTAGGGTCGGTCCTACTACAATGTAAATAATATTGTTGTGTTTTTTAAGACAACATCGGTGCCCTTATAGTTGGCATCGAATCTTTTGATAATAAGCGAGCCATGCTCTCGTTTCTACTTGTAGTCATGTGGTTTTACTGAACTTCCATTTTTGTTTTATCAAAAGTGGGGGAATTAAAGAAGGGCGGTAGTTTGATTGTGTTGTATTTTGGATAAATACATTTTAGTACCGAATTTTTGAAGGGTTAAAAATTTATTTGGGTAAAATTATAGTGAAATTGGGATATTGAAGCAAGATTTAAAACATAGTAATTATTTAGGCAATTTGTATTTACTTTTATACTATACTCATCAGTCGGCCCACAAAATCTGATTTTTGTCATAAAAATTTGTACTTATGTTCTGCAAAAAGAAAATTTTTGTAACTGTCAAGATATGCATCAATTAGGATTTTGAATTAATACCCAACCGCCCCACGTTCTCTCTCCGCATCACTCTTTCTATTATCGTTTGAAACCTGAAAAAAAGAAGGAAAAAAAAAACTTGAAGCAGCTTGTTCCAATCTCTCCCGCACCACTCTCTGTTAACGTTCCAATCTCTCTCTCTTCGTAAATTTGCAGACTCGTGGTTCACCACTCTAAACTCTCACTCTTCACTCTCTCGCCTGAAATAGACCCGTCATTCGCCAATCTTGCCGTTTGTGATCTCGTTCGCCAATCGCAGCACCTATAAATGTAATCGTAACATATAATTAGTTAATCGTAGCACTTTAAAGCACTTTAAATTTCACGTTTAATCGTTGCATTTTAATAGTAGCATTTTAAACGTTGTTTTTTAATCGTAGCTTTTTAATCATCGAATTTTAATCGTTGTTTCTTAATAGCTTAATTTTTAATCGTAGCTTTCTAATCATATAATTTTTAATCGTGGCATTTTAAGCATTACTTCTTAATTGTGTATTTTTTAAAAGATATTCATAGCAGCTTTCATGAATTATCGTAGCATATGATTAACTTTCATTAATCGTAGCTTTCTAATCATATAATTTTTAATCGTAGCATTTTAATCATTGCTTCTTAATCGTGTATTTTTTAAAAGATATTCGTAGCAGCTTTCATGAATAATCGTAGCATATGATTAACTTTAAAAAATTAATCGTAGCTATTTATAGCTAATCGTGCCATTTTAGAAAATATTTGTACCTAGTATAAATGCAAAATATTCACACACACACACACACACACACACACATATAGGGTCACTATATATATACATGTATAGATAAAGTTGTTGTGTAATTAAGTATTAAATGTCAAAATACACTTACCCAATGATTGTGTGTGGGGACCAAGAGTGTCATAGTATAAATTGCCAACAAAATTTTCTATTATTAAAACTTGCTTTTCTTTCCCAATCACTATTTACTTTTGTCTATTTTTATCTATTTATACATTTTTGAAGTTGCTAATTGCTAATATTTTTAAAATGACAGATTCATACCCAACATTTTAAAAATTACATATTGATAATGATACCTAAGCTTTGATTCATAATTGAAGCCAATGACAAATTCAATCTATTTCAAATGAAATAATTTTTGTTTTGAATTTTCCACGTAATTAGGAAGTAATAACTTGGACAAATATATACACTCTCTCCATTTCATATAAAATCATATATAGTTTTGGGATAGTTTCACTTTTAATTAGTCACATTAAAATAGGGTCAAAACACTTTTGGTCTCATATCTTTTATTTTTTGTCCCACGTGTTTTTTTCCCTACATTTTTAGTCTCAAGTGTAGTTTATGCATATATATATATACATATATTTGTTTATTCAAAGGATATTTTGGCTTCATTTTTTCAGCAAATTATTAAGAAAAAAAGAGAAAAATATCTAGCAATTAAAAAATTCATCATAATACCCAACAAAAAAAATAATATCTCGAAAATTTTTAGCAAAATATCAAACAAAATGCCCAACAAATATCCAACAAAATGCCTAACAAAACCATTTCAACTTCTTGCCAATACACAATTTTTGTTCAGTAAAATTTTCGACAAAATATACGGAAAAAAAAAGTTGAAAAAAATATAAGAAAATATATATTGTTAGTTTTAGGACTAAAAATATTGAAAAAAATACTTGGGACCAAACGTATTGAACTAATAAACTATGAGATAAAAAACATAAGATATGAGACCAAAAGTGTCGAGCTAATAAACTATGAGACCAAAAATGAAAGATATTGGAACAAGAGTGTTTTGACCTTATTCTAGTGGGACTAAAAGTGAAATTATCCATGTAGTTTTCAAATAAATACATATTTCTCTCTCTTACTAATAAATGGAGAGTTAAAATTGTGAGAAAATGTTTGAAAATATGTTAAACCATAAATATTTTAAAATAATTAAAAGTTCTAAAAACATAATTAATTTGAAATAAATGGAGTAAAAGATTATATACACTTTCAATTTTCCTCTAACGTCCCATTCCAGTGCGGCCCATATAGGGAATAAATCAAATAAGACTTTTTTTCGTAGTGTGAGAACCAAAATTACATTTCAACCATCCAATTTAATGATCTAATGGTTGAGATTTAATGGAAAAAATGGTAACAATTTTGTAAATAATAAGACAAAAAATAAAGAAAAAAAGACAATTTTCGTCCAAACTTTTAAAATTGATGACATCACTTTAAATGGTCACAACTCCCTCATTTTTTTTTTATCAAATGCACACAAAAATAAATCAAATTAAAGCTCTCCTTGTGCTCTTTCATTTAAAATGACGGAAGCCCATGTTTAGATGAAAAATATGAACGAAAATACAAAAGATAAATTTTATGCATACGCATATTGTAAATGTTTTCATTAACTTATAATAGTGCTTCGCTAACATTATGATAACGTATGTTAACGAAATATTTGTCATATGTTAACATAATATGTATTCACTGTGCTAACGAATAATTATTGTAATACTAGCGTAGTACATTCTTATTAGGATTTATTCGATCTCAATTATGATTTATTTCATATCAATTATGATTTATTCCATCTCAATATGGTTTATTTAATCTAATTATGATTAATAATTATTATTTTAATTTTCCCTTTTTAGTTCATAATTTATTATTCAGGTTTATTCCATCCAATTATGGTTTATAATATTCCATCCGTCCCAATAGCAAAGTCCACTTGCTATTGGGCACGTAGATTAAAGAGAAATGAATTAGTTGGTTAAGTAGTGGGTTAAATAGGTGGGGTCCATTTCTTTAAGGAGTATTATAATAAAAGGTAATATAAAGTAAGTGGGGTCCACTTTGATGTTGACATTAATTATTTTCATATTATGTAAGTGACCTTACTATTGGGACGTCCAAATAAGGCAAGGTGGACCTTGTTATTGGGACGAAGAAAGTATATGTTGACATAATATTGTCATATGCTAACATAATGTATTCACTGTGTTGACAAAGTAAAATCATAATGCGAACATAGTACATATATATTATTATGATTTGTTACGACTCATTTAGTGTTTTTCACATCCAATCAAGGTTTTAATCAGCCAATTAGGTTTATTTCATCCATTTAGGGTTTCTTCCATTCAATTAGGATTTATTAAATCAAATTAGATTTATATTTAATTTTTAGAATATATTTTTCTGCTAATTAACAATATTAGAAAACTTTAATTAGCATCACGATAACACATTATTAGCATGATGATAAGGCTTCATTAGCATGATGATCATATTATCAAATACTTTGTGATTTTTATAAGAATTGTCGAATTACATCAATAGCCCGCCCGAAAAACTTTTCAAAAATAACAAAATTGTCACCGCCCTTTTAATAAAAAACAGGCCTTTGATTTTTGAGGATAGTATAGTGTAAGATGTGGTCTTAATTTCCACACTATGATTGATTTTCACATAACCCCTCTCCTACACACACACACACACACACACACACACATTAATAATTATAAATTAATTACCAACGTTTGATTATTTTAACAGAAATGACCTGGCATTTAATAAAAATAATTTAATTCCCAATATTTTAATATTTTCACATAAATGACCCAATATTTTCAATGAAAATATTATTTCGTTCGATTTCGATTACATTTTTAAGTGAGTTAGAGAGCATATATAACAGACTAACATTTTTGCCAAAAAATTAACCAAAATGGTTTCTTTCACCAAAAATATCAATTCAAACTAGAGTTGTCAAATGAGCCGGGCTGACCTAGCCCATCTCAGTCCAAGCCCGTTATGGGCCGACCCAACCCAGTCCATGAAAATCACGAGCTAAGTGGGTTGGGTTTGCCCTGACGAAATTAGTTTACATGGGCCCTTTTTGGAAATCCAGCCCAGCCCAGGCTCACCAAAGGCCTGGCTCAGGCCCAACCCAAACCCGCTTTAGGCCCATCTTCGTTTAATTTATTTCACTATATATTAAAAATATTTCAACGCACTATAATTTCAAAATTTAATACCATAAGATCATATTACTAATTGTATCTTGTCATATAAATGATACATAAATTCACTAAGTATAATTATATAAATTGATGTCATCATTTAAAAATTCAAAGCCCATCTTAGGCCCGACTAAGGCCCACATTAAGCCCGATGTATGGGTTGGGCTGAACTCATATATATATAAGAAAACCCAACCCAATCCAACCCATTCCACGAGTGGCCCTGAGCTGAGTTGGGTCATTTTATCTCAAACCGGGCTGGGCGTTGATAACTTTAGTTCAAACACTAGAAATTAAATTATTATTATTAATTGTTGGATTATTTATGTTAAAATATCCAAATATTGAGAATTATTTTATAATTATTAAATAGTTGGATTATTAATTAGCTCTCTCTCTCTCTCTCTCTATATATATATATATATATATATAGGGAAATTTACACTTTGATACCTATATTTTAGATATTTTTTTAAAAATGACCCACTTTATTACTATTAGCAAAATAGTACCCACTTTTTCAAAAAATTTACAAATATGACTTCGATCAAATTTCCAGCCTAAGATATCTACGTGGCATGCCCAACGATTTTATTTTATTTTTAGTACATAATTGACATGGAATATCCATATAATATTTTATATTGGAGCAAAAAAGCCACGCAAGAATTCCGGCGTGCCACGTAGATATTTTAGACCGGAAATTTGATCGAAGTCATATTTATAATTTTTTTGAAAAAGTGGGTACTATTTTGTTAATAGTAATAAAATGGGTCATTTTTTAAAAAGTATCTAAAATGTAGGTATCAAAGTGTAAATATCCCATATATATATATAAATTTCTCATATATATATATATATATATATGGGTGCACTATAATGAAAACTAAACTTTAGATGTAAACTAGGAACTAATCATAGCCATCAAATTAATATGTATTGATGGTGTAGATTGGATATTAGAAAATGGTAATAAATATACTATTTTCTTTAAATTTGGAAATTAAGGATAACAGTGGAATTAGTTGCCAAATATCATGTGAAAACATTTAGAAAAATTTATATGAATATGCGTACCTAAATTCATGAAATTTTGCATCTAGCATTAATGAATGTGAAGAGTGAAGGTGTCGTCGTCGCACTTCAAATTAATACCCTAAAATCTATATGCAGCAAAACCCTAGTTTACATAATTCAATCATCTTCCACACAACATCAACTTCTTTCATAAAAAATCTTTCAACAGTGTGACATCCAGGTGGTCGCCGTCTCATTGCGCGACTAACAAACACACAACAACTTCCATCGATCTTCCACTATCCACCCATTCCACCATCGTCTCTCTGTTCCCTAAATTCACAATCCACCTGCGTTGTCCATAAAAGCACCGAAGACTTCTAGCAAACCTCTCATCGATCACCGTGTGCGACAATTGTGCAGCCATGGAGAACAATTGTCGGAGCCACCAAGTATTCTAGCCTCCATAAAAAATGAAGTATTCCGACTGCAAAGAACATTTGACAATATATTTATTATCATGCGAAAATGAATTTTTATTTTTTGTTTGTTCGCATGACAATGAAATTGACTGTATTAAGTATTGAATCTGTACTAAATGAGCAATGATTCAAATAGACAAGTTTGTCATTGCTTATCATTTATTAATGCGTCGCTTGATTTATGTGAATTTGCGGCTTCTAGGGAGCAATGACAATGAATTGACTATATTAGACAATGAATAGGCAAGTTTTGTTGCTTGTTATTTATTATTGTGTCGCTTGATTTATGTAAATTTACGGCTTCTGGGGAGCAATGCTAATATACTTAGTGGCCTGTGATTTTTTTTTTCTTTTTCCACATGACAAAGAATTTTACTATATTAAGTATTGAATCCATGCTACATAAGTAATGAATATCGTATTTCATAGCATTTGTTTCTTAGCTTGCATCGCTAATTTTTTCTAACATGTCTTTATTTCACGTACGTGTTACTTGATGACCACACATTTGATGCTAATAACATATTAATATGTTGCTTATTGAGAAATATTTCGGCATTTAATACATTATCATGGGCCATTACTGTTGCTTTACTTCATCTGTTATTAACATTGATATTAAAGGTGTGAACATTTCAATATTCAAAGAAATAGATAATTTCTAAATTGGAAACAACTAATAACTCAAAAATTCACATATCTACTGCAAATGAAAACAATATTCAAAGAATTGGATACTCTCATTTACAGAATGGAGTTTCATACCACATGTGGTTTGAAAGATTGATCGCACTGTGGAATGTAATATTTTATCATGCAGGATGAAACCTCAATACCACAATCACTTGAGTTGTTGCTATATGAATATTCACAATTATAAAAAAAAAGGTGTGTTGGAACAAAAACAGTATTGCTTATGTTATAGAAATGCAATTACAACTTCTGGGATTTACACAACTCAGTTGGACGTGCACCACCAAGTGCACTCGCGACCCCAAAATCGATCGATTGACCCGTAGAACTGCTGCCGACCCGCTCCACAACCCGTCAGTTTTCGAACCGTAAAACTGTAACGGCTAGGCCCCGGAAGCCCACGTACGCCCAAAGTCCACCCAAAGTCCAATTGCCAAGATCCAAGTCCGAGTATGGGCACAGACACGAGTGGGCGCGCGCGCGCGTGTGGGCTCACGGCCCATATCCTTGTGCACTTAGTTATTACACTTAAGTGTTAATACACTTAAATACACCTCTTAACTAAGTTAAGAAATCAATGTAGAATAATTAAATATGTTTTAAACACATTATCCCACACACCATAAATGCCCAATCGTGTGACCAATTTCAACCACTTATTTCTCACTCACCGAAAATCAGATTTGAAAAAATAAAAATACTATGATTTTCTACTACAAACATAGATCAATCGTACGCTATTTAATTCCTCCAAAATTAAATAATCCGGTCATCAAAAATCGGATAAAATGAGTCACGGCTCATTTTATTAAATTCAATTTTCCAACAACTTATTTGTAAAAGAGTCGGTGCTTATATATTATGTTTTCTTCGCAAAGTTGTCATGTGAAACTCTATTAGAAAAAGCTATAATATAAAGTTTATAAAGATAATATTGAAATCCAAGTAGCAACAACTCAAGTGAACAACATGACGACATTGAAAATATGAACATTATCACTGGCTTCTTCATTATAACCTGACTTGCTAATTATTAAACGCAATAACTATAAACAAAGTAAACATTGAAGAGAAACAATTTATTTCTAAGTAAGCAACAATAAGTGTCACAGTAAACAACGACGTGACAACTACAAAATTATGAAAAATCTAAAATATTATTTTGCTTGTATGTATTTTGAGAAACCATGACAACAACATTAATCCAATAATTTAACACGAGCAATGAATGTAAACACATAAATCGTGATATACCACATAATTTATAATAAAAACTATGAGAACAACTGAATTATTCATGTATGATGAACTCATCTTCATGATGAATCATGAATGTCAATAATATGTATCACGATTTCTAATGAATCTTTTATAGTTGTAATAGAAGATTTTATTTTATTTTATTTTATTTTTGTAGAAATTGAATAAGATGAATACGATGGAATATGAATGTGAGTAGTGGTGAAAATTACTACCTCCGTCCCAATAGCAAGGTCCCTCTTCTATTAAAATAGAGAGAGTAAATATTTAGAAGGGAGGCCTTGCTATTGGGACGAGGGGAGTATTAGTTAACTTCTATGATGATAATAATTGTTAATTAATAAAAAAGAAAATAAAAACAAAAAGTAGTTTTGATATTGATATAAAAAAATTAACGAAAAAAAATTAATGATGCAATCATACAATACACACACACACAAAAATAAAAAATCATACAGTGCACACACAAAAAAAAAAAATTATGCATGTATTTTTATAAACAATTAGGAAATATATTTCATAATTATGGTGATAATCATTATAGAATAGGAAGAGAACAAAAGGAAATAAAAATATGTAATGATATGTCAAATATGTTATACTTAAGGAATTTTACTGAACTAGCTAGTCCTATTTTGCTTTTTATCGTTAAGAATAATGCTAGCCAGCCAGATTTTGGCTAGCCAGAATCTAATTTTTTGATGATTAATAAAACTGTATTATTAATAAATTAATTATGTTAATTATTAAATATTATGCTTTTACTATATTATCCTTCTGTCATGAAATTAGTGATTTATAATTAATTATTAAAATCACTCCAGAAGCGGATCGGAAGAAAGGGGCGCAACTTCATCTTCTTTCTTTTCTTCACTTTTTTATTTTTTTTCCATCTTCGATTTCTTCTGAATTGAAACCCATATAGAGTTGCCCTAATTATTATGGAGGGCATCAATGTAAATTTATTAAATAATTAGTGTTTTATTAATTAAATTAATTAATTATTAAAAATAATAAAAGATTCACTACTCATATATTAAATGATAAACTCAATCTAGACCACTCACTTTTATTAATCTAACGGTTAGTTCCTAATTTACACCTAAAATTTGGTTCACATTTGATATAAATAATATATATAAAGTAAGTAGCGCTAATCCAAAAATAAATTCAACTGGATTTCTTGGTTTTTTTGACATTTCTAGAAATTATAATACAGAAACCGGCAATTTACCGCATGCGAACCAAAGAGGCGGCGCCGCTCCGCACTCCGCCGCCGCCGGCCGAAGAAAAAGAAAACGGCTCATCACCGTCGGATTAATTAATTAAGCTATCCAACTATGGAGGCAGACTTATCGGATTCCGTACCATGCTCTTCTATAGCAGTCGATTCCGTGCTACGCATGAGCTCCGTAAGTATTCGGATTCACGTTTTTCGATCGACGCATGATTGAACAGTTCGATTGTTTGTTGTTTTAGTTATGGTTAGTGTTTCTGAAATAATTGTTGTAATATTAAGCGAGCAACTTCATTGCAGGCTGGAGTGATCTGGGGATCTTGTTATGCACCTTTTGATACTAAAAAACTAGGTAAATTTGAATTATCCCTTTCCACTCACGCTTTGTTTGTTTGTGCCTAGGCCCTAGGGTATTTGGGGGAGATAATGTAAAGGAATTGCTTTGAATTTCTTAATATCATTGGGTTTTACTTGGATTTTTTTCTCTTCAATTTGTCAAGAATCATCAAATGTAGATGTAAATAACTGGAGTGTGAGCTTGGATAGATAAAAATAATATAACCTAATCCACCCTGTACTTTGATGGATCAAACAATTTTGAGTTTATAAAAATAATGTAATCCTTCCAATACTCAATATTATGTATTGTCAATTCAATCTATCTAATCTATCACACTCAAAGTAAACGCTTGCTAATCTAATTACCTTACTTATGGGCTTATGTCCATTTGGGAATACTTGTAGGTCTATCTGGAAGCTCCCGAGCATCCTACATTGTAAGCAACACTGTCACTTATTTGTTCTCTTTCTTTTTTGTATTAAAATTTTTATGTTATTTCTGATTTATGTGTCAGTTTTTTTTTTTACTTTTATCTGATATTTCATGCTCTTCGATTTCGTTGCAGGTAAAGTCTGTTAGCAAGTGCGGATTTTCATGTGGTAAATAATCATGCTGATGCTATTTATTTTAACCAGTCACTCTGTTTACTTCAAGTAATAGCTCTATCAAGTTTTTTGTTATTAATCTGAATGTTCTTAAACATTGTGAATCAGAAGAATGAAGAATGGAAAGAGTTTAGGTTAATGTTTCACGACTTCTTTGACATAGGAAAAAAGAAACAATGGCCCTGCCTTCTTTGGTAACATTAGGTGATGTAGAGGCCATATGAATCTATCTTCCAATTCAACTCTCATCATAAATGGATATATAATTCCATAATTCAAAGATTTATTTGGCTCATAGTTTGTGATCTTTCAAACATTTGAATATATGTCTGTCTAATAACATATGACTTCATTGATCATGCAAAACACAAAAAAATGGGATCTTTTAAGAAATTCAAGTGATGAAAAAATGATTTGAAATTTCTAGTTTTATTGTATCACAATGCCACAATCCATGATTATGATTGTCAATCTCATAGTCCATGATCATGAAAACAGTTTGATGTTTATGTTTTCTATGATTTCTCATAATTCTAGGACTATTTGCTGCAATATTTTCTTTTTCTCACTGCGGAATACAAAGATACCGGCGGCAGAAAGACTGGGTTAGTCCATGTACACTTTGCCTTTTCATCTATTTATTGATTTTGAATTCCATGATTAAGATCACGACATCATTGAAATCCAAACATTTTGATTATGTTTTAGTTTTTCAGATTCACATTTCTTTTCTTTTTTCATTACATTTTTTTTTTGAAATGATCGTAGGTTAATACTTTATCAGCTGGTGTTGTTGCTGGGGCAGCTTTTGGTGCCGGAACTCGGAACTGGAAACAAGTTGCTGCTCTTACTGGGCTTTTTTGTACATTTTTTCAGTATGCCAAAGACTCAAAATCTGTTTGATGAGGCGGCATGATTTTTCTATCACATCTTCCCTTTCCACCTAGTTTCTTTTGTCATTTAAAAAAAATAAAATAATAAATAAATAAAAAAATGGATTAATCGTTCTCTGTGACATTCTTCTGCTCCCTCCTGTGTATTTTTTACTAGTTCATTATTTCAGCATGCCATACAGTTTATCTTTTTTGTGTGGTTTATGAATTATTACGAGATTCGTTTGGGTCGATTCCTTTGACGTGATAAATTCTACTGTCCTTTAATCTTTCAATTGATGGATTGAAGTAATTGAGATATGGAGTAGTTGATCCATAATTGGTTAGTTGGTCGATGATTATGTTGGCTTGTGTTGTACAATGAAATCTATGTTTCAACCAATTCTTGTACCAGTGTTTCCTTGGGCGTCAGTTGGCGGGCGACGGTTCTATTTGAATATGGGTATTTTAGTCTATTTACCAAATATTTATAGAAATAATGTTGTTTATGCCATTCATTAAAAAAAAGTTATTTATACAAAAAAAATGGGTTAATTACCTCTAAAGTATCACATTTATTTTATTGTAATGTATTGCTAAAAATTTTATAAAAAAAGACGGTGGTATTTTATAATTATTATTATCATGTGTCATGTATTGCCAAAATATATATACATATAAATAATTTGAGTACATTAATTATGATTGCTCATATCTGCTGAACAAATTTAATGCAATTTGACGTACAAAATTAATAATGCATAAATAAATAGTTAAATTTTTTCTTCTCTTTATTGTAGCTACAGCTATTATTATCTAGTTGCATAGATCACCATTCACGTGTCTACAAATTTAGAAATCAAGGTGATTCAGAAATTAATTAAATTTCGACAATGGCCTTCCTTTAAGTAAATAATTATATAAATATATTAATGTGCTTAAGCTGTCACAAACCATTCATTCAACTCCTAGACGATTTTCTACCACTTCGTCTCGCGCGCGCACACACCACACACACACACACACACACACACACACACACTGACTAAAATCTCTGTACCGTAATATCGTTGAGACCGGAGAAAAATATTACTATAAGGAGGTTATTTTTATATAGAGTTTACGTATAAAAATTATTATATATAATTACACAATAGTTGGAAATGTCCCTTCATATTTTAAAAACATGAATTTAAAAAGTATATAAGATTCATTCACGTACTTTAACCGAATAAAACATCATTATAAAAATCAGGCAAGAAGCGCAAGATGATAATCCAGATAATGATAGTGTATAAATAGAAAAAGTATAATGTTAAGAAGCTTTAATCATGCTGGACAAATTAAAATATTTTGGATTCAATAAGAAGGATATTGTGTTAACGAGTTACTTCGAATACGCAAGTTAAATGATGCGATATTAGCCCAAAAAATTAAAACATTGTCACATATAACTTTAGATAAGTATTTTATACAATTAAGTTTAATGCAACATGTGTAGTTAAATAGTTCTAGATGTTTTATATAGATATTTAAATATATTTGAAATTTAATGTCATTTTATTACTATATGGAGGTAAATTTCTTAAGGATGATTCTAAAAGAATACCGAAATATTACAATATAGAGATTATTCTTATATATAATTGGTCTCGAATTAGAACCATAACTTTTTATTACTATAATGAAGTTATTCTTATATAGAATAGTCTCGTATAGAGACTTTGCTCTATATATATAAATAGATATATGAACGGCCGGAATATTTCGAATCAGTAAAAGTGATTGGTTATTTAGTAAAATTTTAAATGTTTATTCCGCTGGAGTCGCTCTAATTATGTATCATAATTCGAGAGTACGGTAGATGAGTGGGCACAATAATAATAAGATTTATTATGTGGGTTGTCTAGTTGTGTTGTATTGTGGACCAAGTGCGACTATCCGTTAGATTCTCAATACAAATTATTATTATATAAATTAGATAATAATTATAATCATGTAATCAATAATTTAAATAATATAAAATTAATAGTTTTAAAACATATATATTTTAAGTACATTCACACGACATTTTATGTAGATAAACTAATTTAGTTTTTATAATGTAATATAATATTATATCTTGTAGTTATTGATATATGACATTCATGATGAGTAATTGCGTTGAGAAATGTCAATATCAAGAGTTTGCATGCACATAATAAAATTACAATTCGAGATGCAGTTCTTATCCCTATTGTAGTCGATCGAATGAATTGACACTCAGATAGCTCACATCTCGGAGTTTCAAATCTCACCTTCAATTTCAACATTTGCCAATGAATCAATTCTGAACGCACGATACCAATATTTAATAGGGGTAATATTGCTTGAGATAATTTTACACATCAAAATTTGAATCCAAACACAACTAAACATTAATATAATTACAAGTGTGTCACTGAATATGAATTTAAATTCAAATTTCATCTATCTTTTACATTTTGATCGATAATATTGTCTCACGCACCTTTTTGTACATTATTATATAATAATATATATAAAAAAAAAGGAAAAGATAAAGCATTATAAAGATGGGGTTGAGAGATGGGGGCCGTTTGGTGTAGGTGAAAATAATTACACTAGCCATCCGCCAATAATAAATCAAGTTTGACAATGGACCAATGACACGTATCATATTATCAAAATTAAGGCAAAAAATATATTATAGTACAGCACGGAACATATAGGGATTCGTGATTTATAGGCAGGGATTGAGAAAATGGAAATTTCTCACCTCACCATCATTTATTATTGTACTGCTCATGCATTTGAACAGAGAGAAAGAGAGAGAGAGAGAGAGAGAGAGAGAGAGAGAGAGGTACGTAATCTCGCCAAGATTTGGAAGCCCCATTCCACTTCCACCAATGTCAACTGAGACGAACCCAACTCTATAATATAATCTTGCATAAAAGCTTAGCTCTTTGCCTCTTTGCTTTGATATATGGTATCTTATTTTCTTTGCTATTTTTTCTTCTTCTTCTTGAACTGCATTTTTAGCTCAAGTGTGGATATGATTTGATGTTGCTTCTCATTCGTTAGTGAAAGTCGTGTTTCATCTGCTTAGATTCTAGCATGGATGTTCAGTATCATGAGGTTGGTTCTCTCTCTCTCTCTCTCTCTCTCTCTCTCTCTCTCTCTCTCTCTCTCTCTATCTCTCTCTCTCTCTCTCTCTCTCTCTGTGATATTTGGAGTAATGTGATACCTCCTCTGTTCTCGGATTTGATAGATTTTGGCTTACAATGCAATCAAGAATGGATTTTTTTTTTATGTGGATTATGCTCTTTGTTGTGTAATAGTTACCGTTTTTTCTAGGAGTATGCGAAGAACTCCAGAGGAGTGCAGCTCTTCACTTGCAGATGGCTCCCTTTTTCTTCTCCAAAAGCTCTGGTTTTTCTCTGCCATGGTCTCTCTCTCTCTCTCTCTCTCTCTCTCTCTGTGTGTGTGTGTGTGTTTGTCTCTCACGTGTTTGGTGTTAGTGATAACTTTTTTATTTACCTTTTCTTGTCGCTTTAATTAAATGTCATTGATGAATGCGGTTACAGGTTATGGCATGGAGTGCAGTAATTTCATGAAAGGTTAGCAGTTAAATATTTTCCCTCATAATCAAGTCACTTTTTTTCTCACGTTATTATCATTTATCAGACAACAGTAGCATCCTAAATTTAAGTGCAATATACCATGTAATTCGTCACTCCAAACTAAATTTCTTACATTCACAACCAACACTGCAGCAGCCTAGGTTTATATATGCACATTGTCTTAACACAGAAATGATCAATGGATTTTAGTATGTGTACTAATTAAACCACCTCATCTCCACTAGCACGAGACGAATTAAAGCATTCGGGTAAGTAATGTCATTTCCTTACTGCAGTTGTTATTTAATTCCAACATAATTTCATAAATTCATTCCAACTAACGAGTTAGTGAGAAGCAATAATAATTTGTATTTTTTCATTATATTATTTCATCTTTTCCTTGAATGGTTTCTTGCGTTGATTATGTTATAACTAATTGCATAAGATCAGGAAATCATGGAATTTTGGTATGTGGTCGAACTTTGAAAATTGAGTTTAGTGGCTCTGTTTGGTTGATTAGGTTAGCAAACATTTATCTGTAAGCATCACCGGTCACTAGTTCACACCTTATAAAATATTTATATTTTTAATCATAAATCTCGTTTCTGAACTATTATCCAAGTAATTTTGATCAATTCTTGATTAGGCGTGGGGGAGAAGCTCGCGAGCCATGGATATGCTGTGTTTGGGATTGACTACGAGGGCCACGGGCGATCCATGGGGGCTCGTTGTTACATCAAGAGGTTTGACAACATCGTACATGATTGTAGCAACCATTTCAAGTCAATATGTGGTAAGTAACCAAACTCTCCCACTTTTTGTTTGTCTAAGTTTGATTGCTTCCACACAATTAATCTTTTCTAATCTTAAATTCTGATATAGTAGAAGTAGAGCTAGCTAATTAAATTAAACTAATGTGAATGGTTGAATGACTGAAATCTGTGAGAACGACTGCAGTTTCATAGAGTTTCAGTTTTCTTCCACATATTTACAATATGATGAATGAGAATGTGATTGGAAAATATTGAATTTCAGCACAGGAAGAGTATAGGGAACATAGAAGGTTTCTATATGGAGAGTCGATGGGCGGGGCAGTAGCTCTGTTAACTCACAAGAAAGATCCTAGTTTCTGGCATGGAGCTGTTCTTGTTGCTCCAATGTGTAAGGTCATATCTCAGAGCAGATTCATTGTTTTTTTGGCCTTTGATTTGTACTAGGTTTGTGATTTCAACGTCTTGAATTGCTCGTGTTGCTGATAGATATCCGAGAAGGTGAAGCCACATCCTGTAGTGATCAGTCTGCTAACAAGGGTGGAAGATGTGATACCTAAGTGGAAGATAGTTCCAACAAAGGATGTGATTAATTCAGCCTTCAAGGATCCTACAAAACGCGAAGAAGTGATGAGTTCAAACTTTATGATTCATGACGGAAAAAATGTTTAGATTCATCAGATCAGTTTGTTGTGTAATTCAGACAGGAGTTGCTGTCCTAAGTGATGCTTGCTCGTTGGTTTCTCTGCAGATTCGTTGCAACGAGCTGATCTATCAGGAGAAGCCTAGGCTGAAAACCGCTTTGGAAATGCTTAGGACTAGCATGAATCTTGAGGAAAGTTTGAATGAGGTGATCAGTTTTTGTTGCAGTTCTTGATGTCAAGAGAAAATCAAGAAAATATGGCCTAATTCATGCTTACAACAACTCTTGAGACAGAAATTCCTTTTCAGTATTATGTTTGAAAAGTACATATAAAATTATATATAGGGTGGTATTAGAGCGGGTCTACTTTTAAGTTATTATTAAAAAAGGTCGAGTCTCATGGTATTTGGCTCGTTGGCCTTTGTTTTGATTTGATAGGTAACACTGCCATTCTTCGTGCTGCACGGTGAGGCAGACACGGTGACTGACCCAGAGGTGAGCAGGGCTCTAAACGAACGAGCCAGCAGCGTGGACAAGACCTTAAAACTGTATCCGGGTATGTGGCACGGCCTAACAGCAGGCGAGCCAGATGACAACATTGAGGTAGTCTTCTCGGACATCATATCATGGCTCGACAAACATGTTGCAGAGTATTGTCTGACTGATCTTGACCACGTGCCTAATGGCTCGGCTGCAATGGCCTCACCTCTCACAACGACCAAACAAAAGCCCGTTAGAGGGCGTTCGGGAATGAAGTATCTGTGTGGCTTGAAGGGCCGTAGCCGTAGCTTGTGCCATCATCATTCAGCAACCTAGCTAGCTTATTACTTATGTTTTTGTTATGAGTACAATCTGGATTAATAGAGTTGATGAATTGATGTGCAATACTTCCAAATAAAGCAGTAAAATGACGTTATTTATATATTTAGTTGCAATTCCAAGATGACATAAAATCTATGCTTGATTCTAAAATCAATACACTTTTAGTTAATGTTGATTCTACCCAATTAAGATTCATAATTACTTTTAGAGTAGTGCTATATGGCCACAATGTAGCCAAGCCACAATTAAGTGAACCGGGTTTCACTAATCCGGTTTCACTATAAACCGGTTTTTTTAAAAAACAAATTTTCAGACTACCTAAAATACCCTTTGCCTCCAAAACCATTCTCCCTCCCACCCATCAATAAATTCTCTCTTCTCTTCCCTCCCAATCCTACTCGATTTCCCTCCCATCTTAAATAATATTTACCAAAACATTATTAGTACTAATAAATTAATGACGAAAAATTATATTAATAATATATTGACTAAAAAAAATATATTGAATTACAAAAAAAATATATTTTTAATATATTGAGGTACGAAAAAATATTAAATAATAAAAATAATATATTTAGTCACGAAATCAGTATTACTAGTATAGTATTAATAATATTAATAATATGTTGACGTAAAAAATATGGACGTAAAAAAATATATTGAGTAAGAAAAATATTAACGATAAAATATTAATAATATAATGACGATATAATATGAATAAAATATTTGTAAATCATAATAAAAGCGAATTATATCCTTTCAAATCTTTAGAAAATATTTGTTGCATTCATCTAATATTTAGAATCAATTATTTTAATTTTTATTTTGAGTCATAATCAAATACTATGTAGTACAAAACAAAAAAAATCCAAACAAATCTTTTTATTAACCAGTCTCTTTAAATTATTTAAAAAAAATCATTGCAATAATAAATTACGGAAAAAAATAATACTATTCATTAAAATATTAAATAATAAAAATTAATTTATTTAGTGTGTTAATTAAACTCTCTCGATCCAGTTTTCAAATCAAAGTGTTGAGATAATCGTTTAAATATTGAGTTCAAATTAAACTCTTGACAATACCGTTAGGTTCCATTAATTTTCAGCATGCTTCAATAATTGTTACCGTTGGTAGTGTAATGAGTACTGATCTATAAGATTACTCTTCTCGATAGAAGCTAGCCATAAACCCTAATCTTTTCCAAAAAAAAACTCAAACGCCATGGATATCGATACTAACATTCATGTTCATGATATGATTGTGGATTTGTTTGGAGATGATTCTGGTACAGATGCAAGTCTATCAAATTCACAAAATTCAGAAACTGAATCTGAAGAAGATGTAGAAGTAGACATGGATGAGACCGAAGAAGAAGTAGAAGAACAAGTTGTGGATGAAGAATTTTTAAATGAAGGGCCGAAAAAAAAATATGCAGTTTTGGAGTAAGGAGAACCTCTTTGCAGCGTATCAATCTCACGCCAAGCATAAGGGTTTTTCCATTGCCATTCGAAGAACACGTGGTAAGTATATTATAATTTTGTGTCACAGAGGTAGAAATCCTGAAGCCTTGAAATCTTCGAAAATGATTAATTGTCTAGCGAGACTGAATGCTATACAGAATGTTAATGGTAATTGGAGCATTTCTAGTGTTAATCATGTCCACAACCATGAACTTGACCATGTGAATTCGGTTTTTATGGCTGCTCATAGAACTTTGACCGTGAACATGAAGAGACATCTAGAAAATAATGATATTGCAAGATTACGCACTTCTAAAAGCATACGACTTTTGCAAGTGCAAGCCGGTGGACCTCAGAATTTAGGAGTGGATAAAAAAGATTGTAGAAATTTTGTTGAACAACGAAGAAGGTTGAGACTAGGTGCAGGGGACGCTGAAGCCATTCACAATTTGTTCTTGAGGCTTCAAAAGACCGATCGTAATTTTTTCCATTTGATGGATATCGACGATAAGGAAAGGCTTAGAAATGTTATGTGGATACATCCTCGTAGCGTGGTTGCATACGAAGAATTTAATGAGGTTGTAAGTTTCGACACAACATACCTCGTCAACAAATACAATATGCCATTTGCAATTGTGGTGGGGATCAATCATCATAACCAATCCATTCTTCTAGGTTGTGCGTTGTTGTCGAAGGAAAATAGTGAGTCCTTCAAATGGTTTTGGAGTAATTAGTTGGAAGCTATGGGGAACATAGTGCCTACGGCTATTTTGACGGATCAATGTGATGGTATTAAGAATGCTTTGAAAGAGGTAATGCCCGACACCATTCACCGTCTTTGCATTTGGCATATTCTTTCGAAGGTCCCAACCAAATTCAAGGCCGTGTGTGATCCTAAAGAAGCCGGGAGAGAATTCACCGAGTTGATATACGAAAGCATTACTATTCCTGAATTGGAGTAGAGGTGGAATGAATTTATTGAGAATCACAACCTACATGAAAATAGGTGGCTTTCAGATTTGTGGGAAGTGAGGGAAAGTTGGATCCCCGTCTACTTGAACCATATTTTTTGGGCTGGTTATAAATCTACCCAAATGAGCGAGTCGATGCATTCCTTCTTCGATAACTACATTCATTCAAGAAGCTCATTGAAACAATTCGTTGAGCAATATAAAATTGCGGTTTGTGATAAAGTGTATATCGAGATGCGAACCGACTATGATTCCAAGACAAGGGTGATTAAGTGTTTTTCCATTTTTAAATGGGAAGAACAATTTCAAAAGGCCTACACCAATAACATATTTCAGCTTGTTCAAGATGAAATAAAGGGGATTTGGGTTTGTGACATTACTAACGTGCCTATTATTGGGGAAGATGTTGAAATATTTGAAGTGGTGGATAGTGGTATGATGAGCAAATATCACAAGCAATATACATTCAAGGTGGAGTATAGACCTAAAGGATAATATCTAGATTGTGATTGTAAGAAGTTTAATTCGAAGGGTATTCTTTGTTGCCATATATATAAGGTGTTGGTGAAAAAGAATATTGATTCGGTTAATGAGAGATATATAATGAGAAGATGGAGGAAGGATGTGTATAAGCGACACTCAAGTATTTGTTTTGCAGGTAGTTATCCTCACATGACCAAAGAATATTCAAGGTATCAAGACGTGGAGAAGGTGTTTCAAGAATGCACGGATAAGTCTTATCAAGATGAATCTAAAATGAAGTTCATCAAGGAAACCCTTAAAGAGTGTAGTGCTAAACTAGATAAGATGATTAGTACTAGTGTTGCTATGCAAGGAGAAGGAGAAGAAGCTAGCCATAATCTTGTCTTGGATGCGAATGGAGCGTGCCACCCTCCCCCAAAAGTCTAGATATACTGTATCAAAACTTGAGGGAGGAGCACAACAATTTCAAGGGGGAGGTGAATCACCTCTTGCGTCGCATGGTGGCTACTTTAAATGAAGACATGGTGAGGGAACTGATTCTGGAGGTTCACCCTCTAACTAAGCTGTATGAAATTTTTCTACAGCTTAAGAATCATGGTGGAGAAGACCCTTCCAAGCTTGGAGGCGAAAATGGTGCTTCTAACCAGGTCCCCATCATCATTGAAGACTCCGAAAGCAACACCAAGATTTGATCATCTTCCTTGATGTTGTTTTTATCATGCTTTCTTTTCAAGAATTTCTGTTGTTTTTTCCTTTTTTTTTCTTTTTTTTTATGTATTGCCGGCAATAGCCGGCGTTTAGGGTTTACAAAACCCTAACATTATCAATATATCTATGCATTTTTTTTTTCATTTGTTGCGTCTTTGTCTATACCCTAAGCTTACTCTTAAATAAGCCATTAAGAATAATTAAATAATTAAATAAATGCTGATAAATTATATTATTTAAACTTATATTGCAATTTAATCATATTGCGTAATTTACACGTGGTGTAGTACCCGCCTCAACCAATTATATGACGAAAATATGTGATTTAATCAAATATTTTATATAAGAATATTTTTTTCCAAGTGTAGTTGTACCCGCCTCAACTTATAAGTATGTCTTTATTTTAATGTTTAGGGGATTTATTTTGGTCAAAAACAATTCTACACTAATAAAAAAATTAAAAATGAATTAATAATATAATTAGAGTATAAAATAAATAAAATTAGAGTTTCGGTGAATATAATCAGTATAATTTTATAATAAAGTTAACTTTTTATTTTATTGTGTAGGAGATTTAATTTTTGTCAAAAATAATTATACACTAAAAAAAATTAATTTAATAGTTTAATAAATTATTTAAAAAAAAACAGTTTTTAGGCCTGATTTATTATTTATAATCAGGCCCATGTAGTAGTCAGTTCGAAGGCCCAAATATGCAGGTCCAAAGCTCAGGATGTATGGATTGATATTAGTGGGATCCGACCCCTAACAAGGACAACTGGTCCTGCAAGATTATTCAATATATACTGCCTTTGTTTCACCTATTTTTTCGATGTGGGATAAACAAGTATGCCCAATTGCTATTTCTCAAGCACTTTTTCCTCTGCAGTTTGATTTAATCTTATCATTCACTAATTGAAATATTTTATGACGTACAAAAATATCTTCCCTCTTTGTTAGCCGCCTCAACTAAATAATTGAAATATTTTAAGAATCAAAATTGACATTCTCAATCCAATTAATCTCTCGATTATTAAATATTCATACTTAATTAATCTAATGAAACCAGTAACCCTAAACACTACAAAATAAAACTTCATGGAATCAAAAATTCTTTTCGAATTATGCGATAAACTAACAAGGTCATAATCAAATAGATTCAATATCATAATTTAGCGTTATACATCAAGAAAAAAAAATATTATATATGAAGAAGATTTGAATAAAATGCGATGAACGAAATGGTCTTGGAATTGATCAAGATTCAAATTTGACTATATTAAGCCAATGAAACAGTAAATTATGAACACTCCAACTTAATGGCCTCTCTAGTCCAATGAAACCCGAAACCCTAAAAAATCAATCTTCAACAAATCAACAATTCTTTTGGAATAATGTCATAAAACATCAAGGTGATATTCAAATACATTCAATATGCTAATTTAGCTATACAAATCGAGAAAAAAAATTCTAATAACGAAATATATTACACTCTATTTCTCCTTTAAATCTTGTATCTTGTCTCCTTCAAATCTCGATTGTTTGATTCAACATATTTACCTCCTTCAAATCTTGTATCTTGTCTCCTGTCTCCTTCAAGAACTAATGGCATTCCTCGATCTATTTTACTTTATTTTCATGTCAATTGGTGATGGTGGTGGGGAAAAATTCGAAATGGAGATGAACGAAAATGACGATGAATATAAACCCTAAGAAAATATAAAATGACGAGGCTAATGAATGAATGGATTAAGTAATAATAAACTAATTAATTAATATTAGTTGAGAGGATGAGAGAGAAAAAATTTTGAATTTCAAACTCAAAATAACATTCTCTCACTACATTAGGAGGGAAAGGGTATTAGGGTAAAACACAATATAGGTTTAATTAAGTAAACGATTAAAGAATATAATTAATGAATGAAATACCCCTTTTACCCTTTGTGGCTTGGCCACATTGTGTCCGCATAGATTTACTGTTATTTTTAAGTATTTCATTTTCAATTTATAATTAATTAGGATTTATATTTTTAAATTTTTTTTACATTTATTAAACATTCTATTATTAAAATTAAAATCTTAGTAATCTCTTTGATTATGAGTTTTTTATTGATATTTATTTGTGCTAGAACTTGTACGTATTTCTAATTAACTAGATGCAAAAAAAAAAAAAAAAAAAAGCCAGGCAATATATAATTAATCATTTTCCATCTCAACTCACTTCATTATAATATAATCTCGACAAAAAAAAAAAATTGCAAATCATAGGTCCTGACATGAAAAAGCATGCAGATCGATGGACATTATTTAAATATGACGTTATTGGAACATTAAAAAGTATTAACAATGATCAAAAACAACTGAGAAATGGTGTAGGCCTTTGCAGTGGCTTGTGTCAACTGGGTGGGCTCGTTGGGAAAATCATCAGCGCAAGTATCAAGATCAGTTAAAACAGCAGATCCTTTGGTTTGCAGATCACTAACGCTGCCTCTATCTCCCTTTCTTATCAAGGGCTTCGACTCTTCTAAGTTATCTACTGCATTATTGAAGTTCTCAATGCACGTATCGATGTTGTTTTTATTACCACCATTCACAACTGATTTAGCCACGTTTATGGCCGCCTTTGTGGTCGATTCTGCATTGTCAACTGCAATTTCAGCCAGCCCTCGAGCATCCGACCTTCCTGATCGAGGGTCGGATCTCAATACCTGGTTGCATAGAGAAGGGTTGTTCGATTTTGAGCACAAATCACCTATTAAATCACCTTCGCATTTGCTTAACAAACCTAATGAAACAACAAAGATTACCACAAATAATGAACCCATTCTTTTTCCTTTTTCTTTTTCTTTTCTTTCACAGTACTAGCTGTTCAAGTTTCTGTGTTTTTATTTCAGTTCATCTGCTCCTTTTATAATAGAGAGACATTAAATTATTGCAATTTCCATCAAGGAAAGAAGACAACAACTCTATGTATATATGGAAATTATGTGCCCTTTTACATTCCATTTATTTATTTCACAATTTGAATTCTTTGATTACGTAATTAGTGTCATATGATTACGTAATTACGCCCCTTGATATATGCTGTAAAAATTTAGTGTCATATGATTTGTTGCTTTGTTCGAATTCGAATTAATTACGAAACGGATCCAGTCGTATAATTTTGACTTAATTTACTGCAATCCACATTAACGCAAACCATACGTTCCTTTTCTAAAATTCACTAATTAGAATAAACGTGGGATTTAAAAAAAGACAAAGAATGTTTTTTTTTTTTTTGGCGCCTGTTGTATCAATTTCCATTCCAATTTAATTATTTTCAGACTTGTTTCCTTTCTGAAAGGATATTACCATCAATCAGGATTTGCCATAATATTTTTTTTTTTAAAAACAAATATTACGAAATAAAAGAGGAAAAACAAATGAAAATTAACAAAGCCCAGAGTCGATCCCCAGCCCATTTAAACATCATCTAAAGGAATTTTTATTTTTTCCCCCCAAAAAATCTAATGACTGGAAAATAAACTTATAATGAGATGATGCAATTAAAAACTTATTTTATTTTGTAACTTTTGAATTCTTTATTTTATTAACCGATTAAGATATATAATTTTTAATTTGAATTTATTTTATTTTATTTATTTTATTTTTTATTTAATAAGGAAATTTAAATAATTTTATAAACATTTTGTTTTGTTTTATTTAATGGAGTAAAAAGAAAAAGTAGTGCAGCATTTAAAATCACCCATTATATTTTCGTTTAAGTAATTGGATCACTACAAGAATTTTGCATTTTACCGACGGAATTTTCGACGGACATAATTCGGGTCGTCATTTAGCGACGGAATAACGACAGACCATCCGTCGTTAACTTTAACGACGGATTTACGATTGAACCTTTGTCGTTATCTGTAACGACGGACATTTTCCGTCGTTATATTTTCGGATTTTTATTTTTTATTTATTTTTTAATATTAACGACAGACCATTTCCGTCGTTATATTTTCTTTTTTTATTTTTTAATTATTTTTTAATATTAACGATAGAAATATTCCGTCGTTAGTTTTTTTATAATATTTCAGATTTAATTTTTAATATTAACGTCGTTAGTCCGACGGATTTTTCCGTCGCTAAGTTAGCGACGGAAAAATCCGTCGTTAAAAATTTATTTTTTAATTTTTTAAAAAATTTTAGTGACGAATTTAGTGACGGAAAATTCCGTCGTTAAATTTAATTTTCATTTTTTATTTTTCAATTTTTTAGTTTTTTTTTTAATTTTTAATTTTTTATTTCCCAATTAAGAAAAACGAATTTAAAATTAATATTTTAAATTTTTTAATTTATTTTATTCTTTTAATTTATTTAATTTTTTATTTTTTTAATATTTTATAATATTTAGATAATATTATGATATTTTTGAAAATATAATTAAATTAAAAATATTTAGTTAATATTTTTTTATTAATTATAAATATATAATATTTGAGAAAATTAATTAAAATAATATAATAAATAATTTAATAATAATATATTTTAATTTACAACATTAAAAGATTATAATAGATATTTCAATAAATGAAGGTTAACAGTTTCGAAGAAATATATATTTATTACATCTAAATATAAATATAAATATATAATAGCCCACTTGGTTGAGATGCAAAGGATAGATCTGTGTCTTTATGGGAGGTCAAGGTTTCAAATCTCGCGAGCCGCAAATGTTGGAATAATATGTGGCGCGTGGGGGGGAGCACACGCTAATTTTTTTTATTTTTTTATTTTTAGCGACGGAATTTTTCCATCGTTAAATCCATCGTTAATTTTTTTTATTTTTTTTTTCTGGCGACTGAATTTGGAAATTATTTAACGACGGAAACATCCGTCGCTAAGTTTTTCCGTTGTTAATTTTGTCGTTAATTTTATTTAACGACTAGGTGTTTAACGACGGACTTGATCCGTTGTTAATCTGTCGTTAAAACGGATTAGCGACGGATTTTCGAGATTTAGCGACGGAAAAATCCGTCGCTAAAACTTGATTTTTTTGTAGTGGATATATATGAATATGATCCTGCCACTTAGTATTCTTTCTTAAACCTACAACTAGTATGTCCCCGCGCGATGCTCGGTACTATTTTATTTTATTTTATAATAATTGAATAATTAGATATATCTTTGCAATACATGCGTATATAAGTGTGTGAAACAAACGTATAAAAATATTTAAATAGGTTTAAAAACTAAATTTTATTTTTCGTAGATATAAACAATAATTATCATAATTATTTAAGCAAACAAATAACTTAATATCATCTTGGAGTAATAATAATTCAAGCATACTATAAATAAATGACATAAAAGAAATTAATTGAGCACATGTGGTTTGTGGTTGTATAGTCAAAGTTTGCACCGGAAAAATTTAATCTAATTTGTCCAACATACAAAAATAACAACAAAATTCAACAAATATCAGCGTGCAATGCACGAACTTTTTTTGTTATGCTATTGTGATTTGAATTGACTTTGATATTTTTATATTTTAATTAATTCGGAGTTAATATTTACAGTATTTTAAGAAAAATAGAAACAGTAAAATTTACGTAATTAGGTGAAAATGAAAATTTACACAATAAAATGCTATAATTGAACATAAAGTTTATTTGGTCATAAACTTTTCCACTTGATCGATAACAATATATATTATATTTGGAATAAATTGGGGTATATATAAATATAAATTTTATTGGAAATCGAACTTATATAGTTTATTATGATAAATTTTGTAAATGGGATTGTTAAATAATATGTACCTATTATGAATAAAAATAAATTAGTAAAATAAAAACTTGAAACAATAAAATAATTGAAAAATAATTAAATAAAAATAATGTATTGGAAGGCATGTAGAAAGTAATTGGGATTTAATGTAAGAGTAACGGTGAAAAAAGCTAAAAAATACAGAGACTCAAGGATCCAACACGGAAACTATGAGATTTGAGAACTTTAGCCATTAAACTCTGCCAAACACATAATTGTGAATTTTTTGACATAGATTTTCTTTTGTACAATATTTTGGGGATATTTTTTATTTATAATTTTATCCCTACGATTTTGCGTTAATATATGTATAGATATATTGATAGATTGTTAATGATGTATTAAAATTTAACCTTTTCATTCTGCCTATAGAAATAGTTTATGATTGAATTACCTAAGAAATAAAGTATGCATTGAATTGAAACAAAGTATGCATTGAAATGAATGATTAAAAAAAAACTAATCAGGAGGTTAAAAACAAAAACGAAGCATTAAAACAATACTAAACAAAAGATGAATTACTAATGACATGAATTAAAAAAATTATACATTTAGAATGAAAAAATAATAAATAAATGAAACAGAATAGACATTGCATTAAAAAAAATTAAATCAATATAAAAAAATGTAATAATAATCAAATTATTAAATAGAACAATTAAAAAAAAGGCTATTGTAGGAACATTTAAGAAAAGTCCTAAGTTTGGAATGAAAAAAAAACAGAGATGAACTACGGAAGCAAAAAAAATTGAACCTATATCACTAAGAGGTAAAATGAATTTTAGTTTTCCTAAAAGAAAAAAAAAGCAAAAAATATAAAAAAATGAAAAAGAAAATATTTAAGGAAAGCCTAAGCTGAGAGAAAAGAAAAAATAAAAAACGAACTGGGAAGCAACATTCAAATCTATATCAGTTACCATCAAAAGGCAAAATGAATTTTAGTTTAAAAAAAGAAAAAAAAATAAGGAAAAAACTGAGAAGAAAAAAAACACAAAAAACGAAGCTTTCATTGAGGTCGTCGTTCTATGCATTATATATATTGAACATCGATCACAACGACAATAAGCAAAATCATCAAACACGTACAACGCATAAATAATAATCATATTCGTGAATTTCAACTAGAATCATGTTGAATCATTAATTCACGCCACGCAAATCAAACCAAAACAGATCACATGAATGATTTCTCCTCGATCATTTTTTTTTTAAATTTAGAGATTCTTAGTGTTGGAATAGGCCCATTACATCTGTATTGGGCTGAAGTATAAGCCCAAACTCTTTAGTGACCCGGCCCAAGGACCTAGGTGCACCATCTAACCTAGGGTGTGTTATATCCGCCGCACTATATATATTATATGTTACTGTTTGTGCAGGTATCTTCTCATTCTAGTGTGTGTGAGCTGTGTGTATCTCTCTCTCTCTTCGCTACTGAAAACCCTAAACGGTTACAGATCTGTTCTTGGTGTGATTCCAGATCTGTGTGTCTTTCCTTCTTCTTCTCTTACAATCCTTGAGTGTGGAATTCACTATCTTAGTGTATTCCTGTAATCTGTGGGTTGTGCGTGAGTGCCAGAGAGGGTCAGGGGTCCTAGGGTTTGGGTGAGACGGTTTCCGGTGATAGTTCTCCATCTCCGGTGGTCTGTGGAGGTTCCTCGGCTGCAGACGGTTGAGCAACGGTCGAGAAAGGTTCCTGAGCCATTTCTTCTTTGTTTGCTACAAGAGAGCTCGAGTCTCAGAGTTGAAACTGGTGGAGTAAGATGTTAGGCGGCAAGATCTGAACTCTACAGTGGTATCAGTAGTCGGATTCCTTGCCACCGCATCCTCCGCCGGCGACTTACGTCTTCGCGTTCGAATACGCGTTAGGTAATCCGATGTTCCCCTCTCCTAGGGCGCCGCGCAGGTTCAATAGCTGGATCCTCTCAGTTTTTTTTTTCAATTCTTAGAGGTATGAAGGCCGATAGGCTTGGTTTTGGTTATTGACTCTGTGTTCTTTTTTTTTGGTGCTGAGATTCATTTGTTTTCGCAGATTGAGTTCTTATTTTTTATGTTCCTGGTTCTGTTTTCCGCATGCTCTATCTCTAAGTTCAATTGCACTTTCTGTGCTTTCTTGTTTCTTGCTATGGATCTGGTTGATCCGGCCATAAGCTCTTGCGAGCTTGAAGAAAATCGGTGATTTCCTCGAGATTTGTTCTCGTTGTCCAAAGGAATCCTGAGTGACCCCCTGCGCGATCGATAAATCGGTTTTGCGAACTGGGCTAGCCTCTGTTCCGCTACTTGGACGAGTTCTAGTTTGTTTTCTTGATCGTTTTATGTTGTCCTGTGACCTGCTCCGTGTGTTTGTTTTGTGTTTCGTGTGTTTTCTGGGTTTAGAGTGTCTTTGTTGCCCTCTGAAGGAATTTCGATTTTTCTGGGTGTTGATTCAGTGTTCTGTGTGTTTTTTCTGTGTAAAAATGGCCACCAATGTGTATGGTTTTGCGCCTTTTAATGGAAAAAATGATTTTAGCATTTGGAAGCAAAAGATTAAATGTGTTTTAATCCAACAACGTGTTTCTAAGGCTTTGGATGAATCTTATGATGCCTCAGATACTCCTGCTAAACGATCTGAAATGAATGAACTAGCATGCTCTACCATAATTTTGAATTTATCTGATTCTGTGATCAGAAAAGTAGGTTCCATTGATTCTGCTAAAGCTTTGTGGGCAAAATTGAATGAACTTTATACTGAAACTTCTTTTACCAGTCGCATGTATCTGTTGGAAAAATTGTTTAAGTATAAGCTTGATTTGTCAAAAGATATTGATGAAAATATTGATGGTTTCACTAAACTTGTTCAGAATATTAAACTTTTTGGTGACACCACAATTGACAATTATACAAATATTGCTTTGATGAATGCTATACATGAATCCTACAATGATATTAAGTCTGCTATAAAATATGGTAGAGATGATGTTTCTATTGATATCATTGTAAGTGCTTTAAAAAGTAAAGAATTAGAGCTTCTGGAGTCTGGTGGGGGTAGCAGTAGTCAGGGTGATAGGGCTATGCATGCTAGAGGGAGGGAGAAATCTAGAACTCCTAATAACTCTGAATCTGGTAATAAGAAGACCAAGGGTAAGTCCAGATCCAAATCCAGGTCAAAATCTGCTAGGAAGTGCTATAACTGTGGGGATACTGATCATTACATCAAAGAGTGTCCTAAACCTAAAAAGAAAAATAAGAAAAAGCCAAAACCTGATGAAGATCAGGCTAATATGGCTGCTGGTGCAGTTTTAGGTGACTGTTATATGGTTGTTCCCACTTCCCCCACTCATGTGCATTATGTTTCTGATTCTTTGTGTGAAAATGAGTGGTTGATTGATTCTGGATGTACGTTTCATATTTCACCTTTTAGGATTGTTTTCTCTTCTTTTAAGGATGTTGATAATGGCTTTGTATCCATGACAAATAAGAAAAAATGCAAAATTCTGGGAATAGGAAATGTGTGTTTGCAGTTTAAGTCTGGATCTATTATTACTCTTCACAATGTGAGATATGTGCCTGATTTATGCTATAATTTACTTTCATGTGCTACTTTGGAAGATGAGGGTTATGAGGGCAGGTGGGGTAATGGCCAAATGAAATTTATGAAAGGTTCTTTGGTGATGTTTAAAGCTCTTAAGCAAAACAATTTGTACATCTGTCAATGTGAACCTGTTCCTTCTGTGCATACAGTGAAATCTGATCGTACTTTGTTATGGCATAATAGACTAGGGCACATGAGCAATAAAGGCTTACAACTTCTGAAAAAGGATGGCATGCTAGGCTCTGATGTAATTTCTTCTTTGCTTTTTTGTGATGCATGTGTCTTTGGGAAACAACACAAAGTGCAATTTCCTATTCCTGCTCACCCCAATATGTCAAAATGCACTTAAATTCTAGAAGATTTGCATGCTGATGTGTGGGGTCCTGCCACTGAGGCAACTCATGGTGGTAACAAGTTTTTCCTGTCTATAATTGATGACTTTTCTAGAAAGGTTTGGGTTTTTCTAATGAAACATAAGTCTGATGTGTTTGAAAAATTTAAATCTTGGAAGTCTTTAATTGAAAATCAAACTGGCAAGAAAATTAAAATTCTGAGGACTGATAATGATCTTGAGTTTTGTAATACTCAGCTTGATTCACTTTGTGCTCAGTCTGGTATTAAAAGACATAAGTCTGTCCCTTATACTCCCCAACAAAATAGTGTTGTTGAACGCATGAATAGAACTTTACTAGAAAGGGTGAGGAGTATGAGGTCTTTGTGTGGTCTTTCTAAACAGTTTTGGGGTGAAGCTTTATATACTGCTGCTTATGTAATAAATAGATCCCCTTCTGTGCCTTTAAGGGGGAAAGTCCCTGAAACTGTGTTTACAGGTAAACCTGTTGATTTGTCCAATCTTAGAGTGTTTGGTTGTGCTGCTTATATACACCAAAAAAGTGATAAACTTGAACCTCGTTCTAGAAAATGTATTTTTCTAGGGTATCCTGAAGGGGTTAAAGGCTACAGATTATGGGTGAGGGATGAACCTGGTTTTAAAACTTCAATCAGTAGAGATGTAGTCTTTAATGAAAATGAGTTCCCTTGCTTGTCTAACAATCTACAACCTGTTAATACTTCTTATACAGTTCCCTTTGAGGTGGAGCCTCAAACTGTTGTGTTTCAGCCTGTGCTTAATAATGATTTAGATGACAATCTGAATGCCTTACATGAAAATATGAATGTTGATTTGTCTTCTAGTGATCATGCTTCAATTGAAAATGAAGTTGTGTCTGAAACTGAGTCTGAAACTGAAACAGAGCATGAGTCTGAAAATCCTTCTTCTGAGCATGAAAATTTGCAAAGTTATCAGCTTGCTAGAGATAGAGTTAGAAGAAATATTGTAAGGCCTGTAAGATATGCTGATTGTAATATGTTTGATTTTTCTTACAATGTGTATGAATCTCTAGATAGTAGTGAGCCTAAGACTTATAAACAAGCCTTAAAATCTGTTGAGTCTTCTAAATGGATTGCTGCTATGGAACAAGAAATGAAATCTTTGCATGTTAATAAGACCTGGATTCTAGTTCCTATGCCTGCTACTTGTTCTGTGGTGGATTGTAAATGGTTATATAAGATAAAACCTGAGGTAAATTCTAAAAGATTCAAAGCTCATTTAGTTGCTAAGGGTTTCACTCAAAGGGAGGGAGTAGACTATTCTAAAATATTTGCTCCTATAGTGAAATTCACCACTGTGCGTATAATGCTTGCATTAGTAGCCCACTTTGATTGGGAATTAAAGCAGATGGATGTCACAACTGCTTTTCTTCATGGAGATTTAGATAAACCTATATACATGTGTCAACCTGAAGGCTTTATTGATTCTAAAAGACCAAATCATGTGTGCCTGTTGAAAAAATCCTTGTATGGTTTAAAACAATCTCCAAGACAGTGGAATATCAAATTTGATCAATGCATGAAAAATTTAAAGTTTGAAAGGAGTGCATTTGATCATTGTCTGTATTTCAAAAATACTTCTACTGTTCCAGTTTTCCTTTTGATTTATGTTGATGACATGTTGATAATTAGTCCCTGCCTAAAGTCTGTAATGCATGTTCAAACTTGTCTATGTGATAACTTTGAGATGAAAGACTTAGGTGATGCTACAAAGATTCTTGGAATGAATATTGTGAGAGATAGGAAGAAATTTACTCTTGTGTTAAACCAGTCTTCATATGTTGAAAAAATCTTGAGTAAATTCTCCATGTCTGATGCTAAATCTGTTAATGTCCCCCTTGTCTCCCACTTTGTGTTAAGTAGGGAGTAGTCCCCAAAAACTGCTTCTGAAATGAATGTTATGAAAAAGGTCCCCTACTCCAATGTAGTTGGGTCTGTCATGTATCTCATGGTTAGCACTAGACCTGATATTGCTTATACTATTAGTTGTTTAAGCAGGTTCATGTCTAATCCCGGAATGCCACATTGGGAAGCCTTCAAATGGCTCTTGAGATACTTGAAATCCACTCTGCAGGCTGGTTTAATTTTTTCTAAACATTCTAAAGGGGTCATTTTATCCGGGTATGTTGACTCTAACTATGCAAATGATAGAGATAATAGGAAATCAACAACTTCTTATGTGTTTACACTCTGTGGATCATGCATTAGTTGGAAGTCACAACTTCAACATATTGTAGCTCTTTCTACTACTGAATCTGAGTATGTTGCCATTACTGAAGCTATAAAAGAAGCCATTTGGTTAAAGGGTTTGCTGTCTGAAATTAATTTTCTTAAAGGAAATGTTGTGGTTTTTTCTGACAGTCAATCTGCTATTCAGTTATGCAAAAATCCTGTATTTCATGATAGAACCAAACATATAAATGTGCGTTTTCATTTCATACGTGATGTAGTAGAAAAGCAAGATGTGTTGCTTGAAAAAATAGCTACTGACTTTAACCCAGCTGATATGGGTACCAAGTGCTTATCTGCTAAAAAGCATATATCTTGTATGCGTGTTCTAAACATTGATCCTGGGTAAATTTCTTTAGTTATGTTTTCCTTTGACCTGTAAACTTTGTGTTTATGATTATGAAAAGATCTTAGTGATCTGTTCTGACTTTGTATTGGAGTTTGGGTGTTTTGTTTGCAGGTTCTTTGTGATCTCTGCAAGTGAAACAAAAAATTGGCAATGATGAACCAAGTGATCTGCTTTGACTGCAACTAGCCTCATACATGGACCTATTAGTGGAGAATGTTGGAATAGGCCCATTACATCTGTATTGGGCTGAAGTATAAGCCCAAACTCTTTAGTGACCCGGCCCAAGGACCTAGGTGCACCATCTGACCTAGGGTGTGTTATATCCGCCGCACTATATATATTATATGTTACTGTTTGTGCAGATATCTTCTCATTCTAGTGTGTGTGAGTTGTGTGTCTCTCTCTCTCTTCGCCACTGAAAACCCTAAACGGTTACAGATCTGTTCTTGGTGTGATTCCAGATCTGTGTGTCTTTCCTTCTTCTTCTCTTACAATCCCTGAGTGTGGAATTCACTATCTTAGTGTATTCCTGTAATCTGTGGGTTGTGCGTGAGTGCCAGAGAGGGTCAGGGGTCCTAGGGTTTGGGTGAGACGGTTTTCGGTGATAGTTCTCCATCTCCGGTGGTCTGTGGAGGTTCCTCGGTTGCAGACGGTTGAGCAACGGTCGAGAAAGGTTCCTGAGCCATTTCTTCTTTGTTTGCTATAAGAGAGCTCGAGTCTCAGAGTTGAAACCGGTGGAGTAAGATGTTAGGCGGCAAGATCTGAACTCTACCCTTAGCAATGACCAAAAGCAACTGAACAAGTCTTTGAATGGTTTCTTAATTTCAACTGCATGCGGCGGCTGCTGTTTCCCTTCAAATATAATTCATCACTGCACGTATCAATATCTGTTAGAGCAGCCGAGGTTTTAGTATTTATCCTTTAAAATGAATAGAAATAAGATGTAGAGGGGGGAAATATTTATTGTCATTCAATTGCTATCAAATTAAGTCTCAAGGTTTTTTTTCCGACACTTTTGATCCCACAGTTTATATTTCAACACTTTTGGTCCCCAAAACTAATGGATACTTAGCATCCGTTATGCATCCATTTTGGAGCCAAACTAGTACTTATTTTGTTGATCTTGGTTGCACCGCCTAATTAAGGGTAAAAAATATAGGGAATGTAGTGAAAATTTTAATCTAAAATAAGTATCATTTTGGCTCCAAAGTAGGTACTTAACAGATGTTAAATATAGTCCGTTAGTTTTTGGGACCAAACGTGTTGAAATATAAACTGTGGGACCAAAAGTGTTGAAATATAAACTGTGGAACCAAAATTGTCGAAAAAATTCACTTGGAACCAAAATTGTAGATTTTGGGACTAAAAGTATTTGGACTCTATTCTTACAGAATCAAAAGTGTAATTCAGTATATTATAATAAAAAAAATTATTCATACAAATATATATGATGAACATCCAATGTATAAATTTAATATTTTTACAACAAAATATCGATCATACATGAATTCGAGAAAATTAATTAATTATCCAATATTTAAAATTATTAACGATTAAGGCACTTAATTTAATCAGTCGTTTTAAGATAAGTCATATGAATAAAAAATGATAAAAAAAACTATGATTGTATATCATAAAATCTAATCATTCGTAAATACAAATACATACACACACACATATTATTTTTAAAAATAAATATATCTAATAACTATACTATATAATATTAGCTAATCTCAATGATCATCTTGATCGAGGTTGAGAATGTGCCACGATCTGAAGATTCAAATTCAAAGGAATAACGGCTACTTTCAGATTGAAGCTCTATTAAAGGTGAAAACTCTACATTTTGAAGAGAAACTTCAGAAGAGAGGGAACTCTGAAGAGCATAAAAGAAAAGTTGAAATAGTGTCTAGAGAAAGATGCGGAGAAGACCTTCACATATCCAGAACTCTGTTTGAGTTATGAGACAATTGTTGTTGTTCAGTAGATATATAAAATTTAAAATGATTTGGTAGTATAATTTTGGGAGATCTGAAACACCCAATTATTGTATTGATAGCCCCTAAACACTTCAGTGGGAAACTGTATGTTGAAGAGTCAATCTCCAATAATAACAATGGAAATTGAGCGCGGTGAATGTTAACTACCTTGCAAGTTGCAACAATAGCACCTAAACCCTCAGTTGGAAATTGTGCATGAGTTGTCGAGTATCTTCAACAATAGCACCTAAGCCCTCAGTGCATGTAAGCAACTGACCTAGTTGTGCAATTCGAGTTGTAACTGTTGAACTCCAAAAGCATAGTGATTACCTTCCGGTTTCTGAAAGATAGATGACCTAGAGTCAATTTAAGACTCAAACCTCTATATATCTTATATCATTTACAATTTTTCTTAGTTGCTTTATTATTCAGTTATTTGTTGTGATTGATTGCTCAAATTTATCCGAGTATTTATCAGTTCATATCTTATATTTTCTTACAATTGAGCAAAATCGGTTGAATAAAAAACTCAGCTGGGAAGTTAGTACGTGGAAAACCAACTAAAACTTTTTTCTTCAGTTGAAAAAGTGCTTTTAACACTTTCATAAACATTGATATTTTGACTAAGTGATTAGACCGTGATTATTCACCCCAGGGACGGACCTAGGGGGGGCTGGTGGGGGCACCCGCCCCCCCTCAAATTTTGTCCAAATTTTTTTTATATATGTATATACAATTTATAATATAAATTTAATTTTATTTCTATTGTAAAATTATTTTTCGCCCCCCCAAAATTAAGATTTTTACATTTTGCCCCCCCAGGTTAGAATTCCTGCGTCCGTCTCTGATTCACCCCCTCTAATACCTATTTTACGCTTTTGGACCAACATAAACGGACAAATAAGTAATCATAATCTTCTCAAATAATTAATAAGGTAAGAAAAGGAATATTAGTTTTTCTTTTCTATAGCATATTTTCTTTCTATATTATTCCAAATTTAGAAATCATAGCGTGCTTTCTTATAGTATGTGTGTGTATGCCTATTTATTTTTCTTCATAATTTTTTTTGTACCATACAACATATGGAATTATTTTCTAAAATAATATCTCGCTCTTAAGAGAAAACTAAAAAAAATGTTGCTTTAAAATAACTGAGGAAATAAATCTAATAAAAATATTCGGATAATTAGATTGTGACTTTCTTATTTCAAAAAACTGATTAATTTTGCCATATAACTATTCATAGCCCCTCTTTTTTCAAAACATAAATATTAATCTGATTAGACTTTTCTATCTATTAAACCTCAACATCTCTGAGCTTGGATTCTTCCTTATAAATTCCTCGGTTTTGAAAATTGATCTGCACAAACAATTGAAAATTTTGTAATAGTACATTATTTAATTGTATCTAATATATATACACATATATGTGTGCGCGCACACTTAGGGGTAAGCATTCAGTCTATTCGGTGTATTTCGATTCAAAAATTATAAAACCGAATAGACCGAATTGGGAAATATTTAGGACCGAACCGAACCGAATTAAGCGGAGGACCGAATTGGACCGAACTGAATTTGTTCGGTTCGGTCCGGTCTAATTTTTCTATTTTTTTATATTTTGAATAGCTTGACTAAGTGCACACTCATGAATGAAAAGTAGTACATGCATGGACAAAAAAAACATTAAGCCAAAGAAAGAAAAACACTCATAAAGATAATGATTTCATTAATTTTGAGAACTAAAACGTATTTATAGAGTTAGTTAAAATATTTAGCCTCCAGAGATAAATATTTGAATTTTAAAATTTGAAATCATATTTAACAGTTTTTTTAAAATTTGAATTCGTATTTAACATTAATCAAATTTAAAATGAGTTAACAATCTTTTAAAATGTTGGCCAAGCACTCGAGCCAAACTTTTTAGAAATTGATAGTAACGAAAAGGGAAAGGTAAAAAAAAAACCCCCGAACTATATATCGAATTCTACTTAGACATACGAACTATTTTTTGGCCCAAAAATACACCTAAACTATTTAAAAAGAACAATTGACCCATTAAACTATTAAAAAAGAACAAATTGACACTTGAAGTTAACACCTTTAGTTTTTTCCATTAATTAAAATATATCAAGCTCAATTCTATCACTTATAAATTCCAATCGAACAAATTGAAACACGGTCATACAGCCCACACTATGGAGTTTCAAACCCCTCTTTTAATTTCAAAATCCAACATCGAATTGATATCGAGATTTAAAATTTAATTCGTAATACAAACCCTCGTCATCGATATTTTCCCGTGTAATTATTCTATCATTTAACACCCTAATTGACAAATTGAGAGTATAATTAGAAAGCCCATGACGAGGGCTTTCTAACCACACCACAATACATGGTATGAACATTTTATTTAACGGAAAAAGTTAACGGTATTAAACGAAAAATATGAATTTAATATATTTTGAATAGTTGAGGAGGCCAATTGCACTTTTTAAATAATTTAAGTGTGTATTTGAACCAAAAATAATTCGTACATCTAGATAGTATTGGGCATATAGTTCGAATATTTTTTTTGGCCCTTTGCCCTAATTAAAATTGAATTTTCAATTGACTATTGGACAATTAATTGCCACAGTTCTATGGCAGTTGCTGGGCCACAATTTTTTTTTAATAGTTGGGTGTGCATGTGCATGGTTTTTCGGCGGGCCTTTTAGGCAGGATTGTAGTTAATTTGCAACAATGTTAAACTTTGTTGTTAGACCATGATTATCGGTCCAATTTTGGTCGACCACCCAAAAAAAAATAAAAAAAAAATTGAAATGTTGCACCACAACCGTTCGACCATGGGAGACCAAACAACCAGCTGATCTCCCATTTTGTATTTTTTAATTTTTTTTATTGTATTATTAAAAAGAAATATACTCACTATATTTAAATTTTATTTGGACACTTATCTCCATTCTATTGGATGTGTAAATTTTATTTGGATAAATAGATATAATGCATATATTTTTTAATAATACATTAAAAAAATTAAAAAAAATATCAAAATTCGTATTTTTCATTCTCTATAAATAGAGACCACTTTTGCTATATTTCACCCAACTCACAAATTTCTCAATATCTTAATCTATTTTATAAAAGTTTGGTATTTTGTGTTGTTATAATTTTCAATAATAATTATTATTTATTTTAATTCTAATTAGTTATATTATATTTATTAATAAAAAAATAATATATAATTTTGCCCGTTGGGTGTTTGGGGTGGTTGCTGATAAACTATCAAATTGTATGTGGTTGTGTTGGGTAAAATATTGATGATGTGGGAGAGAGATAAATTAATTAAATATTATGGTTATTTGCCCGTTTGAGGTGTTTACCCGGTTGCTGATAATGGTAGTCTTATAGTATATTAAATGCGTTGCTATATACATCACTAAATTTTCAATATACACCATTATAATATTTAATTAAAAATAAATAACTGATAAATTAATTAAATACCCTTTTAAATTTATATAATATATAATAATAACGACGCGTCCGGAAATAGAAATTTAGTGTTTTTCCACCTATTTGCACCTTCTAAAAATGGAAAAATATTATTTTATATTACCCATTTATTTAGTTTCCGTTTAAAATATTGAAAATTAGTATATTCCAAATATATATATATATATATATATATATTCATAAATACTAGATTGCACACAACTAATCATGAGGACTACAATTAGGGGGATACATGTATACATAATTATATTTATATATATAATGTTTATACATCAAAAGACCATAATTACATTAACAAACTTTTTTTTTCAATTCTTAAGATATATGTAATTAGTTATGGTAATATGTACAATTTTTTTTATGTGTGTGTGTAAAACAATATCGATCTATCAATCTATTTAAAAAAATTAATTACATAAAGTTGTGAATATTATTTTTTTAATAGTATTAATAGATTGAATTTCAAACAAGTTTGAAAATATGCATGTTTAAGTTTTTTGTTTTTTATTTTAAAAAACTCAATTTCTCTTTAAATATGACAATCTTAAGATTGTCATTGTATATATTCTTTGCAAGGTTTTAGAGGTTTTTGTTAATGGCACGACAAATATGCCGCAGATAGTCTCTGGATTATTAACTTATTTTATTTTGTGACTTTTATATTTTTGTTTAAAGTATCTTGATACCACTTATAATTTAATTAAATTTATTTTGAAAATCGTATAAATAATATTATTGTATAATTCACACACACACACGTACGGTATGTGTGTGTGTGTGTATATGTGTCAATAAATATATCGAATTACTGGCCCATTAAGTTATTCATATTACTCTCAATACTAACCTAGCTTCAATGAGGTCATTCGTTACATTGAAGTTGATTGAACATTTCAACGAGAATAATTAAGTAAAGATATGGAAAGTGTTGAAGAAAGCAATATCAATAAACACAATGCAATAACGATTATTTTCAAATTCATCGCTTATAATAATCTTGAGAAAATAAAAAAGTGGTTCATACTTTATAGCACACAGCAGAGACATATATGAATTTGAACATTATTAATTGATAGTATTAGCAATAATTAAAAGCAATTGAACAAAGGTGTAGGCCTTTCCAGTGTAATCTTTCAAGAGAAGTGGCTCGTTCTTACCAAATTTATTACTACAGCCCTGAATTTTAGTTAGAGACGTCGATGCATCCATTCGTACAACGCCCATATCACCATTTTCTATAAACGATCTGCAACTACCCAATTGAAACATTGCATCACGAAAATTAGCGATGCATGCATTGATTATTTCTTTGTTGTCATGATTCTCTACTTTTCTTGCCACAATCATGCAGCCTTGCGCTGCTGATTGTGCATTTTCGGCTGCAATTTCAGCTAGCCCGAGAGAGAGAGAGAGAGAGAGAGAGAGAGAGAGAGAGAGAGAGAGAGAGAGAGAGAGAGAGAGAGAGAGAGAGAGAGAGAGAGAGAGAGAGGTTGTAGAAGCCAATTAACTAAAATTGTTGCAATTAATTTGCATAAATCAAATTCAATTAATGTACACAAAATTATGTATCCGCACCTTTTGATCGGGGATCGGATGTCAAAACTTGTTTGCACAAAGAAGGATTGTTTGATTTGGAGCATAAATCGCTTATCAAATCAGCTTCACATGCACTCACAAATAATGCTACTGAAACAAATATTGTGACAAACCAATACATGCTTCCCCCTAGTGTATATTGCTCGTTTTCTTTAATTTCTTCATTTTGGGTTTATTAACTCTCTGTGTTTTGGTTTGGTTTTAACTAGCTAGTCCTTTTATGAGAGAGAGAGAGAGAGAGAGAGAGAGAGAGAGAGAGAGAGAGAGAGAGAGAGAGAGAGAGAGAGAGAGATTAATGTACCGAAATTATGTAGAGATTACATTCAATTATTGCAATTATTGTGATTTGCCATATAAAAGGGGGTCAAATTTGAAATTTTAGGCAAACTGAATTGTTGGAGATTTGTGTTCAATTTATAGAGTAGAAATACTCTAATCCTAACTTTGTGTGCCAACCGTGTGCTAATATTAAAATTATATATTGTTAATAATGTTTTTTATAAAAATAAAATTTATTATATTATCACTAATTATTGTTAATATTTATTGCTAAAAATTCAAATTTAAAAAAATTATATACCTTAAGTTTGGAATAATCAACCCCCAAAATCAATTATATTAACTAAAAAATTGAAAATTAAATATGAAAAAATAATTATAAACCCTAATTGAGTGGAATAAACCCTAAATGAAATTGTAAAATTATGCTAAACCTAAAGAAATTAAAATGAAAGAAAAAGTAATAATTTTGAGTTTTGATACACGATTGACACACACGAGTTAGGACTAGAGGATCTCAAGTGCAATTTATAGTGTATCTTTAATTAATTTTTTTCATTAAGATAAGTGATCAGTGTATCCTTTGATAATGAACAGATAAAGAAGATGTCCTAGGAAAAATTATTGTGATTTGCAATTAAAAAAGGGTCGAAATATAGGCAAACTGAATTGTTGGATTGCAATAATTAATTCTCTTAAGTAAATTAATGCTCTCTGATCTTGTATTGAGCAATGTTTTTAAAACCGGATCGGACATTGAACCGGTAAATTTACTGGGTTATCGGGTTACTGGTTCAACCGGCCGAACCGTTCTGAAAAAACCAGATAACCCGGTATAATATATATATATATATATATATATATATATAATAATAATAATAAAATTATATAAATTAGTATCATGATAAATGTATTAAATAAGTTTAAAAATACACAATTTATATCAATGCAAAGAAATAAAATGTTTAATTTATTGATAGTTATTGCATAAGTTAAGTAGTTAAAAGTATAAATTTATAAAAATAAATATTGAACATCAAATACTAGATTTTTAGAAAATATATAATTAAATGTTAAATAATTAATTATTGGTTTTAATTACAAACAATACTACACGATAACAATAAAAAATATTACTAATCATTATTTCAAATCCACTACTTTAGATATTAGATCTTCTCTTCATTAATATAAATTAGATATTATTAAATATTAATTTTAATTATATGGTAAATATTGATTTTAATTAAAATGAAGACTAGTTATTTTAAATTTGTGCATATATATGTTATTATATTCAAATAATAACATAAGATTGTGTTGGTCTAGTTGGTTGAGCACATTGTATAATATTATATAATTTTTGGAGATCTTGGATTCGAATCCTTTCAGTCACATGTTGAAGGAATTGAATTAAATTTACAGAATTACAAAAAAAAAATAATAATAATTGGATTACAAAAAAAAAATAATAATAATAATTGGACCAGTTCAGAACCGGTTTTTGACCGGGTCGCACTGGGTCAAGTCTGACCCGGAATACACATACAACCAGACCGGACTAATGACTGGTTCGCGGTTAAACCGATCGAACCGGTCGGTCTGGTCCGATTTTCAAAACACTGGTATTGAGGGGACCGATCAATTAATTCTACGGAAAATACAAAAAAAAACTTAATTATGATTATATAATCAATTAAAACATATTCTTTTTAATGTTACACTTTATATAATGCTTGTACAAACACTTTAATATGTGAATTTTAGTGCAAGATTTTACTTTTTATATACAAAGATGATTTCACAATTGAAAATTTATAATTTCATAACTGAAAATTTAAGATTAGAATTCTATTAATATTTTAAAAAATCTAAATATACTGCATCACTGTGCCTACAAGTAATAGCTAAAGATATCTTTAAAAAAATGCTTTATAAAATATACGACCTTGTTTGTGTTCAATATCAGAATGAAGCAGCGAAGCTCACAGCACAACTATCTCTTTTCACTGCATGCATGCGTACGTGGCAGCATGGACCACTTCTCAATCAATCGCCACCGTTGATAGAGATGCTCTCGGATCCTTCACTACAGCCATTGATCTATCTTTCATTTCCCGCTCATTAGCTGTAATATAAATAGAATAAAACACACTTTGTTTGATCGTAACTTTCTAATTCGAACATTTCATGATCTGAATGAAAAGAGATTTTCTTCGATATGAATCGATCACAATTTTATCAGTTTGTTTTTATTTTCAACATCAATTTTCGGTATTTCCACTTCAATTTATAAGGTGTATTGGTTTTTGAAAAAAATATAATGATTTTATTATGATGAATAATTTAATGTTAGAATTATAGATTTGAAAAATGAAAATATATTTGTTTGATTATATTTTCAATTTAAAATGTGTGATTGATGTGAAAAGATAAATATTTATGTGGTTATAATGAATTGATGAATATTTAATTAATGGATCTCACTATAATGATGTGTATATATAGGAGTGTAAAAAGTGAAAACTAAATTTGAAAATGAGTAAAACAAACGTTTTTTGAATAGTAAAGAGTGAGAAATTTTCATTTGGAAATGAAAATAAATAAGGCCTAAATTATCCAAAAAAAGTTTTAAAATAAATTTAACCAAATAGACTCCCTTTACATAAGGTTGTAAATGAGCATCGCCGCTCGCGAACTATTCGGAACTCAACTCGAAAAAAAAAACTCATTTGAAATTTATTTATTTTCTAAACGAATCGAGCTCAATAAAATTAACTCTAACATAGTAGTATTCGACTCGGTCGATTCGTGAACATGTTCGATATCGAGCTTAATCGAACATGTTCACGAGCATGTTCATGAATATTATAAATATTTCAAATAGATAAATTATATAAGCTCTTTTTTCGAACTCAAGCTCGAGCTCGAATATGTAAATTAAGCGAGCATTTTTTTATCATTCAAGCTCATGATTAGTAAATTTTCGAGTATTTCACGAGTCGAGTTCGAGCCGAATTCGAACATGACAAATATTTGTTGAGCCGAGTTTGAACAAGAGAAAAAAATTCGAATCGAGCTCAAGCTTAAATATCCCTTAACGAATCGAGCTCAAATATTAGGGTATTCAGTTCGATTCGGTTCGTTTACGACCCTGTCTCTGGTCTAGGTTCAAATTCTCTAGCTCACTCGTACGTGCAAAAGAAAGCAACCCATGGTTCACACAATCACACGTGCGAAGACCACTGTCTAGTTTACCGCCTTTTATTTATAGCGGGTTCATTACTCTTGCCAAATTGAAAATTTTTGGGATTTATCAAAACCCTTGCTCACGACTACATCCCAAGGTGAGTTTCTCCATTCCTTCATGTCTCGTTTTTTTTTGTTCATAAATTTATAATAACTAGATGTACGTTATTACGATATATAAAGTTATATCTGTATAGGATTTTTTCCCCCTTCGTTTTCTCGCCTTTTTTGTTGTTGTTGTTGTTGTAAGATCGTAGCTGTTTTCCAGGTTAGTATTGAAGTCTTCCTTTGTTCGAAGCTCGTAATCTTAGTCGAATCGAATATGAGGTGAGTAATTGATGCATTTTTGTATCCTTTTGAATTTCGAAATTGGAAGTCATTTTTGCTAATAAACCCTAGACTGGTATTTTTTCCCATTATTTTTGTATTGAATCATTTTCTATTTAATCGATTCAAACCAGAATTAGTTCGAATTGGTTTGAGTTCAAAAGGTTTACGGTTACTGGATGATCGTGGGTTACTCTTGCTCACTTTTTTATTTAAATTATAATTTCTGAAAGGTGAATGGATCTTGTATTGATGTTATGTATACATGTGTGTGGATGTGTTTTAGCATCAGTTCATTTTGTTTGAAGTTACTGACGTTTCTCGCTTTGCTGTTGTACAGTCGGCCTATGGATGAGGATAAGGATACTCCTGTAAGACATTGAGCTTCTTTGTCTTTTTTTTATTCCCGTTATTGCACTTTCTGATTCCTCGATACACATCATATGTTATTGTTACGGCATCTGTTGTTATAGCGGTGGCTAGTTGGTGTTACTTTCTTTACATGTATGTGTGTTACCATCCTTCATATTGAAAAAACTAGCTGCAATTTTTTTTTTTTTTTACATAAGCTGCAAATTTCTTTTACACAAATGAAGACACTGGCATCAAAAGTGTGCTGAGTTGCTTTGTTTCTTTTGATTCAATTAGCCACAAAATCCTCAACACCTCATATATGCATGTGCATTTCCAACATCAAATGAAAACTGAATGCATGAATTCCTGTTGTTGAAGCTGAGTGATTTGTTCTCTCACTATTTTTCGTTTCTTGGGATCATATACTCTTATAAAGTAATTAACTGAGCATCCAAGGTTCATCTGACATAATCTTTTTACAGGCGAAAAATGAGGAAGAGGAGTTCAACACGGGCCCACTTTCTGTTTTGATGTTGAGTGTAAAAAACAACACACAGGTAATTGTTGTTGTTTCCTGTTACTTCCAAGTTTTCAGTTTTTTTTCCTCGATACCATTATTATTGTTGGAATTTCGCTTCAGTGGACCGTGCAGAACAGGGGCTGGGTTCAACTTTTATATATTTGTAGAGTTGCTGCTTTTTATATGCTTCTTAATCTTATTTGAATGATCATATATTGTCTACTAGGTGCTCATCAACTGTCGTAACAACAAAAAACTTTTGGGCCATGTTAGGGCTTTTGACCGCCACTGCAACATGGTGCTGGAAAATGTACGAGAGATGTGGACTGAGGTTTGTTTATGTTTGGAAGGAATATTTCCCATCAGAATTCTGAATATCATATTGGGTTTGCTTATCTTTTATATTGTGTAAGTTTGCAACAGTAGTAGGTTTTTACTAGTGACTTAATCTACTTTCCAATCCATGGATAGGTCCCCAAGACTGGGAAAGGCAAGAAGAAAGCTCTTCCAGTTAATAAGGATCGTTTTATTAGTAAGATGTTTCTTCGTGGAGATTCTGTGATCATTGTCCTCAGAAATCCTAAGTAACAGGTATTGCCATTACATGAGTTCCAGGCAATGTCTTTCATATGATGCATGCTTGATCTCATATCATGTTCACTGGATGGTTCCGTTTTGATGCATAATGTGTTTTCTATTATAGATCCTCTAAGCTGCCACTTGATATTTGTTTTCTGTTGGTCTACTACACCCCTATCTAGCAGTTATCAATGTTTAAGGCTTCCTTTTTATGTTGGTTTGCAGTTATCAAGTCATGTTATATTTGGTAATATAGAAATAAAGTAAATATGATGCTATATGTGGGATAGAGTTGCCTTTAAATTCCTTCAATGATTATTGCTTCAATATTCAAAGCTGCTTGATCCAATTTTAAGTTTTTGCAACAAAAACTTGTATGCTTTTGCATTTTTATTTTAGTACCACCCTAAATTTCTGCAATTTATGCAGGTATATTACTTGGAGACGAAGGTGTGCATGCACATCTCCAGCCTTCATTAGATTTTGACGATGCAATGGTTTTGTTATTTTGCAAGCGATCGTTCTTTATGCCTCATTATGCATTTGTAGTTATCAGACTCAAAACTTCTCAAGAAATATATAATGTAGAGAGAATGCTATGTGAAACGTAATGCTATCTTACAATTTGGATTGGAGCTTCTTCTTGTTTGATTTTTCGAACATTATATGGTGTCGGTGAGTTTGTGTACACGAGCTGTTGTGAGCTGTGCATGTGCTATGCAGCAGAGGATTAAGGGACACGTATCGTGGCTAATCCAAATTATTATGAATCAATTGAGAAGCTGTAACAACTTTCTACTTGAGAGTAATGCGCTTATTTATGCAAAAATTATGGAGATATTTTTATGTAAAAGGAGGAAAATACGTCTACAGAAGATTTCACAAAGTAGGAAAAAAAAACAACAAACATAGTAATTTCACAGAATAACCTCTAGGCACTAGCTAACATGCCGATCGATATCTACCCCCAAGATTTCAGCACCAGGGGTGAAGAATAATCATCCATGGCTAAAAAGCGACTCATAGTTTTGTAAGTTTATTATGCAGAGGTGGCATCATCTTGTTTGTGGTCGCCAAAGATTCGTTGCCTGAAGTCGGAGACCATCATCGGAAGACCTTTACGGAGTGCTACCTTAGGCTCCCAACCCAACAGATCCTTCGCCTTGGTTATGTCGGGCTTCCTCTTGTGTGGATCATCTTCTGTGTTCGGCCTGAATTCTATCTTAGCATTTGGATCGATGGTTTCTTGCACCACCTGCACCATCACAACGAATCAATTCAATCCCTCTTCTATCAGTTATTACGAGAACTAAAACAAGATCCAGCAGACCATACCTGAGCAAGTTCGAGCATGGTAAACTCGCCCGGATTACCAAGATTGAAAGGCCCAACATGCTCCCCTTCCATCAACCGCATCAGTCCCTCAACCTTGCAAACATAAGATAGTATCCGTTTGATTAGATAAATGTTTAGATTGTCCCACATCCAAGACCCTTAGCTTATTCAATGTGGCAAACATCTACTCAAAAATCATCCTTAAATATTTAGGCAGCCTCTTGCAAGAGTTATTACATAAAGAAGACAACATGATCTAGTCTATCATATAAAGCTACAAATATTCTGTTAGAAGTGAATAGTAGGTTGAGGTGAGGTCTAGTGTGCAAACAAAGTATGATTTTCAGTGACAAAAGGCAAAAGCCAACTCAAGTACAACCTGGTACATTAGTCCAAGAATATGAACACAAAACAAGATTCCATCATCCACATTAATTACATTAAAATTTATAATTCAAATTGCCTTTGCTAGAATAACGCCCAACGAACGCATAAAATAATTTGGAACAAGAAGACAGAATATAAATTATGAATATATACAGTAGGAAAATGCTTACCAGATCAGAAACAAACTGAAAACTTCTTGTCTGCTTCCCGTCACCATAAACGGTCAAAGGCTCCTTCCTCAAAGCCTGCCACCAACAACCACGATTATGTAAAACGATAAAAAAAAATAAAAAATCTCTTCATATATATCAATCACAAATTTACCTGAGCAACAAAGTTGCTGACAACACGGCCATCATCGATGCACATACGAGGACCATATGTGTTGAAGATCCTAGCAATCCTAACCTGCGCGTTTTTCGTTCATGGAAAAACACGTTATTTCGCATTAGGACAACATTAACAATCAAATCATGAGTTGTAGCAAGCACAAAACATGTGCACGACTAAAATTAAGTGCTAATCACGTGTACCAATGAGCTAAATAACGCAAAACAAAAAATGATAAAGAAAACAAATATTGTCATTTTCTATGCAATTATTATCACAACATTGTCCATTTCTATGCGATTATGATGTCATTATATTATTATATTTCTGGTAGGGTTTAATAAAAACAGTTCCATTAATGGAAAAAAGAGAAAATTAAATTCACCTCAACGCCGGCGCCTCTGTGATAGTCCATGGTCAACGTTTCAGCAGTTCGCTTCCCCTCGTCGTAGCAGCTTCGGACACCTGTCCACATCAACATAACAATTTTTATTATTATTTATTATTTCGGTCATAAACAGACAACAAACGTTGTCAGCTCCAACAAACTGCTGAGATTTACGTTACAAGAATAAAGAATTCCCCAAATATATCAAATGACCCATCTGCCCTCCGGCATCCCACGTTTTAATTAAAAGCATAGGGTTAACTTTAAGCAAACAAACCCCGTCCCACCACCACCCACCGCCACCAACCGCCGCGAAACAGCGGTAGTGGTGTGGGAAAAAAATAAAAATAAATAAATCAGCGGGGCCCATGTGCTCGCCAGATATTTATATCAATTAAAAATAGTAAAAATAGATCGCGTCGAGTCAAAGAGGACGAACTCAAACCCACTAACGACTCACACGTGGCGTGACAATTGCAAAATCCTCGACGTACACGTTAGCCAAGACCCCAGCCCCGCGCTAACGTGCACCTCCCGACCAAACCCCGGCCGCCTCAACTTACGCGACAATTCTTACAGCGAAAATATAATTTAAAAAGAAGAAAAATGTTTTAAAAAAGGAGCAAATTAGGAATTGTAATAACACACCGATTGGATTAACGTTGCCCCAGTAGGTTTCAACTTGGGGGTGTTGCAATGGATCACCGTACACCTCACTGGTGCTCGTTAGCAAAAACCGCGCACCGACTCTCTTCGCCAGTCCCAGCATGTTCAACGTCCCCACCACATTCGTCTTGTGCGAATCCCAAATTAAGGATCCATACAAATTTCACCCAAAACAAATATATATATATATATATATATAGCATTAAAATATAGACACGAAATAAATTTTAGAGGTAAAAAAAAAAAGGATATGATTGTCTTAACGGGGTTGTGCTTGTAATGAACGGGGGAAGCGGGGCAGGCGAGATGATAGATCTGGTCAACTTCCAAGAGGAGGGGCTCGACGACGTCGTGTCGAATTAGTTCGAATCTAGGATTTCCGAAATGGTGCACGACGTTCTCCTTTCTGCCGGTGAAGAAATTATCTACTACAATCACACTGTCTCCCCTCGCGATCAGGCGATCCACTAGATGGCTGCCAACGAAGCCGGCCCCACCGGTGACGACGATTCGCAGCCCCTTGCGCTTCAATCCCAGCGGGATTTTCCCCACCGAGTTGATGCCGAACCCAGTGGCGAGGTGCCCGTTTTGGTACATGGATCGGTGCGGCTGTGACTGAGTCAACTCGGAGGGGATGCTGTACGGGTCGGGGATCGGCGCCCGGGGGTTCGAGGAAGGGATGGCGGTGAAGAAGAGCGTGGCGATTGCAATGCCGACGAAGACGAATATGAGACGCTGCTCGCGGAGAAGGTAACGAATCGGACGAGTCACGCTGAGCCACGGCTTCGGACGCTTCGGCGAGTAGGCGTCGCTCACCGGTTGCGACTCGTGGCCGCGGAATATCAACTCGGACGCCATTTCTTCTTCTTCTTCTTCTTTTAAATTCAGATCAAGATCAAGCAGTGAGGTGGATGGTTGAGATCGAAAGAGAACGAGTGGGAAATACGGGTGCGATTTCGTGACTCAGTGTGTGAAAATAGAGTGAAGGATTTTCGTCAACCCGCCGGCGCGTGGGGGCGTGGGGTTGAGGACTAGTGGGGGTTCAAGGTGTGAGGGGGGCGCAGTTTAAAAAGGGGTCATTCGGTTTGGTGATATTACGTTATTGCCCTCCAGTTGTAATCTTTTTGCTGAAATTAATAGGCCAGGTGTTTAATAATTGTTCACTGATTTGTAATGAAGAGTTTAAATTATTTGGGCCGAGTTTTATATGGTCGCATGAAAGGCCCATGTTTTATATAACGTGGATTTGATTTTATTTTATTTTTTCTTTTCGAATGTGTTTAGCTCGTACAGGATGTCGATAACTTGTCCTATTTTAACTATGTCAGCTACATTTAATTTTTAATTTCCGAAAATTTTGAGCATATCGAAATCGCTACAAATTAAAATATATAATTATTATTGTACAGTTTCAGAATGGTGTGGGAATTGGTAATTTGGCCAAAAGTGATCCTTATTTTTTAAAATTGTGAGATTTTAGAGAAAATTAATCAGAAATTCTAGTGTTTTTCTATCCAAGTTAATTAGTGATTTATTTCGGTTAACATGTCGTGGGTATAATTTAAATGAGTCGTTCTACATTTTCGATGATGATGATGATGATGATGATTATTATTATTATTATTATTATTTTGAGAAATAAGTTCTCGATAATTGGCAAGTAGTGTGTCGTGGTGAATATTTTCGAGAACTGTATTTTCTTTTGGCTAATGATGTACTACATCTCCTCCTGTGAATTTCTAATATGATATTTTTATTGAAGGTATAGAATTTACAAATAGTCAACTTTTTGAGCATGTACTTCAAGTTTTTTTACCGGATTATTTGTTTAATGAACGTATTTCTGAGAGAGAGAGCATAGAGGTATGTCCTCTACATGTGGCTTAGAAGTAGTTGTGGATGGTTTTGTGATTAAAAGGACGTAATCCGTGAGATCAAACACACATGATTAAAGTTAAGTATTTCGATGGTATAATTGGAAGAAAAGGAAAGAAACAAACTAGTGTATGTACCACCAATGTTTTTAAAATCGGACCCAACATCGAATCGGTCAATTTATTGGATCACTGATTCAACTGGTTGAACAGTTTTGAAAATACGAATAAACCGTTATATGAAATTTATATGTATATATACACAATAAAACATAATAAATTATAGAAACTAGTATCATGATAAATATATTAAATAAGTTTACAAAATACACCAAATTTATATCAATGCAACGAAATAAAGTGTTTAATTAATCAATAGTTATTCCATAAGTTAATTAATTAGTTACAAATATAATATTTATAAAAATAAATATTGACCGTCAAATACTAGATTTTGAGAAAATATATAATTAAATATTAATTTTAATTACAAAGAATACTACACAATAACAATAAAAAAACGTTGCTAATCATTATTTGACAAGCCACTATTTTAGATTTTAGTTCTTCTCTCCATTTATTTTAATTCAAAATATGTTAAATTATATATTGTTAAATATTTATTTTAATTACATGGTAAACAATTATTTTAATTAAAACGTAAATTGTAATTACATGCTCAATCACATGTTGAGGGAATTGAATTAAATTTGGCCAAAACTTTAAAAAAATTGATTCAACTGATTTTGACCGAATGTGACCGATTCGCTTCGGACAAATAGCTGGTTTGTGATTAAACCGGTCGAACTAGTCAGTCCGCTCCGATTTTTAAAACATTGAGTAGATGGTTTATAATCTTAATATATTATTACGTTTTGGTTTTTATTAACTTATGGTTATACCTCAAATTGGTAGTTATAATTACAAACTAGTCTAAATCTACAGTCGAATTACATTGAAAATCGTATCAGAATGTAGATCCCATATTGTTTAGACATTGAAAATATTTAAGTAGTTACGGTGAAAGGCATTATTTATTGTAGTATACATGTCAAATTAAATTAATTAAGAAATAATATATACATTTCTTTGTGGTAATTCAAATGAATTGGGAATTACTTTTTCTCTAATCAGAGTATACATCCATAATTAAGGATGATGGGGAATATTGTCGTAAAATTTATCGTTATTATACTACGTACTAATTAAATTGAGACATCTTAATTTGATGGGAATTATTTACTTCTATAAGTGTCAAGGCTTCTGTTAATAATACCACAAAACCTTTTAAAATAATTATTATATACATACTGTGAGAATGACATAAATCTAACCTATCGACTACCCTAACTAGTACTTAATTAATTTTCAAAATGTCAACATGACCAAATTAAATTAATTAAATAGTGGTGAAATGTCCAAATCTCATTTTATAATATTCATCTTTGATGTATATCAACTCACTAGTCACTACTAAAAAAATACCACCGACATATATGGTATATATATTGGGATAAATATTAGTACTTTGTTTTTTATATATACGCTATTTATACAATTAAATTCAATAATAAATATTATACAGTGTGTTATATATTTAATGTAGCATCTAATTAAAAGACTTGTAAAACACTCCCCTGTAACTTCAAATATTTGTAAATCAACAATGCATTTGGCATTTTATTTTATTGAGTTGGGGAAGGGGATCGGAACGTCTCCCGATTGGATGTTACCAAAAAATAAGTATCTCGCATTTGATATAGTTAAAAGAAACGAAAAAATAATAAAATATAAACACTTATTTACAATTCCCACACTCAATGTATTACCCAACTAATATTGCATCTTAACACCAACCTTAGCACACTTTTTTTGCCACAAATATTTTAATCCATATTTTAATGAAGGTTTAATTTGGAGACAAAAGTAGAAAAGGAAACATCACCTGCTTAACTACATACTAATAAAATAGCAAAAGTAAGCTAATTAGGTGGTATAATTATTTTTCTTAAAATGAACTAATCTCATAATCGCCTCTACCATGTGGAATAATAATAATTAATCATTTTTAACACAGTTAAACAAAATTATGTGTGTTGTATATACTTTAGAATTATTTTTTAAAGATATATTTAGACAATATAGATATTTCGATTTTTTACGAAACTTTATATTTTGGTGGTAATTTATCTTGAGAAAAGGGCATAATAGTCTTTTCAGCGAAAGTTAGTCAATAGACTGAAAGCTACTTAAAGGCAATTTGGTGGAATCTTTGAGTAATTTGAACGCTCACTTTCATGGAAAAAGTCAAAGAATGCCAACCCTTACCCCTGTAAGATAATAATTATTAGTAAAAATATAAAAAATAAACAAATAATCAAAAGACGTTATCTAATCTACTCCTAGTAGGTTATAGGTAATCGCATGTCTATCAGTTTTAAGTGTTGCGATTAAGTATTTAATCTCCTTTTTCGAGTAACATGGATTAGATATATCATATAGTAGTATGTAGTAACACAATTAAGCATAATGAATCATCGTATTACTAAATCGGCATGTAAAAACTAAACGATAATTCTGGATAAAAATCACATCAAATATTTTAAGATATTGGAAGGATTAATATTTGGTAAGAATTAAACACCTTATGGATTGGCACAGTTTTAAGAAACTAAACAAATTCCCTCACAGTTTTAAGAAACTAAAATCTTTATAGTTATTTTCCATCTAAACTCACATATATAATTATTTGGCTAAATTACACTTTGATACCTACATTTTGGGTATTTTTTCAAAAATGAACTACTTTTTCAAAATTAGCAAAACAGTACCCACTTTTTCAAGAAATTTGCAAATCTAACATTCAATCAATTTTACGGCCCGAAAATTATACACAATTGATTATAATTTAATATTTGTTGATTGGATAAATATTTTCTACGTGGTTGAGGAAATATGAATATTAAAATACAATCAATTACGTACGATTTTCGTGTCGTAAAATTGATTAAATCTTAGATTTTCAAAATATTTGAAAAATTGGGTACCATTTTACTAATTTTGAAAAGATGGGTCATTTTTTAAAAAGTACCCAAAATGCAGGTATTAAAGTGTAATTTACCCTAATTATTTTGGTCTTTCTTAAATGTATATAATAAAGTGGGTACCGTAAATTTTAAAAATGGGTACTTTTAATCGTTACCACATAAATATATACATGAGTTATATTAGAATAATTAAAAAAAAAAAAAGATATGAGATGTTATTTTGAAATTGAAGTAGAGCGAATGACACGGTTGCTACTACGAAGCAACTTCTACCTTTTGTTGCAATTAAATAAGTCAATAAATTCCAAAATAGAAAAAGGCATTCATTGCAAAATGTCAAATGTGCAAGTGATTTTGGCTTCTTACATAATTCGTGATAAAAGTAATTAAAAAGGGATTTAGTTTATTACTCTGAGCGATGGACATGTGACTTGTCTTAGTTCAGTACTTTTATTATATATCTTTAGCGAGTATATTTTTGTCGCCACGACCGAGACCTCGTACTTGGTTTGAGCTAATCACAAAAATTATACTATAAATTATCATCATAATTAAATAAATGATATAAACTCTATATACGGATATTTAAAAAATGTATATGTACAGATATGCATAATGGATGAGATAAAGTCATTATTTAATTATTTTAGAGATGCATACACAAGTAATTATAATCGCATAGTTATGAATTCGAATTATATTAAGGATTTAATTTACTTTATTTTTTCTGTGGTTGAGAATACCCTTAACTTAAATAATGATCGTGAGTAGTTAGAAAGTTTGTATACTCTTTTTTTAGATTTTTTTTTAATGTTATAAAAGTAGTTTGATTTAAATAGTTAATTGGGAATTAGCTCGGGGTTTGTTTGGGTTTAGTTTCAGTGTTTTTGTGAAAACAAGCAAGTGAAAAATGGGGATTATTATGTAATGTTACTTTTCTATATATTAATTTTCTAGGCGATATAATGATGCAAATGTCAAACTTTTTTTATTGGTAAAATTATTATTATTATTATTATTATTATTATTATTATTATTATTATTATTATTATTATTATTATTATTATTAGCAGAGTAAAATTATTTGAATGGATTTACAGAGAATCTGCGTGTGATAAAAAAGTATATATTATACTAATAGATATTTATAATAGTATTTTGACATTTCAATTCCAAATCAAAGTATTAACATGAATAATAAAAAAAACACCTCAAAATAATTGATTGTTTGAAGCATTTGGTTATTTGTTTACAGGTTGAGAAGTTAAATTTCAAATCATATCAAGCAAATTTTAATTGCAATAAACTTTAAATTACCAATATCAAATTAATTAGTATTTTACTCTCTTTTATTTTCTGCTTTGAATGGGTATATCACTTGTGAGCTGTCTTTGTTTTTTCATTTATTGAAGTTAAATTTAGAATATATTATCTAGTTGAGAAAATTCAGAAAATCATATCACGATTGTTATATATACTCAACTTGATCGAAACAAGACATTGTCACTATTTTTATTGGAAATTTGGATTCGAATTCGACAAACCGGACTAGGTACGTACAAACTGGTCATCGCATTTTTTTATAAGACTTTAAATCACAAATTGTAAAAAATTATAATAATCAATGTGCTAAGAAAGTGAGGTGTCAAAATCAAGATTAAGAAAAATATCGATGACTTTTTGCCCTTTTGATTTTTATTCTTTATGTTGCTAGTGACTTTCATTTATTTGTCTGCAAATTCCATTATTTGAAGGTTCCACTCCCACTGTTTTTCCCGTTTGGAAATTTTGAAGATAAAGACTAGCTAGATGAGAGGGGATTAACAAATAACAACTACATTATAATATTAAAATATTATAATATAAAAAGGAATTAAAAGTCCAAGACGTTTATTAACTATTGAAAGAGATATTGGCCTCTATTTAATTATTATTATTATCCCCCGAAAATCTCAAAATAAATTGTGCTTGTGGAGGTGATGATCAATCTGATTCGAATTAATAACCTTTTGATTGTGAATATAATTCACGACTTTATTAAAACTACCATTATCAGCAACCGGGCAAACGGCCTCAGTATTTAATTAATTTATCTCCTTTTCACATCAGTAATATTTTATCCAACCCAACCGTATACAATTTGATAGTTTATTAGTAACCACCCCAAACACTCAACCACAACATTATATTTTTTTTCTTTTATTAATAAATATAATATAGTTAATTTGAATTAAAATAAATAATTATTATTATTGAAAATTGTAACAACACAAAATAACAAACTTTTATAAAATAAACAATATGATAAAATACAAAATAAGAACATAAATAACAATAAACTCAACATGAATTGAAAATAAACAAACGGCAATTAAAATAGATGGAAAAATATAAATTTAATTTTGATTGCCGAATTTTTGCCATATATGCTCGATCAAGTCGTCATGAAGAATGGCGTGAGCTTCTCGATTGCGAAGTTGTTACCTAGTTTTCATATAGCTCGACAAGCTTGCAATCATCTCTGTAGAGTAAATGAGATCGTTTTCTTCTTCTTGTTTTTTTACTTTCGTTGATTATTCTGTTTAACTCGAATTTTGATTTTTTTTTTGTTTTTTTTAAACTATTAATAAAAAAAATATGCATTATATCTATCTATCCAAATAAAATTTACATATCCAATAAAATTTAGATATAATGGATATCTAAATGTAATTTTAGAAAAATTATCAATTCAAGTATGGAAAGATAGTTTATCTGTTAATATAGAGCTTTAAAAAAATTATCGATTCAATACTTGAAAGATTTAAAACTATTAATTTAAGTCTTGGAGATTTAACCATGTTAAAATTCCATTCAACAAAAAGATGATGTGTCCGTTAAATATCCATATTATTTTTGTCATGTATTGAATTAAACAAAAATAAATACAAATTTATATTAATTATTTTAATTAAACTAAATAGGGGATTTTATTAAATTCCATCATACAAAAACCATCACTTTCCGCCGTTCGAATCTCATTATTTTGTAATTTGAAATTCATCTATATTTGTTTGATTAATTAAATTTTATTATATTTAAATCGATTATTATGATTTTAATTACATGGTCAACTATTAAATCTTATTGAAACATTGAATAAATTAATTAATGTTAATTTTATTCTCTCAAGATCTCCTTTTAATTACTATTACAAGTAATTATTGTGATAGGAAACCCAAAAAATTTATTACTCAATTCGTCCCGATTATATAGTCTCTTTTCTACTCGTACGTAGATTAAAAATATTTATGAAAATAAGAAATAAAAGCTAAACTTCCAATTTTACTCTTATTTAATGAAAATTAATAAAACTTATATTTTAACTCAACTTTAATGTATTTTTTTAAACAAACAAAATATACAATTAATGATATAAATCAAAACTGTCAATATCTAAAAGTTTAAAAGATTTTATACTATTGAAACTAAAAAAAAACTTCAAAAATCACACGGTCACTCACATTCTACAAAATTTCTATGAAATTAAATTTTAATTTTTTCTAAACTTATGCACCTAAATTTCATCATTTTTCTTAAGAAAAAAAACTATACACCAAAAACCATACATGCATGGAAGACGAATTTTTTTTTTTTTTTAAATTTTCATGAGTTACAAATACAATGAATATCAAAGAATTGATCAAATTCAATTTACATGAAAATTAAGTTAGTCAATTTTAATTAATGTTTCTCTTTTTTTGAAAAAATGACATTTAAGATTTACAACTTTAAAAACTTAAATATTTAAATTTTAAAATTTCCAAAACCTAACAAGGGTATAATTGTACATTCCTATTAAAAATAACACTACTTATAGTAATGAAACTATATATTCGAGACACCTCAAAATAGAAATGATGACTATATAATCGGGATAGAGAGAGTATAATACACATTGAATTTAATTTAATAGAGTTCTCTATTTAATTTAATTAAAGTAATTAATGTGAATTTATGTTTTTTTTTGTTTAATTTAATATATAAGAAAAATGATATGGATATTTAACCGCCACATCACTTTTTATTAGATAGAATTCTAACACCGTTAAATTTTTAAATCTTAAATTAATAATTTTAGATATTTAAAATCTTGCATCAATAGAATCTTTGTCTCAGACGTAATTATTTTTGGGACTTTGGATTGATAATTTTTGTTAATTGTATCAATATCATTACCTTTGTTTTTGCCGTATAACTATATACCGTATAATTTGAAGTGGTCCAACCATAACTTACTAATAAAATAAAATTTAAAGATTTTGTTAAATAGACAGTAACTTAAATTTGCAGGGTATTGTAGTGTACGTTGTAGGGCAGCACGGACACGAAGGGAGAGCGAAAGTGAGATCTGAGTGGGGGCTGTGGGTCCCACGTGGCAGGACTTCGTTTGCACGTCGCAGTGGATCGCAACTCAAGCGACGTTGACTCCTTGCCTTACACGTGGCCTGCTCTTCATTTTTAATTATTTTTGTTTCCGACTTTATTATTGTTCTAACTATTTCGGTTATGAATAATTGATTGGGAGATTTGATTAGCAAACATTGTAATTAGTCAAAATCGGCATCCATAAAGATGCACAGAAATCCTATCGTTTCTCGCCCGTTCCCGCCAGCTTCATCTGGCCCCGTCATTTTCGGGTGTAACATATATTTAATTAGAATGACTTACCCTGAAAATATGTATAATTATTATTTTATTATTATAAATTCTAAGTATGAAAGACTAAAATAAATAGTGTTTTTTCTGTTTGCACTGTAATAATTATTTTTCATACTAAACTCATTTTTCACACTATTTATTTTACTCTTCACATCACATAATGTCTTTTTTACCCTTTTCTCTAAAAAAATCCTTTAATCATTATCCAAAAAAATTAAAAAAAAAATTGAAGATAAGAAAAGAACGATGATTGTCACCTCTACGCCCATCTTCTACCTTCTTTCAATTTCCTACGAGATGTTGATGAAACCAGCACCTTCGTGTCGTGAACATGACTGAATTGCAGAGTATCGGGGTTAGGGATCAAGAGGAAGGAGAAAAATTGAGTCTTGATTTGGGGAATAATTCAGTTCTGAAAATGGAGAATGAAGCAATTGGTAAAGAAGAGAGCTACGGGTCTGATGCAGTCTGAATAGTCAATGGTTAGAGTCAAAAAGAGAAGTGGGCTAGAAGATGTTTTATTTTATTTTTCCAAAGAGTCCCAACTGTAAAGGACCCAAAGTCTTTTTTGTATAGGTTTATGTCATGTTTTGATTTTAACCTATGATTTATGCTTTAGGGTTTTGTTTGTACACCCTTGGACTATAAATAGGGTTTTAAGATACGAAACAAACAAGTAATGAAATAGTCTGTTTCTCCCAACCTCTTCTGTATTTCCTTCATTTCTTCTGATACACTTTCCCCCATTTCTTTAAGTAAAGATTCGATTTTTACTACTACAAAATACCAAAGTTCAACACCTTATTACATATCTACTATATTACTAATAGAGCAACATCAGTCCACTACATTTGGTATCTCAGAGCCACGTTCTGGAGATGGCCGATGGAACCCGATTACGCGAGCTGCAAGAACAACAAAAACAAGTAGACCAAGTGTTAAAGGCAGAGACTTTAAAAAGAGAAGCGACTGAATTGAAGATGTAAGAGCAAATCACCAAAGCTAATGAGGTATTGCTTGATATCTGATCCATTCCCAATAACAACCCTGCCCTTATACTTCAGTAAGTCAGCCACTAGCTCATAATCTGGATATGTATCTCTACTCAGCAGCTTGGAGTTGAGAATATTAGTGATTAGGGGATCTTCTTGATAACTGTTAACCATTTGTTGCATCCAAGCTGGCACTGCTGTTGTGAGACTGTAGCACTCCTCTAGTGGGTGGGGCATTCTTGATAAAGCATCAACAACCTTGTTTTGGGTCTCTTTTTTATACTGAATTTCATAGTTCAATCCCAGAAGTTTAGGGATCCATTTCTGTTGCATAGGTGTGACTATCTTTTGGTCCAACAGGTGTTTGAGAGCCTGTTGGTTTGTCTTAATAATGAACTCGTAACCCTGCATATAATGTCTCCATTTGTGAATAGCCATTAATACTGCCAAAAACTCTCTTTCACAGATAGACAAAGCTTGAATTCTGGGCAGAGTGCCCTGCTCAGGTATGCCAAGGGCCAACACTTCTGCATTAGCACTGCCCTAATACCTTTCCCACTTGCATATGTTTCTAAGGTAAATGGCAAATTAAAATCAGGTAATTCAAATATTACGGTGGTAGCCACAACAATCTTGAGGGCCTCAAATGATTTGGTGGCTTCTTCAGTCCACTGAAAAGCACTTTTTCTTAGTAGTGTAGTGAGTGGTTTACTGAGTACTCCATACCCCTTAACAAACTTCATTTAATAGCCCGTGAGACCCAAAAATCCCCTTAGTTGCTTTAGTGTTGTAGGAACTGGCCATTCGAGCATACAATCTATCTTTGAAGGGTCAGTAGCCACTCCTTCAGAGGTAATTATATGACCAAGATACTAATGAGATTTTTGTTTCACAAAGATATGATCACAAACCAAGCTTTAAATTACCAAATCTCAATTATGCAAGTAAACATACGGAGCATAGGAGACCGGGTCGAACACGGGGAATTAATTGCATAAACGAACCTACAAGTACCATCACATCGAACATTTTCACTAGTCAAACCATTTCTTTTAAGTGAATTGATCTTTGGCAAGGATACAATCATCAAATAGGGGGATCATGCATAAATTCTCCAATTAAACAACACTTGATCACAAATATAGCCCGAGCCCTTTCTCAAGCAATCAAGATATTTTAAATTAAACACAACTCCCCTATCTCTATGGCTCAATTGCAATTTTATCTAAATTAAGCTCATTCAAGTTGATTAACACCAATTTAACACTAATTTCTCAATCTCATGCTAAATTGGGATCATAAACCAAATACCCATGCATAATTAGTTTTCTCAAACCTAATCATACACAAATTTCTATCCTAGGATGGCCAATCTAAGCATAGATTCAAGCATAACATTAGTTTATGATAGAAAATTGAAAAATCAAGCACAAACCCCTATTAGATTCACATATCCAACACCAAATCTCAAAACCCCAGATCCCTAGAGATTTAGCTATCCATAACCAAAATAGAGAAATATATCACATAAAAAAACATAAGAGAGGAGGAGAAAAAACCCAAAAACTGGTATTAAAATTCTTCAAGAAACTCCTTGTTCTTCAATATCCAAAGCTCCCAAGCATAAACATCATTTCTCTCTCTAAAATTGGAAAAATATCAAGTGGAATGCCCCAATTTCGAACTAAGGTTGGTATTTATACAAAGTGGGGGAAAATTGGGGTGAAAATAAAGCAAAATCCGGAAATCTCGAAAATGTGACACAGGGGCGCGACACGGGGCCGGTCGCGCCTCGTGGCTCGCGCCAGGTGGGACGAGGCGCGACCCTGACGACCCCGGGTCGGGGTCGGGTCGCGGCCTGTGGCGCCGGTCTCGCCACGTTGCAGGCTGTGCCCGGCGTCCCGGCTCCGACTCTGTCTCCGTGCTCTCTCGCATGTCTGACTTGGCTCTTCAGTCCTTTCCGATACGCACTTCAACTCTCGGGCCTTGGATTGCTCATTTTTCGACTCTGTTTTCTAAATTAATTGTGTTAGCAACACTTATTATAAAAAGAAGCTAATATTACCCTAAATAACGAATTAACATACTAAAATATGAAAGAAACATAAGTAATAATGCTCAGATTAGGACTAAAATACGAGTATGTCAGATGCTCAATTCTCTCTTGCCCAAAGTGGCATTTACTTTCTTTAGCATAGATCTGGTGTTGCCTCAAAACACTTAGAACCTCCTCCAAATGTTCATCCCATGATCGACTATATACCAGAATATCATAAAAAAAAATACTAGAACTGACTTCCTTAGATAAGGTCTGAATATCTGATTCATTAAGGATTGGAAAGTTAGGGGGGCATTACACAAACCAAAGGGCATTACCAGAAATTCATAATGCCCATTGTGTGTGTTGAAGGCAATTAAATATCTATTTTCAGGTTTCATCAAAATCTGGAAATATCCTGACCTCAGATCAATTTTAGAGAAAAACTTGGCCCCTTGTAACTCATCTAGAAGCTCATCAATTATAGGGATTGGGTAGTCATGCTTCACTGTCAATTCATTTAGATATCTATAGTCTACACACATCCTCCAAGTCTCATCTTTCTTTTTAACAAGCAAAATAGGTGAAACAAAAGGGCTTCTACTATTTTGCACCATTCCATAATCCAACAAGTCCTTAACAATCTTTTCTATTTCATTCTTGTGTTCATGAGAGACTCCGTAGGGGCACTTGTGTTTAGGAATACTACCTGGTTTAATGATGATTTGATGCTCTACCTCTCTATTAGGAGATAGTCCATTTGGCTCCTCAAACACATTCTTATAGTCATTCAATAGGTTCTCCAATTTCTGATTTCGATCATGATTCACTGCTTTTAGCTTTACCATGAATACCTCTCCAACTGGACAATGATAGGTGTGGTGTAGCATCTGGAACAATGTATGTTCAATGATCATATGACAATCCCCTGCTGAGTTCAGAGCTTGAATTTTAGTCCTCTTTCCCAACCAGTTTACAGTAAAAGTCATCATGTCATAATCCAGCTCAATTGGGGTGCATGCCTTAAGCCAATCACCTCCTAATATTAGATCACAACCCTCAGTAGCCAAGATTCTTGGGGAATAGGTAAATTGGTGGTCCTGCATAGACCACTTGAATCCATTCACTCGGTTAGAGCTCACCATCCTATTACCATTGACTACCCTCATCATTAATGGTTTCGCAGGCTCCATATTACAACCCAAGGCCTTAGCTGTAGATTTTCTAATAAAATTAAAGGTACTACCAGAGTTAATGAGAATGTGTAGTTTGTGGTCCCCAACCTGGCCATAGACCCTCATGATAGTGAAGCCCTTTTTCCCTGATATGATATGTTAACTGCCATTTGTATCTTTTCGATTTCACAAGTGAGATCCAATGAGTATATGAGTCCATGCATCATCGTCGGGCGAGTGTGCTGAGCGAGACGCTGAATAAAAAAATTAAGGGTGTTTCTATATACATCACTTTTTTTTAATACACACACTATTAGAAATTAAACTAAAAAATAAATCATTATTGATTTACATGAATATTCTTTTCACTTAAAAATGTATCATTATTGATTCGAATGCTCGAGATCTATTCAGATTCATTTTTCGAACTAGATATCCAAACTTAAAATTTTAGCTTGGATATGTCAAATTCAGATTTCTCGATTTTGGAGACATCATAGCCAGAGAAAGGGGCAGTGTTCATCGGAATTGGAATTTGGTGGGATTAGTTAATAAGGATTAATATAAACTTAGTCAACCCTCTTTCTTCTTGCATGTCTTCAATGGTGACGTGTATTTGAGAGGGAGTGATCGGAGTGCAATTTTACAGTGGTTGGATATTCTCTCTCTTTTTCATTTTACTTGGGTTTAATTAATTATTAAATAAAATGTTAAAAATTGAAAGAAGTGTCGTGTATAAAGAAAATTGTGCATTTTTTTTTCATAAGGGTGGTGTGTATAGTAAATGTGGTGTATATTGAAAAATTAGTGGTGTAAATAGTAACATTCAAAAATTATATCAATTTAATTTATTTTTATGGTTCGCTAATTCTATTTTAGGTTATATTTATTTAAAAAAAATTATAGACACAGTGCACTCACCTGATGCTAACGCGTCAAGCAAGTGCATTGCAAGAGATACCAGGTAAAAAAATTAAATTAATTCAATTTAATTTAATGTTCACTAATTTCATTTTATGATATATATTTGTTTAAAGAAAACTATCAAATGTAGTGCGTGAGCCCATGTCTTAGCGTCGAGTGAGTGCACTGCGCGAGATACCGGATAAAAAAGCTAAAATAATTTGAAAAATTCAATTAATTTAATTTAATTTTAGGATTACTAATTTCATTTTTTGTTATATATTTATTTCAAATAAATAATTATAGAGCATAGTGCACGAGCCTATACTTTAGCATCGGATGAGTGCACTACGCGAGATGTCGAATAAAAAATTATATTAATTAAAAAAAAATTAAATATATATTTGTAAAAAAAGACGAAATTAAAAATTAGAACAAAAACTAAAAAAAAAAAAGGCAAAATGGAGGAGATCACTGAAAATAAAAATAAAAAGGAAAATGTAAAAGGGGGATGACCACCTTCTGGATCAAATATGACTCGTCTAACGTCAAAGACCCGTTAGACGATCTCACATATGAGGCCCCTATTTAATAAATCAAAATTTATGTTTATCTAGGGAGGTGATTGATATGGTGGAATTGAATGGAATAAAATAAGCATTTCTATATTCAATCTCATTTCCATGATTGATATGGTTTTAAATCGGGAAACATCATTCCCGAAGGAATTTGAAACCAACCCTATCCTTAGGAGGATAGATGGGGAGATTTGGGTGAGATTCAATGTAAATCGAACTTTCGATTCACTCGTGGGATCCGGGCGGTCCGGGGGACCACCACGACTCCTCTCTTCTCGAGAATCCATATATCTACTTAAATAGAATATATAATAAAAAATATTTTTAATGATTCCTTGTACGTGGAATCTTTGAAAAAGTAGAAAATCATACCTTAGGACCGTTAGTTATGGCCACCGTTCACCGGGGCTTCGGTCGTCGGCTCTCCTATCATCAAGTCACCAACTTTCTTGACCTTCCAGCACTAGGCAGATGTCAGCCCCCATACATGGTCTTACGACTTAGCTAATGGGACCCTCCAATAAGTCTATTGGAATTGGCTCTGCATCAATGGAATCTTATCACCCACACATAATGAATTGGTGGGTAAAAATAGCTCGACACCAGGATGATAAAAAGCTTAACACCTCTCATTTTTATTACCTTTTCAAGGAATAAAATGAAAAATCAAAAGGTCATCCAATTCAAAACCCCAATTATGACATCCAGAAGCACCGAAGTAATGTCTAAACCCAATGATTAAAAATAGGAATAAAGGGTTTATAAACAAAGAAATACCCTTTTAATTGTTAATTTTCTCGATAGTCTCAATAACTGAATCCGATTAAAGAATCCAAATAGAATTTGAAATAGTTTAATCGGGATAAACGAAAGGGAATAAAGACTACTCAATAAATGAAATTGATCAAAGATATTCCTTTGAGCTATTTAGGTGCGTACTTCACGGTCCTCTCGTACTAGGAAAAGGTTCTCTCAATGCTCTAACGCTTACACTGGATATGGACCGAACTGTCCCACGACGTTCTGAACCCTGCTCATGTACCGCTATAATGAGCGAAGAGCGTCACTCTATCCCCCAGGGGTAGAGAACTCGTCGCTGTCTCGGCTGTGCTACCGGAAGATTTGGGAAAGTCGGAATAGGAGAGCACTCATCTTGGGGTGGGCTTACTACTTAGATGTTTTCAGCAGTTATCCGCTCCGCACTTAGCTACCCAACGTTTACAAGAGCTCACATTGATAGGAAGGTTTGGCACCTCGATGTCGGCTCTTCGCCACCTGGGGTTGTAGTATGTTCCAAGGGTTGGGCTGTTCGCCCATTAAAGTCGTATGTGAGCTGGGTTCAGAATGTCATGAGACAGTTCAGTCCATATTCGGTGTGGGCATTAACAACATCATTGCGGTAAAGATCGTAATGCCAGAGGAATGTACCGCAAGGCATAGAGGGGGAGGTCATAAGCAGGGTTCCTCGAACAATGTGATATCTTACACCGGGTAAATCCTTAACCCCCCTCCTCTTACTAAGACTGAAGAATGTTCTTGTGAATTATGGCCAGTACCGGGTATATAAATAGTGATTTCAAATCTAGAGGTTAATCGTACTCTGGCAACTTTACGTAAGGCAAATAAAAAGGCGCAGATTTTTTTTTTTGAACAATAGATGTCTTTCACATCCAGCTATACCAATGAGTAATCTCTTAATTTTTATTTAAATGACAGTTCTGAAAAAACATACTTCTGCATCAAAAAAGTGCATTCATAAAAATTTTTGGAAAAAGAAAGGCTATTAGGCAGCTACAGGATTGAAAGAATTGGTGCCTTCCTCAAAACAACACAATAGGAGCCTTTGGAATGAAATAAAAAAAACAATCTATTCGAGGGCAACCCCGTTTTCACGGTTTAGGATGCTCCCATTTCGCTCGCCGCCACTACGGGAATCACTTTTGCTTCCCCATTTAAAAAGGAAGGAGAATAACCATTTCATCCACCTTTTATGGGTTTAGCTATTCTTATTGACCCAAAAAAATTATTATATAATATACTTAATACATAATCAAGTTTGTAATGTTATTTTATAATATTTAGAAAAATAAAACGAAAATTCGATCAAATAATTGATTATTATTATTCATAATATTTTTTATATTATTTATTTATTTTCAAAAAATAATTTAAAAATATATGTTAAAATTAAATTTTGATATTTTTATAATTTTGTTAAAGAAATATGAAAGTGATACCAAAAAAAAATGTAACATAAAAATATATTACAATACAAAATAAAATAATTATGTATTTGATATAATTTAATATATTCAAATGAAAACTTGAAATGACAAACTATTTTTCTATGAATTAAAAATATTTTTATTAAGTTATACTAATTATTATATATTTATTAATTAAAAATATTTTATAATAAAGTTTTTCACTAAAACAAATAATTCATAATTTGCTAAAAATTAGAAAAGAAATCACATAGTAAAAAAGAAAAATGAAGTTTAGAAACATAAGAAAAAATTATGGCATGCGTTGATATTTATTAACTACTACGTACAATTTATTCAATTATAAGAAAATTTGAAAGTACGTAAAATATTTATTATATAAAATAAAAAATAATACTTAATTCCATAGACATAACGGTCATAAGAATTATCATTTCATTCTTAAATTCATTGAATTCTTATCTAATTTCATTGTATGATATCAATATCAATGAACTCCTAAGTTGTTAATGTAGTCCCCTAAAAAAGGTCGTTAAAATCAATCCAAAATTGACAGATAAGATTGCAATAAGAAATGACTAAATTGTGCTTTTGTTTATATGGGTCTTTTTCGTTAAGTTTGAGCTGATATGATGTTGTATTATAATCTTATATTTATACTTCACATTATTCGAAGAGGGCAAAAGTTGCCAAAATATGCCTTGAATGGACCTAAATGGTGTTCTATGAGGAGGATATTGAAAACTTGGGCCAATATTCCACATATTAAGATTTATTGATCGCAATATGGGCTTTTGGGCCTAATTTAGATCAAATCATAATGTTACATATTAATGCCCACCCATTTGTCCACACTCGACGGTACATAAGGTGCTTTTGGGGGAAAATAAAATAATAGTTAAATTATTATCGTTATTGAAAATAACTTATTAATTCTTCTTCTTTCAACAGCAAGCGGAATAAGTTTTGTAAGGGAAAAACATTAAAAGTTGAAACTATTAGGATCCATTAAAAGTAATCCATTTTAGGCCCATCGTCAAGTTCATCGTCGAATTTGAAATCAGCTCAGATCCAGAGCTAGAGCACCACTTCCTCAAGAGAGGAGATCAGTTAATGAATATGGGTATTAATATTGGATGCTGATAAAAGGGAGGGGGCCAATGTCAAAACACTACTCAAAAGTACTTTTTTTTTTTTTTTCAGTGACTAACTTGATCGTCAAAACCCGATCAACACCTCTGGTGATCTTCAACTTCACAATTTATTTATTTGTCTATACAGATTGTCGGGGGATTTAATTAACTATGAATTTTGCATCCACAAGTTTCAATTGATTCCAGGGATGGACCTAAGGGGCTGGTGGGGTTACCCCTCAAATTTTTGTCCAATTTTCTTTTTATGTATATATATATATAATTTATTATAAAAATTTAATATTATTTTTTACCACCCCAAAATCAAGATTCTTACATTTTATCACCAAATTTAAAATCCTCGTCCGTCTATGTTTGATTTATCAATCAAACTAGCAAATATTCGAGAAGGGAGAAAAATTAAAGTAGTCAAAGTTGAAATAGCAAATTCTTTTCTAGCCAAGATCCATAACACTTTCTTTTCTATTCAACAAATAGTGTAAAAGTCTCTTATACCCTTACTTTTTGGAATTTTCTCTCTTTTTTTTGTCTTATTTGTTTAGCTTTAAAAAAATAAAAAATGTTGGGACCCATTGAAATTTTTGGGCATGAAATACATCTTGCAACTAATGTTGTGGCAGTTTTTCCTTTTATATTTTTAAAGAAGAATGGCAAACCACATAGCATCTCGTGACATTAATGCTGGGAGAAGGGGTTGAAATTGGTAGTTGGTTAGAATTAAAGAACACACATCTTAAGCAAAAAAAAAAAAAATCACGCCATTGCTAAACTAACATCGAGCTGCCCAAATTTCTTTGAGAAATTGACGTCGAACCCCGTTTGAATTTGTTTGAGGTACGTTTTCGTATTTTTCTCACCGTGAAGTTGTTCGAAATTATCGGGTTTAAATATTTTTTATAAAATTTTAAGTAATTTATACGTAATTTATGATAATTTCATAATAATTGTATTAATAGTTATTGAAGTTGTAAGAAAATATTTTTTGTAATGTTTGAAAGATTATATATGCATCGATGGTTGTAGATTTGCATATTTTGTGGTAGATTAACATGAATTTGTATACTTGGATGATTTTAGAAGATTAGTATAAACGTATAATATTTTTAGAAAATCAGTAATTTCGTGACAATATTGTCACAGTTCAAGCCTTTTCGTGACAATAATTGACACGAGATGACATGAATTCGTGACAATATTGACACGAATTTGGGATCTCGTGATATAATATGCTCTCGAAAATATTTTCACGAATTAAAGCCTTTCGTGAGAATATATTCTCACGAAATTCCTTCTTTTCGTGAGAAGAGTTTAATTTTAATAAATTTTAATTACTGTCACGAAAAGGATTGAATCGTGAGAATTATTGTCACGAGAAGACTTAATCGTGACAATAAGTGTCACGAGAAGACTCAACTGTGACAATAATTGTCACGGCCCGTGACAATTATTGTCACAAAATTATTTATTTTTTAAATAACTTTGATCACTCTTTATTGGTGATTTGCAGATGTCTTGGCAACGTATTGTCGTCCAACATAGTAGTAGATGGGAGAGATCGGAGTATGTAGATGGTAAAGATCAGCTCGTGCACCTCCCATTTGACAATTTATCTCGTGATAAATTGGTAGAAGAAATTCACGATTTTATGGAAACCTCTCCAACAAGTATAAGTCATACACTGAGTTATCTGACGAGACCATTGACGGGGATGACACTAAAAGGACTATTGAAAATGGATGTTGACTTAGCTCGTTTAGTCCAGGAGCAAGATGAGCCCATTGTATACGTTACCGAGAAATCAATTCAGCAAACTCCAACAGTAATGTCGTCAAATGATGATAACGATGACCCAATTGGAGATGATAGTCTTGATGATCTGTCCTACAATGATGATGATGAAGATGACGATGACGATGGTGATGAGGACTATGAAAGTGAAGTTCGTCGTAAGCAAATTGCTGAATTTTGTGAATGGATTCGCGAGCCAGGGCATATCGATGAGTTCGTGAATATTATCCAGCATGGTGGGCCTCATAACTTCTCATCCGAGGATGTTGCTCCTGATGTTGAGGCTCATAATGTAGAGTTTCCTCCCCTTGGACATTGGTCGATTCATGTGGCCCACGTTGATGATGCACTAGCTGTAGTAGAGGATGACCCATGCTTAACTAATACTAATGAACTAGCAGTGGAAAAGACTTTCTTGGAGAAAAAAGATTTGGTGATTGCTATGGGAAAGTGGCATATGCAGCGTCAAGTGGAATATTCGGTGTCACGTTCAAGCAAAAGTCGACTAACAGTTATTTGCAAGCAGAACGAGACTTGCCCTTTTAAATTAGTGGCAAGTGCTAAGAGTGGCTTATGGATAGTGACTAAATTAGAGGATAATCATGCATGTCGGTTGGATCTGACACGTAATGCGCCACGGAAGTTATCATCTCATGTTATTGCTGATTTATTTAAGAAGAGAATTCTAGATGAGGGTTCTGTCCTGAGGCCGAGAGTAATGATCACTGAGCTATTGAGGGAGTATGGCATTGAGATTGAGTATGGTGTTGCATTGCGAGCTAGGAATCTCGTAATAGAGCTGGTTTACGGTTCTCATGATCAGTCGTTCGCTGTATTGCCCGCATATTTGGAGATGTTGAAGAGGTGCAATCCCGACACGGTTTATTATTTAGGGACTGATGGTGATGATCGTTTCATGTATACATTTATTGCTCTGGGAGTTTGTAGAGCGGCATTCAGACTATGTATGCGTCCAGTTATCGTCATTGACGACACTCATTTGAGGGGGAAGACCAAGGATATTCTTTTCATCACTATGACAAAAGACGGTAATGAGCAGTGTTTCCCTTTTGCCACTGGTGTGGGTCCTATTGAGAATGATGCGGCCTGAACATGGTTCTTAGATCGGTTTAAGAGGGCTTTTGGAGATCGTGATGATTTGGTGATAATTTCAGACCAACATGTGAGCATCAAGAATGCTGTTAAGGTAGTGTATCCTGCTGCCATCCATGGACTGTACTATTACCACATAGCGAAGAATCTAGCTCGAGCAGGTCGTCATGTGATTTCCATGTTTCGAAGTGATGCATTTGCATACAGAGAAGAGGAAGCTCTAGGAGGAGAGGGAGCTCTGGGAGGAGAGGGAGCTCTGTGCTGATGGGCTCTAGCCAGCTCTCGATAAGTGGGCTTTTTCCTCTTATTGCGCCGCGCCTCGTATGTCACGCCCATACAATCACCGAGCAAGACACTTCTGTAATATGGAGTGGCCATCTCATGCTCACTCGGCTGTAAATATATGAAGCATAATTGCTGCAAATGGTAAAGAATTGATTAGAAACTCTTCAGATAATCAATATAACACACATTCTTTAAAATAAATGCTTACCTCATCAGAAAACAATGTGCCCAGACGCGCAGTCTTCGTCTTAAAGGCCCACTTCAAATACCTGGGCAATGCGGCTGGTGCAGAAACCTGTGCACAATGTGCACCGAGTCGAGGTAAGGCCTCATTTGCCCACACCTGTAAAATAAGATATTGATCAAATTATATTCGATAAAATAAGATTACAGTCATGATCGTGACAAAATTGAGATCATACCAGTAGAGCCCACACCGGTCCATAAAAATGACAAGACAATCTTGATTTTTCCTCCGTCTTCTTGAATTTTCTTCTCAGCTCCACCTCAGTAGACGTTACCATACTCATTTAGTGCTCTAAGAGACTGAATGCATAGGCGCCCCATGGAAATGAGTTCCATCGTTCCTGATCCTCGACTAAGACCCATACCAGTCATCTATCATGTGTGTCTGATCATACCCAAAGATCATGGTGTACAGGAATAACACATTAGCGACCATCACGTAATCCATAAGATCATCTCCTAAGGAATAGGTCTTAAACATCTCAAGTAGATCCTTCACTCTCAGAGGTGTCTTCTTCAATACACGATAATAGAAAGAGGTCCTAGGAATCTCATATGATGCAGACGGGTCAAAATCGGATCCCCCGAACTGTAATCCAGTCACCAAAGCAAACTCACTAGGAGAAAACCTAATGTTGGTTTCTCCAACCCGAAACCAAATATCGTGCTCCTGTGCACCATCAATGATCACCTCCCTACTCAGCAATGCGTGTATAGCATTTTTACAACTGTTTCCACCCACAAATTCTGTCAAATGCCCAAAACACCACTCTCTCCTAAACTGTTCGAATAATTCGGGCCCACTATTGATCACGTGGAATACTTCCCTAATTACACTCATATTGTCCTTTCAATATAAATTGATCCCGCATGTGATGTTCTGTAAAGCCTCTCTTCTCCACACCCATTCACGCTATTTTTTAAAAAATAAACAAAAAATTATCAATAAATAATGAAAAAATAAAACAAATATAATTACATTAAAATTAATTTGACATGATATAGATATCTACATGCTGAAAATTCACCAAAGATTGAGAAAAAGCATTAAAAAAATAATTTCGTGAGAATATATTTACACGAAATGGGATATCGTGTAAATATATTCTCACGACATGGCTTCTCGTGATAATATATTAACACGATATCATTTTCATGTTAATATATTGACACGAAAATTAATGTTTCATTTTTTATTCAAACATATATTTCGTGATAATTATTTTCACGAGAACAGATCTCGCGAGAATATATACTCCCGAAATGGGATCTCGTGTGCATATATTGTCACGAGAAGGTTTTCGTGTAAATAATTCTCACGAGAGAAGCCCAGAAATCCAGATTTTACGTCAACAAAATCCCAACATTCATGAATGTAAATCGACAAAATCCCAACATTCAAACATATTCTCGTATATTAATTCACAAAAAACCCACAATACAATACGAATACGCTAAATTTCGAACATATTATCATACTTAAATTGACAAAAATCCACAACACAACTGTCAAACTCTAAATTGCTCCTCTTAAAACATTAAATCATTCGAATTTAGTTTCTAACCTGTTGAAATTCAACAGCCCAAGGCTCCAGATTTTCCATGGCTCGAGATGTTCGATCGACGGGATTCGCGTGAGTGTTCGATCGATTTTGCGACAAAAATTGGATCTGTTGTTGTGAGTTTTGCACCGTTGAATCTTTGTGTGTATGTTGGTCAGATTTCGTGTGTATGTTGGCTGGATTTCGTGAGTTTTTGGCTGGAAATTTCGTGTGTATGTTTTTACTGATTTCGTGAGTTTTTGGCCGTTACATTACAATTCGTGTGTATTCAAATTGGATGATAACCGTGAGAAAAACTCTCATAGTCAGTTTTATTTTTTCTTGTATTTTGTTTTTTCTAACCGTGACAAAACTTCACTCAATTTGGATGGGAATCGTGCGTATGTTTTCCAGTCAAAGGAATATTTTGATTCAATGGGAATCGTGTGTATGCTCACAGATTTCCTTGCTTTGCCTGTGAAAATAATTCTCACGATTTTGTCTTTGTTCAAATTCTAAAATGAGTCAAAAAGGAATTGTCGACTGGGCCCATATTTAGTAAGGGTATTTTAGAGAATGCGAAATATTTTGAATAAAAAAGAATGAATTAAAAAAGTGGACTAAAAAAAGGTTGTTATTTGAATTGTGAATAGTTATATCCATTTACACTATTCGAGAATTTCAATTTTCGACCAAGTGTCCTTTCCCAAGTATTTATGGCAAACCGATGTACCTATTGACGAGCTACAAAATTTATTTAATATCTTAGGTTTCAAATTGACATTTGTATATTCATATGATTTATAACAATATTTTACACAACCCACGTACATATCGCTTCATTTCAGCCTTTCTCAACACTTAGCGACAGTATATACACATAAAACATACTACAAACCACGACTTGTATTACAACAATTTTCAAAAGTCATAAAAGTGCTGCAGTTAATATCCAACTACCAAACACGATTTCTAGTTACTTGATAAGCATTCTGGGCCAGTTGTTGCGAGTCTATTAACAAGCGCAAGCGCGTTACTAGTCATGTAAGTAACATTAGTCACACGATTTATGAGACCCCTAACACGTTTTCCCTTTTGCTCTTGAAACTCGTCAAGACACGTGTCTTCATCGGTGAGGGCCGCGCTAACCCAAGTCGTCACATCCCCGACTTGGGAGCTAAATTCCGTGACACTTAGTTTTCTAAGTACGCCGAGAGACCTGTGAAGATTATCGAGTGTGTCTTGAAAACACTCGACACAATCGGATAGGGCAATTTTGTGTCTTCCCCTCCTCAATGCAGCCAAGTATCGAGCTACTCCCTTGACTTCCCGGATTGTCACGGATACGCCAGCCCGAGCCCACTTGCTCGGGCTACGCTTGGCCGTATTGGAAAATGAAGCCAAGGAATGAACGCATAAATCACGGTAGCGTGTCACACTGCATGCGTCTTGGACATAATCATCCCCGAATGAGGACATTACTAGGCATGCTAGTAACACTAGCACCAACAGTGAAACGAACTTCACTTGCGCCATCATCAATCGAAAAAAGGGATCTATCAAGAAGAGAATATTGTCTATGTATGTTAAGACATGTTAGATGAAAAGATTGCTATGCAAGCATGAAATTCTCATTAAACAATAAAAATAGCTAGCAATTTTATAGGGATGGATTTTGGATTTGCCGGAAAAGTTTTTATGAAGAGCGAGAAAGTTGTGAATGCAATAAATGTGGAAGAAATTTTTGGATGATTAATGATACGATCATGTGAAAATGACGAAAAGTATGGTAGGTGAGCTTTTCATGAATATAGGAAATATCATACCAATATACCATACGTTTCATGAATGTTGTTTGGAAAAAGTTGAAAAAAGAGCAACAACTTTACAAGTAGGACAAAAAAATTTGGTTGAGAATGGTTGTAAACTTGTAATAGATAGACATAAAAAAAAAATTGTATTTATTACCTTAAAATAAATGCTAAAATCAAGTAACATCCATTATCAATAGCGTTTTTATTTTAACCAGCTTTTAAGCTACTACATTTTATAAGGTATTTTTAGAGATGATAAGATGTTAAGTTTTGTTGAAAATTAAAAAAAAAAAAGAGAGAGAGGAAAAGTTGTCGGTGTTTATATGATTGAGATTTGAGAAGATGCTAGATATATCTGTTTGTGTCCTATTTTTATAAATACATATGCACCAATATCTTATTAAAAATTAAATAAATATCGATAATATTTAGGGCTTCGATAGTATAACAGCCCAAAATTATCTGAATATAGGTTAAAAGTGAGCGAACAATTTTGTAATTAAATTTGGAGCACAACTCAACCGGATTTTTTTTTTTTACTCACACACCCGACTTGATAGTATTGAGAAGATTCAAATTCGTGATCTTTGGTCCCCAAACAATCTTACTCCACCACTAGATCATTCCAACAAGATGATTCAACCGGACTCTTGATGCCTATGGTCCGTGTCGATGTAAAATGGGAGGCATCCCAATTCTTTGTGTTGTAATTTTAAATAAATTAATGCTTATTGATTAATGATCCTTATTTAAAGTAATAATAATAACTTATCTATTATACATTTAGATGTGCGAATTTAATAACTATATAAACTTACTTTTTCCGGAAAAAAAAAATATTATCCTATTGTTTTATGGAGACTTCTCTTCCTTCCGATTCAAAATATATAGTAAACTTATATACAGTGATATCGTTGGGACTAGAAAAAATTATTACTATAAAGAGATTATTTTTATATAAAGTTTACGTATAAAAATCATTTTAAAAAAATCATATATATTATACAATATTTGGAAATGCCCTTCATATTTTAAAAATATGAATTTAAAGGTATATAAGATCCATTCATGTGTTTTAACCAAAGAAGACATTATTATAAGAATCAAGCAAGAAGCGTGACATGCTCGTATTTTAGTCCTAATCCGAGCATTATTTCTTATGTTTCTTTCATGTTTTAGTATGTTTAATCATTGTTTAGGGTAATATTAGTTTCTTTTTATAATATGTGTTGCTAACACAGTTAATTTAGAAAACAGGGTTAAAATGAGCAATCCAAGGCCCGAGAGTCGAAGCGCGTATCAGAAGGGACCGGGAAGCCGAACCGGACAAGCGAGAGAGCACGAAGACCGAGTCAGAGCCGGGACGCCGGGCACGGCCTGCAACGCGGCGGGCCCGGCGTCCGCGGCCTATTTTTGGCCGCCTACAACGCGGCACGACCCGGGGCCTGTGCCGCCCGGGTCGCGCCCACCCTCACCTGGCGCGAGCCACAGGGGCGCGACCGGCCCCGTGTCGCGCCCCTGTGTCACATTTTCGGGATTTTTTGGATTTTGCTTTATTTTCACCCCAATTTTCCCCACTTTGTATATAAACCAACCTTAGTTTGAAATTTAGGAATTGAACTTCATATTTTTCCATTTTTAGAGAGAGAAATAGTGTTTATGCTTTGGAGCTTTGGATATTAAAGAACAAGGAGTTTCTTGAAGAATTTTAATACAAGTTTTTGGATTTTTTCTCCTGCTCTCCTATGTTTCTCTTTTATGTGATTTATTTCTCCATTTTGGTTATGGATACCTAAATTTCTAGGCACCTAGAATTTTGAGATTTGGTTTTGAATATGTGAATCAAATATGAGTTTGTGCTTGATTTTTCAATTTCCTATCATAAATCAATGTTATGCTTGAATCTATGCTTGGATTGGCCATCCTAGGATAAAAATTTGTGTATGATTAGGTTTGAGAAAACTAATTGTGCATGGATATTTGATTTATGATCCCAATTTAGCATGAGATTGAGAAATTACTGTTAAATTGGTGTTTGTTTACTTGATTGAGCTTAATTTAGATTAAATTGCAATTGAGCCTTAGAGATAGGGGAGTTGTGTTTAATTTAAAATGTCTTGGTTGCTTAAGAAAGGACTTAGGCTATATTTGTGATCAAGTGTTGTTTAATTGGGAAATTTATGCATGATCCCCCTATTTGATGATTGTATCCTTGCCAAAGATCAATTCCCTAGAGCCAATTTCTTTTAAGTGAATTTTACTTGAGTTTTATTCCCATTTAATTCTTGTGTGTTGCTAATTTTGTTTGATCTTTGCAAAATTCTATTATTCTAGTTAAAAATCCAACCCAAATTCCGAATGGTTTGACTAGTGAAAATGTTCGATGTGATGGTACTTGTATTCTCATTTGTGCAATTAGTTCCCCGTGTTCGACCCGGTCTATTATGCTATACGTGTCAGCTTGCATAATGAGATTGGTATTTAGAGCTTGGTTTTTGATCATATCTTTGTGAAGAAAAAATCTCATCAAGTTTTTGGCGCCGTTTCCGGGGGATTAATTTGTTTATCTGAGTATATGCAATATCATTTCAAGAATTACTTTGCTAGATTAAACGTGTAATTTTCTTTTAAGTTCCAAACTTACCTTGTGCTTTTGTTAGGAGGTGAATGCGAACAAGGTCGCGTGGAGAGCCTTTGTTTGAAGTCTACCCCGAGATAGAAGCTACAAGTCGTCATTGTAACGCGGCTAGGCGACGAAGGACAATGGGGGATAACAACAACCAAATCCCTAATCCCCCAATTCAAGACCCCTTACTCCTTGAAATGCAAGCACAAATGGAGGAGTTGAGGGCACAATTGAGAGCCCAAGAGAAGGCTCCAATCCGGAATTTGTTTCAACCCGTTATCAACGAAGGAGCAAGGAATGGACTGGCTATTAATGCTAATAACTTTGAGCTCAAGCCGGGATTGATAGCAATGGTGTCCCAAAATCAATTTGGGGGATCCGCCATTGAAGATCCTCATGAACACGTAAACCAATTCCTTGAGATTAGCCGGACGGTGAAAATGAATGGAGTACTAGAGGATGCCGTGAGACTTAGGTTATTCTACTTCTTCCTCCGTGACAAAGCTCGAGCTTGGTGGTTGAACCAACCACCATCAACGTTTGAGTCTTGGAACACTATGATCTCAAAGTTTCTACAAAAGTTTTTTCCACCGGGGAAGATATTAAAGCTAAAAGGGGAGATCACCAAATTTAGGCAAAGGGATGATGAATCTATGTATGAGGTTTGGGAGCGATTCCGTGAGATGTTGAGGAAGTGTCCGGGCCATGGCTTTGGCACGGACCATCAAGTATGCCTTTTCTACTCTGGATCAACACCCGAGGTGAGGAGAATCTTGGATGCCGCCGCCGGTGCATCTCTACTAGGAAGAAGTGGAGGAGAAAGTGAATACCAAGGAAGATACATCAATTAAAGACAAAGCAACACCTCAACCAAAGAAGATAGATAAACCGCAAGTGAAGGTGCCTTATCCTCAAAGACTTCAAAAATCCAAGAATGAAGAGCAATTTTCCAAATTCCTTGATATATTCCGGAGGATCCAAATTAACCTCCCTCTTGTGGAGGCCTTACAACAAATGCCAAGCTACGCCAAATTTCTCAAAGATGTGGTGACAAGAAAGAGGAAATTGGGCAACTTTGAGACTGTGAGTCTAACGGAGAATTGTAGCGCTTTAATTCAAAAGAAGCTACCCGCCAAGATAAAAGATCCCGGGAGTTTTAATATTACCGTCACTATTGGAGATTACCATGAGAAGAAAGCCCTTTGTGATTTGGGAGCAAGTATAAACCTCATGCCATTGTTGTTCTTCTTGAAGCTTAATGTTGGAGAAATCAAGCCGACAACAATTTGCTTGCAAATGGTAGATAGGTCCTTGACTTATCAAAAAGAAGTTATGGAAGATGTTCTTGTGAAGGTGAATGACTTCATTTTTCCCGTGGATTTTGTTGTCCTAGATATGGAGGAGGACAAGAACGTGCCATTCATCTTGGGAAGGCTGTTCTTGGCAACGGAAAATGCACTCATTGATGTGTCAAAAGGGGAGCTTACACTCCGTTTGAATGATGAAAGTAGTACATTTTCAATATATAATGCAATGAAGTTTCGTGATGATAACGAGGAGTTTATGAGAGTGGAGGATTGTAAAGTGATGAAGATTGTAGAAGAATATGTTGAAGAAACAATGATGGAGTACTACACCTCCCAAAATACCTTGGAAACCATCTTGTTTGCATCTCTTTACTCTTCTTCTTCTTTTGATGATTTTGATGATAACACCGATATTATGGATTGTGTGTTTGATCTTGATTCCCCACAGGAAATCCCAAGAAGAGAAAATCATTTTTTGCCATTAAGGGATGAAAAAGAGAAAGCATTGAAGAAAGAAGGAGGTGAGGAGAAAGATAAAAAGGAAGAATTGAAGCCCCTTCCGGAACACTTGAGATATGCTTATTTGGGTGTAAATGAAACATATCCCGTAATTATGTCGGCCTATTTATCTTCTTGTGAGCTTGATAAATTACTAAGGGTCTTAAGAAAGCATAAATCCGCGTTAGGTTGGTCCATTGGGGATTTGAAGGGGATTAGCCCCACAGTTTGCATGCATAGGATCTTGTTAGAAGATGATTACAAACCTCGTGTCCAACCCCAACGTAGGTTGAATCCCATAATGCAAGAAGTAGTCAGGAAGGAAGTTCTTAAATGGTTTGATGTGGGTATAATCTATGCTATTTCCGATAGCGAGTGGGTGAGTCCCACCCAAGTAGTAGCCAAGAAGGGAGGAATGACCGTAGTGAAGGATGAAAACAATGAATTGATAGCTACTAGGATTGTGAATGATTGGCGAGTGTGTATTGATTACCATGCATTGAATGCGGCCACTAGAAATGACCATTTTCTATTGTCTTTTATTGACCAAATGCTTGATAGGTTGGTCGGGTATGAATTCAATTGTTTTCTTGATGGTTATTCCGGGTATAACCAAATTTTGATTGCGCCCGAGGACCAACACAAATCCACTTTTACTTGCCCTTGTGGAATCTTTGCTTTTAGAAGAATGTCCTTTGGTTTGTGTAATGCTCCGGCTACTTTCCAAAGATGTATGATGTCAATTTTTCATGATTTGATTGAAAAGATAATGAAGGTCTTTATGGATGATTTCTCGGTCTTTGGGAACTCTTTTGATAATTACTTGGATAACTTAACCCGAGTTTTGCAGCGTTGTGAGGAGACTAGCCTCGTCTTAAACTGGGAAAAATGCCATTTTATGGTGAGAGACCGAGTAGTATTTGGCCACAAAGTGTCCGCTGCGGGCTTGGAGGTAGATTGAGCCAAGATAGTAGCCATTGAGAAGCTTCCACCCCCCACAAATGAAAAGGGTGTCCGAAATTTCCTTGGCCATGCCGGGTTCTATCGGCATTTCATTAAGGATTTTTCAAAAATTTCTAAACCTTTGTGTAAATTGCTTGAAAAATCTAATGACTTTGTTTTTTATGGTGAATGTGTGCAGGCGTTTGAGACCCTGAAGAAGGCCTTTATGACGGTCCCGGTACTCATTGTCCCGGATTAGAGTGGGCCATTTGAGCTCATGTGTGATGCAAGTGAGGTGGCCGTGGGGGCCGCACTAGGGCAAAGGAGAGAGAAGTTGTTCCGGGTGATCTACTATGGAAGGAAGACTTTGGACACAACACAAATTAACTACACAACCACGGAGTGGGAGTTGTTGGCGGTCGTATACGCTTTTGACAAGTTTCGACCCTATCTTATTGGGGCCCGAACAATTGTCCACACAGATCACGCAGTGTTGAAGCATCTCTTTACCAAAAAGGATGCCAAGCCCCGACTCATAAGGTGGATCCTTCTCCTACAAGAATTCAACGTGGAAATTAGAGATCGAAAAGGGTGCGAGAATGCGGTGGCCGACCACCTATCTCGTTTGGAGCATACTAAGGAGGATCAAGATGACAAAAGAGAGATCAATGATTGTTTTTTGGATGAAAGGATCCTAGTTGTGGGGATAATGAAGGTGCCATGGTTTGCGGATATAGTAAATTACTTGGTGGCGGGAATCGCACCTAAAGAGTTAGAAGGGTATCAAAAGAAGAAATTCTTCCATGATTTGAGATTCTTTGTGTGGGATGAGCCGTTTTTGTTTAGACCTTGTGCGGATCTCATTTTGACAAGGTGTGTGCCCGAAGAGGAATGGGGGCAAATTCTAGAAGCATGCCACGCAGGGTTAAGTGGAGGACATTTTGGAGCCAATCGAACTGCTAGGAAGATTTACCAAAGTGGATTTTATTGGCCAAGCATCTTCAAGGACGCAAGAGAGTTCGTCAAGAGTTACGATAAGTGTCAACGTATGGGATCTATCTCCAAGATGGATGAAATGCCTATGAAGAATATCATTGAAGTTGAGCTCTTCGATGTTTGGGGTATAGATTTCATGGGACCATTTGTTGCTTCGGAAGTGAACTTGTACATTTTTCTAGCCATAGATTTTGTGTCTAGATGGATTGAAGCTATTTCGACAAAGACAAGTGATGCAAAAGTCGTCCTCAAGTTTCTCAAAAAGAACATCTTGACAAGGTTTGGAGCCCCTAGAGCCATAGTGAGTGATGGTGGCTCACATTTTTGCAACAAATGGATGGGAGCATTACTCGCTAGGCACGGAGTCAAGCATAAGGTGATAACACCTTATCATCCTCAAGCAAACGGTCAAGCTGAGTTGGCTAATCGAGAAGTTAAGCAAATCCTTCAAAAGGTAGTCCGAACAAATGGGAAGGATTGGTCGTCATTGTTGGATGAAGCACTATGGGCTTACCGTACGACTTACAAGACCCCGCTCGGAATGTCTCCTTATCAACTCGTGTTTGGGGAGTCTTGTCATTTGCCCGTTGAGCTTTCTCATAAAGCTTTTTGGGCCACAAAGAGGTTGAACCTCGATCTCATGTCATCCGTGGGAGAAAGAATCTTCAAATTGAATGAGTCAGAGGAATTCCGGATGGAGGCTTTTGAAAATTCGGCTATTTACAAGATGAGAGCAAAAGTATACCATGACAAGCTCTTGAGACAAAAAGACCTCACACCGGGAGATGAAGTTCTTTTGTTCAATTATAAATTCAAGCTATTTCCGGGAAAACTTAAGACTAAATGGAGTGGTCCGTTCACCATAGCACGGATTTTTGATGGAGGGGCAATTGAGCTCAAAGGCAAAGATGGAAGCTTGTTCGTGGTGAATGGACACCGAGTCAAAAAGTTCTACAAGCCTAAGGAAAAAGAAGTGTTCGTGTGCTACCTCGATGACGCCTAAATAATATGGTACTCCGTCGAGCTATCGACGTTAAACTTAGCGCTTGTTGGGATGCAACCTAATATTTTATTTTCATTTCGTTTCTCTTTGTTAATGTTAGTACATTACATGTTTTTAGTTGTTGGTTTCATTGTGTTCTCTTGTAGTTGTTGTTTTCTTAGTTTTGGTGTCATGAAACAGGGGAGTTTTGTTCGTAAATGGCTAAGAATGGAGCATAGGAGTGGTACATGAGCGAGTGAAGTGTCGACAAAGGCCGAAACGAGCCAAAGCACCGAGAGGGCCTGCAATGCGACCCAACCCAGAGCCAGAGGTGCGTGATGAGTGGTGTTTTGGCACATCATTTTAAGGTTTAAATGAAGTTAATTGAATATTTTTACATGTATTTTAACCCAAATTGCGCTTTTAACCTCCCGACTTGAAAGTTTTGTTTCTTGTTTGAGTTGTACAGAAAATGGAGGATAAATAAAAGACATTTTGAGTGATTCAAGACCATGGGAAGATAGAGGATCGAATGGGGAGCACGCTGCAAGTTGAATCACCTCAATCGGACAAGAAACGAGAGAGAACGAAGTAAAACCGTGAGAGGTGTCGGACCAGGGATGGAGGCGCGACCCGAGCAGTTCACTCGCACCAAACGGCGCGACCCGAGTGCTCACTCGCGCCGTTTGGCGCGACCCGACCAGCTCAACGCGCGGCACGACCCGTGCACAGTAGCGGCGTGAGTGGACGTCGATACAGAGGCCCTAAAAGTCAGTTACGGGGCGCGACTCGCGCCAGAAGAAGGTGGCGCGACCTCCGTGGTCGCGCTCCATGCACTAAATTCCTAATTTTTTTTCATCTTTTTTCCCTATTTTTGATTTTCTTTTAATTCTTTTATTCCTCCACTATATAAACCAACCCCAATTCGAAATTAGGGCATTCTATTCCACCATTAGCCACTTTTAGAGAGAGAAACACTTGGAGAAGAAGAGAGAAGAAGGGGAATTGAAGATTGGGCAAGAAGAACAAAGTTGAAGCAAGATTTGAAGGCCAAAACATCCATTCGGGTTCTTTTGTTCTTTAATTTTGTTAAAATCATGTTCCTTCTTGTAGAGATTTTGGTTGCCCATGTAATTATGAGAAGCTAAATCTTTGATACTCTTGGGTGTTGGTTTTATTTGGATTATGAGATATAAATGATATTTATTTTGGATGCTTAATGGTTCTTGATTATATTTTGGATTCTTGTTATGTATGGGTGTTATGTATTGTTGATTGGTGAGAACTAATTGATAATTAATTAGCATGATTATGTATGTTGATTCAAAATTCGAGAGATGAGCTTCAACATAGGATCCTAGAATTCAAAGAGCAATTATCAACAAAATCGAGAGCTTTGAGATAGTTGTTGAGGCATAGATCATTGGTGCTCTTGGTAAGCACGCTTAGGTATTAATTGGAGATAATAATCCTATGCATGTGCCCCATATTCTATATGCTTCGAGAGGAGATATAGAATAAATTTGAGATCGTCTAGGTAATCTTGAATTGGAAATTAAGCATCCATTATAATTAGATTTTGTGTTAATTAATCCAATAAAACCAATCCCGAGAGTGTTCCTTTCCTTAATTGCCCAATTTATTTGTTAATTGCAATTATTTATTTTGTTTTATTATTTAGTTAGTTTTAAATCAAGCAATTATCCTTTTCGTCGTCTAGATAACAAATAGGAGCCGATGTCATAGTACGTGCTTATTTAATTTCCTTTTTCCCTGTGGATTCGACCTCGTTTCACCATGTGCTACATTTACTTGTTCACTTACAAGTCAATTCGAGTTTTAAAACTAAAATTTCATACATCAGTGCGATTGGGCAGCACTGTGTCCGCGGCCGAAAAACAGCCGCCTGCAACGTGGCGCGAGCGGCAGCTTGCGGCCCGGGTTGCAGAGCTGGGCGCGGCCCGACCCGGCGCTCGTGCGGCCCGGGTCGCGCCACCGGGCTGACGGGTTTTTAATTCCCTTTCACCCCTCTCACTTCACTTCACACCCCCTTTCACTCACCACTCCACATTCACACACTTGTGCACCTCTCATAGTGTTTCTCCACTCCATTTCAAGCTCCAATCTCTTCAAGGTATGAATCTACATCCCATTTTCTTCTTCTTCTTCTTCTTCTTCTTCTTCTTCTTCTTCTTCTTCTTCTTCTTCTTCTTCTTCTTCTTCTCCATGGTAGCAAGTTCATAGCTTCTCAAGCTTTCAAATGGGGGTATTCATGGTGAATTCATTTTGTATGGTTTATTTTCATTTTTCTTGCTTCCATTATGTACTTCTTACCTTATGAACCTTGGGTGTGCTTTCAATTTGTATATCTATGGAGGTTTTGTTGAGATTTCTCATTTTTGTCTAAATCTAGGGTTCTAAGGTCAAAATTTGAGAAAAATCTTGTAGATGAGAAATTCTTGCCATATCATCTTCGATCTATGCAATTCCATGCCCCTTAAGTGTTTTTATGTGGTTCATTTGGAAGAATGGGTATGTTGTGGGATTTGTGTAGTCATTTTGGAGACATGTTCTTTACTTAGGCAAATTTCTTGTTATATTTCACTTGATATAGCATATTTTGCTTGAATGGAATTTTTATGACAAGAATAAGCAAGGTTGAGCTTTATTATGGGGATTATGTTATGCTTCTTTTTGTGTTTTTGGCATCAATCATGACTATGCTTGTTTTATTACCCCATTTATGGATATTTGTTTAATATAAGCCAACCCTTGTTTTGCCATTGTGCTCATATGGGCATTACATGAGATCTTATAAGAAATCTTATTTGTGTCGTCTTTGTGAAATGGTATGTTTGCATAGGGCTTGAAATTCGAACATTGTGCTCTATTTTGTTGAAATACCCTTGCAAAATACCACTGTTTATCTCTTGCTTTTGTTATGAAATTTTGATGCCCCTTTTATTTTTACAAGGTACTTAATCCGAAGCTCATCCCACAACAATGGTGCAAACTAGACAAGGGAGACAAGCGGGAGGAGCCCGAAAAAGGCTCATAGATGAAGAAGAGTCCGATGAAGAGAAAGTGGTAGAACTCTCGAAAGACGAGGAGTAAAAAGACGAGGAGCAAGAAGATGAGGAGGAGGAAGACGAGGAAAATGAGGGAACGAACAACGCTCGAGCTCTCCTACCCCCGCTCAACATGGGGGCCAATGACCCCGCTTTGGTACAAGTTTACTTGGAGGACTATGACCATCGAAAGAAATGGTTGAAGCTAGCTAGAAGCTTCCAAATTGCAGCTACTAAGTTTAAGGACGTCAACGCCGTAAAGAAATTGGGCATTTATCAGAGTGTGATGGGACTCCTTCGACGCATTGGGTAGACAAATGTCCTGGGAGGAAATGATTGAAAGAATTATCCCTTGCTTGTTCGTGAGTTCCTCTCAACCCTAAAAGTGAAGTCCACCACATCCAAGGGACCCATTTCTTGCACTTTTCGGTTGGGAAACACTGATTTGAAGTTTACTGTAGATCGTCTGAATACCATGTTTCAAGCTCCGACTAATGGGACTTTCCAACCTCACCCATCTTTTTGCTTCAAGGAGTTCCATGATCGTGTCGTGGAGCTCAATCCGAATTGTCCACAGTATGACTCCAGCAAGTCCAAGGCCTCCCACCTGCCCAATCCCGTATTCCGGTACATGCAGAAGCTCCTCTCATCCACTGTGCTGGCCATACATGAGAACAATGGCCTCCGGACTCAGGAGCTTTACATGATGTGGTGCATGCTCAATGCTATCCCGGTGAACTTTGCTGCTCACTTTCTTGTTCAGTGTCAGAGGCAAACGGTCTCTCGAGCGGGCACTATTTACGTTGGGGATTTGATCACCCCAATTGCCGCAATATTGGACATCGATTTGTCCAATTATCAATGTGTGCCTGGCCCTCGATCTCTCAACATGGAGCATCTCCGGAATGCAAAATTTGTCAACTCCGCCTCCACACCATTCGAATTCATATTGACGAACAAGCGTCAATTCCCTCTTCCAAATCCGGCTTTGACTAATGTGTTTACTTTTGATGAGAATGAAAATTGATTAATGGATACTCCGGCTTATCTTGCCTTGATCACCATGTCTAAAGGCACACCATGGAGGGCACCTAGGGCGGATGACGCCGGGGGCTCCACATCACAAGCCCAGGTGAGGGAAAGTCGACGGAATAGGGAGGATGTCCAGGAGAACCGTTTTAGCACTTTGGAGAACTTGATGACTGATATGGCAGCTAACATGGGGAATATGAGGGTGGACATGAATTCTCGATTTGGAGATATGCATTCTGAGATTGATACGTGTTTGACAGGTATGCAAGAGAGGTTCGATGCTCGATTCACCGACTTGGAGGAAGAGATCAGGACCTGTTTCACGGGTATTAGTGCTGAGATTCAGGGCCTACAGGGAAGCTTCAATACCTTCCAGTCTGCCATGGAGAATATGATAGGCCAATGGGGTGGACAAGGAACGACTCATCAACGACCACCACAAATACCACAATATCAGCACTACCCTCCTTACCCGTATCCTCCGTACCCATATCCACCATACCAGCCGCCGTCTGACTCTACTCCGTGCCGCCCTCCCACTGAAGATTAAGAGTCTGCTCCTCGATTTCGGTCCCACTATCTCTCCACTCAAACTTGTCCTTTCCTTGGAATGAAACAAGTTTGGGGGAGGGGGTGTGAAGTGGTGACCGGTAATCGTCCTCTATCTGCTTTCACTTTTATTTTAGTTTATTTGGATATTTGGATGACTGTTATTTAATTAGGATTTGATATTCGGATTTAGTACTTTATGTTGGTTTGTATGGATATATTTGATCTCTATGATCGTCTTTATTTTTATATTTGGGTTTGTAATAATAAATGCTTGGATTAGGCTTTAATCGTATGTGATGATTTTCTTAGCTTGAGCTTGCGTTTGTTTTGAATGACTTGGTGAAGGAAACAGGGAATGATAGGCATAGGAAATCATGCCGGGCCTATGATGATTTCTTTTTAGTAATTGAGCGAAAATGTTGAAAAATGCATGCATGAGAAGAGTGATAAACCGAAATATCACTCGAGTCAAGAATTGTGGAAAATTGATTTGATTTCTAGCTACTTGTGAGATTTGGGCCTATTTTGTTCTTTCATATGTGATTCATCAAGAATATTTACATCTCTAGAACTTGCTTGATGACTTGCATGTATTCCATATGTGCTTAGAACTTGAAGATGACCTGAGGCGGTTTTTATCGAAAATTTTGAGCCTTATTTATTCCTTCCTTTGAAATTTATCCTTGGTAGCCCTGTTGAGCTTTTGGTGATTGATTTTTGTTGAATAGCCCGGGGTAGAGGGAATTTAAAGAATGAAGGAATTGTCATATCAAAAACCGTGGGTAGCAAAAGTCATATATATATAAAAAAAATGTGTGAAACATGTTCAAGCCTTGGATTGTGAAGCCCAAAGTCTCCCCTTTAAATGAAAAAAAAATTGGAAATCATTAGAGTCGTGATGTAGAATTGAATTGAAAAAGAATGAATTTAATGTCAACTCTAGTTTCTTGTGAAAGAACGCGTGAACAAATGATTTAAGGGAAGTGAATTAGAAGAAAAAGAGAAGGCTAAGGATTATACGTCTTTTGCTTAAGCTTGCTTGTTTTGTATGGCATGGTTGGAAGAGAACTTTCGATTTTACTAGGATTGGGATGCTAGTAGGTTATGGAAAAGGGCTTGAAAGTCACTTTTGCCTAAAATTTCCTTACCCGTCCAAAGAGCCGAGCGCTACAACCCTAAAGACCTATGAGATTCTTGTTTAGAGCACATTGATGAATCATGTTGAGTTATTTTGCAAGCCTATGGTGGTATGTCTTTATTACTTGATGTTGAGTGAAAATATGTCCCTTATATCCATGTGTGAGGATCGTTGTGATAAGAATTGCTTTTCAAATATGAGTGGTCATTTTTCTCATGATTTTTTCTCTTATGATATGAAGCTTTGATTTTGTTCTTTGCATGTGGATTGTTGATTAAAAAAGCTGAGGCATTAGTGGCTATATTTTTCTTCCTTTTTGTCTTGATCTTCTCTTGTTCTTTCCAAATGCTTGTTTGAGGACAAACAGGAGTTCAAGTTTGGGGGAGTTGACATGCTCGTATTTTAGTCCTAATCCGAGCATTATTTCTTATGTTTCTTTCATGTTTTAGTATGTTTAATCATTGTTTAGGGTAATATTAGTTTCTTTTTATAATAAGTGTTGCTAACACAGTTAATTTAGAAAACATAGTTAAAATGAGCAATCCAAGGCCCGGGAGTCGATGCGCGTATCGGAAGGGACCGGGAAGCCGAACCGGACAAGTGAGAGAGCATGAAGACCGAGTCGGAGTCGGGACACCGGACACGGCCTGCAACGCGGCGTGACCGGTGCCACGGGCCGTGACTGGCGCCCGGCGTCTGCGGCCTATTTTTGGGGGCCCGGGTCGCGCCCCTGTATCACATTTTCGGGATTTTTCCGATTTTGCTTTATTTTCACCCCAATTTTCCCCACTTTGTATATAAACCAACCTTAGTTCGAAATTTAGGAATTGAACTTCATATTTTTCCATTTTTAGAGAGAGAAATAGTGTTTATGCTTTGGAGCTCTGGATATTGAAGAACAAGGAGTTTCTTGAAGAATTTTAATACAAGTTTTTGGGTTTTTTCTCCTCCTCTCCTATGTTTCTCTTTTATGTGATTTATTTCTCCATTTTGGTTATGGATAGCTAAATTTCTAGGCACCTAGGGTTTTGAGATTTGGTTTTGGATATGTGAATCAAATATGGGTTTGTGCTTGATTTTCCAATGTTATGCTTGAATCTATGCTTGGATTGGCCATCCTATGATAGAAATTTGTGTATGATTAGGTTTGAGAAAACTAATTGTGTATGGATATTTGATTTATGATCCCAATTTAACATGAGATTGAGAAATTAGTGTTAAATTGGTATTTGTTTACTTGATTGAGCTTAATTTAGATTAAATTGCAATTGAACCCTAGAGATAGGGGAGTTGTGTTTAATTTAAAATGTCTTGGTTGCTTGAGAAATGACTTAGGCTATATTTGTGATCAAGTGTTGTTTAATTGGGAAATTTATGCATGATCCTCCTATTTGATGATTGTATCCTTGCCAAAGATCAATTCCCTAGAGCCAATTTCTTTTAAGTGAATTTTACTTAAGTTTTATTCCCATTTAATTCTTGTGTGTTGCTAATTTTGTTTGATCTTTGCAAAATTCTATTATTCTAGTTAAAAATCCAACCCAAATTCCGAATGGTTTGACTAGTGAAAATGTTCGATGTGATGGTACTTGTATTCTCATTTGTGCAATTAGTTCCCCGTGTTCGACCCGGTCTATTATGCTATACGTGTCCGCTTGCATAATGAGATTGGTATTTAGAGCTTGGTTTTTGATCATATCTTTGTGAAGAAAAAATCTCATCAAAGCGCAAGGTGATAATTCAGATGATGTAGCTTCAAACATGTTGGACAAGCTGAAAATGTTTTGGATTTAACAAGAAGACGCACAAGTTAAATGATGTGTTATTTATCCAAAAAATTAAAGCATTGTCATATACAACTTTAGATAAGTATTTCATACAATCTTAAGTTTAATGTAATATATGTAGTTAAATATTTCTAGATATTATATATATATATATATATATTTAAATATATTTAAAATTTAATGTCATTTTATTACTCTATGGAGGTAAATTTTTTAAGAATTATCCTAAAAAACACCAAAATATTATAATGTAGAGTTTATTTTTATTTATAACTGATCCCGAATTGGGATCATAATTTTTTATTATTATAATGAAGTTATTCTCATATAGAAAATTCTTATATAGTGGTGTTAATGTTATTTAAATCAGTGGGAAAATGGCTGCAATAAAAACATTCACTCTGTAAATTAAAAGTTTTTAGGAAGACATTTATTTTGAACTGGATGAAGTAGTTAGTTTATCAGCACATTTTTTATTTTATTTTTGTTTAGACACTAACAACACATCAACAAATTAAAAAAAAAAAAAAAGACTTGTTAAAAAAACAACCCTGATCAAATAGCTTCATGATTCAAAAGCCTCTTTATATTTATTTAAATATTTTTTTTTTGACAACCAAAAAAAAAATATTATTAAATATTATTTGAAGGTGCGTTTATAATTAATTATGCATAAAGTGATAAAAAAAATACAAATGAAAAAAAAAAGGGTTTACACGTCAAAAACCTAAACCCTCTCACTAAAACCTTGTCTCCCTCTCTCTCTCTGCCCGGTCACAAACTTTGGTTTTTTTTTTTCGGCCGTTGCGTTTGCGTTTCCATTTCTCGTTGATCTGTTTTCTTCTGTCAATTTCTTTGCTCATGGCTCGATTTCGAAAAGTAAGCATGGAATTATTTATCAGCTTTTGAATTTTTCTTTATATTTGCCAATTAATGGGATTCTAATTCGTAATGTTTTTTTGGTAATTTGATTTTGTGTGTTTTGAATCTTGATTATTTCAGAATAAGAGGGTGCCCTTTGTCAGACCCATGCTTAAGAAGCAGCCAACTGTAGACCACGTAACCGGAGACAAAATTCCGAAGAGTTTCGTGTTTTCTCGTGGGAAATTGCCCGGTGTTCTTCGACAATTGCAGATGGATATGAGAAAATTGATGCTTCCTTACACTGCTTTGAAGCTCAAGGTACGTTTATATTCATTTGTATTGATGGTAGAATCGGTTGCTGCGGTTTGAAATTTTGAATAATTCGATTATTAATATATGAATTTGGGCATTGCTGTGGCGTCTAATTTGGTCTGGTGGTTGTGTTTTTGTCTTGATTTTTCCTTAATTTTTTCGGGGGGTGATTGGCCTTACATTTATATTTCATTTTATTGATGATGGAATTGAGTGTTGTGAATTGAAGTTGAATGATTGGATTGCAGGATATATGAGTTAGGGCATAGTTGTGGTGTCTAATTTGGTCTAGTTGTTATGTTTTTGTCTTGTATTTTCTTGAATGTTTACATTTGTATTTCATTTTATTGTTGATGGAATCAAGTGCTGTGGTTTGAAGTTGAATGGTTGGATTGCAGGATATGTATTAGGGCTGGTTGTGGCATCTAATTTGGTTTAATTATTTTCTTTTGTGTGTTGAATTCGTAGGAAAAAAAGCGTAACAATATCAAAGACTTCTTGAATGTTGCGGGGCCAATGGGTGTTACTCATTTTCTCATTTTGTCAAAAACTGAAAGCTCGCCTTATCTGAGGGTGGCTAGGACGCCGCAGGGTCCAACTCTTACTTTCAAGATTCATGATTATTCGCTGGCTGCTGATATTGTTAAGTCTCAACTGCGCCCGAGATGTCATAAAGATCTTTTTCAAAATCCACCATTGGTAATTGTATATTTCCTTATTATGAATTCTTGGTTGCATTTGAGTTAATGTGCCATAGAATTCTGGCTAAAGTTTGGCTTGTCAATGTAGTTCTTCTGAATAGTATTCACTCTTAGCTTCTTAATTGAATTTGTAGATTGTGCTATCTGGTTTTGGGACTGGAGAGCAGCATCTTAAGCTTGCTACCATAATGTTTCAGAACATATTTCCTGCTATTGATATAAACACTGTAGGTCTTCGTATCCTTGACCTTGACTTGTCTCTACTGGAGCATAGTTTGAGGTCTCACCATCAATGTGTTGCAGGTCAAACTTTCATCATGCCAAAGGATTGTGCTACTTAATTACAACAAAGACACGAAGCGTATTGATTTCCGACACTACTCGGTCAGATTACAGCCTGTTGGAGTGTCTCGAAGAGTAAGAAAGTTTGTGCAGAACCGTCAGGTGCCTGATCTGAGTAGTCTTAAGGATGTTAGTGAATTTCTGACAAGGTATGCAGTATGCTTTATTTCCATGGATAAAAAGCATTACACGAATGGCAATTACTTCTCTTTTATGTCTTTCATGTTTTGGTGTATCCTTGGCATGTTCTTAGAAAGCCCTTGCATGTCTTAGTTCATAGGATTCAGAAATAGACCCTGCAGTGAGTAAATTCCTAACTCACATGATGTTAGCTCAACGGATGCGCATTGGCACTATAAATTATTTAGGTGAGAGTCAGTCCTAACAAAGTTATATCTGAAATCCTTTGTTAGTGATCCAACGCATGGTGAAGAAAAGATTCTTCATCATGCACTTGATTTTTGACTTGGAACTTGTTTAATTTCCTCTCAAAAGATTATTCGTTGTGATTCTGCATCATATTCTTGTTGCATGTTTACCTTTTTATTTCCAATCAACAATAATTATAAGAAGTTGAAGTGAAAGTCTCGTGTGATTAGATTTAGTTTCTTACCATATAGGCATGTTTGATATATGCTCCTGTTAATTTATTGTTTATCATTATTCCCCCTTGCATCCCCGAAGGGCTGGTTATGGATCGGAAAGTGAAGTGGATGATGAAGCAGCAACTGTAAGTCTGCCAACGGATCTTGGTAGAGTTAACCGGGCATCAAATAAGAGTGCCGTCAAACTTCAAGAGATTGGCCCTAGGATGACTCTTCAGCTCGTCAGAATTGAGGAAGGATTGTGTTCTGGTGGTGTCATATTCAGTGAATTCGGTAAAAGCTACTCCTCTTTGATTTAGTTTAGCTGTTGTATTTCATTGCCTATTCAAATAAGTGATTGTTAATTTTAACTCTATACAATTATCTGGTTTTGCTAATTTCAGGAGAGACTGTTTCAAGCAAGAAGCAGGAAACTCAAAAGCAAGACGAGGAGGATGAGGAAGATGACAATGGCGAAGAAGAAGAAGAAGAAGAAGAAGATGAAGACGACGATGAGGAAGACTAGCTTCTCCCACATATCAATTCACTGTAACTTGCTGTTTCCCCCTTACTGTAAACAGAGGAATTCTCTGCTTGTGATATTTACATTTAATTTAGTCCCTTGGGGTCAATTTTGTTGAAGCACGAGTTGCATGCTTTGAAGAGAGAATTTTATTCATATAATGCTTTAAAACAGTTAAATGAAGTAATACAATTTATATCATGCTATCATATATGGAGATGTAGTTAGCCAATCTCAATTTTCAGAATTTATTAGCAAGAAAACTTCCACGAAATAACGTTCCATGAATGCAAAAAATTTAACATTAAACACCAAATTTAGCAATAATCAAGATCAATGGCCCTGGGCCCTCGTAGATTTGAACATATATTTCTATCAAAATAAGAGTATTGTTCCATTTTGATTTTTGAGAATAGATTATCCTTCATCGATAATCAACAGAAACACCGACCTCTATATCAGCCTTTTGAGCTAAAATGTAACATCATCTCCTATCACAAACTTAAAATGAGCAAAAACTCAGAAACAAGCCCCTCAAGAAAAAGAAAAATAAAAAACAAAAAACAAGGAACTGTCACAAGCTCTAGAGCCTAGACTGTCGATGGAATCAAGGAATGAACAACAAATTGTTTGATCAATTAATTCAGAACGCAACATCATTGAATATGAGCGTGGCCTAATCTACGTACGGATGGTGCTTCTGCTTCTTTACTTTGAAGCTTTCTTGAGAATCTCTTCCGAGGGGATTTCTAGGGTACCTCCAGCATGCTCTTTATCTGGCTTCACTTCTGCAAAAATCGTTTTTATGTGAAGAAATTATCACTCAACATCAAACATATACATCAACAATTCTGGTTGTCGAGTTATTTCAGAAACTGACATTGTACATCAGTTTTCTCATGTAAAACAACACTGAGAGAGAGAGAGAGAGAGAGAGAGAGAGAGAGAGAGAGATGCTAAAAAACCCCAAAGGGGATCTTTAAAACTAGTATCCCTGATCTCAAAAAACTTAAAATATTGCTTCTTATTTTTGTTTCTCGTGTAACTTCTCATAATCTACACAAGTATAATAGCAATCAATTATGATATGTTCGAAGATATTCAGCTTTAACTCAAACAAAAGAACGCACAACGTTTCAGTTAGCAAAGATCAAATCAAAGCCGCCATTTATGAATCTGGCTCGCAAGAAACATCAATTCATTGTTTGACGGGACATTTCACAAACAGGTGGCGCGCATAATTGGACAACCAAAGAAAATAAAAAAGAAAAAAAATAGAAGGGAAACACGAACACAAAATTAATAAGTAGCTGAGAAATGAGCAGATGGGGTTGTTGATTTTATCATACCGTAGCCGCCGCGGTCGTTAAGCTTGGCTTGGACGATCGTTGTTGAGATGAAGTGGGATGCCTCACGTGCCTCCTCCAGAAGGCGGCTGAGGTCGGCGGAAGAGGTCACGTGACGATTCTCCTCGAACTTCTTCCGTACCTCGGCGGCGGATCCCTGGAGCATCACCATGTCGCCGGCGAAGGTCTTCCGCGTCGCTCTCAGCAACGCTCTGTACGCCATTAAAGCTTCGCTTCCCATTTTTTCACCACGACGTCGTTCCGCAATTCCCCTTCGCTAGCGATCCACAGATGTGTAGTGTAGGAAAAGGGAAAAATGAATCGCTCGCAGCAACGCAGCGAACTAACTCGGAAAATATTATTATATATTAAATATAGTTTTTTTTTGAGAAAAAAATATAGGTTTTTGGGTCGGAGAGTTTATTCAATTAAGATTAATTGCTAAAATAATTACTTCCCCCATTTTTGAATAAGTGTGATTCTAACATTTTAATTTTGTTTAAAAAAAATATCACTTGAAATGACAGAAAATTGTAATTGTAACATTTTAATTTTATTTTAAAAAAATGTCACTTTACAAATTCAAGACAAAAAACTCACATTTTTCACACATTTACATAGAGACAAAAGGAGTATTATTTTTTCCGAACTTGAGACCTTTTTTTGACCTCAAGAAACACCACTAGATCGTCCCCAAAGGACAATATCAAGTAATAAATTTGATCCTGCTTTTAACTTAGATGTTATTTAATATCATAACAGCCTATGTAGTATGGAATTAGTAACTTTGTGGAAATAAAAAATGATTTTATTTTAGCAATTGACAATTCAAAATTAAATTAAGGGTCATAACTATTGAGAATTTCACGGTTTTTTTTCCTTTTATATTCTTTAAGATAAAATGTTGATATTCTAGAAGAAATAGTTCAGTCAACATCTATTTCTCAAATTCGTATTGGATTCGCATATAATGAGTTGATGAATGAGATGAGATAAATCACTGACTTACTATTACAAACAATATATTTGGATACCAATTTCACCAAGTTTGGCCTTGCGAAAAATATTCATTTCCGCAATCAGATATATCTAAATGGACATTTCTGTTCTCGTGAAATTATACAATCACGAAAAATATCACCAAAAATGCAAACTTGGGTAATACACCGGCCTTCTAAAACATATGGTGATCCAAAAATGCAAACTTGGGTAATACACCGGCCTTCTAAAACATATGGTGATCCACCCACCAACATCAGCATTTCTTGAATAATATTCCACGAAACATATAGTTCGTTTTCTATCTTCGATACTTAAGAAAATGCTCATGCCAACAACCTCAGAATCCAATGCGAAGAAATAATCGGATAGAAGATGACTCTTGACAGAAACATAGTGAGAAACCATCCAAAGCTAGAGGGAGACTTGCTAATATATTGCACATCTCCAGATATTCATCATTAGGGCGACGGCCTTAGTTATCGACCATTCGCATATCATGTTTCTTACGACGACCTCTGTGATGAGCTTTCTGCAGCGAGTTCTCGCCCACTCTTTCCATCTTGGAACCAGTATCTGCTGCAGACAGGAGAGGACGATGCCTTAGCCATTGTTTGAATTGAGCGAGCATAAAATAAGTACAAACAATTACATCGCTCGTTGCATATAGCTAGTGCTATCATTTTCATCACAGTAGGAGAAAAGAAACGCATTCAACAATAACAAGGAAAATTAGAATGAAAACAAGGGACCGCATGCCATTTTTGCAACACCAACAAAAACTTGTATGAAGCTCTATTGTTGTAATAACAATTCAACTCACCGAAGCTCATGATCAACCATCTAGGAGGTTGATTAGAAGAATGGCAAAACAGAAAGAGGAATTTCATCCAGTCTATGCAGAAAGGCGAAGAAGATCAAATGAATAAGTTGTAGACTTGTTCATTCAGATTTCAAAGTGAACATTGAGGAATAAATACAGTTAGCTGCTAGTTTCTTAGTAACTTCACCTTCGCAAAGTTGGAAATTCTGTTCGAGAACTACACATCTGGTGAAAGTTTACATCTTGACTGAGGAATTTTCCACAAATTCTAAATTACTACCCAAAATGTTGCATCCCTTCAAAATAACACATGCTTCATCACCAAAAGAATTCCCTTTCAAATATTAGGCAGCTAAATAGTCCGAGTTGCTTCTTTCTCACATTAGATAGTGATAAATTGTGTGAATGGTGTATTTGTTCATAGAATCAAATCGAGAAGAATCCCTTCTATTTCAGTTAGTTATGGAAATTGCAGTACATTATTGTATTTATATGAGTTCAACAAGCTAAGCTAGGAGCACTAGAAATATCCTACAATCAACGGCTATTAACTAAAGAATGAAAAAAGATCTACGGTGCATGCAGGTACATCGGTGGTCCATGTATGATACATGTAGAGTGTGCCACGTAAGCATTTCAGCTACAACAGATCCTTTATTCATGATTACAGCAGCATGCATGCTTCAAGAGATAGTTCAATTATTCAAAATCAACTGTTATAACCTCCTCCTTTTTAGAATCTAAAGCCTCCCGCCCCACAATCAAAAGGTTGGTCTTTCAGATTCCAAATACCTTCATAATCAACTCATGATCTAACATACAACTTACTAAATTTTCATTTTCAGTAACAAAATTTGATGCTCGGCAACGTTAGTTATGAAATTATCAAAGGATGCTAACAAGAACACTCACATTCAATGCAAGAAATCAGTTTCAGTTAAATCGCACTCAGCCACTTAATATGAACTAAGCAAGAAACTCACAATCAACGCGAGAAATCAGTTCCATTTAAATCGCATTCAATATAAACAAAGCAAGAAACTCAGAGCAGAAAAATACCTCCAAATTCATCCCCCCAAAACAAAACCCTCGAATCATCCTCTTCTTCATCGTCATAACCGAGCTCGGCATCACCCCGGTAGCCCGGCTCACTCCCATACCCAGACTCATTCCCCTGATTATCACAATTACCAAACTGCCCATACCCACCACTCACATTCTCCCTCTCCCCACTCCCCTCCCTCTCTCTCCTCGAATTCCGATCGCTCACATCCGACGACCAATTCGGGTCCCCAAACAGCTCCCCGCTCGAATCCGTACCCCCGGCCACCATAGGGAAATCCGAGCAGGTCCCGTTCGCCGCGGAGGCGCCGACGGAACAGCCCCTGCGATCCGAGCTCCGCCCGGACACCGACCTCGACCCGCCGCGGCGGCGGCGCTTACGGGCGAACCAGCGCTTCCGCGCGGCGGAGAAGGAGAGAGCCCGGTCGTCGTCGAAGAGGCTGAGCTTGGACATGTCAAGAATAGCGTCGATGGAGAACGATGACGTTGCGCGATCGGCGAGGCATGGGCGCTTGCTGTTGGGCCCATAGCAGGGTTTGGAGGAGTCGGAATCTAGGGTTTTGGAGAAGGGCCGCCAGCTCAGGAGCTGGAAGGCGCATGATTCAATGGGGTGGATTGAATCTAGGGTTCCGCGCGCCATAGCATCATATCATAGAGAGCGAATTGGGGATTTTCAGATTGCCGTAGTTCCTTGCTGAAGAAGTGATTAGGTAAATTCAGAAAATGGATTGGGGATTTTTCATGTATGATTTTGTAGAGGAAGAAGGTATTTTATATTTCACTGGTGTTCTTCAGGCCATCTCCAACAGTTTTCATCTCTACACTACACTACAGTTAAAGTTACAGATTTTTAATTTTCATCTCCAACAGCATCACTCCACATTTCACCCTACAATGGAATATTCCCTTTTTATACTCTTTACTATTGATTTAATTTTTTTATCGAATTATTTAATTAAATATGATTATATATATATATAATATATATATATATATTAATATTCTTGCTCATTATTTTTTATTTTTAATTAATATATAATTAAACGTCTATACTTCGAACAAGAACAAGCAAAAATCCTGGCGAAAAGGCAGGAACAATCCAACCAGTCTTCCCTACTAGATAATACTTTCGACATTGGAAGTTATTTTCCAGATATCCCCGGTGCAGGATCTGGATCCGGAAGTGGTTTAGGGGATTATTAGATAAAAATATTATGTTGTATTTTTAATATTTTACTCTTATTGTATTATGTTTGTATTTTTATTAATTATGTATTTGTACTGTTTATTGTAATATATTGTTGCTTTGTATCGATTATTAATATATTTGTGGCTTTGTATTGTTAAATGTTTATGTAATTCTATTTTTATTAATTATGTATTTTGTGTTTAGTTAGATTTTTAAATTAATGTAATAGCATTTACTTAATTAATGTATAAAATAATTTTCAAACAATTGAAGAAATCTAATAGAAAATAAAAAAAAATACACAAAATAAATTAGTTTGTATTATGAAAAAAAAAATAAAAAAAAAATAAAAAAATACCGAGATGAACAGTACCTCGGTTAATCAACCGGGGTACTGTTCACCCCCCCTACATCTACCGAGCCGTGAACAATTGTTGGAGAAACAAATTTTGGAGAATCACTCCACATCTGCCGTGTAGCGTCTCTCTTGGAGACGCTCTCAGTGGGGGCTCTGTAAGAAATCCAAATTTTTAGTTGGAAATGGAAATGGAAATGGAAGAGGATGAAGAAGCTACCCGAACTTGCAATTGGGAATCTTCTAATTTTATCTATTGGAATTTTTCTTATTAATATTATTTTTATTGCTACAAAATTCGCTATGACGTGCAGTGATATTCCTTTCATTAAAAAAAATATGTCATGCGTGTGTGGTGTGTATCGCGTGGGTATTGTATTATTTTTGCTGTAAGAAAATAAAATTGTATACAAGCTTAAAATGTAAATTATGTAAAATTTAGCAATGTGATTTTTAGTTAATTACAGTAAGATTTAGCTAAATATGTATATTAATGGCATGTTGTAATATGTAAATTAAAATATCACTAAAAAGGCTAACTTTATTTTTTATTTATATTTAAAGATAAATGAAAATTAATGAAAAATATACATAACATAATACAAAAATAGTTTTAATTTCCAATAAAATAAATAAGAATATTATATTTAGCGCATGCGAGTAGATTCTAAATAATGTCTTCATATTATTGAATGATGACCACGTTTTAATTTGAGTTTTGTATGTGTGAACAAGAAAATTAGTTTGTGATGATTCCATAAATCATATATTTGTAGTCTTATAGATACAAACAATTTGGAGGGAACAAGTGATGCACAACAAAGATGGTGTGGTTGTGGTGATGAATGATTAAGGTATAGAGTGTGGCATAGGCGTTTTGATGGTGATTTATCTCTTTTTTTCAATCGAAATTATGCTCTTCAATTAAAAAAAAAAATGATGGTAACGGGTGTGAAGCAAATAATCATACGTGTAAATAGATAAAAGTAAACAAAAGTAAATAATGATTGGGGAAAAAAAATAAAAATAAGTTTTAATAATAAGGAATTTTGTGGGCAATTTATCCTATGACACACTTGGATCCCACACTCAATCATTGAATAAGTGCACTTAGACATCTAATACTAAGTACACAACAACTTTATCTATACATGTGTGTGTGTGTGTGTGTGTGTGTGTGTGTATATATATATATATGAGTCCAAATATTTTGTATTTATACTGGGTACGAATATTTTCTAAAATGGCACGATTATGTATAACTAGCTACAATTAATTTTTTAAAGTTAATCATATGCTACGATTATTTATGAAAGCTGCTACGAATATCTTTTAAAAAATACACGATTAAGAAGCAATGATTAAAATACTACGATTAAAAATTATATGATTAGAAAGAAACGACTAATGCTACGATTAAAAATTAAACTATTAAGAAGCTACGATTAAAAAGCAACGATTAAACGAGAAAAGCAACGATTAAACGAGAAAAGCAACGATTAATGCTATGCAGACATTATCTAGTGCACCATTCAAGAGCTCGAGCACCATTTGAGGCATCATCTAGTGCACATAGACAGTTTTGTACTAAATGTCAGGGACCAGGGCACAACAGACGTAAATGCACGTCTCATATACCTATTGTTGATGTGGACCAAAATGCTCCAACAGAGAATGTGTCTGTATGTAGAAGAGCGCATAAGAAGTGCATCATCTGTTCTAGTACGGACCATACTTATCTGACCTATCCGGTTTGTTTGGTGGTGGATATCGACTAATTATTTAGGATTTATGTGAACTTTATTGAATTTTCGAATATTTGGAGTTTATGTGAACTTTATTGAACTAAAATTGATAAATATAATCATACCAGTTTCTTAGTTAATCATAGCAAAACATAATATCATATCAAAAGTACATCCACACATACATCTTGTCAATGTCACATATCAGGGGGTAGACCTATCACTATAATTCAATGAGTATATCCTAGCCCATATAACCTTCCGATACGCATATACTTGCTCCTTCGGTACACCCAATGGAGGGCCTCCACCCAGCAGACAATCCACATACATACAGACATATACTTCACTGCTGGTGTCATCCGTCTGCATATACTGATCTAGTACAGACCTGTCCAAGGTCATCGCAAAATCACGTCAGGGTGGCATTCGATGACCTTGCCAAAATCCGGCACATGCGAGTAGGTGTGGAAGTAGATGAAGTAGGGACATCAACTCTCTATCTCGCCTTCTGTATAGCACGGGATCACTCAGATCGTCCATGTGAAACAGGAATGAGTCATACAACTCCACTACCCAGTCAGTACCCAATTGATGGAGATGAAGCTATTTAACTAGTATAATTATTTGTCGTTTATTTTTAAACTTTGTTTAGTAGTTTTCTTTTTTTAGTTGAATTCTTTTACTATTTTAATTACTTTCCTAGTTGGATTAGGTTTCGTATAGTCTTTATAAATAGGTGTTTAAATCTTTGTTTTTGGTGGTGGATTTTTTTTAATAAGAAAAGCTAGGGATTTCTCTATACTCCTCATATTTCTTTCGCAATTCTCCGTTTTTCTCTTGAATCTCAGTAGTTTACGATAGTTCTACGTATCTCCGCTGTATCAGTTTGGTATCTATAGACCAACGTACGTTTCACATTTGATGCCTCCTAAAAAGAGCAATCAACCGAACGTTCCTGATTCATCGCCCATGCAGCAACAGTTGGATTTGCTCCAACAACAGATAGCCTCTGTTCAACAGCAACTTCAGCAACTACTTCCCCTACTAGCCAATCCCGGGAAACCTGGCCAACGTGCGAACCGGGATGTGATGTCTATCTCTGATGATGAAGTGACAATGGACAATCTGTTTACTCCCATCTATCAACACAACAATCGCCCTTCTCAATGGGAAAATAGTTTTCGCATGGATTTACCGGAATTTCAGGGGTCTATCAACCCGGATGATTTTATTGTGTTTCCCTTGTCTGCACTCGATTATGGGGATACGCAGGGATGCGCAGTGGCCTGGTGGCAACAATTCAAGCTTTCTCGCATTCGAGAGAGTCGGCATATTTTTCCTTCGTGGGAGCAATTTGTTCACCTCCTAAGATGCGAATTTCTACCTTTCAATTATGATCATCTACTTTCCCAACGTCTTCAGAATCTTCGACAAGGATCTCATTCTATCGATGCTTATTCTGAAGAGTTTTACCAATTATTGGCATGCGTCAATTTGTCTGAAACCTCTGGTCAATTAGTTTCTCACTTTATCGATAGTTTGCGCATCCCTTTTCAAGATACATTAAACTTATTCACACCTGTCTCCGTGTTAGAAGCGCATCAGTGGACTCTATTGATTGAGCAACAACACTCTAGACGTAATACGATTTCTCCATCTCTTTCAACCCATGATGAGCGCACCCCACTAGTAGCAGATCAACGTCTCATGCAATCAGCTTCTACTACTTATCCATCCTCCATACCAACTACGAGTGCAATAAGATCATGTGTTTGTTTCTCCTGCTGCGAATATAGGCATCGACAAGCTAATTTTCCCAAAGCTCGTGCCACTAGAGGTTTACTGCTTGAAGAACAACCTGGTGAAGATTATTCAGGCCCTCCCATTTATGACGAAGTCCCATTGGAAGAAGAGTTATTGCCGACATTCGCCCTTGTTTGGTTGTGCGGCATGCATGTCTCGCTCCTAAACAAGTGTCTGACGAGACACAACGCAATCAACTCTTTGAGTCTGCCTGCACTATTTCTGAAAAAGTCTGTCATTTTATTATTGATTCTAGAGCATGTGAGAATGTTATAGCTGCTTCTGCCGCCGACAAACTTACCTTATCACCAGAGCCACACCCCTACCCCTAGGAATGTCAATCTAGCCCGAAACCGATAGGTTGGCCCGAACCGCCTGAAAAAAAGGTGGGTTAAGGTCATCTTTTTTAGGACCGAATAAAATTTTAATCGAACGGGTCCACCCTAACGGGCTGGCAAGCTAAACGAGTCGGCCCACTCGGTCCGCAAGCTGGCCCATCAGGCTGGGTTTTTTAAAAAAAATAATTTTATCCTAAAATTCCCAATCTTATTATTTTGCGATTAATATATTTTTTTCCTATGAACCCTAGATGATAGAGAGTAGAAGCGACTGCCGCTGCTTCATCACTTTTGCTCTTGTTGCTTCACCAGAAATCCAGAATCATTACTCTCCCGCTGTCGCTCCTTCATCACTCCCGGTCTCCTGCTACTTCATCACTCCATAGTTATCTGACTCATCTCTACTCCCGCTAGCCGCTGCTTCATTTTCTCTCCCAATCTCTCCACCGTCACTAGACTCACCACTCAACAGGTTCATTAACTAGATAAGTTCGAATGTAGTTTGAGGTTTCTCCTTCTCTATTAGATTAATTCATTTTAGATTCATTAACTAGGATCGATTAAATTTAAAAGTATTAGATAAAGACTGCCATGGATATTCTACATGTGTAAAGTTATACATATTTTATTGATAAATAATTCAATCATTTAGGTTCATTATTAATGTTGTTAATTAAGCTTTTGAAGAAAAGTGTGGTCTCTAAATTGTTCGTAAATGCTGTTTTAGGCAACAAATGAGTAAAAAATCACAGTAAATTAATTAAAAGCTAGCTATAAAGCCAGGGATTTTATAGTTTTATACATACATGGTTGAAAATAAAGATCATAAACAACATTTGCATCACATAATTAAAATGAAGTCAAGTGTATAATTTTGCATCAAAATTAAATTGAAAACAGGTTAGACACTTGAAGAAACTAAGTTATACAATGAAATTGATTTTTGCTACATTGATTGTGTGGAAGGTTGGATATTATCTTTCCATAATGGACTTAGATGTACTGCGATATTATCAAGAATTGTTGTGGAAAAAGTGTAATTATATTAGAGTACAATTATGTGTTATGTGGTTGATATTATTAATTGTATTTGTGTATTCATTGTATTTTTTACATTATTATTGTAGTTCTAAATGGCAGGTGCATCTGAAAATATTCTTGATGAAAGTGTTGGTGGAGACAATGACGATTTGGAGATTTTAGGTGATTCTCAATCTGTTTCTAAAAAGAGAAATAGGTCAGGGGTTTGGAATCATTTTTCACTTGATAAGGACAAAATTGGTAAAAGGAGAGGCCAAGTGTAATCATTGTGGAAAACCATATTCATACGGGGTTTTAAATATGGAACTTCAACTTTAGGTCGTCATCTAGATGTATGTAAGAAGAAACCAAAATTTGGAGATGTGAGTTCTATGTTTCTTGACCATGAAGGAAAACTAAGGGCTAAGGGTAGAAATATTGATAAAAAAAAAACATGTCGTGAATGGATGGCTAAGGTTTTAATTGCACACGATCTTCCATTGAAGTGGATTGAATATGAAACCATGAGGGGCTTTTTGAAATATTTGAACCCGGATATAAAGTTTATAACTAGAAACACAGTGGCCTCTGATGTTATGAAAATGTATGAATCTGAAAAAGAGAAATTGAAGTTGATATTGAAAAATACTCCTGGTATGTTGTGATTAACTTTTGATATTTGGACTATTTGTACTACTATGTGTTATATCTGTGTGACTGTACATTATGTGGATGCAAAATGGAAGTTGAATAACAAAATACTTGCATTTTGCACTATGCTTCTTCCACATTCTGGTCCTGAGTTAGCTCAAAAGATATATGATTGTTTGGTGGATTGGGAGATAGACAGGAAAATCTTTCCTTTGACTTTGGATAATGCCGGTACCAATAATAATATGGTAAGAATGTTAAAGTCACGGCTTTTATTGCAAAACTCTATATTGTACAATGGTGAGTATTTTCATGTGAAATGTTGTGCACATATCTTGAATCTTATAGTTCAATAAGGGTTAAAAGTTGCTAGTGATGCTTTGGATAAAATTAGAGGAAGTATCAAATATGTAAAAGCATCAAAAGTAAGGATGAATAAGTTTCGAGAATGTGTTAAAAAAGCTGACATTGAAATCACATCTTCAGTTTCCTTAGACGTGGCTACTCATTGGAATTCCACATATTTCATGCTTGCTAGTGTGATTAAATATCGCAATGTGTTTACTTTGCTTGAATTTGATGATTTAGCTTATAAGCAATGTCCATCACCTGAAGAATGGGCAAGAGGGGAAAAGATGTGTGAATTCTCGAAGCCATTTTATACTATCACTACCTTGATCTCTGGTTCATCTTACCCGATTTCCAATTTGTATTTTATAGAAGTTTGGAAGATTGCATGCTTGTTGGAAAAACATTCATATAGTGATGATGAAGTTGTGAGAAATATGGTTGTGGAGATGAAAGAAAATTTTAACAAATATTGGGAGGAGTATAGTGAAATACTTGCTATGGGAGCCATCTTTGATCCGAGGGTGAAGTTGAAACTGTTGAAGTATTGCTATTCAAAATTTGATCCTGTTTCTAGCAAAAATAAAGTTAATAATTTGAAGAATAAATTGTACTTGTTGTATAATGAGTATAAAAAGAGGAGTGTTGAATCAAATTCTGGAGCTTCCACTTCTAGTTCTCAATTAAGAAAATGTGCGATTTCGGGTGGAGCAAAAAAAAATGCACAAGGAAGAGGATTGGATTTGGATCCAATTGTGATTGATGTAAGTTATTTTTTATTTCAAATTTTCAGTATGCATTTATAAGTTCAGTTACATTACTTTTATTCATAAACTTATATATGATAATATGAATATGTCGATACAGGATTACAAGAACTACCGAAACAGAGGCTCTACTAGTGATACGAAGTCATTTTTGGATAAATATTTGGAAGAAGATCAAGAGGATGAATCAGCTGCTATTGATGTGCTTGAATATTGGAAAACTTAAGAATCTCATTTTGGGGACCTTGCTAGATTAGCATGTGATGTGCTTAGCATTCCAATTACAACGATAACATCATAATCTACCTTTAGCATTGGAGTGTTAGGAAATTTTTGATTTCCTAAATAATCTAAATATGGGTAACATATTTTTATGCAATTATATTTGCTATTTAAATATTTGTGGACTTAATTAAATGGTCTTAATAAGGTAATAGTCCATGGGATGCGTAATTGATATGGAATTAATGAGTAGATATCAAATACTGTTCTAATTAGGGTTTTATGGGTGCCCTAATTAAATAGTATATATAGCCCTCTTGTTTATGGTCCCATAGAAGGAATAAGGAGATTTAGTTGAGGAAGGTCATAATACCAACCCCCTGTTCGTGTTCGGGTCTAGAGATTGTTCATATAGATATTCCATATCAAGGTTTTCAATCTCAATGGATCCAGATATTCCTATAATCTTTGACAATCTAGTGCGATGTTTATTATCCTAGAATATTGCATGATCTAGGATGATTGAATTTATATTATGTGATTAATAAATTCCTACATATGGTATCAGAGCAGTCGTAGACTGCTAGATTGTTGGGATACATGGAATTCAATTTTGGTATTATGTTGATAATCACATCCACCATAATATTTTTTATGTAGCTAATTGTGATTAGAATTGAATTTCTTAATTACATAAATATGTTGATCTATATGGGGTCACGTAAACAAAAAATTCTCGAATTGATTTACTGCCTTGGTTAAGGAAAAATCAAGCATGGACTATTTATGCGTTATTGTTGACGTGAATTTTTTTTAAGGTTAACAAATTCACGTATAGCTGACATACTCGTATTTTAGTCCTAATCCGAGCATTATTACTTGTGTTTCTTTCATATTTTAGTTTGTTAATTCGTTGTTTAGGGTAATATTAGCTTCTTTTTATAATAAGTGTTGCTAACACAGTTAATCTAGAAAACAGAGTTGAAAAATGAGCAATCCAAGGCCCGAGAGTTGAAGTGCGTTTCGAAAAGGACTGAAGAGCCGAGCCGAACATGCGAGAGAGCACGGAGACAGAGTCGGAGCCGGGACGCCGGGCAAAGCCTGCAACGCGGCGCGACCCGGAGCCGGGGTCGCGACTGGCTGGCCCTGCATCCGCGGCGGAAAAACAGGCGCCTGCGGCACGGCCCGAACCAGACCCGGGGCCGCCCGGGTCGCGCCCCCTCCCACCCGGCGCGAGCCACGGGGCGCCACCGGCCCCGTGTCGCGCCCCCGTGTCGCGCCCCTGTGTCACATTTTCGGGATTTCCGGATTTTGCTTTATTTTTCACCCCAATTTTCCCCACTTTGTATAAATATCAACATTAGTTCGAAATTAGGGTATGACAATTGATATTTTTTCGATTTTAGAGAGAGAAATGATGTTTACGCTTTGGAGCTTTGGATATTGAAGAACAAGGAGTTTCTTGAAGAATTTTAGTACAAGTTTTTGGGTTTTTTCTCCTCCTCTCTTATGTTTTTCTTTTATGTGATGTATTTCTCTATTTTGGTTATGGATAGCTAAATTTCTAGGTATCTAGGGTTTTGAGATTTGGTGTTGGATATGAGAATCTAATAGGAGTTTGTGCTTGATTTACCAATTTTCTATCATAAATCAATGTTATGCTTGAATCTATGCTTGGATTGACCATCCTAGGATAGAAATTTGTGTATGATTAGGTTTGAGAAAACTAATTGTGCATGGGTGTTTGGTTTATGATCCCAATTTGACATGAGATTGAGAAATTAGTGTTAAATTGGTGTTAATTAACTTGAATGAGCTTAATTTAGATTAAATTGCAATTGAGCCCTAGAGATAGGGGAGGTTGTGTTTAATTTAAAATGTCTTGGTTGCTTGAGAAAGGACTTGGGCTATATTTGTGATCAAGTGTTGTTTAATTGGGAAATTGATGCATGATCCCCCCTATTTGATGATTGTATCCTTGCCAAAGATCAATTCCCTAGAGCCGTTTTCTTTTAAGTGAATTCTACTTCAATTTGATTCCCGTCTATCTCTTATGTTGCTAATTTTGTTTAATCGTTGCAAAATTTCACTACTCTAGTTAAAAAAAATCCAATCCAAATTTTGAATGGTTTGACTAGTGAAAATATTCGATGTGATGGTATTTGTAGGCTCGTTTATGCAATTAATTCCCCGTGTTCGATCCGGTCTCCTATGCTCCGTATGTTCACTTGCATAATTAAGATTTGGTAAATTAAAACTTGTGTTGATAATCGTTGTGAAAGAAAAATCTCATCAAGTTTTTGGCGCCGTTGCCGGGGACTTATTTATTTATTTGAGTATATGCAATATCGTTTCAAGAATCATTTTGCTAGATTAAACGTGTTGTTTAATTTTGAACTTCAAACTTACTTTAAGTTGTTCACAGGTAGTGTATGCATATAAGGGCACGTGGTGACCCATTGCTCGAGTTAGATACCGAGATTGAAGCCACGAGCCGTCATAACAACGCTCGAAGAAGACGCAGACATAGAATGGCGGATAATCCACCACCTCCGCCTCCCATCCAAGATCTGTTGATTCTTCAAATGTAAAGATAGCTTGAGGAGATGAGAGGACAACTTCGGGCCCAAGAGGAAGCTAGGGCTCGAGTTGAGGAAGCCCCGATTAGAAACTTGTTTCAACCAATGCTTAATGAGGGGGTTGTCAACGGGCCGGCTATACAAGCCAACAACTTCGAATTGAAACCGGCACTAATGGCTATGGTGTCCCAAAACCAGTTTGGTGGAACGGCACTTGAAGATCCGCACGTACATGTCCACCAATTTTTGGAGATCGCCCGAACGGTCAAGATTAATGGGGTGCCCGAGGATGCAATCCGTTTGAAGCTATTCTATTTCTCACTGCGGGATAAAGCACGAACATGGTGGTTGAACCAACCACCCGGTTCATTCACCTCACGGAGTGACTTGCTTTCTAAATTCCTTCAGAAATTCTTTCCTCCTGGAAAGACATTGAAGTTAAAGGGAGAGATAACTCAATTCAAGCAAAGGGATGAAGAGTTATTGTGTGAAGCTTAGGAGCGGTTTAGAGAGATGCTTCGTAAATATCCGGGCCACGGTTTTGGCACAGATCATCAAGTGTGCATTTTTTATGGCGGTTGCAAGTCCAGTGTTAGAAGTATCCTTGATGCGTCGGCTGGAGGATCGTTACTAAATCGAGGACCCGAAGAAGCATTCACAATCATCGAGGAGATGGCCTCCAACGCCTGTCAATGGCCGGGGGAGCGGGAAAATGTACAAATCTTGAAAAAGGTGGAAACTACAAATAATGATGCCATAGCCCTTTTAGCCGCTCAGATGACTACTAGGAAGACATAGTTTGGCCAAATAATAACACACATGTGATGATAAGTATGTGATAATTATATGGTTTTTTCATGTGAACACTAGTCCATCTATAGATAGACTTTTGTTTGACAGAACTTATTATCAATACTTGATCATTACACCAAGATTACCACTACAATTAATTGTTTGTCCATAGACGAAGATTAATGTTGTGCTGGGTATCTTGAGATGGGTCCCCAATTTGTTTTACTCATTCATGTCTGATTTATTTTATAACATGTCTCTTATGTGAGTATGTTTGTAATTGTTCTCTGTTTTAGTTTCTGTTGCTACAGCTATAAATGTCTCTGCTCAAGTTAATAACATCCCAATGCTAAGTGGGATAAATTTTAAGGTTTGGAAAGAAACCGTAGAAATTGTTCTCAGTTGTATGAATTTGGATCTAGCTTTTTGATCTGATCGACCCACTCCCACTACGGATGACCCGAAAGAGGTTAAAATTGAGAAGTGGGATCGATCAAACCGAATGTGCTTGATAATCATGAAGCGCTCCATTCCGGGAGCGTTTTGGGGCTCCCTTGCTGAGAGTGAGAATGCCAAAGCGTTCCTTGAGGCTGTTGAGCAGTACTTTGCCAAGAATGAAAAATCGGAGGCAAGCAGTCTTTTGGCTAAACTTGTCTTCATGCAGTACACTGGCAAAGGGAACATTAGGGAGTACATTATGGAGATGTCTAATCTCGCATCAAAACTAAATGCACTAAAGTTAGAGTTGTCTGATGACTTGCTCGTGCACTTAGTTTTGATCTCTCTTCCTACATACTTTGGACAATTCAAAGTGAGTTATAATACTCAAAAGGACAAATGGTCTCTTAATGAGCTTATATCTCACTGTGTGCAAGAAGAAGAGAGGCAGCATAGAGATAAGATTGAAAGTGCTCACTTGGCATTTACCTCTCACAACAAGAAAAGAAAGGGAACTAAGAGTACTGCGGTAACTGTTCCCGAGAAGAAGAAGTAAAAGAAAGATCCCGATAATGATAAATGTCACTTCTGCAAAAAGACGAGACACTTTAAGAAAAACTGCCTCAAGTACGCCGCCTGGCATGCAAAGAAGGGTACACTTCTAACTCTGAGGTTAATTTGACCTTTGTACCTAAAGATACTTGGTGGGTAGATTCTGGTGCTACTACTCACATAAGTGTGTCCTTGCAGGGTTGCCTGTGGAACCGACTGCCAAGTGATGCTGAAAGATTCATCTTTGTGGGCGATGGTAATAAAGTTGCAGTAGAAGCTATATGAACATTTAGATTACATTTAAAGAGTGGTTTTTATTTGGATTTGTTTGAGACATTCGTTGTACCGTCTTTCAGGCGGAATTTGATTTCTATTTCCATTTTTGATAAACTGGGATTTTCCTGGTCTTTTGGAAATAATAAAGTTAGTCTCTTTCAAAATTCAAATCTTATTGGTGATGGCTCTTGACATGATAATCTTTATATGTTTGATGTTGTGAGTTCCCATAATATTATACTGCAAACTTGTTCAAAAGGTACAAAGAGAAAATTTAATGGGGATTCTGCTATTTTGTGGCACAAGCGCTTAGGGCACATTTCTAAACAAAGAATACAAAGGCTTGTGTCTGATGGAATCCTTGATCCCTTAGATCTAGCAGATTTTCAAGTCTGTGTTGAGTGCATCAAAGGGAAACGAACAAACATAAGGAAATTAGAAGCCGAAAGAGCTAAGGATGTCTTAGAACTGATTCACACTGATATCTGTGGTCTATTACCTACGGCATCTTGGAATGGGCAGAGATTTTTTATTACGTTCATAGACGATTACTCTAGATTCGGTTATCTATATTTAATTCATGAGAATTCTCAATCCTTGGACGTTTTCAAATCTTTCAAAGCTGAAGTTGAACTTCAACTTGGAAAGAAAATTAAGGCTATCAAATCAGACCGTGGAGGTGAATACTATGGACGATATGATGGATCAAGAGAACAACGTCCAGGACCCTTTGCACTTTTCCTCAAAGAATGTGGAATTGTTCCGCAATACATAATGCCAGGAAAACCTAGCATGAATGGTGTTGCAGAACGACGAAATCGGACTCTTAAGGATATGGAAAGGAGTATGATTTGTCATTCATCCTTACTTGAGTCACTTCGGGGAGAAGCCTTAAAGACCGCAGTATATATTCTCAATCGAGTACCAAGCAAAACAGTTGCCAAAACCCCCTACGAACTTTGGATTGGCAAGAAACCTAACATTAGACACTTATACGTTTGGGGTTGTCCTGCTGAGGCGCGACCTTATAGGCCGCATGAAGGGAAATTGGACTCAAGAACGGTTAGCTGTTATTTTTTCGATTACTTTGAATACTCTCGAGGGTATAAGTCTTACAATCCCATATCAAGAACCTTTTTTGAGACTGGAAATGCCAAATTTCTTAAGGATATTGAGTTTGGGAGGGAAGATGTCATAAGGAATGTTGTCTTTGATGAATTTTCTGACAATGATTTAGTTCATATACCTATTATTGTTCAAGAAACAACTCCAGTATTAGAGAATAATGTTGAGACTTGTGTCAAAAATATTATTCCAAATCAAGACAACATTGAGATTCTTCAACAACCTCAAGAGCTGCCATTAAGGAGATCCACCAGAGAGAGGAGAAATGTTATTTCTAATGAATATGAAGTATATCTCCAAGAACATGAGGATGGCGTCGGTTTGACCGAGGATGACCCAGTCACCTTTAGACAAGCCTTACGCAGTTCTAATTCTCAAAAGTGGATTGATGCCATGAAGGATGAGATGAAGTCGATGAGTGATAATGACGTTTGGGATCTTGTCGAATTGTCTAAAAATGCGAAAACTATTGGTTGTAAATGGATATTTAAAACCAAAAGGGACTCGAAAGGCAATATCGAAAGATATAAGGCTCGTCTAGTTGCTAAAGGATTCACCCAAAGAGAAGGCATTGACTACAAAGAGACTTTCTCTCCAATTTCTTTGAAAGACTCTTTTAGGACTATTATGGCACTCGTGGCTCATTTTGATTTAGAGCTACATCAGATGGATGCTAAGACTGCATTTCTCAATGGAGACATTGATGAAACGATTTACATGGTACAACCAGAAAATTTTGTGTCTGGAGACCCAAAGAGAAGGCATTGACTCAAGGAGAAGGCATTGACTACAAAGAGACTTTCTCTCCAATTTCTTTGAAAGACTCTTTTAGGACTATTATGGCACTCGTGGCTCATTTTGATTTAGAGCTACATCAGATGGATGCTAAGACTACATTTCTCAATGGAGACATTGATGAAACGATTTACATGGTACAACCAGAAAATTGTGTCTGGAGACCCAAAGTCTATGGTTTGTAAATTAAAAAAATCCATCTACGGTCTCAAGCAAGCATCTTGTCAATGGTATCACAAATTCCATCAAGTTATCACCTCTTATGGCTTTGAGGTCAATTTTGTTGATGAATGTGTATACTGCAAGTTCAGTGGGAGTAAATACATCTTCTTGGTATTATATGTCGATGATATTCTTCTTGCTTGTAACGATATAGGCTTACTGCATGAAACTAAGAGATTTCTAATGGAGAAATTCGAGATTAAAGATCTAGGTGATGCCTCTTTTGTATTAGGGATCCAAATACTAAGAGATCGTTCTCAAGGTATTGTGGGATTATCACAAAAGAGCTATATCGATATGGTTTTGGGAAGATTCGGCATGAAAGATTGTAAACCACTAGATACCCCTGTTGCTAAAGGAGATAAGTTTAGTCTCAAACAATGCCCCAATAATGATTTTGAGATGAAAGAAATGCAAAAGATTCCTTATGTGTCGACAGTGGGAAGTCTGATGTATGCTCAAGTTTGTACTCGTCCTGACATAGCATTTATAGTGGGAGTATTGGGTAGATATTTGAGCAATCCTGGACAGCAACATTGGAGAGTAGCCAAACGTGTGATGCGTTATTTGAAGAGAACAACAGATTACATACTCACTTATCGGAGATCAGAGAATTTAGAGATCATTGGGTACTCTGATTCAGATTTTGCGGGATGTCAAGATAGCAAGCGCTCCACATTGGGATATGTGTTCACATTGGCTGGATGAGCTATTTCATGGAAGTCTATAAAACAGACTCTTGTAGCTTCTTCCACCATGGCTACGGAGTTTATTGCTTGTTTTGAGACGTCCAATCATGCGATATGGTTACGAAATTTTGTCACTGGGCTACGTGTGGTGGACAACATAGAAAGGCCATTGAGGATTTATTGTGATAATAATTCAGCCGTGCTTTACTCCAACAACAATAGAAGTGCCACAAAGTCGAAATTTATCGATATTAAGTTTCTTGTTGTTAAGGAGAGAGTTCAGAATAGACAGATTTCTATAGTATACATATGAACCGATAGTATGCTAGCAGATCCACTAACTAAGGCATTACCACCTAAAGTCTTTTATGAGCATACTGCTAAAATGAGTGTTACTTCTGATGATGCCTTAGTTTAGTGGGAGTTTATGTTCTGTGTGATACTTCCATTTCTGGATTATTTTCTGCAGAATACAGTTGATGGCTTTGATTTTATTCTGAATTCACTTAATTCTTCCATTTGTGATGTTTTGCATTACATTGAGAAATTGATCTCATTAAGGACTAAAGTTGGATCAGTTGGAAATTGACATGATTTAGATCATTACATTTAATTTCCATGCTACTCAACATATTTGATCTATGTTATTGAATATATTAGTATGGTGATTATCGAGGTTTAATCACGAGTTATAATGTGGTGAATGTCGCGGTAGTTCCATTGCTAGTATATAAGATGGACCAAATTGTTAAGGTGTAGTCTGTAAATAAATAGCATGTTGCGCAACTATAGAACTATTTGATATAATTGCTTTTGGTATAATATGTAACCCAAGTGGGAGATTGTTAGGAAATTTTTGATTTCCTAAATAATCTAAATATGGGTAACATATTTTTATGCAATTATATTTGCTATTTAAATATTTATGGACTTAATTAAATGGTCTTAATAAGGTAATAGTCCATGGGATGCGTAATTGATATGGAATTAATGAGTAGATACCAAATACTGTTCTAATTAGGGTTTTATGGGTGCCCTAATTAAATAGTATATATAGCCCCCTTGATAATGGTCCCCAATACACTAAATCGAACGCAATTTTTACTTCTCCCCATCTGAAAGAAAAATGAAGGTCCCATAGAAGGAATAAGGAGATTTAGTTGAGGAGATTTAGTTGAGGAAGGTCATGATACCAACCCCCTCTTCGTGTTCGGGTCTAGAGATTGTTCATATAGATATTCCGTATCAAGGTTTTCAATCTCAATGGATCCATATATTCCTATAATCTTTGACAATCTAGTGCGATGTTTATTATCCTAGAATATTGCATGATCTAGGATGATTGAATTTATATTATGTGATTAATAAATTCCTACATGGAGCTCATGTTTTGAACAAATACAGAAATAGACTTCTTCCTCAAAAAGTGCAAGCTCTTACTTGTACAAGTAACTGGTTGCATGGATATGGTTCAGGTATTATTATATATTATAAAGTTTTAAATCATTTCATTGTATTTTTTCTAATGTTATTATTTTTTAATAAATGGTGACGACCTTGATGATGAGTTTGATCTTGAAGTTGAAGAAGATTCAAATGTTGTTGATGTAGAGAAAGAGTGTACTTCAACTCTTTGAACTTGATGGTGCGGATTTTGCTGGATATATATTTGCTGGTTTATGTATTTGCTGGATTAAGAATCTATTTTTTATGTATTTGTTGGATATGGAACAATAGATTATGACATTATGTATTTGCTGGATCAAGAATCTATTTTATGTATCTGTTGGATATGGAACCATAGATCATGTGAGGATTATGACATATTCTAATATAGAACATATGTGCTGCTTAAGTTCTCTTGTGTATTAGATATTTCTAATTTGTTCCTCATTTTTCTTTTGTTTTACTTCAAATATTCTAAAGTTGTTCACAATATTTGAGTTGATTCCTAACAATCACATGAGTTGGTTGCTGCTTGTATATTGAAAAATGAGAGATTAAGGATATTAATCTGATGGAAGTCAGCTTACATTTTGAGGATTTCTCGTGGGACTAGAAATGCAATTAACTTTTATCGCAAACATATCGCCCGATGGACTAGCCCGAAAACCGAAGTGTTAGGGTTAGGACTATAAAATTTTAGCCCGAAATGGCCCGAACCGAATAGCCCGACATCCCGATAGTGTTGGCCCAAAAATGACGGGCTGGCCCGTTTGACATCCCTACCCGCCCCTATTCTCTTGCCTGGCTCCAATGTAGAACAACTATCATGGTGGATAAATGTGTGTTTGTTCCTTTTTCCATTGGCACTCGTTATTTGGATAAAGTATGGTGTGATGTTGTCCCCATAAAAGCTTGTCATTTATTATTGGGACGCCCTTGGCAATTTGACCAGGGTAGCATTCACGATGGACGTCGCAATACTTCAACTTCCTCATTGATGGCCACTGTTTCGTTCTAACACCGTTTATTCCTCTAGCTCTGTCACCAGCTCCTATGCCAACGCCTCCTCCCATCAGACGGTAGTTCTTTTATCTCATGCCGTATTTATTCGAGAAATGGAATCTGCTTCTGCTATTTTCCTAATTCTTCCTCATGCGGTATTCTCATCATCCCCCGCTCCAGTGTCAATTTCTTCATTAATCTCTAAGTTTGCAGACGTATTTCCAGATGAATTTCCAATTGGACTGCCACCACTCCGGGATATTCAACATCAAATTGATTTTCTTCCAGGGAAAACATTACCTAATCCTCCACACTACCGTATGAGCCCTACTGAACATGAAGCGATCCGTCGTCAAGTTGAACATTTACTCACGAAAGGACTTGTTTGTGAAAGTTTTAGCCCATGTGTCGTTCTGGCCTTGTTAATTTAAAAAAAATAGGTGATTTGAAGATGTGTATGGATAGTCGAGCAATTAATAAAATCACTATCCGTTATAGTTTTCCCATTCCACGCCTAGATGATCTTTTGGATCAATTGAGTGGTACCGTGATCTTCAGTAAATTAGATCTTCGCAACGGATATCATCAAGTTCTCATTCGTCCAGGTGATGAATGGAAGACGGCATTCAAAATATGAGAAGGACTATTTGAGTGGCCAGTGGTGCCTTTGGCTTATCTAATGCGCCTAGTACATTTATGCGCGTAATGAATCAGACTCTACGTCCTTTGATCGGCAAGTGTGTCACCGTTTATTTCGATGAGATTCTCATTTGTAGTAGTTCACCGGAAGGGCATCTCAACCACCTTTGTGTTGTTTTACTTATTCTGCGAGTTGAATGCTTCTTTGCATCCCCGGCAAAGTGTTGTTTTCTCGTGGAGTCAGTTCTTTTTCTCAGGTTTCATCTCTCTTCTAAAGGCATCGCTGTGGATGCCACCAAAGTTCTACCATACGTGAGTGGCCGGCTCCTACTACTTTTACAGAGGCTCGTAGTTTTCATGGTTTGGCGTCATTCTATTGACGCTTTATTGCCAACTTTAGCTCCATCATGGAACCAATTACTGACGTTGTGCATGGTAAAAGCTTCAATTGGTTAACTGAGGTTGCATCGGCTTTTGAATTGATTAAAGAAAAATTGACATGTGCTCCTGTCTTGGTCTTTCATGACTTTTCCACTCCATTCGAGCTAAATTGTGATGCTTCAAAGGTGGGAATCGGAGCTGTTATAAGCCAAAAAAGCCGCCATGTCGCCTACTTCAGTGAAAAAGTTTCCGGTGCAAGAGCTTGATATAGCACTTATGACTTGGAATTTTATACATTTGTTCGGGCTGTCCGTAACTGGCATCACTATCTCTTTCAGTGAGAGTTTGTACTCTTTACTGATCACGAAGCTCTCAAGCATCTTGCTTCTCAAGGCTCTCTTTCTGCTCGACATGTTAAGTGGTCCGCGTTTCTCCAACAATTTAATTTTACCATTCGACATCAATCAGGGGTTTCTAACCATGTCACAGATGCCTTAAGTCGGTGTATTTGTGTATTCTTAGACATGCGTTCAGAGGTACAAGGGTACGATGGGTTTCACAAACTATACGCATCAGATAAATTCTTTGCTCCTATATTCGCACGTGTAGCAATATCCCCTGATCTTCCTTTTCAACTGCATGATGGATTTTTTTTAAGAACTTTGTCTTATGTATTCCAGCTTGTAGTCTCCATGCGAAGATAATTTTAGATTTTCATTTGACAGGCCATGTCGGTCGTGATCGCTCAACATAGCTCGTACTTCGTCATTTTTTTGGCCTACAACATGCAGAGATATCGCTCGTTATGTATATCGTTGTCGCATTTGTTAAGTTTCTAAGAGAGCGCCTTCAAATGTCAGCCTTTATCGTCCACTTATGATCCCATCTCAATCTTGGGTGGCCCTAAGTATGAAATTTGTTTTGGGATTACCTCGCATTCAACGCGGGCATGATGCTATATTTGTTGTGGTGGACGATTTTTAAAAATGACACACTTCATCCCATGCAAACGTTCTTCTGATGCATTACATGTTGCCACTTTATTTTTTCGGGAAGTTTATCGGTTGCATGGTTTACCTTTATTCATTGTTTTCAATCACGATACACATTTCTTAAGTCATTTTTAGCATTCCTTGTGGTGAATGGTACAAATCGAGTTGTTATTCAATAGTGCCTATCATCCACAGACGGATGGTCAAACTGAGGTCATTAATCATTTATTAAGGAATTTACTTCGTTGTTTAGTTGGTGATCATCTCAAGTCATGGGATATAAAGTTTATCCAAGTTGAATTTGCTCACAATTCAGCTATTAATCGTAATACCAGTCTTTGTCCGTTTCAAATTTTCTATGTTCGTGTTCATCATTCTCCTATAGATTTACTTTCTATCCCGTCCACTCAACCTATTGAGCAACATGCTGAGCATATGATTCATGATCTGCAGCAGTTGCATGCCGCTACTCATGCTCATCTAGAAGCAGTGATTGTTACTTACAAATGTGCAACTGAAGTTCATCGTCGTGATGTTCATTTTCAGGTTGGTGATTCTGTATGGGCGGTGTTGACTCGTGATAGGTTTCCGGCTCATGAATATAATAAGATATCTGCCAGAAAGATTGGTCCATTGGAAGTTCTTACTAAGATAAATCCAAATGCTTATCAAGTGCGTCTTCTACCCCATGTTCGTACTTTCGATGTGTTTAACGTTAAACATTTATTTCCATTTCATGCAAATAATTCTTCTGGAGATGAAGTTGCTGACGATTCGAGGGCGAATCATTTTCAAGAGGGAAAGAATGATGGAGATGAAGTTATTTAACTAATATAATTATTTGTAGTTTATTTTTAAACTTTGTTTAGTATTTTCCTTTTTTTAGTTGGATTCTTTACTGTTTTAGTTACTTTCTTAGTTGGATTAGATTTCATATAGTCTTTATAAATAAGTGTTTAAATCTTTGTTTTGGATGGTGGATTTTTTTTAATAAGAAAAGCTATGGATTTCCCTATACTCCTCGTATTCCTTTCGCAATTCTCCGTGTTTCTCTTGAATCTCGGTAGTTTACGATAGTTCTACGTATCTCTGCTTTATCACCAGTGCTGCTTCAGAATGCTACATACCATGATCGCTTACAACATAGTATAGAGATCATATCAAGAGCAATGTCAGCAAATAATATATGACTATGTTAATTTCTCGTGAATTTAACTTACATAATCACGTCCCAGCCATGACATTTGATAGTGCCCATCACTGCCCAGGATCCGATGTACAAGTCCTACAGGAGATATCCACCGTTAATAGGCATCATCCTCATATGTCTGTAAGCAATCAGGGTCGAGAGGATGAAGTTTCTTCCATTCTCCGACGAGGGGCTCCTGCAAAAAACAATTATAATTAATCGTAGTGTAAAAAGACTAACTTACAAAATTTGTAAAAAAAAATAAGTATTTAAACTCACATATAGACCAGTAGCAGCCACCACTATCCTAGACTTGGTATCTCTCCTGACTCATCGACTGGTCGCGGTCAAGAAGTAGCTAACAACCTGCTCACACATCTCTTTCGTCGGGTCTTCAAGCTCGTCAAACCACCATTGCCATAAATGCATATCATTGACGAGAATCAAGATATTTGCTCCGGATCCTAGACTTCTAATTTATCCGTAGGCCACAATGAAGATCGCATCATCTTGAACATTCATTAGCTGTACGGTCGAGCTATATCCAACGTCGTGTCGAGTAGGGTGCGAAGCTGATATGCTGGTATCCTCGTGCTGTAAAATGAGTTGTGGAGCACTCTGGGTAGGTGGAGTGGGCGCCCGAATGGCACTATGCTCGCTCGGCTCTAGGTTGTGGTGACCCATATTAGGCATGGGTGACCTATAACTGGGTCCGGCACTGTGGTGACTCGGAGCCGAACCTTGCTCTCTACTCAGGCTGGCTATAGCCCTCTCAACAGCCTGGTCCACAACCTTCTCAATATGGGGCATCATATCCTCCCTCATAGCTGCCACAACCCTCTGAAGTTAGCGCTCCATAAAACTCTCTGAGGGCTCCTGCGCACCTCGTCTGGACCGTTCGTGCTCCCCACTACTCTAAGACCAATCTCTCTTCGAACCCTTTGTTCCCCATGCTCGAGGAGGGCTCAATCTACTATCTGAATCTCCTTTGTGCTCTGCTGTCTCGTCAAGGGGGCGGAGACCAGGTATCTCATCATCTAACTTATCCCTTAATGTCCGGCTCGTCTGCGGACCCTTCTGTAGTCTCCGGATAGCTCTCGTGCCTCGGGTGGATGGCCCCATAATGTCTGCAGTTGAAGTAGAACAGCAGGATGCTGCATTTGCAAGCATCTTCTTCTTGTTCCCCTTTTCAGGGAAAACAAATCTCACGCTCTGAGCACCGCCCTCCAGCTGCATGCTCTGGTAATATGGAGTCGTTGTCTCGTCTGGAGATGGTACCAACAAAACCACCCGTAACTGCATGAAATTAGTAATATCATTAGGATTAATTAACAAATACAGATTTGATATTCTAAATAGATAAAGAAACTTAAAAACGTACCGATCCCTGCAATAAGGTGGATATGTCAGTGGTAGGGCGACTGAATGTCCACCTCAAACATCGAGGCATAGTAAGTTGTTCACTATGCATACCAATCTCAGGGGCCAGCTCAGGTATCACCTCACAAGCCCATATCTGTAAAATAAATTAATAGATCGGTTACATTTTGGCTTTATTTAACTATGCATCAATAAATTAGAACAACAAAATTAAGACTAATTACCTGGAGTGCCCAGATCGGTCCATAGAAATGATACGTCCCGTGGCCTCTCCTGCCCATAGCCGCTCGAGTCATAGGTAGGAGGCTGATGAAGTGCATCAGCATTTGGTAAGAATATGCGCCCTATGGAAAGGAATTTCACCTGTCCACATCCTCCACCAGAGCCCACACCCATGGATCCATATATCGGTTCTGATCCAAGCAGAAGATCATCCGGTATACGAACACTATATTCGCAACCTTCACATAATCCTGAGCGTCTCTAGCCATCCTTATTTGTGTGAACCTAAGCTCTATCTCATAGAGGGTCATGCGTTTCCCTTCAAACAATTGATAGTAGTTGGCTCTGGGCGGAACAACGTGCGCGTCATTCGGATCGAATGTCGAGGCGCCGAATCGTAACCCTGACACCAAGTTATACTCACTCGGACCAAAGTGCAGCCGGGATTGATGAATCTGAAACCATGCCTCCCGTCCCACTAGTGCACGATCCGACACGCACACCTCATGACTCATCAAAGAATGAATCACCTTCTTCCAGACGTCACCACCCTTGTAGTCCAGAAAATGTCTGAAGCATCCGGATCTAAATAACTGCACAACGTCATTACCACCTATCGCATGTAACATGGCTCTCATCTGCTCAACTATCTCTGGTCTAGCATACACTATGACCGTCGGACTCAATCGCTGCAGCGACCATCTAAGCCAATCAATCTAACAACATTTGAAAAATTGCAATTAAAATAAATACTTTTAATCATTAATATCTAATATTTTATATAATTGCAAAATTTTAAAATTGCAAACTATAAATCACAAATTTAATAATTCAATCGTACTAAATTTAAATTAATCGTATGAATTTTAAATTAATCATAGCAAGATTAAGATTAATCATAGCAAATTTAATTTAATCGTAGAAAGATTAAAATCAATCGTAGGAATTTTCAATTAATCATAGCAAGATTAAGATTAATTATAGCAAATTTAATTTAATCATAGAAGGATTAAATTAATCGTAGCAACATTTTGCAATGCTACAATTAATCTTAGAAATTGATACGATTAATATAAAAGCAGCAACGATTAATTTTACATTGCTACGATTGATATTTATATTGCTATGATTAATATAAAAATAGCTATGATTAATATACATTGCTACGATTAATTTCATAAGTTGCTATGATTGATGCTTAATTTGCTACGATTACTATTATAAATTGCTACGATTAATTTTTAAGTTTCTACGATTAGTGCTTTAAAGTGCTACAATTAGCTAATTAATTGCTACGATTACATTAACATGTGCTACGCTTAATTTTGACAGTTCTACGATAAAAATTCAAGTGCTACGATTAATTTTTAGGTGCTACAATTAATTTCAAATTGAGCTACGGTTAATATCATAAGTGATACGATTAATCTCTAACACTATTCTTAGGGATACAAAACCAACCATTGCAAAAATTAACAAAACCAAACATTGCAAAATTAACCAAATAATTTAATCGTAAACCGGGGGAAAATTTTAAACCTACTTGAGAAGAAGATGAAGATGTCCGTCGTGTTTTGGGTGCTCGTTCCATCTCCGATCGAATTTTCCAACAAGTGTTCTTTTCCGGCCGACGAGGGGACAAATGGCAAGATTGGCGAACAGCGGGTTTGAGAAGGCGAGAGAGTGAAGAGTGAGAGTTGAGAGTGGTGAGAACGATGGGTCTGCGAATTTACGAAGAGATGGAGAGATTGGAACGTTAAAGAGAGAGAGTGGTGCGGGAGAGATTGGAACGAGTTGCTTCAAATTTTTTATTTTTTTTCAGATTTCAAACGGTAATGGAGAGAGTGATGAGGAGAGAGAGAGAACGTAGGAGTGGTTGGGTATTGAATTCAAAACCCTAATTCATGCATATGTTGACGGTTACAAGAATCTCTTTTTTGCGGAACATAAATACGAAATTTATGACAAAAATCAGATTTTGTGGGCCCACCAATGGGTATTATATAAAAATAAGTACAAATTACCTAAATAACTATTATGTTTTAAATCTTCCTTCAATACTCCAATTGCACTATGATTTTGCTCAAATAAATTTTTAACCCTGATCATATTACACTCTTCGAAGCTCTATCAAATCCAACCATACCTAAAATTAAGGTATAGACTGTGGCCTAGGGGAAGAGAACATTTTAAGGGAACCCAACCATAAATCAACGCATTTCAAAATGTCAATTATCCATTCCACACGTGCCAAAAAAAGTTAAATTTGCATCAATATCAAATTATTATAGTGTGATTCTAAATGCACCACCATTTTTCTCTATACACCATATTATTTTACACACCACATATTTTTTTCATTTTTTTTCTAATTTTTTCTTTACACACCACAGTAAATATCATTTTTACATTTTCATGTAAAAAAATATTTTTTAATTATTAATGAGTAAAGATTATAAAAAAATAAAAAATCATTGGCCTTTCAAGATTTCTCCCCAACTCTTCCGAGACCAACAGCCGCCCAGGCCAAACAATTCAAAATCCCTTGGTTTTCTCTCACTCTCTCCTTCTTTCTTTTCCTCATAAAACAACTATATATCAAAATACAATTAACCTCGAAGAGAACACTTTTAAAAAAATATAAAATCGAGAATTCAAAATATTTACTTTAACAGCCAGTTTGAAAAAACTATTTCAAACATAATCATTGGCGATGAGAATTTAGTTTTCGAACCATGTCTTGCCCATTCAAAAAATAATTTTTGAATCTATGTTAAGGGGTTCAAACTGAATTTTTCGAACAGACTTTCCGACGAAGCAATTCCCCATCTCTTTTTAACATCATTAATCTCGGTTACTATTTTACGGTATATTTATGGCGTGAGAGGAGAAAGGAGGGTGGGTGGCAGTTTGCAAGTACGCTATAAATTGATGAGGCCGACGCGGGAGGCCTGAAGAAGAAGTCAGAATCTGCATATTTTTGTTAAATTTTTATCTTTAATTTTGTGTTTTATTTTATTTCTCAATTATTTTTATTTTTTACTTGTTAATGATATTTAAGTAATTCCAAAAATAATTAATTTTGAATTATTTTATTTAGTGATGTAAAGAGAAAATTGTAATGTATTTAAAAATACCCTTATCTTTATCTCTCTAGATCACGAGAAATCTTAGAAAATCATATTGACAAGCATTGAGACGCCTCCTCCTCTTCAGTCCACAGTTTGACTTATCGTTATTATTTAGAAAATTATGAAAAATGAAGTAGAAGTGAGTAATGTAACCTAAATAATAGAATGAATCAGGACAAAGAGGAACCTTACAAGCAAGCAGTGAAAATAGAATAAATCAACCCCTACATTTTTCATTATGACGTGAAATCAATGTCGTGGGAACGTACCCGGAAATGGTCGTTGTCACATAATCCGCGGTCATCCGTTGCCATTATCAATTTCTGAATTGGCCAACAAGCAAATCTCGAGATTTCTACCTATTTTGAGGGTAGGAGTAGGACCCAGCCTCTCTTAGGACAATGATGTATTAGCTATGTATGTTCCTTCATTGATAGATACATCAAAATATACACACTATTAGAAGAAAATACAAAATATTCAGTTTATGTTTACAATTATCTGGTTCAAATGTGAGTATAGTGTATGCGTGTGTGTGTGACTCTGCACATGCGATACGATGTGGCAAATACGAATTAACCTACAAAGTAATGCATATATAAGTTATATAACTATATAAACATGCATGCTAAAACACAAAAGCTGAAAACAATGGGATTAAATTAGACGAGCTTCAAAACCAAGAAATTTCTCCACTCCCGCGAAAACTAGGAAAGTTGTCAGTATTGCGACATGAGGCATGTATATACAAAAAGCATTTACTAGATACGGATGCTTTATATACTGATGACTTGAGACCTCAGAAAAAACCTTCCATGCTTCAACTAACTGATACCATGTAACTGCTGGCGGAGTAACGCCCTATAATCACCATATTGGAAGTCTTGCGGAGGATGCAGTTCAAAAATGTATGAGATAGGCTTCGATACCAACATCGACTTCTTTGAGGTCACCTCATCATGCACCTTCCCAAAGCTTGACTCATCAAACGGAACTGATGCTTTAAGGAAGAAAAAGCTATCCCTGGCCAATTTTTCCACCTGATAAACAGCATTGGAAAAACATCAGATAAAACATGACAGTTATTGTACAATATGTGTAGTTAAACTTCTGTTAAGTTATAAATATTCCAGGGGTGTGCTGTGTAGTCGACAAATGTAAAACTAGACCATAATCTAAATGTTCATCTCCATTACCTCTAAGTTCGAAAATCGCATATTGTTCACAGTCAGGATTACTCGTACTTCATGCAGCGTATCTGCCAAAATTCGGATGGCTAGATAACTGAAAAAAGTTTGTACCAGATTCTTTTGATGTGCTTCTCCATAATCCTGATCAAATCTGGGAAACCATAGTACACATTTGACTTCACTCCACGGAACCAGATTGTGCCCTTCTGTAGAGATGATCATTTGATAAGGGTGGCTAAGTCCCCACAGAACTTTTATGCTGACCAATGAAGGGTCAATAGAGACGGAATCTGCCTCAGAAGTGGTGGATATTATGCTGGAAGGCTCATATTGATGAACGAGATGTGAAGAAAAATGTAGTTTAATGTCATCCAAAAGCAGCACGCATCCATCTGAAGGAGAAGGGAAGAATTGCAGAAGCGATTCTTCATTGATATTTTCATCTTCTGGGAGACACAAACTTGATTGACTAGCTGATATAGCTAAAGAATCACAATCATGAGAAAAGAAACACGAATCTCCAGATCGACACCCCTGCAAATATATCCAACTAATCAAATCTGATAGCACCGGGACAACAGAATTTTCACAAGTTGGTTCAGAAATAGGAAAAACCTTGAAGAGAAGCAAAATGGCAAGTGAAACACAAAATTGTTTCTTAGTTGTGCGAGTAAGAAAGTTCTTCAACAGTTACTGTGTGTGTATATATAACACTATATTCTATGAATCTAACTACGCAAAAAAGTTCAATAACAGGCTCTAGTTCACCAAGTTTGACACCTTACAGAAAGAAACATGGAGGGAAGAAGAATATTAAATAATATGGTACTATGGTTCCATTCCATAAATAGTTCCCATCACCAAGAAGAAATATTAAAATGATACAAGATAATTAGCATAAAGAGAAATAAAATAAAGAAGATACACAAAATAAATGCCTTGTAAAAATATTTCCTTCAAAACCAAATAACAAAAAATGTTCCGCCAAGCTTTTTTTTTTTTTGCAAAGGGTAATGCAGGCCGCAGTTATAAGAAACTGGTGTCAATCATATGTTGGAGACTACATTGTTTTATTATTAGAGTAGAAAAGACCACCAATTTAAGGTAAATGCAGCCAGAATTGGAACATATACCTGCAACGAGAAAAAGAATTTGCAAGGGGGTCTTTTTGCTTGAAGTGAATGAGAAAACGTGCATTGGCTACCCCGGTTGCATGAGCCACTGACAAAATATCTACACAGTGCTGCACCCCCATCAGTAGTATATTGCCCATTATTGTAAGTAAATGTATTCTGTTCTCTTGATCCATCTTCAGTAAGCTGGATTCTCATCTATTTTCCATGAAAATTAAAGAAGGGTCATCTTTACGTCGCAAGAAGCCGCACATGGAAAACAAGTTGTATTACCTCTTTGACTATAGATGCAAACTTTCTCACCACCTCATCCGCATGAAAGTCATAGGGTCCGACAAAGGGAGCAGCAATACATTTCCTTGACACATTATCATGCTCAAGCTCTTCACCCTCCACTGCTAAAGCATTTGCTTCCTTGTTCTCAATGAATTGGAGATTACATGAATGCTGAAAGTCGTATGGGTCATAATGAATTGGTATACTATTAGACATCGCCAAAAACTTGGGTCGAAAGCGATGCACCAAATTCAGGATATCGTGATCTGCAAACAACAGCTTCAGGATAAAGCAAATGAAAACCAAGATGTACTGGAGATTCGAGAAATCATACATGTATCAGTAACTTGCTCAAGAGCAGTTAGGACAAGGTTGTGAAATGAACACCATTTTTCCTCAATTTTTGGAACCAGAAGTTCCGTATCCACTGCCTCATCTGGTTTAAAGATGCTTATGAGTTGTTCAACCCGGAACTTGTCCTATGCAAAGGAATATAATTAAGCAGGTTACAGAAATTAACTTGAAAATATTGTGATCCTATAAAGCACGTGTAATAATCACCTTCAAAACACGTTGCCAAAACTGAAATGCACAGAAGTTGCCCATGTACGACGCCTCCTTCCTACCAAGCCCAGTATTCTTACTATTGCCACTATAATAATTATCAGTGTACTCCATGACCTAAAGAAATAAAGTGTTGTTATCAGTAAATTAAAATAGCTATAGGATAAGTTATAAATTAAAAGCTAACCTCTACCACTAACCAGACCATACCTGGTTGTCTAGACCAAAAGGACGCAGAATGGGCAGAGGCTGTTGATCCATCAATACACCAAATAGAATGCCTTCACGTACCAGTCCAATATCAGCAAATTTGAGGACAAGGACAGAAGCATCAAATGATAAAGAGAAACTAGCTAGCAAGCGTCCATAATAGGTAGGCTCATTACGACCCCTAGAAGATGCCTTCTCCAGTGCACGCATGTGAACCAGCAAATCTAGTGCATCCTCAATAACATATGGCTCTGGGGGATCCATGGCCTTCTGTAACAATGCTAAATAAAAGAAAACAGAAATCAATAACTGTTTCTATCATTGTTGGCAGGCATGAATTAGATATAAAATGAGGGCACATTTCTCAATTGATCAGAGAGAAACATAAATTGACAGTGGACGGATTTAACAACAGCCACAAGTTGCACTGATTAGGAAAAGAGGGTAGGCAAAAATCTAATACCTTATAAAATGGTAAAATCAAAAGGAATAGAAGAAAAGCAGAGCCTAGTACACAGAAGTAATTTGTTATTGGTACAGATTATTCTCGAAGGTAAAAGAATTACAATGTAGAAGGTACAAACCTTTAGGTTCATTAATAGCTCTTGATTCAGCACAGCATATGAGAAGTACTTGCAGTCGTAACGATAACTTCAGTATTGCTGGAGATTCATAATCATCCAGCTGACCATAGAAGGATCCGGTCACCATCCGGTACACAACACCATCACAAGTCCGACCAGTTCTCCCCCTACGTTGTTCAGCCTGCGATACATAAAAATAAGAATCGACAAATACCACCACCCAAGCATGAGATGAACCTTAGGTCACTATACCTGAGATTTTGAAACCCAAACAAGCTCTGCCGTATCAGTTTTGCTACAATCGTCCCAGAAAACTTGCAGAGAACGACAGGAATCTATGACATATCCTACTTTGGGAATTGTGACCGAAGACTCTGCAATGTTTGTGGCTAGAATTACCTGCATCAACAATTACATCTCAGCTCAAATTAGAAAAACAGTGAGAATCATAAATTTCAAAGATAATATTGTAGTGTCTTCTTGGCTTTTCACCAAGCGTATCTGTTTAACCTTATCCACCATATGCAAGGGAAGCAGGAACAAAAACTAAGCGTCTAAACACATAATAGATGTTACCTTACGGTGGGACTTCCAGATTCTCATCGCTCTGAGGGCTTGGTCAGTGTCAATACTACTATGTAAAACATGAACTTTGAAAGACTCGCCAAAGGGCTTCAGGAGAAACCACTGCTGCTCCAATGCATAGTATGTTGGAAGAAAGATCAGGATACTCTTCTCTATATCTGGTTCATTTTTATGAATGTGCAGCACCAAATCATGGATGAGCTTGTGGACTTCAGGCTTCAAATCAGCAAGGGCCATCTTTGGGCTCGGTGCAGAGCAGTATTTCAAAGAAAGATTCTCAGATTCCATTCCAAGAAGCTCACTTATCTATCAACACAGGAAAATACTTGACTTCAATAAAAATAGCTGCCTCTGATCACAGAAACAACATAAATAAATATAAAAATAAAAAAGATTCAATGATTCTAATTTTCTCAAAATTTGCTCTGATTTTGTCAATTATTTAAGTAGTTAAAATATCACAGAAGAAAGCAACAAAACCATGCAAGGAATAATAAATTGCCACATATTTAAGACATCTCTATGGTTTCTGATTAACATTACCTTAATCGTAAAATAGAAATGGGCCGCATGAGATGACAAATCACAAGATGTAATGGCAAAATCTTAAACTTCAATTTTTCTCCAAGTTCCGCACTTCACATCTTTTATTATAGTATATTAGAAAATGTTCCATTTCATATTGTAGCGTACTGAAATAGAAGAATGAAGCTCCTTAAGTATGACCGGAGCTTCCTTTTGCAACTACCAAGAACATTACAAACCACAAGAATTGGAATTGATCGCATAATTAGGCAGTAATAGGGATAAACAGCAGATGAATTTGAAATAACAATATTCTAGGAAGGAGGAGAAACATTAAAATGTATGGTAATTATGTTGCTGTGAAAATTCAATTGAAATGTCCACAATGCACAGACAGATAACCAAATATAATATGCTAGCATGTGATACCTGTTCAAGGTACAACACTTTTCTTTGGAATATGGTGTTCATCCCAGTGTTTGGGATTGCCAACAATTCGACTCTTTCACCCCTACCAAGATCCTTAAAGTATTCACGATATCTTGATATATCTGCAGTGGCAGACATCAAAACCACCCTAGAAAATGAAATATTTCAGACCGTCAAGTGGAATCAATCATATCATGGTTCACTAGCATGCTGCTGTGTGTGAGCGATAAAAAAACATTTGAAGATGAAGTCAAAAATTGCCAACCTTAAGTCCTTGCTTCGAAGTAAAAACTGCTTTATGCAAACAAGAACAAGATCGGACTCCACTGATCTTTCATGCACTTCATCAAGAACAATAACTTTGTATCTAAGAGCTTTCAATCCCTTCTCCCGCATCTCATCCAACAAAACCCCAGCTGTTTTAAAAACAATTTTGGAGCTGACATAGAAAATCAACCTCGTCAAGAAATCAGAGGCTCAGCAAAACAACATAAATAATGATCAATAAATTCAGACACTTAAGCAAGGGCACAACGACTTCAGTTAATAATAATAGCAAGAGTGAACAGAGAAAGACATTGATAATGAGAAATGATAAGATACTAAGACAAGGACAGATGGCAACAATCAGAAGTTAAACCCTGTTGAATAAATAGTATTCATTGTATCCGTGGAAATTTGAATATTTTTATAAATAAAAATTGAAATTAATATATTTAATATGGGTAAGGTATGATCGTGGTTGCAAAAACATAAGAAATCAAAGTATTTTGGTTCTTTTTTATAAATCAATTCGGAAGTAAATTTCTTATGATCACGTCGTCTGGTATCTAACTATAGGATAAAAGATTCATTTATGAGTTAGTTTACTAGATCAAAAATTCATGACGTTCAAAATGTATACATTCAATGTCACATTCAACAAAGATTTATATGTTAGCTTTGAAATAACAATCCGTACAAATAGCTAAAATTGGATAGATTTAATAAGTTTTGTAACAGCACATAATAAGAGACGGCACAGTAATCAAGAGTCACATAAAATATCATTTGGAGCCAACCAGTTACAGTAATATATCATTTATTCATGTGCAAGCCTAAGGCAATAAAAATCCACCCAGAAGCTCAATCATTGCAGATTACCTAAAGAGGATAAGCTGTTGCAATATAAAGAAAGGGTAACAAGATCTTCATCCTCAGGCGCAATATCCAATGCAGAGAAAGAGAGAGAGAGAGAGAGAGTTTCAAATGTGAGGCATTATGTAGTAAGTGAGATCTGAATCTTGATATAAACCAAACAAGGGTGATATGCAGACCATGAGAAGCTAAAATCACATCATATTTCAATCACAAACAATACTATCAGATATTTTCCACAACATAGATGACATCATTTGGATACTTAAAGTTCAAAATAGCATATCGTGTATTATTTCTACTTCATTTTATTCATTAATTTATTTCCTTTTCAAATGTAATTTATAGGTCGAGTACTAATAATGCAAAACTAATATTAATGAATCAATTCCATACCAATATTCTTTGAATAATTTTCAGAATCATTCTCCCAAGATTTTGTTAAGTCCCCCCTAAACAGGCCAGTGGTATGACAGGGAGGATCTCACGTGGATAGTAAATCATAGGAAGGGCTAGTACCCAATTGAGAAGGCCACATATAAACAAAATAAGTCACAGAATCCAGTAAGATTCTTTTCCACCAACTGAAGCTTGATTATATCTAATACGGTAATACCGACAAAGGGAATTTAAATATACTCCTGCAACAATATGATTTAAAAGTTCTAGCATTCTGCATTTGAAATGCATCTACGAAAATCACCAATTAGTTAAGAACGATGCGACAAGCTTTTACAGTTTGGTGCTTAAGGCAGTGCATTTGCAAAAACACTTTCTAAGTCATCCAGGGATGTTGGCTCACATATGTCTCCCAAGGTAACCCAGTTCAATGATATCTGATCCAGTGAATATGTTTAGGAGGGCCAACAAGTGATGATTGCAGAAACATTAACCGCAAAAAGTACCTAGCTGAGAAGACGCGTGAATGACCAATGTGGTACCCAACCTCTCCACCTATTTCACAATTGCGAGCCTTTGCCACCATTCTAGCAACAGCTACAACAGCAAATCTCCTTGGTTGTGTACAAAGTATGGGCTCCATATTTTCTTCCAGTAGGAACTGTGGGATCTGGGAGCTCTTCCCTTGAAAGTGAACAAAATAATCATTAAGCTTGAGCATTTGTTTTAAAGCAACCAGCAGAAAAATAACTATAAAACATAACCATGTAGACCATTAGGAAAATTTGAAAATACTGCAATACAAAAGGAAAAATCATGAAACTATGATGAAAGATAATCCATATCTAAGGAAAGCGTGAACCCCATATCTGCATATGTATAAAAAGTAATTGCCAAAATGCATTTACTATAAAGATTCTAAAACAACCATAAGTGATTTTTTTTTCTATCAGTTTGTCTGTCATCACTCATCACTAATCATGCTCACTTATACTTAGCATGAATATACAATCAAATTAGTATTCTTAAAAAATTATTTAATCTGCACATTCCAGGGGATCACATGGCACAGAAGAATAGTATCAAAGAATATCAGCTGCAATCGCCTCCCTCTAAAACAGTTCATCCAGGTGAAATGCCCGACCAAATCAATTAATCAACAAGAAGACAAACAGTATCACGAATTTTAAACCTCATGAACATTATTCAAGCAACCAAATGTTGGCGTGAAATTATACATGCACATGTTTTAATGTAGTTTCGTCCAACAACATTTCACTTTTAGTTAGTGCAGCTGCTGTCTAAGGTTTAAGAATCTAACAAGCAGCCTTCTCGACTGTACCTATCGCCAAGTAAATGACAGATCTATCACAAGTTATGCAAAACTGAACGGCAGGGAAAAGAAATTGCAAATTCACAATTTGTAACAGAAAAGGCAGGATTGATTGAGAGAGTACATATGCAAAGACATTCGGTTCAAAACGAATCATAAATTAAAAAATCAAAGAACGGTTTCAAATGCAAACATCACACTATAAACAGCACAAATGAAAACCAGCAGTTGACAAAAAAAAAGGCAATACATCATTTTCCGCAGCTAGTTTATATATCAGTACAAATATATCAGAATAAAAAATCATCAGCCGATTTCAAACGAAACTTTCACGCAATAAACAGCAAAATCGAAAACCAGCAACAACAGCGAGAAATCTACTACAGCGACCGCTTCCACCGAAGACGATAGTCACATACGAAATTAGCTCGCAAATATCATAACGAAAAAATCATCTGCCGGTGACAAATGCAACTACCGCACAATAAACAAGAAGAAAAACGATAAATTAATTACCGCAGCCGGTTTCTCCGACGATGAGAGTGACACGATTTTCCAAAATCTTCTCAACAATTTTATTTCGCATCGCCACCGCCGGAAGGTCGGAGAAACTCGACGGAGACGCGGCGGACGACGAAGAAGACGACGGCGTTGGAGAAGACGCCATTGTTCGTGCAACGTTACGCGGTTTCCAGCAAAAAAAAAAACCCTCACCAAAATGTTTGAAGTGAGGTGAAGATGGTTTTCGACTGTCTTGAGTAAACGCAAAGTCTGTCCAGGTTTATTGGCTTTCCCGCTTTCTCTGTGAACCATAGTGCCTTTTCTGGAGCCGCTTGTACGGTTTTTCACTTCCACGCGCTCATCGGCGCGTGTCGCATAATATGGAAGAAATCTTTGTTGTAGATAGCTTCGTATCTTTTTTACTTTTATGAGATACGCTTTTGTATTTTTTACTATAGAGTTTTATTCATCTTTTACCTTGGCATGGTAAATATAATGGTGCATTGGTGCGTGGATTTTGACCGGATGCATCAAAATTGGTTAAAAATATATATAAATAATTTTAAATACAAATTGGAGTTGTTGGACAAGATTTAAAATATAGGAGTTATTTTCGTAATTTGTACTTGTTTTACATCAAATTCTTTATATTGAGCTTATAAAATCTGATTTTATTTTGAAAAGGTATGACACTTACACTTATAATGTAATTAAATGTATTTGAATTGTTTTAACCTTATGATTGAGTTTTAAAATTATCTGTAGATTACGATTCGTAAGCCATTTATTTAACTAATAGTAAGTGTGTAATAAATGGATTTGATTTTTTTTTACTCACACACTGATTTGTGGCATTGAGGAGATTTAAACCCGTGACTAGGGATGAGCACAAAGTCACCCGACATCGATCCGTCTGGCCGAACCAATCGTATTTGGTCAGTTCGATGTGGTGCCATCGCTCAGTGGGTTGGTGAAGAAGAGGCAGAAACCGATTGGATTTAGTCGGAGGTTGGTGATGGTGAGCAGAAACCGTCAGCCATCCGAATCGGCCGAAGAACATGCGCAGACGGCGGACATATATCAAATATCTATATCTATCTATATATGAACACCACAGACATATATATATATATATATATATAAGTTGGTTATAATATGGACTAACTCTATGTGAGAAACAGGGATAAATATGAACCACACGAGTGAAATTAAATGCTGGAAAATATGATAAATCTAATGTAATCTAATTTATTATTCGAAAAGGGGTAAAACGTCTTTTTAATGAACAATTTCGTATGGAAATATGAAATAAGATTAGCACTAGATACGTATATGTATGGAAATTAATTCAAGTTATCCATATTTGAAGTCAATAGCAATCCCTAGCACCAATCTAAATCCCAAAACTAGTGATTCTCTCTCCCAAACAAACGGTGGCGACTGTGATGGTAGAACACGATGAACAACGACTGGGTTATGATTTATGGTAAGTTTGACAGAATTTTTTGAAGTTTTACAACAACACCATTCAAAATCGAAAGAAGAACGACGATTTTACTCCCATTTGAATGACTAGTGCTACTATAGAACAAGTTGATTATGGGTTTCTACTATGAAGGCTACACCAATACTTTCCGGAGACTGCGAAGGGGAGTTCCTGAACAAGCGACAACGGTGATAGAGAAAAAAGCACACTTAAATACAAACAGAAGAAGTTGTGAATGAAACAAGGTGATGCTACCATCTGATTTGAACATCGTCGGCTTATTTGATAAGGTTGTGTTGATGCTTATTATGAATCAGTATATACTTCATTTACTATTTTGTGTTACTGCGAATTTTGTTTCGATTTTGAGTCAATTTTATATTTATATGACGATCTTTGGAAAGAGTGAATGGATGCTAGAATGAGGTTTTTATAATGTTGTGACATTGATTTTGGGATGTTTGCGCAAATTATTTTACATTTTTTTGTGTAAGTTTAATTAATTGAATTTTAATTGGTGATATACAACAGCACAAAAAGGGGGCAACAAGTGAATCAGATATGTAAAGTCAATAATAGAGGAGTAAAATGAAGAATGATAAAGTTAAGATGGAAACATGTGAGCTTAACTGTATTATCTAGACATTTTGTTATTTAAAAATTTGATGCTTTGTATGGATTGATGAAATGCTTCTATATAACATATATAACCCAATAATCGAGCATGATGAAAGTGGACCCTGATTTTGAGAATGAAATGCTCTTCCAGAAGAAGAAGAAACAAGTGGAGATACAAATGGATGAATTAAGGACCGAATTCAAAATGATAAATCTATATGTTGGTATATGTATATATGACTCCATTATTTCATAATTTGTTATTAAACATTTTGATGCTTGTTATGAATATATATATATATATATATATATATTGCTGTGACATTGATTTTGTGATATTGTATAAAAATTATTACATTTTTTGGTGTAGTTGGAATTAATGGAATTTTATTGGTGCTATACAACAACACAAAAAGGGGGCAACAAGTGAATAAGAGATGCAAAGGCACCAACATAGGAGTAAAATGATATGGTAAGAACAATAATGAGTAATTACATTAACTAATGCAACACAAATGTAATGTTGTCTGATTATGTTGTAGTTCTTCTTCCTCATCCTTGATCGAGAACACTACTACGTCATCTGTTTTGACATGCAAAAAAGAATAATATTATTTCCATAAACAACTCTGATGAATGTGAAGGTATGAATTTAAGCTCCAAGTATATATAGAGCAACGCCTTTTATACTAGTAAGAAATCTATACAAGTATAAATGATTTTATAGATGTACTTTGGTACTTGGTAATAGTGCGACCACATAAAATAAAGGCAGGACATATTAATTTTCGATAAGCATTAAAACACTAACTTATTTAGCACCAATAATAAATAAGGAAAGCACATTTATTGTTGATGTCAAGCCGGCAAATTCAATTAATGTACAATGAGAAAATGACAGATAAATTAAATATAAGCATTAAAACACAAGTTTACTTAGCACCAACTTAATACAAGGAAAGCTAAAAAACTATTGAAAACTATTTGTTATATTGAATCCCCTATCCCCTAATCGTCCATCCTATTGTAAAGCAAACACATAAGTTGTTTTTGCAATATGTAATGATTTCATTATAATGATAAAAAAAAATGTTTTACTATAGTTGAAACAATGCTTTTAAAAAAATACACCGATGCTTAATGAATTTTAATTCATTCTTTTAAAATGTATCTCAAGTATGCTAAACTTATGTTTTTTTTATAGTTTGAGATATGTTAAATATTTCAATTTGAATATATTACAACAAATAGTGTTTGCTAATCACTTAGATGCAGAGGGGTTGAAGGTGAAGTCAGCAACTATTAGATGAGTATACATGGAAAGACTACAAATGCCATGGAAGGATGGGAAAAACAATAATCATTGTAGCATATATGATATGCGCCATACAGAGATTGAAGAAACCGAAGTCTCGGTTCTGACAGAGTTGTGATCAAAGTTGGCTCCAAAGTTGAGACAACTTTGCATACGCAGCGGAAATTTGAAACAGAAACAATGGATTAGAATTTTCACAAGATTATATTTCTATAATCTTGCGAAGTGCCTCAGGGCGAAATCTTCACTATATAAAATATGTGAATTACAAAAACACTACCAGATAAACTCTCACTAAATATTAAGACACTTTATCTCTTCCTTCACAGAAGGTTGGGACTAAAGTTGTCTTAACTATATCTAGTAGAAACGGATAAATACGAGAACTCAAAACTTTACAATATCTGAAAAGCTCTACTAAAACTCATTTTCTAACACTAACAATCTGAACCCTATATATACACAGCTCGTTGCTTGATCCCTACTCAAAGCAACCGATCCACTAAGCCTTGATCTCCACGAACTGCACTCCTATATTTCCGGCGCAACTTCCGGAACAACCGTGGCTTCAGCAGATCGTTGGACTTGGTCAAATCCCACATGCTCTTATTTCTTCTCAACAGATTTAATCCTGCAAGAAAGACAAAAACTCCAAATATACAATATAAACAAATATTCCTAAATCTATGATACACTTCAAAACGGTATCAACAATCTCCCCATTTTTTGGCTTTCTTCCCAAAACCAAACAAAAATCAAGAGTTACAATTACTCCCCCTGAAGCAACACAATCAAATCACAACAATCATGAAAAGTTTAGAGAAAAATTAGTTAAACAGTGACTCCCTCTGTCAACACGACTGCGGTAAAAGCAGAATCTACACAATATCATCACAACACATAAAACAACCATAACCATAATATATTCATAGCAAATGCATACATATCTGCATGCAATCAAAATATATAAGAGTTGGGCAGAAAATAAAAGTTGTTCAAAAAGTTGTGCAGAAAATAAAATAGTTGTTTGTTTCATCCAATAACACCATCAAAATACTGCAACACGCTGCAGTCTTCTTCTTCTTCATGCTTCTCCCCCTCACTCCTCATCTTCATCTCCCTCATCACTTGATCCATGGCGATTTGTGATCAAAGTTGGCTCCAAAGTTGAGACAACTTTGCATACACAGTGGAAATTTGAAACAGAAACAATGGATTAGAATTTTCACAAGATTATATTTCTATAATCTTGCGAAGTGCCTCAGAGCGAAATCTTCACTATATAAAATATGTGAATTACAAAAACACTACCAGATAAACTCTCACTAAATATTAAGACACTTTATCTCTTCCTTCACAGAAGATTGGGACTAAAGTTGTATTAACTATATCTAGTAGAAACGGATAAATACGAAAACTCAAAACTTTACAATATCTGAAAAGCTCTACTAAAACTCGTTTTCTAACACTAACAATCTGAACCCTATATATACACAGCTCGTTGCTTGATCCCTACTCAAAGCAACCGATCCACTAAGCCTTGATCTCCACGAACTGCACTCCTATATTTCCGGCGCAACTTCCGGAACAACCGTGGCTTCAGCAGATCGTTGGACTTGGTCAAATCCCACATGCTCCTATTTCTTCTCAACAGATTTAATCCTGCAAGAAAGACAAAAACTCCAAATATACAATATAAACAAATATTCCTAAATCTATGATACTCTTCAAAATGGTATCAACAGAGATAGATATGGGACATGCCGTGAAATCTTGAGATTGCAACCTCGAGAACGGAAATATTATAAAAATGAAGCATCTCCAAATGAAATATTATGCAGCCATACTGACATCCAAATTGAACATTCGTGCAAAAGAGATTGCCAATAAGGTTTGCTCTATCTTCAGGACTGCTTGTATAAAAAAATAGCTCAGTATTAGTGATTTATTGAAGGATGTTGTGTTGTGTTGAATTTTAAATTGTAGAATTTATTTTATTTTAGAAGATTAGTAATAAATACATGGGGTAAGTTTTTAGATATGTGGTTATATTTGCTTATACGTTGGTGGTATTTTTTAAATGTTTGGATGAAATGGAACGATGTCTTTTGAAAACTATTTCAAATGGTTGTTTATGCATAAAATATTATTTTGTTACGCATTGATTTATTAAATCCAACTTTTTATTTATGTTCTGATATTAAAAAAAAATAGAACTAAATACTTACTATAGTATGAAGTTAGATAACTCTAGATTAATTCATCATCTTGCGAAAATAATGCCAATGCTTTATATTCTATTACTTATTGCTTTGGTAGATATATATTAATACATAAAAACATAACACTTACTAGTATGCACACAAGGTGTTTTTATTACTGCTATAATCCATATTGCGTTAATAATCTAAAAAATATAACAATAATAATTTGATATGCATATGTGATATATTACAACACCGCAATTGTGGTTAGGTTTTTGGAAAATTTCACATAATTATATATTACATTGCTTTGAATCGAGTAAATTACAAAATTAATAAATATCTAAAGAGCCAAGTGCAATAATTCTTTTTAATGTCGAAATCATATACCTGGAATTGATTAATTGCAGCTTAGTGAGTAACATATTAACTAATGCTTGGTTAAACATTAGTTAGTATTTTTTTATCTTTATATCAATGCATATCAAGCATGATCATTACTTTTCGTTGCATATAAACCATAAGCATTACTTTTATGCACGTTGGATTATTTATTACATGAATGATCCACATTACATTTATAATGTTGAAATTATAACAACAGTACTCTACGATGCATATCTGATATATTACAACACCCTAAGTATGCATAGAGTTTTGAAAAATTTAAATAATGATGTGTAACATATATGTAAGTGATATGTATTTATATTAATGCTTCGTAATTAATAAGTATCATCTATATAATTGTAAAATTGTATATGAGAATAAAAAATGATAACTAATGCTTTGTAACACATACATTACCATTTTTGAATGCATATATTAATGATCAACAACACACACACACACACACATATATATTACTTACATACTCGACCTGGTTGTATTGAGGAGATTTGAACCTGTGATCTTTGATTTTTAAAATCAATCTCACTCCACCACTAGGACATCCCCACCGGGATGATTGACAATACATTAATTTCAATAAGAAGCGAAACTAGGGATATTAATTCTTAATAACATTTTCATTCACTATAAAATTACATTGCATATATAATGTAATGCATATCATTTTTCTTAGTACAAAAAAAAAACCACGTGTACTACACGTATATAATTGTTTGTTAGGATAATTTCTAGCATCGTGGTTGGATTTCTTCCCACATATACTGCAAGTTCTTAATGGTTTCTTTCCCAATTCAATTTCTTTCTCACTAGCTCCTTGATTAGAGATGACTACAACTTTCTTTTGCCTTTATTAGATTTGGTGGCTTAACATTAACTTGATCCGGCACAGATGATTGATAATACTTCTTAAACAACCTCTTCTTCGTATATTCGGCTGATTCATTACCCCCACATTCTTTAAATACATCATTCAAGTCTCTAATAGCTTGCAACAATGAATGAAATCTATCCAAATCCCCTTCAACCAAACTCAAACAACCGTAAAATTAAGAGATAATATCATACAAAAAAATTAATTATCTTCAATAGCAACATACGAGTCCAAGACATCACCAACAATGACGTGTGTTGTGTAGCACAATGTTTGTTTCGCTCATCGACTAACTGTATATTTCTCAATATTTCTCATGTATAGATTCATAGTTTAGATCTGTTGGTCCCAGTACGAGTCTATTGTCAGTTTAGAAGGGGAGTGAATAAACTGACATAAAAAATTTAAACTGATTGCGGAATATATGGGGCCCTGACTCGCTTATGACAATTTATCTGGGCACTGATCAGTTGAGAAGGCCTTGACAAGAGCTTAGCTTGTGAGCTGATCAGTTAAGACTGATAGCTTGAAGCCTTTGGCTTGTCAGTGCAGCTTGTGTGCTTAGTGTGCAGTTAAAGATCATGCAGAAACTTAGAGCATAAAATACAGCACACACAAGACTTATAGAGGTTCGAAGCTTCCCGCTTCTACGTCCTATCTTCCTTCCGCAGAAGGGCAATCCACTATACAAGTATAAAGTTTCTTTATTGCAGTTACACAGTGAAGAAATTCTGTTAGACCTGAAAACGGCACCCTTCAACCCGAGTGCGGCCTCCTTTCCAATTGTTGTTGTCCCGGAAGAATGGACCCGTCGGTACACACCCCTCCTCAGTCGATTTCTGGGTCGACAACTCACACTTACCGATCCCAACTGCTCGCTGAGATTTTAGGTGCTATTGCCCGTCTTTACAAGATTTTAGATCTCTCTCAATCTTCAAGAAGGTAGTCTTGAATCTGTTATCAACCTTGAGTGTTCCTTCAACTTGAGTTGAGTGGTTGATCTTTGAAGAACTGAACTAAGAAGCTTTGCTCTGGCTAGAATTCTGCTTCAGCTAGCTGCTTGCTTGAGACTTGGAGCACGTCTTCTCAGTTAGGACTTTTCGCACTTAAGAGATTTAAGCTTTGAGTCGTAGGGAGGGAGAAAGAAAGCTCAATATCTGCAAAATAGCAAAAGTTAGATTGGCGAAAGTCTTGGCCAAAATGAGATTCACTCTCTTTATATAGATGAGTGATCTTTTGACCATTGTGATTGGTAAATCTGTTGATTTCACCGGCAGTAGTTTAATATTTGTAGCCGTTTGAAGCTTTGAATGAACTAGCCATTGAATTTAATGACTTTTGCTCTAAGATCATCAGGATCTTTTCAAAATTTCCTGTCAGGATCTTTATTGACTATTTGTTAGAGAGAGCAGGTGCTCCGGCTATCAGTTTTGGACTTTTAGCTGATGGGTTCTCGGCTGTCTCGGCTTTCAGCTCTGAGATTGTCCAGTCGGCAGTTCCACAGCTGCCTTGAGCTTCAATCCTAGGATGGTCCAGTATATCTGCATTGGCAGCTTAGCTTCAAAAGCTTTCAGTTCTGGACTTCCAGTCGGCTTCTTTGTTTGAGCTCTTCTCCCATTGAACTGATCTCTAGTCAGTTCAGTATTGGCTCAAAGCTTCTTCTTTTTTTTAGCTTTTCATCCAGCTAACTGATCTTTGATCAGTTTTAGGGTTGGCTCTTCTGACTGATCTTTGATCAGTTCAGTTTCAGCTTTCAAGCTGGCTCTGCTCTCATTAGTCTTTCTTGGCCTTCAACTAGACTGATGATTACTCATCTGTGGATACCTATCAGTCTCCAAAGTTCTATTCCCCCTTTAGCTTTTCTTAAGCTTTGAAGAGTTGACTCTGACTGGTCTGATTAAGGCATCTTTTTAAGCTGGTTGGCCATGCTTCAAAACAGCTGACTCTCGTTTCAGCTAGACTGATATTTGAAGTCTTACTTGATCACTACCCTCGACTTCCAACTTCAAATAACCTGCAGTTTTCCATTAAACTTTCACATATGTTTTGACATTTCATCAAAACCATCAGTTGGGCTATAATGATAGTTTTTCCCAACAATTTTCCCAACAAGATCCCTGAAGACGAAAAAAATATTGATGCTACATGCACACAAATAAGACTATAGAGTGCTTGACTATGGTGTTTTCAATGCTCAGTATGACCTCAATAAATGCTTCTGATTCGATACAGAACTATAGATAATGAAAATTTAATATTATACATAATATTTTTATTGATTTTTATATATTTATTTAGTTTTAGAATCTTATCTAATTCAAAATTAGATAAAATATTTAAATAATAAAGATATTATTATATGATAAACATCATAAGTCTTTGGTAACAAGTAAATATCTTTGAAGATATAAATATATTAATATTAAAGAGCCAATGAGATCGCGTCACGTCAACCCTAGATACTCCTACCTACAACTATAAATAGGAGCTTCCATATCAGTTGAAAAACACACCATAAATCATTTGAAGAGTTCAAGAATTTGTGAAGAAATTTCAGAAGTGAAATTCTCTCAAATATTCAAGACGTTCTTCATCAAATTCATCATGAAGACGGCGTTTGATTCATAAGAAAGGCAGTCAAAGGCGTTCTTCATCAAATTCATCTCGAAATTGGTGTTTGATCCGGGAACAACACGCCGTGTAGCGACCCGAAACTTTTTAGAAAAATTTGCTACATTTTATTTTCAAAATTTTATTTATTTTATAATGCTTGTTATATTATTTTGTTATGTTCCTATAAGTCGCGCCTAAATTATTATTATTATTATTATTATTATTATTATTATTTTAAATAGTGAAATTTTAGTATTATAAAGCCAGGTTATTATTCATTATTACTAAGCCCAACATATTGAATTAAATCCCAATTCTTTATTTTATTATTTGAGCCCATTTCTCAACAAAAGCCCACTTGGGTGTTGTCTTCAACCTTGAGAAATCGAGAATGGAGAATAGTCCTCTTTTGTCTGCAAATCAAAGCTTGTAACTGATGATGTGTTCTTTCAACTTATCAATTTATTTCTGCATTTGAATTCACCTTTCCACTATCCCAGAATTTAAGTCTATCATTTAAAACACCAACCTTTGAGCTCTAATTTTCATACTATAAAAGGGGTACCGATGATCCTCACAAATCACCCCAATCATTTCTCAATAATTCTCTAACAATCTCAAGAAGCATAATTTCCCCTTTCTGAGGTATATATATATATATATGTATCTATTTTTTTTATTTTTTTTAGAGATCCTGCATTCATTGGGTTGAGTGAGATCGAAGGAGAAATGAAGTAATAGAGGTGCGTCGACAAAGTTAAAAAAAGAAGCAGCAGCAATCAGCTGCTGCAGCGGAGAAGCTTCATCGGCGGCGGTGTAGAGGGTGAGAGGGAAGAGACGGTGCTGGGGTTATGTCTATAATGGTTGTTGTCGTGGGGAAGAAATGGGTGAAAAGAGGGAATTTGTATTCTCATTTCTATTTACTCGGGTTTCTGGTGAGGGAGAGGTGAGTTAGAGAGAGAGAGAGAGAGAGAGAGAGATTCTTTCTCTTGATTAGTAGGTGGCCGAGAGTTTTGTGTTTGGGAAAGGGTATTGGTTGCTTTTATTTGTTCTAATGGGCTAAGTTAGATTTATAGTTAAAATTGGGCTTGGGTATTTGTTTAAAAGGGTTGAGGTTGGGAATAGAATATATACATGCATTATTTATTATATTCATTTTTTTAATATTTAAATTAATGATTATATATTTATATTTATTAGGCGGCGCGTGGACTTAACTAACACTCTATTATTTTCAACGTCAAGTTTCAAGTCAAGGTGGGTGATCTGATGTGACGCACATTTTGTATTTATCCTTATTATGCTTTTATGCAGGTTCACAGTTGTTAACCTACGGGTTACAAATATTATTATTGGCTGACGAGCTGCATATGTCCCGAATGTAGCCTGGGGCTACCTACAGTTTAAATTGTTATAATTGTATAATTTGGATAAATGCCGTCACCACTGAGTCAATAGTACTCACCCCAAAACTATTATTCATTTCAGGTTGATGATTTACTCGGGCGATGTGCGTGGTGACGTGTGATGATGGATTTTAAAGAGCTTTTATTATTTAGCTTCCGCTGTATTAAATTAAATATTTTATATTTTAATAAAAGTGACGCCCTCTTTATTGTTATTTTTTTATTATTTTATATTATGAAAATTTGGGGCGTGACACGCCGGCCCTCCGAATTAACGTTATCAAGACTAAAGACCAAGTCAAAGAAGATCGAGGATATAAATCTTTCCCGAAAATTTCAAAGACCAAGTTCAAACAACAAGTCCGAGAAAATCAAAGAGACAATTTTACTCTGAAACTTTCAAAAACCGTTTAAAAATCAAGTTTTGAAGAGAAGAATCAGAGAAAAAATAGAGATTGGATCCGTATAAATATGTTTTGATCTGAAAATCATCTGAATTGTACACTATTTTGTGTTTTACTAAATTAAATACAAAAATTGGTGTTACAAGAACCTTGAAAGACAAACTATAATGCTTAATTACAAATTTTTCAATGCTTGCATATTACAACCTACATGCATTTCATTGTTTCCGTTCTAGTGAAAATGATAAGGTGTATTAAATTAAAGCAATACACATATCATCTGCAAAATTATTCATAAGTCCTAATAACAACTCATCAAATTCTACAAAGAACAATACAATAATAATAATTTATTTTTCATATAGTGTTGCCTATTAACAACCTCTATGGTGATGAATAAATTATTTGAAACTACAGCACAAGCATATGATGAATGAAAATCAGAAAAACCTAAATCGTCCATTTGTGATGATGGCGATGACGTAATTGAATCCAACTGATTTACTTCTGCAATATGTCGAACAACACACCGAGATTAAATATAGCAAAATCGCTTGAAGTCTGCTACAGATATATTGTTCTAAGATGACGACAATGAAACTATGCTACAGATATATCACTTGAAATATCACAGAGAACAGCTTGTGAAAAAATCCCAGCGAACAGTTTTTAACTATTGAAATTACATGAGTAGTAAGATATTTACCTAAAAAAATCCACAATATATGGAATATATAAGATCTAGATATAAATAAATATTTAGAATTTTTGTCAAAATGTCTCCAATACCCCTAACATTTAAGAACAGTCAAAACTACCGAAAATAAAAGGGGGACTGATTATTGCATCTCATCCATTGATTCACCTTAATATAACTCATCCATTGATTCATCTTAATATAAGGGTTTATATTTGTTCATATTTCTCACACAATACCTAGTCCCTATTTGAACCATATCCTATGTATATGTGTATATTTATATGTATATTAGATAATATTATTTGAATTTAGATTAGAAAATATAGATCCTTAATTCTGATTCTCAATCCCAAATCTGTAAATCGATTTCTCGTCTGATTCTCAGCGACACAACCTTAAGTCCACAGCCGATTCTCCGCCACAATTTCCTGAGTTATCGTTGGTCTTTAGCTGCATTATTCTGGCAAGACAGATGACAGTGGAAACAAGTTAAGCCTTTTTTTGCTGCCAACCGACCGAACCGACTGATCACCGTCGGTCGACGATTGAGCCGGTTGTTGTCCAATATCGGTCGGTGGTCAGTTGGGTTGTCCACCATCGATCGGTGGCATGGTGCTCCCATTTTCCATCGGTTCGGTACCGACCTGGCCGATTGTGTAGGCCTATCCGTGACATTTGGTCTCCAAGTAACCTCACTCCACCATGCCATCCCCACCGGGATGAATAAATGGGTTTGATTCTCTTTGAATAAATGAGGTATGTTTATGTTTGAAAATTAAATAAATGAGATACTTTTAATTTTTACAATAGGTTTCGATTGATTAAATTGTTAATTATTGTTTGTTTCTCGAACTTATGTTATTTTTAGATTAATTATTTTTTGGAAAATTTATCTTAGCCGATGATTAATTTCCACAATTAATCAATAAATGGCCTATGATTAAATTTAAAATGCAATCACCAATATTCATTGAAATATACGATTAATGAATAGACCTAAGTTAATTGTTTTAATCTGTCTAATTTTCCTGCTGAACATGGTTTTAGACTGACTAATCATAATTTATTGAATTTATTGAGTGAATATGGTTTAAGTAATTGTAGCCATAAAAGAAGATGAGAAAGCGACCTGCTAATGGAGAAGCTGAGGTAGAGAGGGAGTGGTGGAAACCTCCCCAGACGATTTTTGGAGGTTCAATGTTGATGCCATCTGTAAAGATAGAGATGGTTGTGGGCTTGGTATTGTGACTCGTAATTCAACTGAAAGTTTTATGCAATCGAGATGCATGTGGGTGTTGGGATGCTATGAACCTGTAATTGCAGAGGCTTTGGCATGCTTTGAGGGATTAGTGATATCTAATCAGCTAGGGAAGATAAAGATAATTGTGGAGTCAGATTGTCAATGCATCATTCAAAACCTGTAGTCTGAACGCGAAGATCGGTTCTACCAAGGTGAACTCTGTTCCATTATTAAGAAGGAGGCTCTCCATTTTGAGGAGGTGGTTTTCAGTTGAACTAGACACACTGCTAACGGCGTAGCTCACTCGTTAGCATGTTTAGCTGCTAGTAACCCTCTATTTAGTTCCTATACCGGTGCTTTGCCGGAAGTTATCTTGTCAAACTTATCGCCTGCTGAGCGGTTTCATTTTAATACATTCAATTTCTCTAAAAAAAAAAGTAATCGCAGCCACAAATTAACACTGCATGGTTTTTGTCTAACTGAAAATAGTTTAAGTAATTATAGGCCATTTATTTATAAATAACATACGATAATGTTATGATTAATCGTAAGCCTATGAATGGCCTACTATTGATGAAATTACAATTAATTGAATTAATAGATTAAAATTATTTTTTATCGTAGGCCATTTAATTAATTTATATATGTGTGTATATTTGTTGTGTAGTTATTAATAAATGTCAAAGTACAATTACACAATGATTATACTACTGTATAACCAAATTGATTATCGCAAGTGAGTCCCGATACAACATATACATATAGTATAATTCAATTGATTCTCGATTATGAATTATTGAAACAACCTACACACTATAACATAATCAAATTGATTCTCGATTTTGAATTCCTGAAAAACCATTTGCATTAAATTATAGGTTATTAATCGTAGGTCATTTGTATTAAATTATATGTTATTAATCGTAAGGCCACTATAGGTTATTAATCGTAAGACCATTATAGTATGAATTGCGAGAACCAAAACTAGGATTAATCGTAAGACTACTAAATCATAGGTTATGATTAAATTTTAAAAATAATCATAGCTCACAATTAATTGGTTATGATTATTTTTTAAACATAATCATAGCTCACAATTAATTGGTTGCGATTATTTTTTAAAACTTAATCATAATTCACAATTAATTAGCCACAATTATTTTTATTATACGTACAATTAATTTAAAAGAAGCCTATGATTAATTTAGAGAAGTCTACAATTAATTTAATTTAAATAAAACATAGAAGCCTCCGATTAATTTAAAAAATAAAACGTAAGCATGCGTTTAAATTGTATAATTCTACGATTAATTTAAAAATAAAACATATGACTACATTTAATTTAAAGAAGCATACATTTAAATTATAGAAGCCTACAGTTAATTTAAAGAAGCTCGCGGTTAATTTGAAAAATACAAATTTATGCATACATTTATGTTTATTTCATTATAATAATCGTATGCTTACTATATGTTAAATTTAATCGTAGGCCTAGGGAATTCAAAATTAACCAAACATCATGTAATTGTTATAATTATTTCTTTTAAATTATAATTAAGCGAGACTAAATTAAAAATTAATTTAGGCCTAGGAATTTTTTCATACAAAAAAAAATCTCATACGATTGTATCCCCCATGAAAATGATATGCTACGATTTATTTGCTAAAATTTAGATAGTTGGCCATGTAATTTGCTACGATTGATTAATTAGATAGTTATACCTACATGATTTGCTAAATTTAATCGTTGGCCATTTAAAAATTAGTACTTATAGGTTGATTTCCTAATTTAAATTCGTAAGCCTACAATTCTTATAATTATTCATACGATTAAAATTAGGCCCCTGCGATTGATTAGTAGCCTATAATTTAAATTAGTTAGTAGCCCACGAATGGTGAAATTAGAAATTGTTAAAATTAGTAGCCTACGATTGATGAGTTGTCTACGATTTAAATTAGTAGTCTACAATTGATTAAAATTGTAAACCTTCAATTATTATAATTATTTCGGAAATTCAATTGTTAAAACTGTTTCTTTTAAATTAGATTAATGTTACTAATTATTTAAAAATTAGTAACCAATAACTTACGTCTATTCTTTTGCTTACGATTAGCATTTATAAATTCGAAAATAATCATACCAATATGTATAATCGTAACATTATTTTAATCGTAACACCATTTCATTTTCTTACGATTAGCTTGAATAAATTCAAAAATAATTGTAACAATATAAATAATCGTAACATTAATTAAATACTCTTAAATTACGATTAATTTATAAATTTCAATAATCGTATATATCTTAATATATCTATACACGTAATGTGTGCATATTGTGTGTGTGTATTTATTGTGTAGTTACTAATAAATGTGAAAGTACACTTACATAATAATTGAGTGCGAGGCTAAGTGTGTCATAAGAGTGTTTGAGACATTTATACTCCAAATTGCTCATAAAACTCCCTATTATTAAAATATGTTTTTTTCAATCCTTATTTACTTTTGCCTATTTTTATACATTTGGACTATCAAAATTGAGACACTCCTCCTGATCGTTTAACCGATCTCTTGTGTTAGACGGGTCTTATATTTGATCTAGTAAGTAATTTCATCCCATTTTTCTATTTTTTTATTTTACTTTATCAGTGGTCCATGTAGATAAAGAAATTTTGAATTATATATATATATATATATATATATTTTTTTATATATTTATTTAGTTTTGAAATCATATAAAATCCAAAATTAGATAAAATATTTAAATAATAAAAATATTATTATATGATAAATATCAAGTTTCTTTGGCAACAAGTAAATATCTTTGAAGATACATATATCAATATTCAAGAGTTAATGAGATCGCGTCACGTCAGCCCTAATTCCCCTATATTCTCTCTCCCTACAACTATAAATAGGGGTTTGAATATTAGTTGAAAATCATACCGAAAGTCAAAATTGAAGAGCTTAAGAAATTGAAGAAAAATTATCTACAAAATTCTCTCCAACATTCAAGACATTCCTAGCGAGACTCAAGTTGTTCTTCATCGGAGTCATCTCAAATCCAGCATCCGATCCGAAATCAAGATTCTCAATCCTCAAGATGGTGTTATAAAGTTCCAATATCTCAAATTCGATATTTGATCTAAAAACAAGATGACAATCATCTAAATTAACATTATTAAGTCCAAATACCAAGTCAAAGAATATCGATGATACAAATCTTTCCCAAAAGCTTCGAAGACCAAGTTCAAATAACAAGTCTGAACAAAATCAAAGAGGAAAATTTACTCTGAAGCTTCGAAGACCATTTGGAGATCGAGTTTTGAAGAGAAAAATTAGAGGAAGAATAGAGATTGGATCCATAAAACACATTTTGATCTGAAAATTATTTTATTTGTACACTATTTTATGTTTTACCAAATTAAATATAAAAAATTGTGTTATAAATTTTGTCAAGCCCCATGGGACCATCTCTATCTCTCATTTATTCTTTTTACAAAGTTTCTCAAGTATCAAGATGTCTACAATTCTGAAAGAGCAAATTACAAATTTGACAAAGCTTGCCGAAGGACTTGCCAAACGGATATAAGAACGGGATGCTCAAATCTTGAAGCTGAAAAAAGAAAGGACTGTTGATATTGGTGGTGAACAAGTGGATGAAGATACTAAAGATGAAATATCTACAAAGCTACATGCCAACAAAAGTGAAAAATCTACAGCCAAAGAAATTGAAGTATCGTCTGATAACTCAATACAAGTTGATCAACTCAAAAATTTCATACTAAAAATAATCAAAAAAAGTCTAGAAAAAGCCGACAAGCCATATACCCCAAAAATTGACAACTTGAAGATGCCAGATGGCTACCAACCGTCAAAATTTCAATAATTTTATGGCAAAGGCAATCAAAGACAACATGTGGCTTACTTTGTAGAGACCTCCAATGATGTTGGGATATATGAAGATCACTTGGTGAAAGCAATTTGTTTGCTCTTTAAAAGACAATGTGTTTGATTGGTATACTGATTTAGAACCAAATTCAATTGATAGTTGGGGGTAACTGGAGAAAGAATTCATCAGCCGCTTCTACAGTACTCGAAGGATGGTTAGCTTGGTTGAACTTGCAAACTCATGCCAACAAAAATAAGAGCCTATCATCAACTACATTAACCGTTGGAGAAACTTGAGTCTGAATTGCAAAGATAGATTATGAGAAACTTCAACAATTGAAATATGCATCTAGGGCATGTGTTGGGGTCTTCAATTCTGAAAGGGATTCAACCAAAGACATTCAAGGAATTGACTACTAGAGCTCATGACATAGAGTTAAGCATGACCACAAATGAAGTTGAAGAACTGTCAATGGAAAAGCATCACAACTTTGAAGAAGAGTAATAAAAAAATGATGGGGACAAACCTTTTAAGGAATCTTCAAGAAGAAGAAGAAGAAAAAGAAGAAATGGCTATAAATCCCATCAGGGGTCTATTCAAGTCTTCCAATAAATATCACAGTCTGCTCAAATGCTCTTTGATAAGAGCCTAAACTATCTTCTAAAGTTCCTTGATAAGAGCTAAAACTATTTAAAGTCTTCAAAATGCAAATGCTCCTTGATAAAAGCATAAACTATCTACAAAAGCTCCTTGATAAGAGCATAAACTATCTACAAAAGCTCATTCATAAGAGCCAAAACTATCTAAAGTTTTCAAAATGCAAACACTTCTTGATAAGAGCCTAAACTATCAATAAAGCTCCTAAACATGAGCAAAAACTATCTAAACTCTTCAAGAAATGTCAAGCACTCCTTGACACAAGTATAAAATGTCTACAAATTTAAATCAAAGACTCCTCACGAGTTTAAAATGTCTACAAATGCAAATTTATTCAAAGACTTATTGACACGAATATAAAATGTCTATAGATTCATATTCAAAACTTCTTGACATGATTAGAAAATGTCTACAAATCCAAATTCAAATTAAAGTACTTACGGACACGAGTATAAAAGGTCTACAAAATCCGAATTCAAGTTGAAGGCTCCTCGATATGAGCATGAACTATCCAAGTTCAAGAAAGCTCCATGATACGAGCATAAATTGTCCGAGTCAAAAATATTGAAGGTTCCCTAACACGAATATAAACTACCTAAATTCAAATCAAAATTCAAGGATCTTTAATATGAGTATAAACTATCTAAACTCAACTATAAATTGAAGGCTCCTTGATACGAGTATAAACTATCCGATACATTCAAATTGAAGAACTCTTGAATATGCGTATAAACTATTCACAAGTTGAAATTCAAGAACTCCTTGACACGAGTATAAACTATCTAATAAATTCAAGTTCAATGATCCTTGATATGAGTTTAAACTATCTAATTAATTTTCGAGATTCGTTCATTTCAAAAAATAAGTTGTCCATGAACAAGTCTCGAGATGGCATTTGTAGGTAAAGAAAATTCGAATATTATATATAATTTTTTTTTATTGATTTTTATATATTTATTTAGTTTTGAAATCATATAAAATCCAAAATTGGATAAAATCTTTAAATAATAAAGATATTATTATATGATAAACATCAAGTTTCTTTGCCAGCAAATAAATATATTTGAAGAGATATATATCAATATTCAAATGCTATGAGATCGCGTCACGTCAGTCCTAATTCACCTCATATTCTCTCTCCCTACAACTATACATAGGGGTCTGCATATCAGTTGAAAATCACACCGGAAGTCAGAATTGAAGAGCTCAATAAATTGGAGAAAAAATATTTACTAAGTTCTCTCCAGCATTCAAGGCATTGCTAACGAGATTCAAGTCGTTCTTCACCGGAGTCATCTCAAATCCAGCATCCAATCCATCAAGGTTCTCAACCCTCCAGATAGTGTTATGAAGTTTTAATATCTCAAATCCGACATTTGATCTGGAAACAAAATGATAACCATTTGGATTAACGTTATCAAGTTCAAATACCAAGTCAAAGAAGATCGATGATACAAATCTTCCCCGAAAATTTTGAAGACCAAGTGCAAACAACAAATCCGACAAAATCAAAGAGGAAAATTTACTATGAAGCTTCGAAGACCATTTGAAGAACATGTTTAGAAGAGAAGAATCAGATGAAGAATCGAGATTGGATCCATAAAATATATTTTGATCCGAAAATCATTTAATTTGTACACTATTTTGTGTTTTACCAAATTAAATACAAAAATTGTGTTGCAGTCCATTTCACCTTTTCTTTTTAGTTTTGTTTTTCACTTTTTAATTTCTTTTTTTTTATAAATATATATTTAATTTTTTTAAATTAATTTATTTTTTTATCCAGCATCTGGCACAGTGCACTCACCCGACGCTAGCTTGTGGGCTTGTGCAATGCGCTCGATAATTAATTTTTTTAAAAATAAATATATATCCTAAAATGAAAATTAGTGATTTAATTTAATTTTTTGAATTAAATTAATATTTTTATTCGGCATCTCGCACAGAGCACTCACTTGATGCTAACACATGGGCTCGTGCACCGTGCTCGATAATTAATTTTTTAAAATAAATATATACCTTAAAATGAAATTAGTGAACTCTAAAATTAAATTGAATTAATTATCTGTATTCGACGTCTCATGAAGTGCACTTGCCCGACGCTAATGCGTGGGTTCGTGCACCTCGATAATTAATTTTTTTTAAATAAATATATATTCTAAAATGAAATTAATGAACCCTAAAATTTAATTGATGCAACCCACGCAATGCACTCGATCGAAGCTAACGCGTGGGCGCATCCACTATGTTCGATAACTAATGAATGTGAATAGATTATTTAAAAAAAATATGAAAAAATGCAAAAAATATATGAGAAAAAAGTGGGACAGGGAGGGTCATGCCTGACAGGGGTAGCGCGGGCCTAGGCTTCACATTGGGGAGTGGATCTCGGTGATTTTTGAGTTATTTTAGGTTGATTTTGACCTGGTTTGACCCGTCTAACGGATTGTAACCGTTAGACGATCTCATACGAGTTTTTGTCATCAAAATTTGTATGTTTTAAAGTGTGTATCTTGTAATATTATACTATTATTAAGTTTATTGCAAAATATGAAATAATAAGTGATTTATATTTGTAAATTCGAAATTATTATTGTGGGTTTGTGTTTGAAATATATGTGTGTGTTTTCTTTGCAAAATGATATACATCATATGTTTTATATTCGTACATATATTTAACAATGATAAGTGTGTTGCACAAATGACCTGAGGATATAGTTTTCAAATTATATTCACTCTTTAATATCACCATGCTTGGAAAATTAGGTTGGAATCTTATTTCCAATTCAAACAGTATATGAGATTTTTAGTTACATTTTTGTGTTATGTTTGAATTGTATATTAACACGCTATTTATTAACAAATAAGTGAACCATAAGTACATGACGTTATTGTAATATATAGGTGAGCAAGAGTATCGTATCCCACAGAGACCGTTATTCCTATGTTCTCAAACACAAGCACCTTACTAATATCTAGACACTGATTATGTAGGTGGAATGAAAATAAATAAATAACACAAATAAAATGCAGAAAATAAAATAACTGAACTAGTCAATTGAGGAAAACCTAGGCTTTAGGGAAACTTTATTAATATTTCATTTACTAATATTTATTAATTCTTGCAACCCGACTTTAGTATTTAATCTATCAATGGTGGTCGGTGGAGAGTCACTATTTTTTTATCAGGCTGCTTTTAAAGGCATAAATCATAATATAGATATAATGAGTATGCACTTCACTGCGGTCGGTTCTTCACACATGTCATCACTCCCAATCTAGCACACGAAGATTTATTCAATCATGTGTAATACTTGTTCATTTGGTCGGTCCTTCCAAACACACATAACCTGATTTCTATATTTCTATCACCAATTCTTCTCTTGCCAGTACTTCAAATTAATGACTAGCGTGCATAAATGGTGATCAAGCATCCATACAATATATAAATAAGCTCATAGAAATCAAGCTCCGAGAGATAACATGAATAAAGTAATTAAATAAAAAAAATAAAGTAATTAAATCATATTATAAAATCCATAATATCCAATCCCTAAAATCTAGCTATGAAATTAGCTAAACATAATTAAATAAATAATGAAAACTAGAGTATAAGTATTCATAATAAAATAAAGAATAGAACCGAATAACACAGGAAAATCCAGGTGTCTTGTCTCTTCTGCAGCAACACTCCATCTCTAGCAACCTTGTCACCTCCTCTTGAGTATATAACAAGACTTCATCTTCTTCTCCCCTCTCTTGGTGTATTCTAAGTGTATTGTCAACATATGAGGCGCGTATCATAGTGGAGCCTTTTATATCTAGGTTTAAAACCTTGAATTGGAGATAAAAATCACATTCCCGCGGACTCGCACACATGGGTCGACTGACATGATTGGTCAACCCAGAGGCCTGTTTTTACACTGGGTCAACCCGGGTGAGTTCGGTCGGGTCGACCTAGGCCTTTACAATTTGCACTGGCTTGGGTCGACCGATACTTTCCTAGTCGACCCAAGTTTTTTTTTGCACTGAGTTTTAGATTTCTTCGAGTTTTAATCATTTAATCCAGTCCATTAAGCTTTAATTGAGTATTTAATTAAGCCTAGGAGCCTAATTAAATAATCTTTCAACTTCTTCTGTCCGTATTTAACTGTTTTGCTTTAAATATGCAACAAAATCACAACTATTACTGCAAAACTAGTAAACACATCAAAAACTCCAAATGATAACAATATGAGCACAAAAGCTATATAAAATACAATACTTTATATAATAAACATCATCAATTCATATCCAAAAGTTATGTAAAATACACAACTATCATATATAGGCCATCACTTGGCGACCAAACCCTATTAATATGTAGTAGTTCTTGATTTGTAATCTGGTCCCTCAACAAATTGCAAATTTCTTTATAGGTTACGTTCCACACATTTTAATTCAATGATCATATGATATCCTCTTTACTCCAAATTAAAACACTCTTTAGATCACTTTAATTGGACAACCTTAAGACAACTTTTGCATATTTAATTTAACGCATGTGAGTCCACATTAGATTCTTTGCATCAATCTTTCACTTTAGACTATATATGTTACCGAACAAATTATGTGATACTTTATGAACTCAAACTTTGTTGTCACATATAGGGGTATCCCAAAATAATCTCATCCATTGATAATAAAATCATAGGATTAAAGAGGTTGTCATCACTTTATGTGTGAATACATTCAACAGTAATCACCTATACAAGTATAATCAAATGAAATAGATCAATCATAGATGTGTGGCATGAAAATTATATGTAATGTGATCTAACATGCCTATTTCCAACTGGTCCACCTTAATCCTTAGTGAGATTAACCTTAACTAAAATAAAGAGACATATTGTTATAATTGAACACTTTATTTCTGTACAGAAAACTAAATACACGAAATATGGCTGAATTATAGAGCAATAGCATATCATAGACTCCCACTGAACTAAAGTATCATAAAATGATGTAACACTCATACACGCAGTATGTTAATGAAAGACCTTGGGTGTTAATCCCTTGGTGAGCGGACCCACAATCATTAAGTATGTGCATATATGTTCTATAATGATTTGTCCACTATGCACTTTTTTCTTCACAACCAGAAACTTAATGTCAATGTGCTTTAACTTACAAGAGCTCTCGTTGTTATTAGAATATAGCACCGCTGAGTTATTATCACAATATAACCTTAATGGTCTTTCCACATTCTCAATAATGCGCAACCCAGTGACAAAATTTCATAGCCATATTCCATGATTTGATGCCTCAAAACATACTACAAGTTCAACTGTCATGGTAAAAGATGCTATAAGAGTCTACCTGACACTTCTCCATGAAATGGCTCCTCTAGCCAATAAGAAAATGTAGCCCAGAGTGGATCTCCTACTATCTTGGTATTTAGCAAAATCAGAATCAAAATACCCAATGAACTCCAATTGATCTGATTTTTTGTATCTGAGCATGTAATCTTTCGTTCTCTGTAAGTACCTCATAACTCGTTTGGCTGTTCTCCAGTGATCCATTCCTAGGTTGCTTAAATATCTGTCTAACATACCAACCACAAAAGCTATATCCGATTTTGTACAGATCTGAGCATACATTAGACTTCCAACAGCTGAAGCGGATGGAATCTTTTGCATCTTCTTAATTTTCAAATCACTTTTAGGGCACTGATTGAGACTAAACTTGTCTCCTTAAGATATAGGTGTATCACATGGTTTGCAGTTCTGCATGCCAAATCTTTGCAATACTTTCTCAATGTAGCTCTCTTGTGATAATCCAAGAATACCCCGAGAACGATCTCGATGTATCTGGATCCCTAATACAAAATATGTTTCCCCAAGATCTTTCATTTCAAAATTCTTTGATAGAAATTTATTGGTTTTGCGTAGCAAGCCTAAGTCATTAGTGGCAAGCAAAAGGCCATCCACATACAAAACCATAAAAATATATTCACTCCCACTAAAATTGTAATACACACAATCATCAACATTATTTACCTCAAAACTGAATAAGACTATTACTTGATCAAACTTGTGGTTCCACTGATGAGAAGCCTGCTTGAGCCCATAGATAGATTTTCTTAGTTTGCAAACTATAGAATTTGGGTCTCCAGACACAAAGTTTTCTAGTTGCACCATATATAACGTCTCATTAATGTCGCCGTTAAGAAACGCTATTTTTACATCCATCTGATGTAGCTCTAGATCAAATGTGCAACTAATGCCATAATTATCATCAAAGAGTCTTTCAAAGAAAGAGGAAAGAGAGTATACTTAAAATCAATGTCTTCTCTTTAAGTAAATTTTTTTGCTACAAGACGAATCTTATATCTTTCCACATTACCATTTGAATCCCTCTTGGTCTTAAAAATTAATTTGCAACCAATGGGTTTCACACCTTCTCGTAATGGGGTAAGATCCCAAACTTGATTGTCTTACATTGACTTATACTTCTCATTCATGGCATCGATTCCCTTTAGAGAGTTTGGATCCTTCATGACTTTATTGAAGTTGATAGGATCACTTTCCATCAATCCATTATTTTCTTTATTTTATTGGAGATATACTTCAAAATCATCTGAAATAACATTTCTCACATCTCTAGTGGATCTCTTTAATGGCATTAGCTATTGAAGTTGTTGAGTCTGTTCTGTCTGAATTGTTGCATCAACCTGAGTGGGGAGATTTCCAACATCACCCATGTTGAGGTTCCAAATCTACTTCTTGAGTAATGACAGATAAAGAAACATGAGTATCACTAGAAGCAGTAGTAGGAATTGAAATTGATTCATCCTCAAAAGTAATCTACTTTTTCAAGGAATATTGCATTTCCCATCTCAAAAATAGACATTCTTGTGGGAACATAAGACTTAGAATGCCTTGATTTTTCCAAATAACGGACAAAAATGCCGCTAACTGTTCTGGAGTCTAATTTCTTCTTATTTGGCCTATAAGGCCTGGCCTCAGCTGGACATCCCCATTGATATGACATATTTTAATTGCTTTTGTTACTATCTTTTGGTACATTTTCTCCTTATTATTTACCCTATACTTGTGTATTTTGGATAAATGACGTGTTGTTGAGTTGTGTAGGGATGTGGTATAAAAGTGGAGAAAAAGGACGTGTTTTTGGTGCAGAAGGATCTAAGTGAAGAAAAGGGCAAAGTTTGAGTCTGAGCAGATCCAGCCGTAAGGGCTTGCAGCTGGAGGATCGGAGCAAATTTCTGGAAGCTGGGCCTCTACACGCGATTTGGGCTTGCAAAATACAACTCTCGGCCCAAACTTAGACCTGGACGCGGAAATACATTCTCCACCGCCTTTAGGAGTCCTTTGCATGGGATTTACCATATTTATCTGTACTAGGTTTTTATTTCCTATTAGGACTCTATCTTTTATGGGTTGTAGATATATATTAGGATTCTAGCTTATTTAGAGCAACGTTCGAGACACTAGACACACAACAAGTTGAACGATTTTAATTCAGTTTTCAATTCCTTATTTTCCTCGATATAATCATCGCACGGTTCTACATGTTCCTGTTGCTCGGTTCAATCATGCAAGTTAGCTAATTTAATCATATTCCAATGACGATGACGAATCTCCACTTATACAAACTGTGAGATCTAATTTGTTCATTCATAATTAATTATTGCATGTATTTGTTGTTCTCGGATTTTCGAGTAGATAATTGTTCTAAGTCTTTGGGTAGTTGCAAATATTCAATGGATTAAGAATAGTTACTAGCCAATTAAATCAACCATACGTAATTGTGGATTGGGTTTAATAAGTGGTAAAACGGTTGTCCAAAACTAGGGGAATAACATACTTAATTGTACAGTCCTGCGTCAGAGTCTGTAAGTTAAGAATCAGGTCTCTTTTGTGTTCATTGCTTTCGGTTCATTAAACTTAAAAAGCGTTTCTTACAGTTGTCAACCGATTAGAGAATAATTAATGAAGCGTCTTCTTAATTATCGAAACCGTATGGAGAGATTAGGTCATGTCAGAAGCGTTTTCGATGACTATAACTATTTTCATGGTTTGATTAGTTAATTCTTGCATCTGTGATCGGCCTTTATAAGTGGAGTAGAGTTTGTTGGATCCGGAATACCTTCCTTTATTGATTTAAAATTCATTCTTTCTGCTCGTCTATGTTTGCTAGTTATTTATTCACTTATTTAATTTATTTTGCTATACAAATCACACAAAACCTCTTTTGAAGATTTTGATCACACAGATTGAAGGTAAAGAGTAATTCTCACCGGTCCTTTGGGAGACGATCCTGCTCGCCACTGTTAAGTCGGGACATTTATTTTTGGTGAAAAACGACGCACCACTCATACATGAAATTGCTTCAGACTAGGCTTTCACTCAATATAAAGCTTAAAAGGTGTTTTAGCAATTATTTTAGTTGGTACCCTATTGAGAATATAAGTTGCGGTCTTTAGTGCTTCTCCCTATAGTGATACCGGTAAGGATGAATGACTCATCATACTTCTCACCATATCCTTCAGAGTCTTGTTTCATCTTTCAGCAACATCATTCATGCTAGGCGTCCCCAGCATAGTGTACTATGGGATGATTCAACATTCTTCTAAGAAGATAACAAAATATTCTGGACGTTGTTCTCCTGAACCATCATATTTTCCATAGTACTCACCACCACGATCAGATCTGACATACTTAATTTTTTTGTTGAGTTGATTCTCAACTTTAGCCTTAAAACTTTGAACATGTCCAGTGTCTCTGATTTTTCATGAATTAGATATAGGTAGCCAAATCGTGAGTAATAGTCTATAAATGATACTACAAAACTGTTGTCCATTCTAAGAAGCCGAAGGTAATGGTCCGCAAATATCTGTATGTATCATTTGTAAGATGCTTGTAGTTTTATTGGCACCTAATCTCTTTATTTTGGTTTGTTTTCATTTGATATACTCAGCACAAACATCAAGATCTGAAAAGTCAAGTATATCCAAAATACTTTCTCTTAATTATGGGTTTTGAGATATGACATAAGCGCTTGTGCCATAATTTTGCTGAATTTTTCTTATTTAATTTTCATTCATGTACCTCTTGATTCAACATGTAAGTTTTTATTATATGAAACAATAGTATCAAGCATATATAGATTATCATAAACACTTAATGAACTGGTACCAACCGAATTGGAATGTATAGAAAGACTAAACTAGCTATTTCCAAATGAACAAGAGAAACCGATTTTTCCAACAAGGAAATAGATACCAAATTATGTCTTAATGATGGTACAACAAAAGTGTCTTCTAAATCCAAAAAGTAGTCGATTCCTAACAATAATCTAAAATGCAATATTGCATCCACTTTTACCGACTTGCCATTACCCACATAGATGTATCTTTCACCATTAATTAGCTTTCGGTAGCTCATACAACCTTGCATTGAAACATTTATATGAGTGGTAGCATCATAATCTAACCACCGAGTATTCCTAGATACCGAAGCTAAATTAACCTCAAAACATACCAAAGTAAGAAATGTACCATTTTTAGCGCGCCAAACGCTATATTTAGCACAATCCCTTCTTAATGTGTCCAAGTTTGTCACAAAAGGAATAATTATCTGAATTTTTATCCTTATGTTTCTTTTAAGTTGGATCCTTATCCTTAGCAACTTTCTCAAATTCTTTATTTTCTTTTGCCTTTGTCTTTAGATGTACTAGCCAATTGAGCTACCTCAGTTCTTTTTCGTTTCAACCTTTCTTCCTTTTGCACACAGTATGAGATGAACTCATTAAGAGTCAATTTCTCCTTTTGACAGTTATAACTGACCTTAAATTGACCGAATTGTGCAAGAAGTGATATTATCACTAAATGCACGAGTAAGTCCTTAGACACTTCGAACTTTAGTGCCCTTAATTTTGAAGCGATGTGAGACATCTACATGATGTAATCCCTTATGTTTCTCTTGCCCTTATACTTTAGTGAGATCAAGTTAGCTAAAAGCGTACTTATCTCGGCTTTATCATTTTTCATAAAACGTTTTTCAATTTCTGCAAGGAACTCATAGTAATCTCTTCAAATGATGTGCCTCAAAAGGCTTCTAGAATGCCACACTTAATGATCATTAGACTAATGTTATTTGAGTTATCCCACTTCTCAAAGTTCTGTTTTTCATCTATAGAACTTGCATCCGTCAAAGAAGGAGGTTGCTCAACCCTTGGTGCGTAGTCCAGATTTATGCAACCCAAAATGATCAGAATGTTTTCTTTCCAATCCTTGAAATTTGACCCATTAAGCATGGGAATGTTGTTGGTATTAGCAAAAATAAAAATAGTAGACACCACAGCTGAACAAAACCAAAATTAACTTTCATGCTCATATAATCATTAACAATCAATCATTAACATCTTGAGGCACCTGCACAACATTAATATCAAGTCTCTGGACAATAATATTAACTTATAAGTGGTCACCTCTTGCAGTGATCAAATATTGATAATAAATCGTGTCAAACAATAGCCTTCATGAGAGCTGCCATATTATTCACATGGACACCCTTATAATTATCACATATTTATCACCACATGTGTTTGTGTATTTCGGCCAAGTATTAACCTTCCCGAGGGCTAGTTAAATACTCACATGAACATATACTCATACAAATATCTAACATTTTTCGTGGCAAATCTACACAGAGAGGTCACTTTAGCGACTTCATGTTTCAATTAGTTCACTTCCAATGTTAGACCAAACAAATAGGAACGTGAAATGTACCAAACAAATTAAACAATTAGTGATCGAAAACATGTATTTGCACATAGTATACGTATTCCTTAATTATGGGGGGTCCAAAATATTTTCAGAAAGCATGGGGCCTCAAACTAAATTTTGAAAATTAATTTAGGAAGAAATCCTGAATTTTCAAAGTGAATTATAAGTTCGTATCGAGCTCTAAGTTTACTAAACACCTCAATTGACCCCAAAAAAGTTGACGAATCCCAAAATTGAGAACACCATTAGAAAGCTCCCACTGAGCCCATTAATTGCAAGTGTTTATTGTCATAAATTCATTGCTGAAAAGTCCCGAAATCTCAGCTGCAAGTTTGCTGATTGGCTCACAAGACAGTTTCTGTTCTTGCCTGAATCGGCCACCAAATGATGCAAAGCCCAAGCCTAATGTGTTTTATACTCAAAGGGCTTTCCAACAGTAGGTCACATGTTAAAATCAAACCTCTAGTGTGGCGGGAATCACGTCTGCAAGTTGACCTAGTTGTTGTTGCGCAAACAACGCGATTTCTTCATTTCGCCGTCGAAATTCGTCAGCTACAGACTGAATCGAGGGTCGTGCCATATATCAAAACGTTCGTCTCTTTGAGAAGAACAAATCGCGGCCTTCAAATTCCTAATATTTTGACTTGAATGGCCGAAATCGGACCGAAAACGCGATGATGTCGCTTGCGTCAAGCAATAATAAGCTTCATTTTGCAAGTTCATAAATCTATGTCTTCGATCTCCGATTATCATCGATCCACATACCAAAACACTCATCTCAGCGAGATAGACATTTTCCCTTAATCAATCGACTGATTCAACACCATAATCAGCTGAAATTTCGCTTGGAAACTTATAGCCCCAAAACCCTCAATATTTTTTGAATTTTTCAGATTTAACAACATCAAAAGCATAATTCTGGAAATAAATCCCAAAAATTCAAAAAATTAAACCATAACAGATCCAAATCAACAAATCCAAAAACATAATTCAAAAATTGAGGACATAAATCAATACTTGATAATCCAACATGATAGGCTCTGATACCATTTGTTGGATCTCAAATTTAGGAGAAGATTCTTAAGAAGTTAACCAACTTCTATCCCAAGATCTCTCGTTTGGATTATCAAGATCACAACACGAAAGCGAAAGCGTACCTGAATCCATGCTTTGGAAATTCTTGTGTTCTTGAGATGATTTGAATCTTCCAAGTGAGTGAGTCTCTTAGTTGTATTAGTGAGAGCTAATTAAGGAATATAATCTCAAGTGTGTGTGTAAGCCATCACTTGAGGATCAAACCCCCACTAATATATATAGTAGTTCTTGATTTGTAATTTGGTCCCTCAACAAATTGCAAATCTCCTTATGAGTTGGGTTCCACACATTTTAATTCCATGATCATATAATATCCCCTTTAGTCCAAATTAAAACCTTATTTAGATCACTTTAATTAGACAACCTTAAGACATCTTATGCACATTTAATTTAACATGTGTGAAAATTAATTTTATTTACATATTATAAATTTTATTTACATATTATGTGAAAATCTTTGTAATTTACTTTAATTATTATTTTTATTATATATATCATTACATTAACAATTATAACAATAAAATTAATTTTATTTACATATTATGAATTTATTAAAAAATATATTATTTTGCAAAAAAATAAGAATCATTATATACAACAAAACAAAACAAAACAATATAAAATAGAGCACAAATAGTTTAAAATATAATTGTATATTATAATAAAATAAAAATAAAAAGCAACAAAATTAAAAAGGTTTTGAAACGTGTTATTATAGGTGTGAGAAATGTTTTTTTTAAAGGATAATGTTATTTGGCCATACTCTGGCAGACCATAATATTTAATTAAGGTAATATTTCAATTTTTGGTAGGTTGTTAACTAAGATTTTAATTATTGATTGATATATATTTACACTTGCACCCCTTGTAGACAATCTCAGAAAGAGATTGTCTTATTGTTTTGAAAATTTTGAAATATCCATAAAAATCTCTATACAAATATGGTAATGGAAAATACTTCAAATAAAAAAAATAATAAAATTGAAGAAAAATTAAACTAATCTATACCAAAATAAATAATGATTTCATTTGAAAATCATGTGATAGTCAACAAAAATTATTTTGTTAATTATTGATAATTATAAATATAATATATATTATATACAATTGCCTTAAATCGGTTGCATTGATTCTCAATTAGTTAAATTTAATTTAATTATAATAAAAAAACTCAAAATATTAAATTAAATATGAAAAATTGAGAGAAAAAATACATATGGTTAAGAATATAAAAAATAAATCGGCATTTCTCCTTAAAAAAAGATTGACATCGATGCAAAATAGTAGTAACCATGCTCACGGTCACTCATAAAATTTTTATACTCCTCGTACTAAATTCAAAATTTTATACTCCTTTCAACAAATTTATTTTTTTTTTAATTTTTTTTCATTTCAACAATATATTTTACACTCATCTTACTAAATTCAGAATTATTTTATATAATAAATTAGTTAATGTATTGTATTAATAAATTTAATTATTATGTGATTTAATTTTTTAAAATAAAAAATATAACAAAATGAAAATAAATTCAACAATATATTTAATTAATAAATTTGATTATTATCTAATTCAAAATATTAAAATAAAATAAAAGTATTAGCAAATAAAAATATATTAAATAATATGCTGTATCAATAAATTTGATTGTTATGTGATTCAAAATTTCAAAATAAATAAGTATATTAGATAAAAAAATAAATTCAATAATATGTTTTGTTTTTATAAACTTGATTATTATATGATTCAACATTTTAAAAATATAAATAAATATAAAAATAAAAATATAAGAAAACTTTCAATTTTATAATAATAAGTCAACTTCTTTCTAAAATGTCAATGTTATAAAAGTAAACAAACATTAATCAATGATTAAAATCTTAATTAATTACTTACCAAATATTGAAATCTTAATTTAAATAAGGATTATGATCGGTCACATATGTACGGCCAAACAACGCTATCCTTTTTTATCCTACTTTTTTGGACAATTTGAAACAAAGCAAAAAAAATTGCAACTTCATCAAGTTATCGAAAGAGAAAAAAAAAATGGAAGGGAAAAAAAAGGAGAGAGAAAACTTAAGAAAAAAAAAAAGAAATAAATGGGTATAGTCCTAAATAATATATTTACCAATACTTATTTATGTAATATTATTCTAAAAATCATTCTGAAACTCATGTGTTATGTCGAAAGAATGAGTTTCGCATGTGAACTTGATTGCTCAATGTTATAGATCCTAATTTTATTCTATTTTTCTTCGTTAGTTGTTATCCATTTTTATTTACTTCACAACTTATCTGACGATTCATGCATGTCCACTACCATAAACAACCGAGTTTTAACATTTTATCTTCTTTTTATTCACATAATTCATGATTGTGATTTTAAGATCAACTGCGTGATAGACAAATAAACATTTAGAGGGTGAATAATCTATACATATATTAAGGCAAAATCGTAGGGGCAAAATTGTAATTAAAAAAATATCAGAAAACAATGGTACAAAATAAATGAACACCAAGACTTCTTTAAATGATCAACTTGGCGCAATTGGTAGCCGATTGTTTTCCCAAGTGGAAGGTTCCGAGTTCGGTCCACCAATAAGCCACAGTAGTTGTTTGTTTTTTCCCTTTTTTCTCTTGTCAGCCTCCTGCACCCAAGTTAAACTCTTCAGATATAGTTTTCTTTTCTTCAATCCTCAAAGCATCATTTCTTCTTCTTTTTTTTTCGGAAAAACTCTTCAGATATAGTTTTTGCAACCTCTGTCTATTTATTATTGAAAAACTCTTCAAATTAGATATAGTTTTCATTTCATCAATTGGCAATTGCAACCGCCGCCTATTTATTGTTGAAAAACTCTTCAGATTTCTTTATGTTTAATAATTTTCGTAGTATTAATTGTGGCTGCCAAAAAATAAAAAGTCTTTTGCCATTGCATAAAATGACATCTATCTCTCACAGATCCGATTATCAATCGCCACTTTCTTCCAATTCTCTATTTCAATTTCGTTATTCTTTTTTTAAATTTTTTTGTGAATTTGTGAATTCAATTTTGTTTGGGGATTTGCAAGAACGAGCAGGTTTGACAATGTTGATAACCGAATTTTTCCAGCAATGAAGTGTTTGTGTGGTGGAGAGACAAGCGTTTGCAGCTTTGGTAATATTGATAATTGATCGAGTTTTTCTTGCAATGAAGTGTTTGTGAGGCCAAGAGATAAGCATCTATCTCTCACCTTCAACACCCCCTAACGACTGTAGTGTCGTGCCTATATGATTTTGATTTTGAGTTTTAATTTAATTTTGGTATAAAATGTTTTTAGACATTCTACTTGCGTTTTGATGGCTCACTCTTAGTTCATTGAGGACTCAGTATTGTGTTGAGCATTTTGATTATAGATTTCACTTTTGATATATTTGTGATCCATATTTAATCGGAGTATTATGTTCTAAGTTTATTTTTTAGAGAAGAAGTGGCTGGAAGCCTTAACAGATGTTGAAATTTTTGTGTGTGAAGAAGTCTGGCGGCAAAGACGCGCAGGAGTTGTCCTTCAACAATAACTACGCCGCTATCAAATTTGACATATGGATCATCGCCAGAATGAGTTGTTGCTGCGCCAGTGGCGTCAACAAAAGTTTCTCTTCTTCAGTACTTTGCATTTCGTTTGGCCATGTTATTTATCTTTATTTATTGGTCCGTAAATTTTCACAATATAATGATGTATTAGGTCATTTTTGGAAATTAATGTGATCCATAGGTTATACAATGTTATGAAGTTAAATAATTTTATAGCTATTTTAATATTATAAATTTCATTTAAATTAAATTACTTATTTAGTTTTAAATCAATGGATTCCATAAACTCTAAAGTCGCTAGCCTTTTAAATTTGACGTGTTAGATATGATTTGTGTGTATGTGTATCTACTTTCTACTAAAAATCATTATATATATATATATATAATTATCTTAATCAATATATAATCACATAACTTTTATTTGCATTTAACATCTTTAACAAAAACATCTACTAACTTTTATTCACATCAATTAAGATCTTTAACAAACAGCCCATTCTTTGGATTAATATATCGTCAAAAAGTTTAAAAAGTAAAAAAAAAAATGAAATTAATATATTATACAAATAAAGATGGAAAGAGAGTTTTTTTATTATTTTTGGATTGAGTTAGACAAATATATAAATTTATGTATATTAATTGGTCATGTTAATTACATAGTGTTATAATTGATACAATAATATTATATTTTAGTTAAATTCCAATTACTTTCTACATGCTTTTTATCATTTTATTTTTATTTAATTATTTTTCAAATTTTTTAATGTTTAAAGTTTTTATTTTATTAAATTCTTTTGTACATGTTGTTTACCAATTTGTTTTATGAAATTTATCATAATAAACTATAGAAGTTTGATTTTTAATAATTTATAGTGGGATCGATCAAGCGAAAAATTTTGTGGCCAAATAAACTTTATGCTCAATCATAGTATTTTCTTATGTAAATTTTCATTTTTGCCTATTTACGTAAATTTTAGCATTTCTATTTTTTGTTTAAATAATATAAACACTCACTTTTAATTAATCAAAATATAAAAATTTATACTATCAATTCAAATCACAGTAGTATAAAAGAAAGTTTGTGTACTGCACAATTATGTCCGTTGAATTTTGTAGATATTTTTATATATCGGGCAATTAGATCATATTTTTCATTGCAAATTTTGACTGTATAACTTCAAACCACATATGTACTCAATTAATTTATTTGGCGCCATTTTTTTACAACGTGCTTATTATTTACTATAAGATGATATTATGTTGTTTGTTTCTTTAAATAATTATGATAATTATTGTTTATATTAATGAAATGTATGGTTGAGTTTTTTAATATATTTAAACTTTAATTTGTTATGACGTTTGTCTCACACACTTATATATGTGTGTATTTCAAATACATATATAAATATGGTCAAGTTTTGCTTTTAGCTTTTCAATTATTATAAATTAAAATAGTACTGAGCATCGCTTGAGAGACATACTAGTAAAGATTTAATTCAGCAGTGAGAGAGGACTATATATATATATATATATATATATAAAGATCGGCGCTGCAAGACTTAGGTTTGAAGAAAGATTGTTAAGATATATAGGATTTGTAGTACATGTTTTCTATGATTAAAATTTGTTCCATTTTTGCAGATTTTGATTTCCCTAAGTTTTTATTTTGGTTTGTTTAATGTCAATAGTCATATTATTATTTATTGTCATGTAATATTAAGTTTCGTATATATTTTGGTTTGTTTAATGTCAATAGTCATATTATTATTTATTGTCATGTAATATTAAGTTTCCCTATACGATTTTACCGAAACAACAATCTTATAAATTAATTTAATAATGAAATGCTTAATTTATACATGCCAAATATATATGATATATATGAAAGTTATGAATTTGTACTTATTGGACAATATTATTTCACAATATACACACATATATATATTTATATATGTGTTGATATATACAAATTTAAAAAAATAACCGATATTTTTACTCTAGCTAGGTTGGTTTCATCAAATAATATAAAATTATTCATTTAAGAACTATAAATATCAATGGACAAATTCACATCTCAATTATCTAACGTATGGTAAATTATATTATCTCTCTTATTTTTAATATAATGTGCCCATAAGTTAATTTTTAGTATGGTTGATCCTAAATTATAAAGTTAAAATATTATATTCGTGTGATCGTGCATCGCACGAGAGTAAAGTTAGTAAAAACCACACCCAATAATTAGTTTAGTGAATATTAGCATGTTGGTAGGAAAAAGTCGAACATACAATACAATACATTTTGTTTAAAATATTGATAATTATGCAATCAGATCCAAAACGACGACAATAAATTCATAATGGAAAAATATTTCAATAAAGATAAATAAATACAATTCGACTCGTGTGAAATAATTGGACTTTAATGGAAATATAATACACAAATTAACAAGGACAAATTTGACATTGATAGCTATATTTTGGGTTTATTTTTTAAAATAACAGCATATGAAAAATATTAACAAAATAGTACTTTTATTTTTTTGTGGCAAATTTAACATTCGTTCAAAATTTCAGCTCAAAAATCATACCCAATTGTCAATTGATTATATCTTAAGATTTACATTTCCAAACCATGTAAAAAAATAATTAAAACAATAAATTTTAAAATACAATCAATTACGTATAATTATTGGGCCAAAAAATTGACCAGATTATAGATTTGCAAAAATATTGTAAAAGGTGAGTATTATTTTATGAAGGGTTAATTGATATAAAATTCACGACTTTTGAACGAATTTGCAATTTAAACACGACTTTTAAACGTTTTAATAATAATTCAACCTTTAATTTGTAGCAAAATAGACACCTTTACAAAATTTCAACAATCGAAAAATTAGCATTGCACAGTCAAAATCCCTATTTTCAACTTCCATAACCCGAATTACTCTATTCACGTGGAAAATCATTCATACGTCATAGTTACGATCATCCGAAAAAAGTAAGAAGTGCTGAATTTATTATGAATATAAAAGTTTAGTTATTATTGTAATATTTTAAAAGTCGTGTCTAAATTATAAATTCATTGGAAGATATTGAATTTTATGCTAAGTAACCTTTAATTAATAGTTTTCATTTGTATTGCTTTTTAAAAATAACCTAAAATATTGTATCAAAAATTCAAAGTGGCAACTCCAACTCTTTAGCCCACTTAGTCTGTTGTATTAAAATTAGGCCCATACCCAATCTAGTATCTACATAGATCAATAATTCGATAAATTAATGACAAATTACATTGATTTTAGAAGTCAACAAGCATGTACCACGAACTCAACTAAGGTTCCCCACCCAAATTGGACCATCTATATCTATATATATATTATAACGCACTCCTGCAATCCACTTTTTCCCGCCCATTTGTAAGAGTATTTTAGATAATTAATTATACAATAATTTAATAAGTATTTAATTTTATGTTACATGCAAATTTCTATAATTAATATTTTTATAATTAATGCAAATTATGTGCTACTAAAATTAACATGTGTTTATTCATTCATTCCTAATAAATTTCATTATATTCTATATAACTAACTAGCATTTTTCCTGTACGATGCGCGGATAAAGTACATAGCATATTTATAATTATTTATCAAATTTTCAAAATAATTATTTTTCAAGGCAAATATATAGAAACCAATGTGAAATAAAAAATGATGTCAATAGTATATTATTGTATCTAAAAAATTATTTTATAAAAAACTTATTTTCTACACAAATTTTTGAAATACAACAATAATAAATTTATCAAATAAATGAAATTTATTAAATATAACATTTCTTATAATTTTTATACATAAAAAATTCAAAATTTAAATTTAAAGTTAAAAGAAGTATTATAGATAATTAATTTAGGATTATTCGTACTTGACATCATGCCTATAATAACTAATTTTTTAATTAATTAATTTTAAGTAATAAATAATAAATCAGACAATAATTAAAATTTGAATCAAGAAATAATCTAATGGGAGTTCGGGTTTATTTTTTAATTTATATTGTTGGACCAATATATATACATAATTAACTTGTGTATTTCAATAGCCAAAAAAATATTTTAGTTCAAATATACACGTAATGAATTAATATCTTTTATGTATATTTTGAAATTAATTAGAATGACATAAAATAATGGTTCCTATTTATTAATTTATGTCTACAATTGGATGGCTTCAAATTTGATGTGGAGACAAATTAATATTTAACTAAATAATTATTATATTATAATAATAATACGTTTACAAAATTTTATTCATTTCTATTTCTTTGAATTCTTTTTTAATATAATTACATTTATTTTTGATTTTTTGCTATCTTTTTTATCTTATTTTTATGATGTTGCAAATTGAAAGAGTGATGACCGTGATTATTTGAAGTAATCATTTTTATCATGTTATATATTTTCCCTTTATCATTGTCTTTTTCTTGACTTTGTTTCACACACACATATACATATTAGTGTGTGTGTGTGCGCACATATATATATTTGTTCTTAATTATTAGGATGATGAATTGAAACATATAAGATGAAATTGGAATAAACTACCAGGAATTCTTAAGTTGTATTTGTTGTTCATATTAGTGCTACAGTAATTATTTAATTTATATTTGTTAATTGAATTTTATATTTTATATTTTAGGAGAAGGTCAACTGGAGCCAATTGTTTCAATTATTTTTTTACAATAGCAGCATCATCCAAAAAATTTCATCTAGATGATGTGTTTTTTAATTTGCTAACTTTAAATTTTTAATCTTTTTTCTTCTAAGTTTTTTCATTTTGTAATGGAAGATTTCTCTATGTAGTTTTGAATACTAAATAATGTACGCCGGGATGATGTAATTTTTTTTTTACTGTATGCAGTGTAACTTTTACTCTTTTCATTTGATCATCCACATATTTCTTTTGACCAAGATATATATTTGTGGGCCACTACGTTGGTTCGGTTTGTTTCGATTTTTTTTTATTTGATTTTGCACACCCCTACTTATATCCAAAAATCACTTATACAATTCCAATATTTTTTATACTTCACTTTTGTGAAAATTATTTATTTGTATTTATAAATAATTTATATTATTCAAACCTAAAATGCATAAAATGATCTCCATGCATCGCACAAGAGAAATACTAGTTGATTGTAAAATTGAGTTGAGCCGAATTAAGTATTTTCATGTTCAAAGTTGACTCATTTATTATCGAGTTAAATTTTAATTTTTTACTAAATACTGCGTGACTCGAGAAGTTAACCGAGCCTAATTGATATTTCTAAATTTATAATAAAACATAATTCATTAATTTATTTTAAAACATATTTTTTTGCATTCACAAAAATACAATATTTGCTAAAATTCATTATGTTCTTATAACAAACAATATTAATTAGAGATTTAATATGTGTGTTACTAATTAAAGTATAGAAATACAACTTTTATCAAGTTAAATTCATTATATTTTCAAGGTATAGTTAACAAGGTTAGTGTCAAAATCGAGCTTCACTGGTTTAACGAATGAGTTTTGCAAACGAACTCAAATGAAATTTTATTAAGCTAAGACCCGAGTAACTTAATTTATTTACAGTCATAGCCATAAGATTTAACCATCCTGGCCCCGGTTCATATTTTTTCTATTAATCCATATGATTTCAATTCTATTTCAACTCACCCTATGCAGTATGCAAAATATTATTCTTATTTATGATTATATCTTTCATATTTTTTGGGAAATAATCTAATTTACATTAAATTACTTTTCAAGAATTTATAGCATATATATAAAACTTAATACAAAAATACAAACTTACATATTTGGTTAAAACACAACAAAAATTAAGTTTATAAATTAACCGTTCCCAATTCTGCCCTCACTCTAAACATCAATGGCATTTTGGTAACTTGACTCAATCGTATTTCCGGTTTCGGAAAAATCCGAGTGCCACCAAAATCACACAAACGACGAAGCCCAATTTTACAACCCTAGAGAGAGAGAGAGAGAGCGCACTCGAGGAAGAGTTGAAAATGGCGTCTGGATGGGGGATCACGGGAAACAAGGGTCGATGCTACGATTTCTGGGTCGATTTCAGTGAATGTATGTCTCGATGCCGCGAGCCCAAGGACTGCGGACTCCTCCGAGAAGATTATTTCGAGTGTCTCCACCACTCTAAAGAGGTATGCACACTTTTCAATTTACTATTTTATTTTGCATGATAATCGATTTATTTGTTCGATTAAATTCAGGGAAGATGCATACAATCTTCTGGGGAGTTGTAAATCTTAGTTTTACTAATTAATTTGTTGGGGGGGGGGGGGGGCTGTTGATTTTTGTGTTGAGCTGAAATGCGTGGATTGTCAGGGGGTTGAAAGTGAAGTATTACAATCGTTCAAATTGTTTGTAAGGCACTTAGATTTAAGCTTCAACGGTGCTGGTAAAATATAATTTTAAATATTCAACTCTATTGCAAAGATCAAAACAGAATGTTAGAGGACTTCTTATAATCTGTTCTTTCTCTCTTTAGTAATGACTTTAGATTCCGAAGTAATGTGGATTTGAATTTTATCAGAACCACAGCGAGATGATGTGACAAGGTTATACGAGGATGGCATTTTAGTTGCATCATTTTATAAAGAAAAGGGTTTATGATCTGATCAGTTTGACAGAAATGAAAATTTATTGGTTCCACTTTCAAGGGGTGTAATAATGTGTAATTTTATCAACTTGAAACAAATGTTTGTTTGAGTGACATGTTTGTTGTGCTCCCACACATCTTTGTTGGGACTTGGGATCTTGACTAGTTGACTTATAACCTATTGGATATAGATCACGAACCTTTCTCTAAGATACACTCATACACACAAGTATGTGTAGTTTCTATTTAGTTTGAATGATCCAAAAACAATATTTAGGTGCATTGTTGTCGACATTCTCAAACCTAAGAATATATACGCCAATAATTCTAAGTGACGTCGCGAAAAGATTTTCAAACTCTTAACAATTGAAGCCTCCAAGCTAAACAAGTAGGATAAGCTGTACCTTCTATGCTATTCAGTTCATTGCAAAACAAGTCTAATTATTTGAGTGTTGCCCTTTCTTGATCATGAACCTTTGAATCATGAACAAAAAGGTTCCCCATAGGCCATAGCTATAATATCTGTGATTCAGTTCGCAAATCAGATTGAGTATTTTAGAGTATTGCTTCTTTCATTTGAATTGATAATCATTTATCCCTTTTTAACAAAGCATTCCAAGAACTGAAGAATAGTGTGTACTGAAAGATCTTTCTGATTGTTCTGGAACTGTGAGGGCCTGTTAGTGTAGGGCCTTAGAATGGGTCTCATGAAAGCTTCCCAAAAGTTGCACCTAACAAACCTTTCTAGATATGATTTTTTTTAGGATAGAACATCTAGCTCATATTTTTAATATGACTGCATTAATATACTACTCATCTGCATTATCTAAAGTTTCTTGAGTAATCAATATTTGAATTTTGTTCTGCTGAAAGCTGGGGGCTTGCAGATTGATTGCTATTGGAAACTGTTGTCTAACAACTGAACTCTTTACATATTCCTGTTCTCCATATTTCCACCCCACCCTTTTTATTCTTCTCACTGGACGGATCACATTTGTGCTTATTGTCATGTTGTTCATGGTGATATATGACTGGCTAAAACTAGATTTATGACAAGCAGCAAGGCATTAACTCCCCAGCCATCACTTAGTATTCTCCTCTTTTAACTGGCGTGGCAACCAAATAATTTGTTTGATGGTGCAGTTCCAACGGAGGAACCGAGTCTACAAGGAGGAGCAGCGTCAGCTGAGAGCAGGTGCAGAGAAGGCCAAGGGAGGTGGAGCTGGAGATGGTGGCCATCATTGATATTTGCTTTTCAACAGAGCGAACGGAGGGATGGGAAGTCATCGATTTTCTTCAAACTTTGTTGGAAATAAAACATAAATGAGTTTGTATTTATGTGTTGTTATCGGATGTTAAATACAAAGAAACGCTCAACTTCTTCAATATGGGAGTCTTTGCGCATAAACAGCTGCTGTATGTTTCGTTGCGAATGTATTTCTTGTCATTTGCCTCCATCTGTGGGACGTTATTTTGTTTGTTCGCTTTGTGCTTAGTAGATTGATCAAGTATTCATGCTTACTTGCTGACGCATATTCTGGTCTGCATTTATGTATGCGAGAATTTTAGAGATTTTCTTACAGCAGATTCTCAACTCCTGCCTTCATTTGAGCTGAAGTGTGTTTGGGCACAGTTTCTACTTCAAATTCATACCAAAAAACCAAAATTTGGAAGCTAAGGTAGGGGTGATTCTAATGGAGTGTTTGTGAAAAAACTTTGATTCAAAAGTTACTGAATTTAGAGATTGTGCAGACGTTGCTTAACATTAGAAGTGAAAAACTGGAGTTGGAGTATTTGGTACGAGAATGACTCGTAAGGACCACTATTTATTGTTGGGTTGATTTATTTTTATTTATATTGATTAATTGCCTGAAAATACATCAATTTTAGGGTGCTTTGGTTTTTCACATATTTAAAAAAATATAATTTTAATAACATAAACTTAATACCGGTTTGATTTTTCACACGATTTTCAAATTCGATCAATTTAAACTGCGTGGTTGATGAAGGATGGAAGAATTTTCATCAAGCAAAAGTCCATGTAAATTTCAAGCAAAATATCAATTAGACCTATAATGTAAAAAAATAAATTGGAGTATGGAAGGATTGTCTTTACCTTTTGTTAATCACTGATTAGTATCAATACTAACCCGTTTGTGATTTCTAATTCTTCAAATAGAATTCTCAGCCTATCAGTCACTATCACCAATAGATGGAAATTAGTCGAAATTTAAAAATCACGTGAAAAATAAGACACGCGTTAATTTCATGTTATTAAAATTACATTTTTTAAAACGTATGAAAAAGCAAACGCCCTTAAAATTCATGTATTTTAAGACAATTAACCCTATTTATAACTATTTTGTTTTCATATACAATTATGTTATCTCCAGCCGTCTGCACTATCTATAACACAACATCACTATCACTAAAATACAACAGAATTTCATTCCATATCCGGCAGTTTACTTTATAATTCTACACCAAAAGAGAATATTCCATAATATTCATTCTATTCTCTTTATAATTATTATTTTATAGTTGCTAACATATAATAATATATCCAATTTCATTTAATGGATATTAATAATTAAATTCAACATTTCATAATAATTATTGAAACATTTTTTTATAAACAAATATATTTGAATAAATATAATAGAAATATGATTCATTGAAATATTACAAAATAAATATAAAGTTACATAATATTATATTCCACTTATCCGAATTAAAATATTCCTCCCCAAATGATCAATTATTACATTTCAAAGCGAGAATGTGCTTCTACACTTTGGATTTTTCTAAACCGAGCACAATTTTTTTGAAATTTAGCATCTTTATCGGCAACAAATTCAACATCTGGAGGTGACACGTCCCTTGCTTTTTCAATTGGTGCATCAAGATTCCGTTCATCCTCAATCATTATATTAAGCACGCAGATTATTAGGAAAATATTTGTATATTTTTTTATGCGTATTTTTATATTTTTATTTCATGCACCTCTATCTATTTTAGTATTTTTATGTAGTTTTATTGTTGGTGTAATTTATCTATTTTAATTCGCTTATCTAGTTTTTATTATTAGTGTAATTTTTATCTAATTTAATTTTATATTTCAACATTTGCATTTAATTAAATTTATCATACATAGCAAATTTTAATATTAATTTACTCCACCTTCCATGTCCAAAATATACTATTGGACAAAATTTAAACTTTTCTAGATAAGATAAGCGTGTGACAATATAAACATACGATTATTAAAAATTGCGAGTTATATACTGTTTTATAATTATTATGCAACTTTTTTTATGTGTGAATGTATGTTTGTAGCCAATTTTAATTTACAAAATTCTTTTCTAACCAAATATTCTAGAATAGTCTTTCCTAACCAAAATAAATTTTTATGACCATTATGCCCTTGATTGACTTTGAAGCTAATAGGGCACTTGTGAAGGTGTCATATTTGCATTAATTGATTTTGAATTTAATAAGGCATTTGTAAAGATGTCCTATTTGTCTTTATTTGTTATTTCTTTGATTTATCATAAGTTTGCCACTTGTGTATGAAAAATGGCTCTCATGAGAACGTCTTGTGCTGGGCCTCCTTCATGTTGGAGATCAACACAGGAGAGAGAGGCCCAATATGAACAATCTTACAAGAACTAGGGTGAGAAAACAGATCCCTAAGTTCCGAGATACGCCTCTCGGGAAAACAAGCCTTGATCCCATACATCCGTATGGACTCATGCTCAATATCGATGATATTGACTTCAAGGACATCGATATGATTATTGATGATTGGTCATCATCGATGAGAATAGCAGCAAGAACGTTGGATCTAGAAAATGAGGGATTCATCAAGCTGCTAGAGATGAGTTTGTTGGGTGTAGCCAAAACGTTATGGTCAAGAGTTGCACCAGCAGTCAAAGAAGAAACCTTGGAGCCAGCCTCATACACGGAGATCGTGGATAGAATGGCTTTCTGGTTTAAGCTCACCTTTTTGGGAGCAGACAATTTCGGAAGTGCAGATTCCGAAAAGAGGAAGAATTATTCTCAGGCTCTTTTAAACCTGAGACTGAACAACATGGAGAATGAGTCAATTGACCAATTCTTCAAGTTGTACCACATCTACCAATGGAATTCAGATGTGGATGAAAGGGTCTGTGTAGAGATTTTCTTCATGAAGTTCCCGAGTCCCTGGAAGGAAATGTTCATTAAAGAATACATTCCAGGAGATCCTGACAATGTTGGGAGGAGAATGTCTTTTGTCAAACAAAAGCTAGCTGAATGGTACAGACAGGCCATTCTACAAAAGAATTACAAGAGATTAAAGATGATGAATAAATATTCCCCTCTTGACTACACAGCCAACGATCTGCCGACCATCATTGGAGGAGAATCTCAAAGGCCACGGAAGAACAAGAAACACCGAGTTCATCCTTATGCCAAAGAAGAATTCTCAAGGAAAATGAGCTGGAAACCGAGGAGTAGATGGACCAGGCAAAAGGCCAGATTTTACAAATCTGGACAAAGAAGGGGTCCTTCCAGAGACAGGACATCACAAAGTTCATCAAGTCGAACTCCTGCAAGGAAAACTTTCAGAAGAGCCCATACGAGGGCAAATGAAAGTTTTAAAGATTGCAACTGCTGGACTTGCGGTGCAAGAGGACATATTTCGATAGATTGTCCAGAAAAGAGAGGAGTCAAAAGCTTCGAAAGTGCACCAGACATCGAGGAAGCGGTTTACTACCAAGACTTGGTACAAGTCTACCAATTCGAGGATATACCCTCAGATGAGAGTATATACGAAGAAGAAGAAGTATTTAGCAACGAAAGTATTGATGTGAGATCAAACTCTGAATCAGACTGGAGCTGAGGTTTTTCATCAAGAGCAAGTGGACGAAACTAGATATTCCAGTCAAACCACTATCTCACAAAGCATGATTGACAAAATCATGAACAAGAGCCTTAATATCCAAAGATATCAAGGCTTTTCAGCCGGACAGATTGATCAATTGCTCCGCAATTTTAGTCTGAAAAGCAGGAAGCACAATGTAATCTATAAGATTACCAGAAGAGAGATGTCGCTTCCTATAGAGCTTACAGGGAATCAAGTTGAGTTACAACTGATTCCATACAGTGACGTTCAAGAAGAGTTGGGAAGGATGAGGCCAGAGATAAGGGATACCATATCCTGGATCCACATCAGGGCTGTCCAGATAGTGCTCAAATCCGCACTACCCGCAGGTGTTGACACGCCCATTGATATTGCAATATGCGATAAGCGTATCAGAAATCACAGAGATTCCTTATTAGGAACTATATCAGGAAATCTCTGTGCCAAGCAGATTTTAGGGGTAATCTATCCAAAAATATTCTATAATCTGAAAGATAGAGATTTCAGTCGAGCTCTGACACTGTACCAAGACTTCAAAAGAAAGGATATCAGCTACGAGGGAAATCGACCGTTTTCTTTAACATATCAGGTGTCTTATGCGCTTTCCAATTCACACCACACAGATTTATTTCTGGGAAAGCAGTTCATCGAGATACCGGATGTATTCTCAAAGGTGGCACAGGCAATCCACCCAGACAGATCAGAAATGCCGCTACCAAGAGAGATAAATATTCGAGTAGGAGACAAACCATTGTTGAAATACAATGAGAGTCTCAAGTTGGAAGGCAAAAGACTGTCATTCCAAGGAGATAGGATTGTGACAGAGCCATGGACTCAGTCCTCAAGAGGAAGCTTCCAAGGAGATCTCAGGCGACCAAGGCAAGTTAAAATAAAAATTAAATACCCAAAAGGTTAGAGAGAGATCGACACAAGATTCGACAGTACAAGATGAGAAAATAATTTTTCTTGCGACGTCCTGTACTGCTTACAGCAACCAGAAGTCGGCCACTATAAGGGAACTCTCGATATAGAGGCTATGACAATGGAAGTACGAGGAAAAGCTGAAAGAGAATCAGGAGTCCTAATCTTAGGACTTGACTTCTTAGAAAGGTTCAAGCCATGGGAGCTGAAGGAAGATGGGATGATGATCACCTTTAATGGAAAACAACTGGTGATTGTATGACTAGCACATTCTCCATATACATCTCAGTAGGGATGTTATACGAGAAATATAAGGCTGAATACTTTGCAGCCTATATCGACTCAGGAGCAGGAATTTGTACTGCAAAAAGAGGAATCTTCCCAGAAGAATTGGAAGAAGATTTAAATCCAATTGCGGGAAGAGATTTCTCAAAAAGAGTCTTGCTTCTATCTAAGGGAGTGAAGCAGTCGGAAATTTTGATTGGAGGAGCAGGAGATATACCATGGTATAAGGTGAAAACTCCACCAATCTATTTTCATGATACAGGGGCAGACATCTTGTTAGAAAACAATTTCCTACAAATGTTCAGAAAGTATACGCAGGACAATACCAACCGGAGACTGATCTTTACGACGATTTGTGATCATAAGATCATTGTCCCGAGGCTAAAAGAGGCATTCAATCGACAAATGCCACTACAATTTCGCAGCAAGCGTGGTGATGAAGGACATCTTCGACACCCAAAAATGCAGGATAAAAGAAAATTCGGAGAAGTAGTTCTGAGTTTTCGTAGGGAAAAGGATCTTGAAGAACAGGAGATCCAAATCCTCAAGGCTTATTTAATATCACATCAAGATATTAAGAAAGAAGCAAAGATATCCCTCGAAGATGTCAAGCGGAAAATAGCTAGAAACTATAATGAAAATCCGCTGGCTTGGTGGGGAAAGAACCAACTCAAAACAACCTTGAAGGTTAAGGCTGGAAAAGAGTTTGAGTTTGTTAGATACAAGCCTATCCTGATGAACATCAAAGATCAAAAGGATATGCGAGCAATAATCAAAGAACATCTTGATCTCAAGCTGATTGAACCAGGGAATTCGCCATACAGCAGCCCTGGATTCTTAGTAAGGAATCATGGTGAGATTAAAAGAGGTAAACCAAGGCTAGTCATTAATTACAAAGGGATTAATGACATTCTTGAGTTTGACGGATATTTTATCCCAAGTAGAGAACATCTTATTAACTGCATACGGAATGCTAGGATATTCTCTAAGTTTGATTGCAAGTCAGGTTTCTACCAGATTCGCATGGAAGAGGAAAGCAAAAGGTTTACGGACTTTTCAACACCACAAGGGCATTATGTTTGGAATGCAATGCCGATGGGGTTAGCCAACACACCCCAAATATTTCAGAGGAAGATGGATAATCTTTTTAAAGATTATTTCTCTTTTATGTTCGTCTATATTGATGACATTCTAATCGCATCAAAAAGTATAGATGAACATCTCAAACATCTGGAGATCTTTGCAGATGTTTGTCATAAAGAGGGCCTTATGCTGTCAGAAAAGAAGTCAGTAATAGCTACCCGGAAGATGGAATTTCTGGGAATCGAGGTGGATGAATCAGGAATCATTCTGCAAAATCATATTGTAGAAAAGGTGCAGAAGTTCCCTGATGTCCTTAAAGAAAAGAAGCAACTGCAGAGTTTTCTGGGAGTTGTCAATTTTGCAGGAATCTTTATAAAAAATCTTGCAAAACACAAGAAGGTGTTCAGTAACCTTCTAAAGAAGGATACCCCGTTTGTATGGACAAACGAACATCAACAAGGAATCAGGAAGCTAAAGGAGATATGCGAAAATCTCCCAAAACTGACTATACCACAAGATGAGGATGAATTGATCCTCTATACAGATGCAAGTGATCATTGGTGGGCAGCCGTGCTTACAAAGATAACACCCAACGGAGATGAGCCCTGTAGATATTGCAGTGGTCTCTTTTCAGATAGTGAGGCCATTCGATGGCATATCAATGAAAAGAAGTTCTTTGCAGTTCGAAAGGCATTTAAAAAATGGCCTCTGTTTCTCTTAGCAAAGAAGTTTACTCTAAAAGTTGATAACACACAAGTTAAAGCTTTCTTGAAAAATAAAATTGAATCTAAACCTGAGAAAGCTGGACTAATAAGATGGCAAGCTGAATATCAATATTATTTATTTGACATTATTGTGATAAAATCTCATGAAAATATTCTTGCAGATTTCCTAACAAGAGATGGAAGCGATTGAGGTCGATGCCATCATGATTGCGCAGAGGCACTTCACTGAAAACATGGAATTGCTTCAGCGTGAATAGAACGAGCTGGTTCTTCATGCTGAACAAGCAGGAAGAATGCAACAAGCAGACCAGAACAAGGTCAACGAGAGAATACGAGCATATGTAAAGACTCAGGGGCAACTATGGTCAGCTATGCATGAACCCCTCCTCCGGGCCATCAACTTGCCATTGATGAAAGGAGAGTTAGCAGTACCGACCTGTAAAACGGAAGTAGGGGATTCAAATACCCCTAACACGAGCTCTAAGCCGGTGATTTCTAAAGAAACACAGGCCCAAGAGAAAATTGAGGGTCAGGGATCACACTCTGAACCATCAAGTCAACCCAGCACCTCTGGGGTTAAAGAGGGAGAGATTAATTTTAGACCCATGACGGGTACCTCTAAAATTAATACTAACAAATCTGAAGCTTCGTCTTGGCAGGTTTATCAAGCTAACTGGGAGAAGCTCTATACTAGACAGAGAATCAATCCGTCTAAAACAAATGTTGATATCTCTGGAAAGTACCCAAGGGTGTGGATGTTACCAGGAACCAATCCACACGAAGTCAAGCAATGGTATGATTTTGGGGCATTAGCTTCAATTCAGACCATGTCTCCAGGCTTCCTAGAAATCAAGTGTCTAACAAAGTGGATACAGGAAGCCGTGCAAGAGTCCTGGGCTAACAATGATCTGCTTAGCCGAGGAGATGTTCTTGAGCTATACTTCATCAGTGTTGTTCCGGAACCAGCAGGGAAAGGGAATCATGAGGCCTTTCACTACATAAGGCTTCAAAGGCCAGATTCCAGAAAATGGGTTGATATCAGAACCCCATCTGAAGAAATCCCACTAATCGCCTCCATTACAGAAGATCAGATATCGACTAGGCGAGCACGGGGATTATGGGTCTGTCTCACTGAGATGAACAAAGTCAAGTTCCCATTCAAGTTTTTCCACAATTCTGCGAATGGGTCATTCCTGTTAAATACTATGATAGGGAGAACAACGAGATTTGCTGAGGATCTGTTCGAGAAGAAAAGGTCCTTGATATGGGAGAACAAGCTTACTATGGGCAAAGAAACCCATTGCAAGTACTGCAACATGGCTCATTTTGGGCAATGGGACAATCGGGTGTGCTCGGATTGCCAGAACCAAAAGGAGCCAGAGTTCGGAAAAGGGTTCTGTCCAAGGATGGAACGAAAGCGAGCTGGGGAGGATAAACATCCAATGCCGAAAGCAAGGATGCCAAGAGCCCCACCAAAAAAGTAGTTTCCCGACAAGGGAAGGTGGAGACATGTGATCCAAAAGAAGAGGCCACTAGCACCAAACGACAAAAACTAAGTGGTCCAACACAAGAGGCATATGGTGCAATTATTTGTAGGTTCCTCCACCCACAACCACTTTCACTGGAGGATAAAGGAACCGGGCCCGACCACTAATTCAAAAGAAAGTGTCGGCAGAAAGGGCCACTCACGTGAATTGTGGAGCTAAATAATGGAGTTGGTGAAATAGAAGGATTCCCCTTCTATAAAATGAGAAACTGAAGGAAGCAGGCATCATCGATCATTTTCGCTTAGCTTTCTTTCAAAAAATTGTAATAGTGATAATAGTTTGAGTGTTGTATGAGAGTTGCGAGCCCAGCTACTATGAGTAGCTAAACGAGTTTGTCTCCTCCCAAAAGGAGATTTACTTATTATAATAAATGTTTTATTATTCCTAAATAAAATCTAGGCTTTTGCTCATCCCTTGTGTTCATCATATATATATATATATATACTATATACCAGAAAATTACTCTACACCCCGTGTAGGAAACGAACGTGGGTTGCGCTGTGTGTTGCTGAAGGAGTTTGTCGCTGGAAACCATAGGTTGCGATCGTGTGGTTGGCAAGGCCGTAAAATCCCGGCGAAAATACCCGCAGCATTCCGGTCAAAAATGTATAAATCCGGTTTATAGTATTATGTATTTGATTTACGGAAGCATGATGGACCTGATATGGTCGTAATGGACTATTTCCGTTTGATTATGAAAGTGACATATTAAGATAAATAGAAAAAAAAATCATTTAAAGGCATACTAGTCATTTAGCCTTATGTTTAGTTAGAAAAGGAGATTTTAGAATTCTTGATTAGAAAAGAAGTTGGTATTCTAAAATTGGCTATTTTTGAATTCCACCCTTTTTTTATTATAAACTATAAAAAATAACACTTTTACGTAATTACAATATGAATCTATTTTCAGAGATTTTTATGACATGTCTAATCAATTTTTGTTTTTTCAATGATGTAGCATGTTGAGGTAATGTTTTATAATAAATGTAAACACAAAGTATAATATAAAATACATAAATTTATGTAATAATAATCCACAAAAAAACCCGCACAGCAAAGAAGTAATCTGAATTTTATGCCAGCAGAATATACAATTTTAACCCCTTTACTTTACTTTCCCAAATTGCCCTCTTTGCTTTCAATCAGCCGCGTTTAAAACCCTAATAAAATTCTCCCACTCCTCTCTATCCGGACCATCTCGCTGCGCTCCGCTCTCCATCTCTCGGTAAATCCCCCAATTTAAGCACTTCTTAGATTATTATTATTCTTAATTATGTGGATGAAGTATTCGATCTCGTTGACTTTCTTTTCTTTTGATGCATAATTTATTTATTTTCAAGGTTTGTTGTTACGCCTAAGTTGATCCAATTTTTAATGAATTTTGGCTTAATTTCGTGGTTACGTTCCCGCTTCTCGTACTTTAGCGTTGTGGTTTGCCTGTGATGACCATTTTTTTCAAAACAATGTTGCTGTCATTGTTTTTATCAGGATTGATTTTGTGAAATTATGTACATGATATAATCTCTGCAAGCTATGCGTTTTTTTTCCCTTTAAAAATTTTGTACAGATTATGCAGTAATATTTCGTTTCTGTTGATCTTCTTTAGCAAGAATGAGTCGCTCAAGCAGAACTCTCTATGTTGGTAACCTTCCTGGTGATGTCCGCGAGCGGGAAGTGGAAGATCTATTTTACAAGGTTATTTTTACATTAATGTCGCTGAATTTCTTGTTATCTGCTTTATCAATTTGGAATTAGGTACCCGTGTTGCAATTTCTGTAGAATCACCGTGTTTTCATCATGAAATGTTTGTTAAGTTTCTGAAGTTGGGCTTACATGAATTGATGATCTACAAAAATGTGAACCTGCATTGTGGATGTTGTTTCTGTATTGAGTTAGTCGGGAAGTCAGTCGCAAGAAAATATTGCTTTTCATGTTCCTTTTGCATTGAGTTGCATGGAGTAATAGGGGCATATGTCTGTATTTTAGCTGATATTTGCTTCATTCTGTTAATGCTCCAGACAAGCTTATTTAAGTGTGTTATCTGCCTTTGTAATTCTTTAATATAGTCAATGTGGTCATTTTTACTTGCATTTAAGAAAAATTTAATGAAAGTTGTGCTGAGTGCTGAATAGTTGAGTCGTTTAAAATTGGTTTTGTTGGAAAACAAATTTTATATAAACTACTGTTGTAGTTAAATTTTTTCTCCAAAAATATCGCATGAGAAGTTTCTGTTACACCTATGTGGATCAAGGATCTCATTGAATGGGAAAATAAAATGAAAGTGTGGAATATTTAATTCCATCACATTGCCTCTTGAACCATTTAGTCTTTTCTTGGTGTGCAGATGTAATAAAATTGTCACTTATGAGTAAATGTCTGATAATTTCATGTCCAGAGACATTCTTGTTGCATTTTCAACTGAGAATAAACTGGAATGAGCTTTTATGACATTCTTCTCTGAATTCAAGATCCAACTTAGTCTTATGACACTCCCATTATGCATTTAAGGTGGCTTATCTAACTTGCCACACGAATTATCATGAATCAATCAAACAATGTATATTATTTTAGTATATGTTTGCAATTGATACTATATTTATTAGACTTGCTAAAGACGCAGTGTTTATTCAGTGATGGAATATAACGCAATTTTGGAGAACATATTAAGACTAAATTAAAATTATGTTAAGTTTTTTAGTGATATATGAAGTATACCTTTAATATTTGTAAATTTGATGTCTAAAATTTCAATAAATTTCAGAGTTGTCTTGATATCCATAATTTTGACATTATTCAATTTCACTTACTGGCAGTATGGACCAATTGTGCATATTGATCTCAAAATTCCACCAAGGCCTCCTGGATATGCTTTTGTTGAGGTAAGCTTTTGAGTTACCCTTGAGCTTTTCATTCCTCGGAGCTTCTAATTTTTGCTTGCCATGACAGTTTGAAGAGTCTCGTGATGCTGAAGATGCCATACGAGGGCGTGATGGCTATGATTTTGATGGGCATCGCCTACGGGTGGGTACTGTTTGTGGTAGTTACCTCTTGCTTGCATCCACTGGCTAGGTTATGTTTTATGTTTGTGATTTATTGTCACACAGGTTGAGCTAGCGCATGGTGGGCGTGGCAACTCTTCATCAACAGATCGTCATAGTGGAAGTCGTGGTCCCCGTGGTGGAGTTTCTAGGCGCTCAGAATACAGAGGTGAATACATGAATCCTTATGTGAATCCCATATAATATTGAAGATTTTGATATCTTTACGATTTTGTCTCATTTGGCATTATTTTCCAGTTTTAGTTACTGGCTTGCCTCATTCTGCTTCATGGCAAGATCTCAAGGTAAAGTATGCATTTTTGTGATGCTCAATAGTGGCCCAAGTCTTTTGTCACATAACACTTAGTCTTAATGACAATTTCTAGGATCACATGCGTCGAGCTGGAGATGTTTGCTTCTCACAAGTTTTCCACGAGGGGAGTGGTAAGCTTTATATCAATATGGGTATTTTATATTTCAGCAGTGACAAAATTAACCAATACATATTGTTAATTCATAGTATTATATTCAGTGTTGATATGTTTTCCAGTACATTTCCTTTTGGGTTTGTAGTTGTCTATTTGTCTCTTGGCAATATTTTGGTGCGATTGGGGGTGGGCTTTGGGATTGCAATTAGGAGGGATGGTTGCCGGTCATTCTTTTCTTCGGAAGCAGTTTTTGCTGCTTAATGCCTGCCATATCCAACTTTTTTTGGTTATTCGATATTACCAGATTAAGTTTTTCACACCTTTCCTCTTATAGTTTTAAGAGTAATGCAAGCAATTAAAATTCTAATATTTTCATGCCAAATACACTTAAATAGTTTATTTGACATACTAAAGCAGTTTTTTGGTCAAATATCTTGCGCCACTGTATTTCATCAGGAGAAGAATGAATTATACCACTCTTGTGTCGAGGGATTTTTAGTGCAATTTTGTTTAAGTCTAGGTTGAGGGATTTTTAGTGCAGAGGGATTTTCAATTTTCAATGATTCGAAAAAAGATGCAAAAGTTAAAATGATGGTTAAAATATTTAAACCTTACCATGCTACAAGCGCCTGCCCACCCCCACCCCATTGCTGCTTTGGATGAAATCATAGGGATCCTGGAGTAGTTCACCATATTTGCATTATTCTATGCATATGTGTCTTTTGTTCTTTCCTATTACTGGTTCCTTTTTCAGCATGTTACTTCTGGTAATGCTGGCCGTTTCTACTTGAGTCTTAAAGTTGGAACTTTGTTGCATATTTGTGACAATATTTTCAATGTGAATGCAACTTCTCTTCTTTCAGGAAAGACAGGGATAGTGGACTACACAAATTTTGATGACATGAAATATGCTGTGAGTCATATTCCTTCTCTTTCATTTTTATTTTTCTTGAAACTAAAACATGTTGAATGACTATTTTTCTCCATTTGCTTTCCTGCTCGAGCATCTGTTTGACCTTGCAAATCATAAAATGATTTTCCTTTCTCCATTGTAGATCAAGAAGCTTGATGGTTCTGAGTTTCGTAATGCTTTCTCACGGGCTAGAGTACATGTATGTCTCAATGTTTAAGCTTACACAGAACTTTCTTCTTTGATAGTTTTAGATTACAATATCATATGTACCTCATAATATATGTTCATCTCTATTAGGTAAAAGAATATGATTCTAGCCGATCTAGAAGTCGCAGCCGCAGTCCTTCTTACTCAAAAGGAAGAACCAATGGTCGAAGCAGGAGCAGAAGTCCGAGTAATAGCCGAAGCAGGAGTAGAAGGTTGAATGTCGTTATGAGATGATTAATGTTCTTACAGGTTTATAACCTTCTAGTTCTGAAATCCTTATCACTTTGATGTATCTACTTGCAGCAAGTCGCCTAAAGGGAAATCATCACGCCGCTCAAGGTCTCGTTCGAAATCTGTATCTTCTCGGTCTCGTTCAGGGTCAAAACCACTCTCCTTATCAAGGTAGAGTATTTTGTTCTTCATTTTTTCACAGAAGAGGTTGATCCTTTGTATTCACTCCTATTATCTGTTGTTAGGCAAAAGTTACAATTTTCAATATCTTAACTGGAACCAGATCATTGTTGGACATATTAATATACTGTAGATAACCACATATAATATTATATTTTTAATATATGCACTTATATCACAGTCCACAAATACTCTTTTGACATTTTGCTGTTGCTTTACCTAAATGCTTTAAGAAAATAAGAACCTAAACGTACAATACAAATTCAGGCTGATCCAACTTTCATTCCTAAACCTTTAGCTATCAACACTAGAGATTTTTCATAGAGAATACAGAACATAACAGAATAAATTTTAAATTTAGACTAACAAAAAAGGTTCCAAGAAAATATAGTCGAGATTACAATTTTTTTTATTCTAACGTATTACGTATTAAACCATATATTTTCCCAAATAATGCTCAAAACTCTTGTGGCGAATAAAACCTTAATGACAAATTATGTATAGTTCGTAGTGCTGAATAATACCCGTATCTGTATTGGTTACTATGGTCAGCAGTATATACCAGTAAAGTATCCATTCAAACTGTTTAACTGAACAAAGCATGATTTGTTTGGTGCATTTGCAGCCCTTGCTGGTGTCTGCGTCTCTTGCTCCCTTCCCTTTCCAAACTTGCCCTTCCACTTTTGTATTATGCCTCGTGTGGTTATGAAAAAATGTGTCAACTGTCAAAGGATCACTTTTCTTTGTCCTTTGCAAACTTGGAATTACCTTCTTTCTTGTTTTTAGATATGGATATATGCGCGATCTGGGGATTGCATATTAGGATCTTGTTGGGTAATATTGGTTCAGTTGGATACAACTCTTTTGGTTGTGGAGGTACGATGTTTTCTAGATGGTAACTTTAGAATCCTTCTCGATGTCTCTGTTCTAATGAGCATCGCAAATGTCCAATGGGTGCTAGATTGGGAACATGAAGATCATGGATTACTATGGTGAAGCTGGATATTGGACTAATTGCCATTTGAATAAGAGAACACCTTTTTGCAGTGGAAACGTTTAAACAATCTCCAATGGTGCTAAGCTATCAACTCATTCAATCAGAGCATTTATTGATTCTTTTGGTATCTTTGCTAATTACATATATTCCAGCTTTGTACCAAAGTTGTGTGTTTCTTCTTTGATAGGTTGCTTGCTTGGGTGGAAAATTAATGTTTTTCATTTTTGTTTTTGTTGTCATGTGTATTCTAAATGTTTGTGAGTTTCCCTCTTTCCCAATTTGGTCACGGTCACTATGACGTGGAAGTGGCAACAAGGCTCTGGGATCAAAGTTGTTAAGAGGGACTAGTGGATATTAAATTGGGTTGTTTCTGGACCTTTTGCAGATCTCCTTCAAGATCCAGATCCCCGAAACCAGCTGTAAGTTTAGTTCTACTTTAATGAATTGTTGCTCACTTCTTTTTCACCCTTTTGGATGCGTAGCAGGTTACAGTTATTTCAATGCAATACTCCCCCCATTATGGTTTATGTTTCTCTTCTTTTGTGGTTTGACAATCAAAACATCCAGAAACGTGCAAGTATGAGTCCAAAAAAACGCAGTTTGAGCAGAAGCAAAAGCCGGAGCAAGAGCCCAAGCCAGAGCCGTAGCAGGAGCCGTTCCAGGTTTCCTTTCTTGCAGCTATGTATTTATAATGGGTGTAAATCTACTTTCTTTATATTTATTATCTTCTTTGATCTCTTTTAACAGGTGAATGGTTCAGTCAATAAAGATTAATGCTGCCATTCTTGGCTAGTTAATCCTGCACTAGAATTTACAGTACAATCTGAGGAACTACAATGTGCTTTGACTGATGGTCGAATTTCTAAATTACTTTTGTTGTGTTCATCTGAAGATAATTTATATTCGTTTGATTTATGTTTTTGCAAGACCTATTAATTCAGCATCTTTAGAATTACAAAATGTAGCCATATTGTCTATACTATGGATGATGACTTATGAAGTACTTGCATTCATGTGCTTGCAGTGCATGTGTTGTTTAACATATAGTTTTTTTTTTCTTCTGTTGGACTGCATGCTCCCCATCGATGTGGATAACCCGTTGGCTTGATGCTGTAGATTATTGGGATTATTAGGGGATTGAACCTTTTAGTTGTACTCCGGAGCATCCAAGCCTCCTCATATCTGAATGTGTGGTTTGATTTTGCTCGTAATCCCAAGGTTGTATGCACCGTGTGTGTGGGATGTGTTCCATCGTAAGCCACCATAAGCCAGAATATGCGGTTTGATTTACTCGTAATGGAATGCACCATTAGAATCTGATGAGATTGTATGATTCGACCAATGACAAGTATGATTAGATTTAGCCCTAGTGCCCAAGAGCTTTAAAACTGCCTTATCTTGTTGGGACAAATGTGAATGCTGGCACATGGGATTTCTGGTCATATGCAATGTTAACATGAAGGTGATGTGTTGATGGTGATGTAAGGTGCTCCTTTTTGTGTGGTGTAGCGTTATTTTTGAGAGGGGAGGGCCCCCAAATTTATTTTGTGTGGATGCCAGATTTCGTATTGCACTATTTAATTCCATTCAATTCAACATAGGACACTACCCCTATTTGCTCTATAGGGTTGAATAATTCTATTCTATAGTCCAATTTGGGTGACAACTTGTAGGTCGTAACTGTGTGCGCGCTTCAAAATGAATTATTTTTATTATTTATCACACATTAAGCTATATGGTGAGAGACTATTACTTTTTTTTTCCGGATACGATCTTCCCATCGTGATTCGTGATTTTCACAAGGCATGCAAAAAGATTTGGATGTAGTAACTTCGAGCACAAGATAGAAGGCATAGAGCTTTAGAATCGAGTCAAAGAATGTGATTTTTTTTTTAAATTCTCATTCTCATTTTTCATTTCTAAATTGGAATAATTATTTAATATTCCCAGATCGGAACGAGGGGAAAAAAAAGAAATGAAGATGAAGAGGCGTGCGCATACGTGTTAATAAATTCTTTCATTTAAATTTAGAATATAACTGACATTTGATATATTATACGACTCAGCTTGGCTGTATGAACAAAATTACTATGATCTAATATTATATTGGCAGATATAATTATTCAGCAAATTTGCTTTTATATTATTTATTTATACATAAAGTGACTACCCTTCTATACTAATTTATATTCCGTTTAGACTTCACGTGCAATTTTTTTCAATATAATAACGACTTTATGCTCTCACACTTCATTTCAATCCCATAAATTCTTGCCACATAATTGATAATTCCAGTGTTCCACAAACTCAAGTCTGGAACTGCTACAAACCCACAAACTAATTTTGCAACGTCAGTCCCTAAATCATACCAAATTTGCAAAACACACCCCTGCCGCAGAGCTAGAAAAACTCCACTTTTACTCCAAACGGGCACCGCTCTCTCTCTCTCTCTTCTCTCTCTCTCTACAATTGCCAATCTCATTTCACACTCATAATTTCTCTCTGAATTCCATCATTTCGATCTGTGTAACAATGTCTGAAAGCGTTTTCTCGAAGCTCTCCGATGACGTAATCCTCAACATACTCAACAAGCTCGACGACGACCCCCGGAATTGGGCGCGGATCGCCTGCGTCTCGACCAAGTTCTCCTCTCTAATCGGAGCCGTCTGTTGTAGAACCAAATGCTCGCAGTCAATACCCACTGTCGTTTCCGATATCCAGCCGGCGGCGGAGGCTCCCGGCGCTTGGTCGTCGCTTTACAAGCTCGCCGTATGCTGCCCCGGTCTCCTCCACTCCGGCGTACTCCTCGAGAACTCGGATTTCGGGCTCGAACGCGAAATCGGGCCCGACGAGAGTTATCAGGAGCACAGATTGTTCCGAGCAGCTGAAACTAACGGTGAAGAAGTTTCCTCTTCGAGCAGCCGCGATCGCGAACCGATTGTTTCCGTGCCTGATTCTGTGTGGTCGTTGTACGATGATTTGTTTTTCGATACGCTGTACAGCGATTCCGAGACGTTGTCGACGGCGGCTGAAAAGCTCGAAATTCAGCCCGAAGTTCTAGAGGCGGAAGATCGGAAGCCCGATTTCGCTGTGTGTAAAAAGAGGAAGATTTCTAGGTCACTTAGGTCGCATTTGGCATCCGGAATTTGGAATCTGAGCCGCGAACAGGGGAATAAGCTGCTTGCGAGCAGATTTAAGGGGGATAGTTTGTACATTTGCGATTGGCCGGGGTGCGTTCATGTCGAAGAGAAGAGGAATTACATGTTGTTTAGGGGGATTTTCAAGAATTTCAAGCAATCGCGAGTTTGGAGAACGATCAACGATGGGAGTAGGAGCAAGGTTGGTTTGAATTGTGCGTTTTGCTTATCAAAAAATACGTGGGATTTGCATTCGTCGTTTTGTTTGAGGCGATATTTTGGGTTCCATGACGACGGGGAGCCAGTGGTTCGAGCTTATGTTTGCGAAAATGGGCATGTTGCGGGAGCGTGGACTGATTGGCCTTTGTACACTTGAAGGAAGCTGCATTCTGCTTATTTTGGGGTAAAAATTTGGTAGAAAATTGTTTTTCTTGAGCATTTGTTCTCTGTTGTAGATCGTCAATGTTTTTTTATTTACTTGTGAATTGTGAGTATTTGCTTATGTATGTGCACTACTAAATGATTTGAGCTTTGTAGCAATTAGGTTGATTTCGATATTATGTCGAGTTTTTTGCATCTGCTTCTGTGTGGAATGAATCATCATCTACCAGTGGCTAATGAGAATCATTTGTTTTTGTGTGCTATTGTTGGTGATGATGTGATAGAGGCCCCCTCTGTTTTTTATTTCCAAAATTTGAGGTTTCTTGACTTGGTTCTTGTCCAATGAAGTTGCTCTCTGTTCATAGGTATGTCGTAACAGTGAAATCGGGAGACTGTGAATCATCTTGATCTTGAATTGATTTTGAAATTGTTTGGTTTTTATGAAAACTTCATTGTGGCTGCAACTGGTGTGTTCGACTTCTCTAATAGTTTAGCACACGCTTCTTGTATTTCTCTTGTTATGTTGTTCTACGATTTGCTACATTATCTTGAACTTGATATTCATTTCAATAAAACGGGAAACTATGAATCATGTTGATCTTCATATTCAGTCTTAGATTATCATTGGTGGTATTAGCCATTTAACCCCCCTGCCAATTTTTCTTTCTGAACTCATGTTTCGTTTTATTTCCAACATCAATTTCCATCTTTCACAATTTCCATTTCATTTTATTAGGTGTATTGATTTTGAAAAATGTAATGATTTTGTTATGATGAATGATTTGATGTTTAAAGTTATAGGTTTTTAAAATGAAAATATGTTGTTTGATTATATTTTCAATTTGAAGTTGTGGCTGAGATGAACGGATAAATATTTGTGTGGATATGATGAATTGATGAATATTTAAATAATGAGTCACACTTTAATGATATGTATATGATTGAATAGGGTATATATGATTGAAAAAAGTGAAATTGAAAATGAGTAAAACAAACGTGTTTTCGGTGTTTTGAATAGTAAAAATGTGAAATTTCCATTTAGAAATGAAAACAGATAATGCCTTAGGATTCTCGTTTTCATTCTTGCTGTGAATTTATACAAGCTCATAGCTATGAACTTATCACATTGTCGGGTTGTGGCATCCCAAAATTTCATAAATAGAAAATATCTGATTTATTCAATAAAAGAGGTTTAATACAACGGAAGCACTATTTAAATAAAAATATTAATATTTAATTAATCTTGATCATCACTCCGTTTCCACGTCACCACCTGAGCTTCTTAGCCTGAAAAATAGAAATAACTTTGGGGGTGAGTGCTATTAATTCACTTGGGTGACTCGATTATCTAGGTTATACAAATACAACGGTAAGTACAAGTCATAACATATTTCATCATAAAACACGTAGGTCAATATAACATATATCTCGTAGAATAATCATAAACATCTAACCCCTGAAGGTCCATATGACTTGTAGGCTCACCCGCACACTGCACATATAATCATAACAAGGATAAGAGTTTATATATTTATTCTCCGAGAGAATCCCTACCTTTACTTGAACTATAAATTTGACTTGACTTTAGAACTCGATTGAAAATAAACTCAGTTAGATCCATGCGCCGTCTACTAAAAGCTTCAGAAAGTAAAAGAACTTGCTTTGAAATTCTTGAATGAATTGGTATGTTGAATCGAATGAAATAGCTCGTGTACCATGTATTTATACTAAGACTTTGGTGTACGAAAATGAAAGCCTCACAATTTTAGGGGATTGGTATAAATCAAATCCCCATATTCTATGAAATAAATTGATTATTTGATTAAATTGATTTCATCAAATTTGGCAAAAATTGATGAAATGATTTGCGCACGTATGCAATAATCCTTTACGTGATTAGGATCAAAACGCGTGCTTTAAAATGGCTGATTTTTAAAACAAATATTAAAATCGTTTGGCCTCACGAATAAGTTATAATTTTGGCTAAAATAAATAATAAGAAATAAATTATAATTTAACTAATAATGTTCATAACCTGAAATAATCTAATATGTATGTCTTTAATAATAATTAAAGTGCGAAGTATAGGACTAAATAATTTAAATAACTTGTTTGAATCAACATTCTTAGAAAAAAAATGGTAACGATCAGTCTAAAATGATTTTGGGTCGTTACACGGGTTGACACATTTGTTTACATACCAACCAGTAGTTAGGTGATTGTTAGGGCCGTAAATGAATTGAATCGAGTCGAATATCTTAGAGTTTGAAATTCAAGTTCGTTTAGCCATTCTGGGCTCGAGCTCGAGTTCGACTCGAGCTTCAACTTCTTTGTTTGAATTAGCTCGGCTAAAATGATTTGTGATCGAGTTTGATTAAAGCTCGATAAAGAGTTCGATAAAAGCTTCACAAAAGTTTGGTTTGAAGCTCGATATTATTCGATACACAAACAGTTCGATATAGTTTGATACATAAACAGTTCGATAAAAACTCGACAAAAGTTTGATTAAAACTCGTTAAGTGTACGAGTGTATAATACACTTTATCGTTTTAAGATTGAAAAATATCATTACATGTGTATAACTTCAAATGCATTTAAGTTCTCAAATTAATAATAATTAAATAATTGTAACTCGTATATAAAATTCATCATTTTTAATAATGTTTGTAGGTCATAATATTCTTCATATTGATATTATGTATTTTAGAAAATAATTTAATGATTCCAAAAATAAATATCAATTACTGAATTATAACTAGATTTTCACCCGTGATCGCACGTGTTCATTCAATGTTTCAAGTTCAATTATTACATTTTTAATATAAGTATTACAGATTCACGTTTTATAAATACTATTTTGGTTGGCAAGTTAAAACAATTTTTTTACTTGTTCGAATTTTTATTTTTTATGTCAGACAATTATTATTACGAATCTGAAAGGAGTTAAGTTGACAATATAATCGATAAAAATTAATTACTTGAATACACACATACATATGTATATACACGTACATGATATATTATAATATAATATATTTCAAATCACAAAAAAATTATATATGCATATATATAATATTTCAAATAATTTCATAAATAGTTAATAACTATTTCAAATAATTTTCATTATATAATTATATTTACATTTATTCTTAAATAGTAAATTTAGTCACAAGTCTAACTCAAAGTTGGTAACATTATTTTTGGCCGAATAATTGTACGTCATGAGGCTTGACTAATAAGTAGTAAGCATATTAAATAAGGTAATAAAGTTCTTGAACATAATCATTGTTTAATATTGGTTTTGTTTTAATTTTCTATGATTATCAATTATATCATAGTTACAAAATGTTATTTTTATCAATTATCGAGTTATATTGTGTGTGTGTGTATTGATCAAGATTTAAATAAATTTAATTTATAGAGAATGATTATAAAATAAAAAAAAGAATTCAATATTAATAAAATTATGATCTAGCTTAGTGGATAGTGAATAAGAGAGCCATTTGAAATTTTTAACTAAGGTTCGATCATTGATGTCAACAAAACTTCATTTTTTTTTGGCCTTTGATTAGAGGTTCGTGAACGTGTTCATTTAGAGGTTCATGAACAAGTTCGCATATGTTCGTGAACAAGTTCGTTTATGCTGATAGAGGTTCATGAACGAGTTCGTTTATAGATTTGCGAACAAGTTTGAACTCAAACTATTTGCGGACTTAGCGAGCCAAACACCCCTAAGCTCAAGTTCGGTTCGTTTATTTTGTCGAGCTAAAAAAAATTCAAGTTCGGCTTGTTTACTAATCAATCAAGTTTTGATAGAGCTTTTTTCAAACTGATACCCGAGTAGCTCACGAAATGTTTGGTTCATATACAACCCTAGTGATTGTTACATTGTTACCACGCATCGTATAACCTTATGTGAAGCACTTTTGCTGAACTGATTTTCCAACCTTTTTTTGGCGTTTCCTTCCTTTTTCGGTATTTCCTTGGCATTCTAGCTTGATTTCAAAAGGGCAAGACTCATGTCAGATGGAGTCATTCCGTCATACGGGTGGGTCGCAAGTCGACTCGCTTGGCTCGCTCCGTAAAAAGTAAATAAATAAAAGAAGAAATTCTCATGAAAAGTATCACTCATAATACTAAAAGTATCATCTGTATCCTGAAAAGTATCATCCCTACTAGTTCACTCATATGAGTTTATTTCGTTTCAATTATGATTTGTTAATCTCAATTACCGTGTATTACATCTCAAGAAAATTAATTTGAAGAAATTGATTGACTTTATTCATATGAGTTTATTTCATTTCAATTATGACTAATTAATCTCAATTAGAGTATATGTTTATTTCGAAAAAATTAAATAGGTCGCGCGAGCTGTTGATAATTTAATTTTAGGGCATGTATTTTTTGTAAATAAAATAAAAAAGTATAAATTTTTTTTAAAAAAAATCGTGCACCTCATTCTTTTTTTTAGTTGGGTCCGTCTGATAGGCCGCGACCTAGACAGTTTGACCCAAGTTCAAAATATTTTTACAAATCAAATAAAGTTTAGAATATAATTATATAATCGATCTAGAATAAAAGAAAAGCAATTCAAGATATATGGTTCTTTTTTTTTTTTTTTTTAGCTTAAGCGACAGAAGTTCTAATTGAATTTGAAATCCGCAAAATAAGAACATTAAATAAGTAAATATTTATGTTTATTTTAAAAAAAATCTCACAAAAAGGTGCAAACTGTAATTTTGTCATATTTTATCAATTGGGCTGACAGAGACTAATGGTTTAACCCACTGAAATTAATTCATAGGCAAGATCTAACTTTACGGGATTCATTTCCCTCAACTTAGGCTCGGTTTGGTTCGGCTGATAGGATAGATAAGATTGATATGATAAAATATGATTGCACTATCTTGATAAAAATAATTTTGTGTTTGGTTTGTTTGATTGCAATTTCAATGATTTATGATAGATTGTCAATATTCTATTTGGATTGAATGATTAGAATTAAAATGTTGAAAAATACCTAAATTACCATTCATATAAGATATTCATTTATAATTATTAAAGTTGTATTTTTTTCATTAAAAATAATTGAAATCGTGAAATTGAAAATAATCGAGGCACAAAAATAATTTACAAAACATTGAAAAATAATTGATGCATAAAAATAATTAATTAAAATAGTTTCTTCTTCAGAAATCCTCTTTTAATTACACATTAATGTTATATTTATATATCAATATTCACATAATAATCATTAAAATTACAATTATTTTTATTTATCATCCAATAAATAATGTAGATAAACATTTATTTTTTATTTGAGATGGGGATGCATGGGTAATTTTATAAATAAGTGTTTGGTTGATAAATATAAGCACCCCAAAATTGGGGTGATGAATAATCCTTCAAATAAGTGATTGGAGCCCGGGCTCGTCATCAATACCGGACTCCAATCATTCGAACCAAACAAGTGATTAATCCGGATAATATTATCAATCCAAGCTAAACTAGGTTTATCACCCAAACCAAACTAACCTTGAGTTGATGGCCAAGTTGGTAATATCATAAAATACAGATGTGAACATAGGATCTGATCCGCCCCACGGGCACAGTGCTTGGATTTTTTACTTTAATTAATTTTTTTAAATGTTTTTGTAAGGGTACATAAATGACGATATTAGTAGTATATATTAATTATGTTTGTCCCAATTTTTTTCGCCTCCTACTATGTAAACAACATTTATATATATTTTTAATGATATCATATGAAAAAACATAACATTATCATTTACATAGTAGGAGAAGAAAAAAATCAGGACCAACATAATTAACAGCTACTTAATGAGTAAGATACGTCGTCAAAATATTTTTAAAATATGTATTTTAATAAAAAATATAAAATCTAGACACCATCGAATTTTCCTTAAATGTTTTTTTTGAGATTTTTAGTAATTAAAAGCTGAAAAGAAGATATAACCGCTTTCTATTCTCCATAAATAGTGATACTAAAATCTTTTAAGAAGTCTATTAGTATAAACAAAGTATTTAGACATTTCTAGAAAATGTCAATATGGAAAAGTAGCCGGTCAAACAAAAAAAATATTTTAGCCAATATTTTTTAAATATATTTATTTTGTCCACATTCACCTGTCAGGGGCAGGCATGCGGCGGGAGGGGCGAGGGCGTGCGGGCCCCAACGCGCGAACAGTCTCTGCTCGCGCACGCTCAGATGCGTACACTGTTCCCGGGCGCACAGGGCTCGACACGTGCGTTATCCCCTGGCGCACGAACCCAGACCTGTGTGTTGTTGTAGCGCCCCGATCCCGAAAGACTGTGGAAATGGGCGCCACGGGGGTTGGAATTAAGAAGCGGGAAAGAAAGGGGAATAACCTGATTAACAAAACCTCAACAGAAGACTCAGAATAGTCAAATATGCTTTTTAATACATATACTTATCCAAAACACCAAGATCGGGGTTCTGAGCTTTTAAGAAAAGAGTAGCATAAGTGTGGAAGCTTAATTCTCAATATAATATTAACAAAAAGAGACAATAGGAAATAGGTAAATAACAAAAGCTCATTTTCATCTTCGTCACGTCCACGCTTCAGCCTACTGACCTGAAAAATGTTTGAAAAGATTGGTGTTGAGTACTAATGCATTCAGTGGGCAAGTTTTCACAATTAAGTTATGCAAATTATTTTTCAAAAGTGATCTATCTGTATCTATGCAGGTAATGAAGTTTAGGAGGTTTTAAAGTTGGAAGCAATGCGTAAAGTTTATGAGTATAACCAATGAGTGTAATTGTTCATTTTAGTCTTTCGACAAGGAATAAGGCATGTCGAATAATGCATGCAATACTTTAGCTACTCACATTGACACATCGTTGGTTTATGAGACTCCGACAACATACAGTAGCACGTAAATATTTAATACAGATAGTCACATATGCAATTTTAACAAAGCAGAGCTTAATAGCTCGAAAGATACAATTTCCAAAGATAGTATAGCCCACCTGGTTAGCTAATAATAGCTGAAGCTTTAATGATTCTTCTAAGAGTTTACATAATAAAATTTTGAATTTTAAAATATAAAAAGAAAAGAATAATATAAAGATGATTAGAGATGTAAAATAAAAATGAAGCTAAGGAGATTTGAACCCTTAACCTCTAATGGGTTAACACAAGCCTTAAACATTAGGCTAGAGACTAATTTCGAAAATTAATGCAGATTAATTGTTAATTAAGATAAATTATTTAATGCAGAAAATATAGAGATAAATGATGTAAAAATGAGAATAAGGAGAATTGAACCTAAGACCTAAGATTATTTAATGTATATATTAACCACTTAGCTTGATAAGCCACCATATCTTAGATAACCACATATCATTGTTGTATATATCTCATTCTATGTATTCTATAGTGTTATCACTTCCGTAAATATAGTTTGGGTTAGTTTTATGTACTATATATATATATATTTTCTTTGCATTGTAATTTATTTATCAAGTAATACAACTGAGGTTGAATTCTCCATACGGTATCAACCCTTTTTTTAGAAAAAAAAACTCAAACGAGTCGATCCTCCTGATATGGCGCCTGAATCTTCTTTTCTCCCTGCTCTTGATCTGATCGCCATCAACATCTCTGCCCAAGTTCCAATCAAACTCAACTCCACTAACTACTGCACATGGCATATGCAGTTCCAAACCGCCCTCATCAGTTATGACATTCTTAGCTTTGTTGATGGCTCGTGTCATATACTGCCAAAACCAACTGCCACATCTAATTCTGCTGTTAGCACAACATATTCATTTTGGATACGTCAAGATCAACTAATCCTCAATGCTATTGTTGGATCGATCTCACCGTCCCTTATCTCTCTCATTACCGCTTCCACTACCTCAAAAATTGCATGGGACATCTTACTTGCAATGTATGGCAGACCATCCCATGGCCGTATCATGCAACCCCACTACTCTCTTGACCATCCCGTGTGTATGTGTGGCTGACTTCTCCATCATGCTTGCCTCGTGCTTTATCATGTCTACACTCCACTCATTCCATATGGCACAGTCGCCTTGGCCACCCCTCTAATAAAGTCTTGAAGTCTTTAGTTTCATCTAATATTATTCCCCTTTCCCCTAGTCATGTTGAGTCTGCATCATGTGATGCTTGTTCGTGTAATAAAAGCACAAAATTGCCATTTCCTCAATCAACTCTTACGAGTTCTACTCCCTTACAACTTATTTTTTTAGATGTATGGACTGCTCCTACTGCTTCTTTTAGTGGCTGCAAGTATTACTTACTTTTTGTTGATCATTTCACTCGATATATATGGTTTTATCCCATGCACAAAAAGTTTGATGTCTCCACTTTCTTTATAAAGTTCAAAGCATCAGTTGAGAATTTCTTTAATTGTCGCATATTCGCTTATTCTCCGATAATGGAAATGAATTTATAGCTCTAAAATCTTTCCTTACTCAATCAGGTATTATACATCTTACGACTCCTCCCCACACACCAGAACACAATGGCTTTGCTGAACGTCGCCACCGTCATATAGTCGAAACTGGTTTTACCATTCTTCATCATGTTGTCCTTCCGGTCTCTTTTTGGCGAGAAGATTTTTCTTCTGTTGTTTTTCTCATTAATCGTATTCCTAAAGAGAATCTCAACTACACTTCCTCCTACCAGAAACTGTTTGGACATGCACCGAATTATGCAAAATTACGTGCTTTTGGGCGTTTATGTTATCCATGGCTTAAACCTTATGCAACAACTAAATTTGATCCAAAGTCTCAACCATGTGTTTTTATTGGTTATTCATTAACACAAAGTGCTTATCACTGTCTTGAACCACATTCCAAAAAAGTTTTTGTGTCTAGGCATGTTAAGTTTGTAGAGGATGTCTTTCCATACAACACTTTGTCCGTCATTTGTGATATATCACCAGTAGATGCATTTGATTATGTTTTTCTTGCAGGTCAGCCGCCCACACCACCATCCTTGATGCCTTCGCTGAGTCCAGAATCTAGAACTTCTCATTCTTTGTCCACAAATCAGCCACCTCCACCAACAAATCTACCACCTCCACCTTCCAACCATCACCCGATGCAAACTCGCTCTAAATCTCGTATCTCCAAACCTATTCAACGGCTATCCTTGATGGCTGTCTCTTCTACTAATGCACCTTCTTGTGTTTCTCAGGCTCTAAAAGATCATAATTGGCGTAAAGCAATGTCAGAGGAATTTGATACACTAGTTCGCAATCACACATGGCGGTTGGTTCCCCTAAACCATCTCAAAATATTATCCGGAACAAGTGGGTGTTTCGAATCAAATGCAAGCCCGACAGATCTCTTGACCGATGCAAGGCTCGTCTTGTTGCCAAAGTTTTCCAACAACGGCCTAATCTCAATTTTCAAGAAACTTTCAGTCTAGTTATTAAGCCTACCACTGTTTGAATCATACTTACTCTTGCTGTAACTTGGAATTGGCCGTTACGTCAACTTGACGTCAACAATGCCTTTTTGCATGACAATGTTTTCATGTTGAGGTTGAATTCTCTATATGGCTAAACACCATTTTCGAAAATAATTCAATTTTAATATTAATTAAATTAAATTGCAGAATATTTTGAAGTTAACAGAAAAGAAAAGAAATAAAAATAAAGGAAAAGAACTAACACATACGCACGCACACTCTTCTCATTTTGAAGGTATTTGATTACAACACTTTTTTATTTATTTATAAATCTATGTATATACATACACAAATACATTCACATTACAGTACAAACACCCATTTAAATTATTCACTCTCTTCTTTTCCATTTTTCAGTGACCCCGTAGACTTACACCCTCTATAATTATCAAACCATTTTTTCAAAAAGAACCTACCAACTCCTTTCTCTCTCATAATATCCCTGCACCATTTTCAACCAAATCATTTAAATACACACAATATTTTGGAAGTTGACATATTTCTCTCCAATTCCATCCAAACCTACTACTCTACAGTGTTGCTCATAACTAGCTAGTATCCATTTAATTCAAATATATGTATTTTTTAAATCCAACATCAATCTTTCTTTCTCTTTCTGGTGTGAGTAAAAGAACAAAATTTTAAAAAAATATTTCTCTCTCTTCACATGTATACATCAAAACAGAACCCATCACAAAAATAATCATCTCTCTTCTCTGTAACACAAAGTTTTGTATTTAATTTGGTAAAACACAAAACAGTGTACAAATAAAATGATTTCGGATCAAAAATATAAATTTATGGATCCAATCTTTATTTTCATCTGATTCTCCTCTTCAGAACTTGATCTTCAAACGGTCTTTGAAATCTTCAGAATAAATTTATCTCTTTGATCTTCTCGGACTTGTTGTTTGAACTTGATAACGTTAACCGGGGGCTGACGACCTTGATTCCGGATTGAATGTTGGATTTGAGGTGATTCTGATGAAGAACGACTTGAATCTTGCTAAAACACCTTGGATATTGAGACTTTATAATATTGTCTGGATATTGAGACTTTATAATATTGTCTAGAGGGTTTCAGAACCTTGATCCTATAATATTGTCTGGATATTGAGACTTCATAATATTGTCTAGAGGGTTTCAGAACCTTGATCCCGGATCGGACGCTGGATTTGAGATGACTCCGGTGAAGAATGACTTGAATGCTGGAAAGAACTTTGTAGAGAATTTTTTCTCCAACTTCTTAAACTCTTCAATTCTAACTTCTGGTGTGATTTTCAAATGATATGAAGGCCCTTATTTATAGTTGTAGGGAGAGAGATCTAGGACTGATGTGACACTATCTCATTGGCTGTTAGAAATTGATATATATCTTTTGAAAGATATTTACTTGTTGCCAAAGATTCTTGATGTTTATCATATAATAATATCTTTATTATTTAAATATTTTATTTAATTTTGGATTTAATATGATTTCAAAACTAAATAAATATATAAAAATTAATAAAAATATTATATATAATATTTGATTTTTTACCATCTACACTCTCTCTTCTGCATACATTTAAGTTAAAGAAAACCCTTCTCTTTCTTCTCTCTCTACACACACACTAAATGCATCACTTTTTTTTCTCCCCCTTCAACCCAGAAACACGCACGCATGCATCATCAAATAAAACTTGAATATTTAACATTTCATTTCATCTTTGCCAAGGTTGTCGATCCCTGCACATACACATGTACGATTTCTACAATTTTCAAAATTAATATTTAATATATTTTCTCATTATGTACCTTGGTAAAGCAAAAACAACCAAAACTCTTTCTCTCACTGTAACCGTCAACTTCACTCTGCACACATGCACAATTTAATTATAATTGTTTCACTATTTTTTTTTTTCAAAATATACAGTTAATCATATTTATTTAATAATTATTTCAGTACAAATATCAACAATATTCCTAAGGAGATAAAAATGAAAACCTAATAATAAAATAGGTTTTGGGTTTTTTTCCTCAATATTATAGTTCAAGTTTGAAATTAAATCCACAAGCCTTCATAAATCTCAAAATAAATAAAGGGGAAAGATAGAGGAAAAAGAGAAAAAAAAGATGGAGCCATTGCATGTTGGATCTGGCCACCGGAAAAATGTCACAGGAGATGGGTCAAGATAGCTTTTTCCGGCTATTACGACCTTCATTTCCATACCAAACTGGTGTTGTTGAGCTAGAAATGAAAAGAAGAACAAAATCTAAAATTTAAAATATTTTGGCCAAAATCTGGAAAATGGAGTGGCGGGCGGACAGTGGTCCGGCGGCGGCGCTCCGCCTCCGGCCACCTTACCAAAAATGCAGAAATGGAGGAGAGAAGAGAGAGTTGAAGAGCTGACCTTAAATCTGAAATGTGGGAAGTGAATTATTCATTCATTTAACCTAACTATATATTTATTGATAGTGGGCTAGGATGGAGTATACATAAGGTTGGGCTGAAATCAGGGTCTCCAACACTAGTTATAGTGCTTAACTAATTATATTATTTTCTAAGGCCCACTACAAAATATTGAATTTAATTAAAAATATAAAATATACTACTTATTTTAACTATAAGATTTGCATCTTTAGTTAAATTTGGATGATAAAATTTTAGAGTATTACAGTTGTCCTCAGGCGCGTAGGCCCAGATGTGTGGGCGGCTCCTAGGAGCGCACACCCTGACATGAGCACTATCCCTGTGCGCGTAGGGCCCGATGGGCATGCGGGTCGCGATGTGCGCGTTGTCCTCGGACAAGCAGGCCCTGATGTGCGTGCGGCTCCCGGGCGCGCATGCCCTGACGCGAGCACTGTCCCCGGGTGCCAAACGTTCGTGCCTAGAAGTGAGCACTGTCTCCGGACGCGCATGACCCAACACGCGGGTTGTCCTCGGGCGCGTAGACCTTATGGGGCAAGCTGATACTTAGTGTTGTTATCCACACCCTGGACTTGTGAGCTGAGTTCAGCGCGTAGGTAAGAACACCAATTTTTGTTTCACCAAAAAGAACAAGGAAAGATACAAAAAATGGCAGCATATCTCTCACACTGACGTTCTTTAGTGCCAGAAATGTTATTTTTCAGAAATGAGAAAGAGAGAGAAATTGATGATTTTTTTATTTTTATTTATATTCTCTTTTTTATTTTATTTTTTTTAGTTAGGGGTATTTTATTCAAAGTGCCTAAAATAAATATGTTTAAAATAGGTGGTTGAAATAAATTTTTAAATTTTTTTATGTGACTACAAAAAAAAAGGCTCTTTCGAGAAAACACATAAAGCCTAGTAGGCTAATCTATATATTTAAATAACACACAACATTAATCTAATTTATTTATATTTTCAAATAGGGTAAAAAAATTCCACTTTTCCATATTAATAATCATTTTAGGAACTCATCTGGTAATTCCACAATTTGAGAAAAAATTGTGTACATGTCATTGCAAACGTGTGTCTAGTATTTTCACACACTTGACAAATTAATTAACACTGTGATTGAGACTGATCGTTTTTATTAATTTCTGAAAGAAATCAAATACTCTAAAAAGGGACAAATTCTATGGGGGAAAAAGCTGCCAAATTTGTGTACCCAATGTGATACTTATGTATAATAATGGGCGTAGACAATACGACTGATGAATTTTATTATTTTACCATTATTGATGGATTTTTTTTATAATTATCAATTGAATAAATATGAAATGAACTATTGCATAGGTGGTGTTGTATTCCTTATTTTACTTTCGATTTTTTTTAATAATTTTTTATTTCAATTTATTATATTTTAGTTTAATTTTACACTTATGATTTAGGTTTCATCCTATCCAATTAGTGTTTAATATACTTTTTTAATATTTAATTTTTTAAATAATTAATTAATAACTAAAAATTAAAAATTCAATATAAAAAGATTATAATTCATTCTGACCGGGTATGATCGAAAACAAAATATTTTGTTTGTGTGATTTTGCGTGTAGTCTGCTTATGTGGACAATGTCCTCCATAGGTGTTTATTGCATTTATAGTGATAAAATAGTGATTGAACATTGTAGATGAGATCACAAAACTGTAAACCTCTTTTTTGTATTAGAATGCTATGTCCACCGATTACATTGGAATAATACATATAAAGCAAAGGTTAATTTATTTATGGAAACTAATCTAAACTTAGAACTAATCTTGTGGGATCCGATTCTGCAGGATTCATGGAGCTATTCTTGGACTTGGATTTGGATTGGTACTGCTGACATTCCCCCTCAAGTTGAGTAGTGGGGTCTCCAATACTCAACTTATCGAATACATTTGCAAAACTCCTTGAATTAATTGCTCTGGTTAGAATATCTGCAAGTTGATCCTCAGACCAAATAAATGGTAGTTCAACAACTCCAGTCTCTATCTTCTCTTTGATAAAGTGTCGGTCCACTTCCACATGTTTCGTTCGGTCATGCTGGACCGGGATTTCAGATATGCTGATAGCTGCTTTATTATCACAAAACAGCCGACATGTTTGATCTGATAGAAAACCAATTTCCTTTAACAATTTCCGCAGCCACATGAATTCTGTCAACCCACTCTTAACCCCTTTGAACTCCTCTTCGGCACTGGAGAGGGCTACCACTTTCTGCTTTTTGCTTCTCCAGGTTACCAGATTACTACCAACAAAGGTGAAGTATTCTGCAGTAGACCTTCTATCCATAAGATTGCCTGCCCAGTCCGCATCGGTGTTACCATGTATCTTTGAGTGTCCATGCTTTTCAAATATCAATCCATGTTCAAAAGTACCCTTAAGATATTGCACGATTCTGAGAGCAGCTTCCATATGATCTTGTTGTGGTTTGTGCATGAACTAGCTTACCACCCCGACGGCATAAACAATATCAGGTCTGGTGTGAGACAGATAAATGAGTTTTCCTACCATACATTGATATTTCTCTCTGTCAGTTATTTTTGTACCCTCTATGATCTGTAACCTATGATTTACTGCAATAAGGGTATCGATCGATTTGCAGTCTAACATTCCAGTTTCAGTAAAGAGGTCTAGAGTGTATTTCTTCTGGCATATGAAGATTCCTTTGGCTGATCTAAGGACTTTAATGCCGAGGAAGTACTTAAGAGTTCCTAGATTCTTCATCTGAAATTCGAGAAACAAATTTTTCTTCAAGTTTTTGATTTCCTCTGTGTCACTACCCGTGATGATCATGTCATCAACATAAATGATCAAACAGGTAATGAGGCCTCCTCATTTCTTCAAGAACAACATATGGTCTAAGTTACTCTACTGAAAACCATAACTCTTCATAGCACTGGTGAATCTCCCAAACTAGGCCCTTGGAGATTGTTTAAGCCCGTAGAGTGTCTTTTTCAACTTGCATACTTCCTTGTCTCCAAACTTAGACTCAAAACTAGGTGGTGCCTCCATATATACTTCTTTGTTCAACTCCCCATGTAGGAATACATTGGTGACATCAAATTGATAGAGTGGCCAATCTTGGTTTGTTGCAATTGAGAGTAACACTCTCACTGTATTAATCTTGGCCACTGGAGAAAAGGTTTCCGAGTAGTCCACTCCATAAGTCTGAGTGTACCCTTTCACAACCAACCGAGCTTTGTATCTTTCAATTGATCCGTCAGGTTTCCGTTTGATGGTAAATACCCACCTGCACCCGACTGGTATTTTCCCTTGTGGAAATTTGCATATTTCATATGTGTTATTTCGAGCTAAGTCATCAATTTCTTTCTTCATGTCATCTATCTAGTGTTTTGACTAGAAGGCTTCTTTCGCTATTCTCAGAAGATTTTCATCGTCATACAAGGCAACTTGAAAAGCTGCTGCTAGTTCTATGAGATTTCCCTTGGCAATGTTCGCAATTGAGTATCTGGAGTTCTTGACTATTTTTTCTGGAGAATATCTCTTTGGAGGAACCCCTCTGTTGCTTCGTGGGGGTAAAACATACTTCCATGTATCTTGTTCTGTGGTTTCTGGCATCTCATGATTAGTTAATTCAGGAATGACAGAAAAAGAAAGCTCAGTACTTTTATAATCTCGTACTTGAGATATCAGGTTTGGAAGAGCATGTCCGGTTCACCAAGTTCCGGGAACTATACAGACGTCTTAGGAATCATTTCAGTGGCATTGTTAACTGTCTCTATTGAAACTACATCCAGTGGACTGCTCGGACTTGGCAACCAACTTAGTGGATCAAACTTAGTACTCTCCCCCTGACCACTAAGGTGATGATGATGAAAGAACTCGCTTTCTAGCACAGTTCATGGTAGTGAACATACGACGAGACTTAGGATCATAGCAACGATAATCGTTTTGGTGAATGCCATAACCCATAAAGACGCATTTCACTGCACATGGGTCTAGCTTTGTGCGGACATGTTTAGGTATATGAACAAACACGGAGCAACCGAAGATACGGGGTTTTAAGGTAATGGGTACGTGTATTTGTGCAAGTTTGGAAAGACACTGAATGGGAGTTTGGAGGGCAAGACTTTTTGTGGGTAATCGGTTTAGGAGATACACAGCTATTGCGATGGCTTCAGGCCAAAAATGGGAAGGAACACAAGACTCAATGAGCAGGGCTCGAGTGATTTCAAGTATGATACAATTTTTCCTTTCTGCCACTCCATTTTGTTCGGGTATATGTGGACAAGTTGTTTGATGAATTAACCATTTATCGTGGAAAAAATCGGTCATATATGAATTCACAAATTCCCCCCTGTTATCAGATCTCAAAATCTGAATATTTGTCTTAAACTGACACAAAAAATAAACTCAAGTCATACGAGTATGATCATCTACAAATAATAAAAAATACTTGAATCCCTGACCCACCTAAAACAGGTTCAGGTCCCCAAACATCATAATGAACTAATGAAAACATTGACAGCACACGCGTATTACTAGGTTTAAAAGTCTGCCTATAGCTTTTTTCCAAAACACAAGTTTCACAGGACAAGTTTGAGGAATGAAATAACTTAGGAAATAAAAGTTTAAGATAATCCACAGAAGGATGCACAAGTCGACGGTGCCAAAGCCAAGCAACATCACTATACCTTTTTGAGCAATCTCATCCACGTAGTACAGTCCACGACGCTCAGTGCCACATCTAATAATCTCCCCCGTCCTGATATCCTGTAGTAGACAAAAAGTAGGATGCATCAGCACAATACAATTAAGTTCCTTTGTGACGTGACTGATTAACAGTAATTTATGGGACAAAGCAGGGTCATATAAGCAGTTGGATATTTTAAGTGTATAGGAAATTGCTATAGTTCCAACTCCATTAACAGGGTTGATTTCACCACTTGCAGTTTGAACATGTGTTTTCTAAGGCTGTGATGGTAGATAGATATCAGACGCATCATACGTCATAGTGTCCATAGCGCCACAATAAAAAATCCAGACATCATTTTTATTTTATCCTCTACACATATTACTAGTAAAATTTGCACGAGCCAAAAATTGGGCATGAATATCTGGTATATTTAAAGAGTGGGAGATAAGTGGGTCAGGTGTCAAAATACCCAAGCCGGTACCTTCAAAATTAATGCCCCTATCTAATTCTGCATATTTCACGCCCCTTTCTGATTCACTCGAAACCCTAGCTGTGGTAGCGATTCTTCCAGATCCCCCACTACTGTCGCCTCTTCCTCCGCCATGACTTCCGTCACCACGGCCATCTCTGGTGCAGATGATCTCTGGATCGCTCACCATGATGGCGACTTTACCCCCTTGGGCGCGGCCATCCCTCGGTGGTTTGTGATTGTCTTCCCACCACTCGGGGTATCTTACCAATTGAAAGCACATCTCCTTCGTGTACTTCGTCATACCGCAGTGGAAGCACTTCAATTTGCTCTTGTCGATCTTCTTTCGGGATGATGAGCCGTCATTCTTGGACGGTCCTGACCAGTTAGGCGGTCGGAACCCTCTTGTTGCCATACCCAGTACCTTGCCGTCTTGGTGGGAAGTGTGGGTTACCAGCCCACTCCCGATCTCAGTAGGACCATCTGTTGCCTCGGATACCCAAATTCCTCTCCGAGTAGCTCCTCTCCGGATGAGAGCGTAGGCAGCCTCCACCATCGGTAAAGGGTCCATTTTAAGGACATCCCGTCATTCAGGTTCGTACTTCTCACTTACTCCAACAAGGAGTTGAAACAAACGGGTTTTAGACTGAATTCGATTATAGGTACGGATATCTGTTTCACACTCAATTGGGTTCTATTGATTTTCATTGATTTCTGCCCACAATCGTTGTAAGGTGCTGTAAAAATTTTCAGTTGTACCTTGTCCCTGTTTGAGGCTATTGGTTTGTACTATGAGTTCAAAAATTTGAGCCGAGTCCCTGTCGCCACTATACGTAGTTAGGAGCCCTTTCCATAGTCCTTTGTCTATCTTGTATTGAACATAGTTGTTGGCTAACATTGGTTCCATATTTTGTATGATCCAGGAAATGACCGTGAGGTCATTTTGGTACCACTTGTGGTATGCCGGATCGGTGGACTTAGGGGAAGGAGGATGGCCGGTGATGTGGTTGAGGCAACCCCTCCCTCCGATGGCAAGGTGCATCATTCGAGACCATATCGAGTAGTTAAACTCATTTAACTTGACATTGACTGTCACAACTTGGTTTTGGTTACTATCTATGTTTCGCTCTCGGTTGGGGTTTGGCTATACTGCCTTAGCAGGGTAGCCAATTATTGTGCCAGGGCTTTTGCTCCGGGCAGAGGTGTCTGTGCGCTTGATAGGCTGCCCTCTTCTGCGGTCATCGGGTTTACAGGTTTGTATAGTGGTAAATGATGATGTAGAATAGCAGAGATCCGTTTAGGATCGCTATTGCTTTGATACCATGATAAAATAGTGATTAAACATTGTAGATGAGGTCACAAAACTGTAAACCTCTTTTTTGTATTAGAATGCTATATCTATCGATTACATTGGAAGAATACATATAAAACAAAGGTTAACTTATTTATGGAAACTAATCTAAACTTGGAAGTAATATTGTGGGATTCGATTCTGCAGGATTCATGGAGCTATTCTTGGACTTGGATTTGGATTGGTACTGTTGACATATAGAAGCTAAAATAATTATTTGGCGTGAGAGAGTAGTGACTAATGAATACTATTTTCTCTTCGTACTCTCACAGCTTTTTCCGGTGGTGGTGCATTTGGCCGCCGCTGTCTAACACTACGCGCGGCAGAGCTGATTTTCTGGCGGACTTCATTTTCGGCTCTGGAACCGCCGCTTATTAGGTCATTTTAGTCCTACATTTTCTTCTTCTCCTTAGTATTTGTTTGAGACATCTCGATCGATCTGTCAACGTGATTTTCCTCACGGATTATAATGATTTTAAATAGATGATCTTAATTGATCTGTTTTTAAAAGTTCAAAGATTCAATTAGACCAAACATTGATAATAGAGTACTCCTGTTTGAACCTTTCTATATATAGTTCAGGTTATGGTGGATCACTTTCCCTAAATTTAATTATAAGTTCAACTTTCATGTCAGCAATTTTGGGATAAACAACATCGTGCGTGTTACAATTAAAAAAGAAATGAACGACTCATTTGAGTATTGAATTATTCTGCTTTTTAGATTTTAGCCTTTGACATTAGTGCATATATGTTGCTGTATGGTCTACATATTTGAATGATAAATATTATAATGTTTGTAACTATATATATATTTGATTTGGTCCAACTAATTTTGTTATTTTAGTTCATTTTAATTTTTAGACAGGAGTTGTATATAGACATAATAAAGTAGTTAAATTTAAAAAATAATACTAGGACGTCCGATGATAGGAAAATAACACGAAATATAACATGAAAATAAATTTACGTATTTTAATTTAAGTGTTCTTCCAAGACTTCGAGCTGTGGTAGAACTTCACAATAAACAAGCATGCGCATGAGATCTTATTTTCCAATAAAGATTTTTTTTTCACGAATGACACTAGTTTCAAACAAATGCTGCAATTTTATGTTATCTTCAATAAAAATAGTACGAGGGGGCAGCTTTTGAGGATGGAAGAACTCCTAGCTTCTGGGACATATTTGATCATTCAGGTACGTAGTACCACTATTTTCAATAAATTAAATCTTTATTTTTCTTTGAAATAGTTCCATATCGTGATCGAGGCTAATGCCCGGTAATTAATTAATAAGCGAGTGCAGATTATATTTGTTAAATAAATCTTGAATTACCATCTCATAGAGGTGGAAGGGGAGCTGTAAATCCATGGAGGCACATGTTACATTGCATCACACAGATCTTCCACTTAAGGTCTGGAAGACGAGTATGGGGGATATATGGCTCAGTAGAAATTGAAGTTGTGTGCGTATGTATTTGAAATTAAAAGAGGGGTTGCAGACTATGCTGATATATATATATATATATATATATATATATATATATATATATAGATATGCAGGCTATTCATAAAGGTTACATTAATGGATTTAACATCTATATATGTATTGTGCCCACTTCAATTCCTTACACCAACAGTCAACAAGATTTCCTTGCAACTTAAAGAGAAGGCACCCGACCTTAATTCACTGGACATGAATCCGAACGACTTCATAAGGGTGAACCACAAGCACTACTGTTGGAAATGGCAACAACTTTTGGGCCGATTCTTTTTTTTTACCCGATATTCTATTGGGCCTTATTTCTTTTCTCTTGTTGTTACTATAATTGGGCCGTCCCTATTTGACCTCTTTTTACCCTATTTCTGATAATCAGTTGAGAGAGGACTACACGACTAGGTGATGGGATTGTGGGTGACATGGTGATCAATCTTTTATCTATATTTTCTCCTTCCTCCATAGATGAATAGAGAGATTGAAACCCTTTTCTTAAGCTTCTCAGTCTGAGCAATTGATCAAGTTCTCCAACTCGATTTCTCGTGAGTGTGCATGAAAGATTGAGTGTTGTGTGAACCTTAGAAACGATCGGCTATAAGGCTCTACACCTCGGGCTAGCCGCAATCATTTTTAAGGCAGTGGAATCCACACCACGTCACATCGATTCTATTGATCTCATTATGTTCGATTCATTCCTATATCTGGAACAACAATTTAAAAATGATTGCGGAGCCTCTACAGAACTTGAATTGATGATGCACGCTATTAGTTCACTACCATGGAAGAATGACGATGGTACATTTTTGATCATGACGCAAACTCAAATGCCAATGGTCGAAGACGAAGAGGGATTTGCTTGCGAAATAGGTGTCTAAAATCGATACCGTGTGCGGAGCTTGCCGATACACATCAGCGGCACTTCTGAGGAGGCCGTGTTTCTGCACCAGGCAATTTCTTGTATTACATCGGTTGCCGATGCTAGCAGGTGAGTCTTATTATCATATGATATTGAATGAATGCCCATGATTTAGAAAGAAAATCAAAGAATTAAAAGTAGAAGTTCGTAATGTTGATGGATAAGCATGTTTTAAATATCAATTGCTATGATTTGGATGATAGTTGATAGACATAGTTATCTATTTACATATGGCCTTGATAGTTGCAATCCATGCTATTGAAAAAAGTTTACAAATTTGCAATTGTCTTGATAGTGGAAATGAATAATTGGAAAGAAGAGTTACGAAAAGCCTCCTCCTTTTCAGTACTTGATGCTTCTATATAGCATTTATTTGATTAGTTATAATGCTATGATTTTTTCGTTGCAACAGATAAGCTTTGTGGTATGTCCAAGCTAGGAAAGTGCATTATTTGATTAATATATGTGTGCAATGAGATGATTGGATAAGGTTGCTGTCATCGAGAGCTTTATCTCTTCTGGAAATTAGATTATTTTTTTTTATTGAAATCAAAAGTTACATGTTTTGATTTGGTGGTGTGAGAAGTGAAAAATAATTCAGTAGTTAAGTTTCGTATTATTTTGTATACCAAATTCTCAGAAGAGACATGTGGTTATTTAATTTTAAAATTTCTACTCATATACTTGAGGTGCATGATTTGTTCTGTTATTAGTTTACAGAAACAAAGTAATAACTTATATGGTATTTGGGATAATATTTTTATCTTGACTCAAGTGTTTTGAGTTCTTGCAGAGTTATTTTGATAACTTAATGTATCATTTATTTGTGGATTGTGATATAGAGATGATTACGATATATTGATGAAAATGATATTATCTCATCTAATATTGAACTGCAGCTCTGATAGCATTTTGCCACAACAGTTTATTATTATATAAACAACTTGAAAGGTTTGATCATTTACCTTGGTTTATCCATTTTATAGTTAAGTATGGAACTTAACTTTGATCATTTTATGTTGGAAAAATTACAAACTTTGATTAGAGTATGTACAGTGGACACCTTCTAAAGGTCAAACGAAACTGTATATGTCTCTTTTCACTTTGTTGTTTGTATTTTGAGATATTGATGTTTGGCTTATTGTGTAGAGAATTGTGGGGCTAGAGACTTTTGCCACATTTTTACGTGCAGGTCATGATATATTTTATTTGACATAAAATTTATTATTTGAGTCACTAACATTTTATTGTGTTTGAGGTGGCATCTCATTGGTGGAGATTTGTCGAACCAAGATTCTTAAGTATACAAGTGATTGGAGGAACTTGTGGCTGAGATAGAAAATAACTCTAATGTGTCATAGTGAGAAGCTTATTAGTGTTATATGCTTCAAGAGAAATGGATGTGAAGTCACGATGCATGATAATATATATGGTGGAAACCTACTGCAGGTCAAACGTAACTATATTATTTCTCATGTTGATATGTGTTGATATTATATGTGAATAATTCTTATAATATTGATGAAGTAACCATAGCCCTGATTATGGGTGGTCCTTTTGAGATGGACTTGATGGTTCACTATTTTGTTGTGTACTTTCCATAACCCTTGAATTGGGTGGTCCTATTGTGACGGACTTGATGAATTTGTGTTTGTTGATGTTGAGCCATAGCCCCCCGGGGTGGTCCTAAGCAGTGGACTTGATGGTATTATACTAATGTACATGATGTTTGGTTGTTTGAGGTTGAGCTATAGGCTCTTAATGATTAAATACATTTGTGCTATTGAGACGCATTAATGTTATTGTATTTTTTGTGCTTTTGAGACGCACAAACTGGAATCACCTAAGTCAGTGTGGAGAACTGGCCGTCTCTATGTAAGACTCTGTCTTTCTAGAGCACTCATAAGAATCCAAGGTTATGGTGGTCAATGTTTGTTATCGCGGAGTGCACTCGATTTAAAGGGTTGAAGCGTGTTGTGGGGGTTTCACTGAATATTTTAAGTTCAAGTGTCCAACACACTTTCTGGATTCATGTGTTATCTCTCATTTCAATGGGTGTCAATTCAAAATCGAAAGATTATTGATACTTTTGCATTTATCCTTCTTTTGCTCAGACTTTCTTATTCTATCTCGTTGTATGCCATTTGTGGGGATTGTTGGAAATGGCAACAACTTTTGAGCCGATTCTTTTTTTTTTACCCGATATTCTATTAGGCCTTGTTTTTTTTTTCTCTTGCTGTTACTACAATTGGGCCGTCCCTATTTGACCTCTTTTTACCCTATTTCTGATAATCGGTTGAGAGAGGACTACACGACTAGGTGATGGATTGTGGGTGAAACGTCGATCAATCTTTTATCTATATTTTCTACTTCCTCCATAGATGAATAGAGAGATTGAAACCCTTTTCTTAAGCTTCTCAGTCTGAGCAATTGATCGAGTTCTCCAACTCGATTTCTCATGAGTGTGCACGAAAGATTGAGTGCTGTGTGAACCTTGGAAACGATCGGCTATAAGCCGCAATCGTTTTTAAGGCAGTGGAATCCACACCACGTCACAACGATTCTATTGATCTCATTATGTTCGATTCGTTCCTATATCTGGAACAACAACTACTACACAGTTCGAGCCAAGGATAGATGTCAATAACGGGGGCCTCATGCCTGATTTGTTAGACTTACTATATTGTTGATTTGAATACATACAAATACGTTTAATTCGGGTAAACTGTCATTTATATCCTATGATGCCTTGGGGTCTTTACGTACGACGTGCTGGAGTATATGAAACAAGTTTATGGCAATCCCCCTGTTTATGTCCATGAAAATGGTATGTGCTTAATTACACACTCGCTTTAGCTTACTCCTAATCTTAAAACTTTATTATTTTTTTAAGGTCAGAACAGAAGACACGGCGGAATGGGACTCTATTGGATACACCTGGAGTGGAATACCTGCACGCTTACATTGGGAGTATGCTCTCGATGCTCTGAGGTAAGCATATATATATGCATGATACACCAAACAAAGAGATGAAATTAATCTTCTGGTTTGTTCATTAATTTGTTGCATTAATGAATACGAATTGAAGGATTCTTAGATTGTCTGGAGTTAATGGATGGTTATGACTGCCTTTGGGCTTCACTATGTTGATTTGGATGTCAAAGACTTGAAGAGATATCCAAAGCTCTCAGCTCATTGGTATGCTGATTTCTTCAACACTCATGGACTTCTTACTTACTGAAAAATTAATAGGGCCTCCTCATATGTATTTTTGAACATTAAGTCAAATTTAAATATCAATAAAAAAATGTTTTATTTAGGAATTATTAAATATATGTTCAATTCACAGTGCATGCATATAGAGCATAAAGTGTTTGTTTGCCCATTATATTTGATCCTTTAGTTTTAATTATTTTATCACAAGAGAGGATATGCAGTCACTATCGAATAAGGTGGCCGAGCAAAATGTTTGTTAAAAACAAATTAAGAAATTATCTCCAATTTTCCTTCGCCACCTTCACCATCAATATTATAGACCAACTTAAAATTTTAATAAAAGAATATAATTAAGATTTAAACATTCAACCGCAAGTAACTTCTATTGATCATGCATCTATTATATTAGAAAATGGTTGCAAGAAAAATTGAAAGTTGAATTGTGATACTAATAAGGTATTATTCGTTCCATTTGAACTGGAATGAACATATAATATTCCACTATTCCTCAGCCATTTGTAGCGAAGACAAACTTAAAGTGATTGGGATTTCCACCTTTCCTTTCTCTCTCCTCAAATCATCACTCTCTGCGCTAGTCATGAGCATCTTCTTTCTTTCTCCATATCCTTTTCTTTGTTTTGCTTAATTTGATGTAAAGAAGAAGAATTGGAAGAGAGAGAGAGAGAGAGAGAGAGAGAGAGAGAGAGAGAGAGAGAGAGAGAGAGAGAGAGTTTAGGAATATGAAGTTCTGTAATAAATACGAGGAGTTAATTTTGGGGTTGGGGCAGAAAAATTTACCTCGGATTGGTTGTCGGAGACTGAAGAATATCTTGGAAAATTGCACAAAACAGCTCCATTTACATGCTGCTGCTGTTCATGACGATCAGAATAATGGTGATGGGATTTCTACTGATCCACGACACTGTTCAGGTACTTGGAATCAATTAATTTAGCTACCACAAATTTTATTTAATTTTAGCTGTTTTTTTTTTTAACTTGATGATGAAACATGGTTATACTTGTAGCCTTTATGTAGATTTCTATTGGTAAAATGTTCGATGCTGACTGAATTTTCGAATCTTGAAACATCACGACCATTTCTTGCTACCATCGATTACCCCTATTAATGTTAAAAGAAAATAAGCATGCCTGTCAAAAAGAAAAAAAGAAAAAAAAAGCATGCTGAAGATAAGACAACTCTATGCGGTACAAACTTGCCCCAGAACTGAGTAAAATGTATTGCTAATGGCTTTTGAGACATTTACAATCTACAATGAGTAATATTTGACTCATACATTTTTTCCCCACAAAATTGATGCAAATCATGATGTGTTACCCAGTGTGTGATGGGACATTTTTCCCAATGCTTCTCAAGGAAATGTGTGCAGTAGTAGGATTCTTCAATAAAAGAGCTCAAAGATTGCTTGATCATCACCTAGCATCAGGTTTCTGCAAGTGTTTTATCTGGTTGGGAGAGAGATTAATAGTCAGGAATGATGTTGCGTTGATTCAAGAATGTGAAACCCTGATCGCGTATGCTACCATTAATGCCATTGCTATGCGGAGAATACTGGAGAAATACGATAAGGTACCTAGCTAGCTGAAACTCGATGTGAATTCATGTGAAGTGAAGATTAAGGAGTTTGTACCACTTATTTTGACTGTTGTAGGAATTTCATCTGCTTATATCTCTATACAGATTCATTATTCTAAGCAAGGCCAAGCTTTCAAGTCGCGCTCTGTAAGTATGCAGATTGAGATCCTTCAGTCACCATGGCTCTACGAACTTATGGCTTTTCACGTTAATTTGAGAGAGTCTAGAGCAAATTCGGGAAATGCTCGTGTAGTGTTAGATGGGTGCTCTCTGATATTTGATGATGGAAAACCATCTCTGTGTTTTGAGCTCATCGAGTCAAACAAGATCAGCATTGACCTGACATGTTCTATATGCTTGGTGAGTGAAGCCAACTTAGATTCTTGAGTAGTGGTACAGAAGAGAGATGCGATAGATAGGAGCCCTTTTTACTATTTCTTGATTGCAAACCCTAAATCTGGTCATAGAGAGAGACATTTGAATGATGAGTTGGTTTCTTACACATGATTTCCTGTCTCTCTCTGTCATCAGGAGACATTATTTGATCCAGTATCTCTTGGCTGCGGCCATCTTTTCTGCTATATGTGCGCGTGTAAAGCTAGTTCAGTGAGCGTAGTGGAGGGGTTGAAGGCAGCATGCCCTCATAAAAAATGTCCAATATGCCGAGAGGTAACAACCAACTTCACTTTTAGACTGTTATCCTCTCTCTGTCTCTCTCTGTCTCTCTCTCTCTCTCTCTCTGAAACATAAGCAGATTTGATTAATGTCAGGTAGGAGTATATGACTCTGCGGTAAATTTGGAAGAACTACATATCCTGTTAAAACGCAGGTAAGATATAGGATGAGCCCTAATCCTAAACTTGTTTCTTGCATTGTGTGGTCGTTCATTAGTTGGGACGCATTTGAACAGTTATCCTGAGTATTGGGAAGAACGGTGTATAAACGAGAAAGCAGAGAGGCTTCAACAGGTGAAGCAGCACTGGCAGTCTCAGGCAGCGCGATTCATGGGTATTTGACCACAAAATCTCTCTCTCACTTTGATACCTTTGTTTGTAGATATCATTTCTTCACTTCTTTGGAACGATCAAAATATGAATCAGCTGATTAGCAGAACTATTGTCCTCTTCTGTCATTTAAAATAGATAATGGATACTAAACGCGATTCATTTCACTACAAGTAACATCTACGAGACTGTAATATCTGAAAGCTATAAACACTAAAGATGGGCATAGAGTGGATCATAATTCACACACACACACACACACACACATATATATATTCCATGCCATTCTCATTTGCATATGCACTCAAAATCTAGACAAAACAACAAAAGATTACCTGTTCAAACAGCTAACTTTTCCTCGTCTAAGCTGGGTACCACGACATCTTCTCTCATCATCCCCCGGTAGTTTTCTCCAACTTCAGCTCCAGCTTGAGCAAACATTTCAGCCAATGCAGGCAACTTCCCGTAGTATCTCTTTAGGGCATCAACGAGGAGCGAGTTGTGTGTCTTCGCCACATGCCACACGTAAACTGGAGGGAAAATATCATCCACAGTTGCCTCCTGCCAGTCATGTTGCCCGTCTCTCATCTGGTGCTTGAACGCTTGACATTGCCTTACTCTGTGCCCTTTAGGCCCCACTTGCACCTCACCACAATACGCGCATGTTTGCACTGCATACTTCTCCATCAGCCTACCCACTCCTCGTTGCAACTTCTCCAATGCTTCCATTCCTTGCTCACCACACCCTGCTCAAGAAAAGTAATCACTTTCAAGTGCAATAAGAAATTATTGATCAAGGAAATTCCAGTTTCTAAAGATTAGCACAATTGAAAAACTAGCCTTTGAGATCGTCATGTGGCAAATCCAAAGATTCCTGATCTTCACTCAACCTCTTTCTCATCTGCCAGAAGCCAGAGGTGTTTATCCCCTTCCCTGATAAATCATTTTTGGGGAACCTCTTCTCGAAGTCAAGCATCTTCCCAGCAACCCAATAAACTGGGAAGTCGCGCCTTCTAGTCGGATACTCGGTGATGTGCACACCAGCCTGAATACAAAGTTCCACAATAGCTGGAATCCGGTCCACCTCCAGCCGCTCGTCGTGTGAAACGGCTCTTCCCAGCCTATCATACAGATGGAAGGATTCCACAACAGGAATCACACAATCAACTCCCCCTCTCTCCCATATATGCTCTTTATTTTTTGAGCTACCACTCACATCACAAGTTCTGATCGTATGTGGCGGATCGCCAATGTGCACATCTCCGCAGACCCTGCATTACATATGATTGATCAAGCAAATGAACTCAATGCTAATCTATTAGTGAAAAAAAAATGCTCTTTTCAACAATCACCTGCAAACAAAAATGGGAATGCTCTGGGAAACTCTTGAAACGCAAGAGAGCAATCGGGTTCTAGCAGCTAAAACATCGCGAGCAACCGGGATTAATTCTTTCACCAACAATCCGTTGTCGGGAGGATTTAACTTCGCCTCTCGGGCAACTGTTCTCTCTACTCTTCTCAATCTCTCTCTACGCTTGAGTTCATTAATGTCGGTCACCCAAGGCTTCCGCTCATATCGTTTGAGTTTTCGCGGTAGTTCTGCAAAATCAGAGGCAGTAGAGCATAATGCACGAGCACAACTCTTCACCTCTGCTGCTGCTGCTGAATTCGCCTCGTAAATTTCCCGCGCGAACACTTGGTGTAGATGTAGGATTGTTTGGGGCCGTTTATAGAACATTAATTTAGCTGATGAATGATAAAATGATTCCAGTTTTCTCAGTGGGGAAATTTATCGAACACAAAGCTGCATAGCACGTGCTTTCTCTGAGAAAAAACTGCCGTTGCCCGACGCTGAAATAAGATCAATTTTTTTTTTCTTATTTCGGGAATTCAAGATTTCGGTAGCTCAACATCACCAACTAACACATAGCCGGTAGATGACCTGTGTAATTCTAGTGTTTCAGGTCATATGAAATTACATTTTGAAATATTTTTTATTTACGAGTTGCTAGCACGCCAAGTAGAAACGTGATTACAAATATAATATTCCTGTAAGCCTAAATAACACAATGGAGGGCTTTTACTTTTTAGCCACCTCTATAAACAAAATGGAAGAAGGCTTTAGCTATTTTTAGTGACAAGTCTAAAGTACTAACCCAAAGTCTACTCATATCGATTATGACCAAATATATATTTATGTCCTTTAACTTCAATATATTTTTGCAAAAATCTTTTGAATTTTAAAATATGTCAATAAATACCTAAAATTGTCACATTTTTGCAAAAACTAAAAAATGTCATGATTCTATTTCTAATGTTGGATTCCTGATAAGGCACTTCGGATTCTAAAATATAAAATGATGGAACATGATTTTCTATAATATTTTAAATGAACATTGATTAATGTATTGGATTCTCCCCACACCTAATAATAAAAAGAAAATAAAAAAGCTCTCACCTGGTAGTAAATAGTAAAGAGGTAGTCTCCTGAACACATAGACCCGAGTTTAAACCCATTAATAATTAAAGGTAGAACAAAGAAGGCCCGTGTGAGGCGCATGTACCATAGGTGCGCCCATGCGCGGACCCAATTATATTTTTTTATTCTTTTTTGGATTTTTTTGCAATTTTCTATTTTTTTTATAGTTTTTTTCCCCTAAAATTATATGCCGAACCCTAAAATTAAAATAAATTGAATTTAATTATTTGAAATAAATTTAAATATATATCTTAAAATGTAATTAATGAACCATCAAATTAAAGTGAATGAATTTAATTTTTCTAAAATAAATATATACCCTTAAATAGAATTAGTGAATCGATTTAAGCCCATTATTAATTAAAGGTAGGACAAAGAAGGGCCATGCGAGGCACATGTACTATAGGTGCGCCCATGACCCAATTATATTTTTTTTTATTCTTTTTTGGATTTTTTGTATTGCAATTTTCTATTTCTTTTTTAGTTTTTTTCCCCTAAAATTATATATTCTAGAATAATAATTAGTGAATCCTAAAATTAAAATCAATTGAATTTATTTATTTGAAATAAATATAAATAAATACCTTAAAATGTAATTAATGAACCATAAAATTAAAGTGAATGAATTTAATTTTTTTGACATAAATATATACTCTTAAATGGAATTAGTGAACTTTAAAATTAAAGTGAATTAATTTATTTTTTTAAATAAATATTACCCCTAATTGAGATTAATAAACCTAAAAAACATGACCCTCAAAAAAATCCTAAAAAATTCTAAAAATACTAAAAAAATCATTAAAAGAATCCTAAATTCCTAAACTCTAAATATTAATTGAAATGAAAAAAAAATTTAATCTAAATAAACTTGTATAAAATAAGTAGCAGACCCGTTACCTGGCGGGGCGGGATGAGTCGTGGGCTTCAAAAGCCCGCCTCTTGGCGGGGCGGGTAAGCCCGCCCTTGAAAAACAAGGCCCTACCCACCCCGTCTATACCCACGGGCAAACGCGCCGGCCCACGGATTTTTGAATTTTTTTTTTTTGCTGCTTTGTGTCATTATTATTTATGAACAGTGACAGACTACTTTCGGCTATTTTTTTTGCTGCTTTGTGTCATTTTTATTTCAAATCATGTCACTAACAGTAATGCAATGTAGAGCAAGACAACAAAATAAAGAAAGAAATATTCAACCAAATTAAATTTACAAACTAAAATAGTTAAAAACCTTTAATAATTCACCAATCACCATTAACCAACCAAATATAAGAATTATCCAAAGTTAATACAAATTTGAAAGTACTACATAAGATTAATTAAACAAAGTTTCAACATTAAACACATTTAAAGAATATTTTAGATCGTCATCTTTATCTTTATCTTTATCTTCATTTAGCTCATAAATCCACAAGTAGGTTGAGCATCCAAAGATCTACAGCAGTCCATTTATCAACCAAAAATTTCATAGTCGGGAATCACATAATCACCACAGCCAAAAGTTTAAAGTTTAAAATTACTACATTAATAAATTTAAATTGAAACAACTACCTTCGTTGTTTTCCTTGTTGATGCCGACCTGCTGCTGCCGTCGACCTCCTTCCGACTTGTTGCTATTGTTGCCGCTTCTTGATGTCGTCTTGTTGCCGCTGTTGCCTCTTGCTCAATCGCTTGGAGAGACGGAGAGGAGGAGATGTTAGGTTGGAGATTTGGGGTCGGGGCTTATACGGCAGTATTGTGAGTTGAGTTGTGACTTACTGGGTCTGGAGTATCCCGCTGGCCGCTAGACGCTAGTTAGTAGTTAGGATTTAGGAATTAGCCAATTAGGGTTATTATTATTATTATTATTAAATATTAATTTATTGATAAATGAAAAAATATATATATGGTTGGCTTCCAGAAGGAACCACATCCTAAGTGAGAATCGAGAACCAATCTCAGCCACAGATCTCGCCTATTTGGACGGTCAAGATCTGTTCCAAAATTAAAAAAAACGCGGTGGCATAATTGTAATAACGTCCAACTTCGCTGCCCCTGAATCTTAGTAAGGGTAAAATCGGAAATTTCAATGTATATGTGATTCACGCGTATATTTTTCAATTTAGGATTTTAGTATTGTCATTCCCTATTTTAGCACTCCCATGACTTATTTTAGCACTAACATGACCATTGTTTAGCATGACAATTGTTTAGCATTACAATAAAAAATATCATCGGCATCTTTTTATGCTTCATGATCTTCCGTTTTTAGCACTGTAGTTTAGAATTTAGCATTGTATATGTGATTCACGAGTATATTTTTCAATTTAGGGTTTTAGCATTGTCATTTCCTATTTTAGCACTGTCATGACTTATTTTATCACTAACATGACCCTTGTTTAGCATGACAATTGTTTAGCATTACAATAAAAAAATATCATCAGCATCTTTTTATGCTTCATGATCTTTCGTTTTTAGCACTGTAGTTTAGAGTTTAACATTGTATATGTGATTTACGTGTATATTTTTCAATTTATGGTTTTAGCATTGTCATTCCCTATTTTAGCACTGTCATGACTTATTTTAGCACTGTCATGACTTATATTTTAGCACTAACACTACCCTTATTTAGCATGACATCAGTGTACTGTATTTCTTCTACTTGAGTGGTTTTTATTTGGCTGTTGTAACAGGTGGTTGCAAAGAAACAAATGCAAAAATCATAGATAATAACTATAATCAAGTAAAGGAAATTTTCAGACATTGCAGAAATAATATAAAAATGAATGGCTAGATTCAAACTTAGATAAATATTTTTCTTTACATTAGAATAATGAAAAGTGATTTTGCAACATAAGCTAGCTAATGTACATAAGCAAAATCTTTAATGATGAAGCAAGACATCATGCCTATATACAAAATTTGAATCTACCTTCTTCTCCTTCTCCAAAACTGATGATCATGTAGTCGAAATAATCATTCATCTAGAATAACGAAGAATCATACAACTCGACTGTTCCTATCATTTTCCCTCTATTGTGCAATGCTCTCGCCATCAATGTATCAACTTCCTTCTTGTAGCCATGTCGAGATTCATCTCCACCAACAGCAGTCAAATCCTTAATCAATGCGTGCTCCTTCTCTTGTACAATTTTCTCTTCAATCCATTTGATTTCTGTTCAAGTCCAACAATGTTAAAACAATTCACAATAGTGCTAAACTAGGTTACAACAGTGCTAAAATAGTTCACGGTAGTGCTAAAGTACTGATAGTGAAAAATTCAAAATAAAAGCTTAATCAGCTTCGTCAACCTAAGTGCTAAAATAGTTCACAGTAGTGCTAAAATAGGTTATAACAGTGCTAAAATAGATCACGTTAGTGCTAAAGTACATGACAGTGCTAAAACAGTTCACAGTAGTGCTAAAATAGGTTACAACAGTGCTAAAATAGATCACAGTAGTGCTAAAGTACATGTTAACAAAATGTTTTTTATAATACTTATTTGTTATTGCAAATACTGCATTCATCGTGCAAAATACTCTATTACTGAGATATTCTTATGATACTCAATCGTTTTTACAATGCTAACAACTAAAGTAAAAAATAAAATTAAAATTAAAAACGATAATAATCCAATAATCATAGCAATATAGCATTAATACGATTACCATTGTCTACGTCTAAATAAAGGACAAGCGTGACACTCACTCTGATAAAATCTCTCTTTTTATCTCTCTGTTTTTTAGAACTGACTCCCTCCCACAGTCCCCATTCAGATTCAGAGAGAGAAACAACCACCAGCAAATTAAGCTTTTTAGAGAGAGAGAATAAAAGAAGAAAACGATGGGGGTATAGGTATGCTTTACTTTCTGTTGCTTCTTTTCTTGTATAATGAACATAGAATCGAGATGCAGAAATGCAGAAAAATCTTTGCTTGATGCCCTCTATTGTGAGGAAGAAAAATGGGGAGATGTTGAAGAAGAAGACGAATTGCAGATGGAAGGAGATTCATTTCAAATATAACAGATTTTCTAAATTATAAAAATACCCTTACTTCATTAAAAAGTCACTAATATTACAAATATGTCACCGCGTTTTTTTCAATATTGAGACAGATCTTGGCCGTCCAAATCAGAACAATCTGTGGCTGAGATTGGTTCTCGATTCTCACAGGAGGTGTGGTTCTCACATGATCACATCTCTCTCTCTCTATATATATATATATATATATATGTAGGCGGGTTTACCCGCCAGCCCTCGAGATTTACCCGCCAAAGCCCGTCCCGCCGCGGGTCAACCCGCCAAAGCCCGCCAGCTAAATGGACCTCAAATTTAAAGCCCTATCCGCCTAAAACAAGGCGGGAGGGCCGCCCCAACGGGTTTAGCCCAGTTTGACAGCTATAGTTAGAGTTGATATTGATTTTTGACATTTTTTTTTCGCGGGTCGATGCCGGTTGACTCAAGTTGATCCCGATTCGTTTGATGAATGTATGAATCTTATTGGACCTTGAGTGATGCACGTGAGAACTGGTGAATAGTAAATATTAGATTTTGCAATTACTTGTGTAAGTTAATATTAAGTTCATCTCGTTCAGAAATCAACTAAAGCTACACTGAAAGAAACAGGTTCTTCTCAAAAGTAAATTTGTGTGGCCAAGAAATAAAACTATAGGACAAATATATGTAGGAGTAAATAGTTAAAACTGAAAATCACTGCCATCAATTTGCAAAAACCATATGATATTGACTGTTTTATTCACACACATACACATTTGTGTGAAGAAATCACACACCATCAAATATTGTAATTCTCTACAGAGAAAAAATACAGGTCTCTTGTTTTTCAGACCTTATACAATGCGTATGCAAAGTAGAAGCATATCCACACATTCAGAAGTTAAAAGAAGGCACCATCAACAACACAAGAAATGGTTGCAATGTCTAGTGCTTGATTTTCCGTGGCTTCTTCACGATCATCACCGAGCAGTGAGCGTGGTGAGCGCAATAGTCGCTTACACTGCCTAAAACAGCCCTGCAATAGTGAAGAAAACACAAGAAACAGAGAAACAAACTTAGGTGTTTTTTTTGTTTTTTTTTTGTCTATGTTTTTGTTATTTTGAGAAAAAGTAGGGAAACAACTTAGTTTTTGTAATGGTAGAAAGAGGGAACCTATACCTCTTGATAGCTCCATAGCCATGGCTACCAACAACCAGCACAGAGGCATTGTGCTTGTCCACTGCCTCGCAGAGAACATTCCTAGGATCACCTTCTGCAGCCTCCAGTAACACATCATTCACCTGCATAAAACCCGAACCCTTAAAACAGACTGTTGGATTGTAGTGACTTGATTATATATATAGAATCAGTTCTGGAAATCAATGAGAAGAATCAAATTATACAATCTTGATAACATTACCTACATCTTACTCCCGAATACTATACGAGACAAATTAAAACAGTGAACATGTTATCGCGATTATGTTGTCCTTTGCATAGTGAAGAACATATTACAAGCAGTTAAGATATTGTCTACATCTTCCACCAGAATACTAAACAAGAGGAATGGAAACAGTGGACATGTTATCGCCATTATATATTCCTTTGCAGCTAAGTGAAGAACAACATCACATGAACCTTCTCAGGTAAGGTCCTCGCTTCTTCAAAAATCGAATTTGGTTCAACTAGTTTAACCTAAATAGGAGGCTGCTCCTCTGCACTAAACATTATAAATACTATCTATCTATATATATACTTCTAACAGCACTATTGGTGATCAATGTGTGAGTTTTAAACAAAAAATCAAAGGCTAACGGATAGATGTAGGAATTAAAAAACGAAGTTCTGAACTTGTATAACATCTCTTGGATTTGATGTTCTTTCATAATCTAGTAAACAGAATTCCAAATGCTATAAAAAATAAAAATACTATAAAAAATAAAAATGCTATACAAAATAAAATGGAAGTACCGATTTAGCTGCACAAATTTCTTTAGCCTTTTCCACAACTCTTGCTGCAATTATCTTCAAATCCCTCTCAACGTAAGGTAACACCTCAGCGGCACCTAAAAAACAAGCCACAAAAAATACGATCTATTCCATCAATCTCTTTTGAATATTCGATTCTTTTCAAATTAATTAACATTCGAGAGTTTTTTTTTTTTTTTTAGTATTGAATTCTGGATATTACAGAACTCTCAACTTTTGGATTGATCGAAGAATGACATAGAGCTAAGAACTTCCACTAAAACACTCAGGAATTTCTAAATTAATTTAACAGTATGAAAACAATAAACTCAAATTATTATCTATCAATCAAGTTTAGAAGCATATGAATTTGGCAAAACAAACGATTGTGGCTGGATGCACAAACAAAAACCTGCTCAACCAAATCAGTAAAAATCAGGAAATCAAAATTTCAACGAAAAATCAAACGATCAATATAAATTAGGTTAACGGCCGACATACCAGGCCCGGTGAGTCCGACGGCGGTCGTCGCAGAAGGCTTCGCGTGCACAACAACAAGTCTAAAAGCAGAGTTTTCCGGCGCCGGCGAGAAGAAGTGTTCCAAAGTCCACTCCAAAGCGTGAAAACTGTGATCGCTGTCGTCGATTCCTACCACCATAACTGATTTCTCCATCTCTGCAACAAATTCTGCTGAGATTTTGGAATTTTTTGGACTTAGTTGAAAATTGTAGTTTTATTGATTATTCGGTACAGATTATTGGGGTAGAGGAGCAAAGGGGTTTATATATGTTAGGATTAGCGTTGAAAAATGAAAAAAAAAAAAACTATAAAAATTAATAAATTTGGGCAGCTGAAACCAGAGGCCGCAACCAGTGTGGATGATAGTTGCTTGTTTTGCTTTGTTTTCTTTTCTACTTGGCGTTGAAATTGCGTTTCTCTCTCTCTCTCCCCCTCCGTGCAACTGGGGCCCACCACCACTATGCTGACGCCACGTGTGATTTTGACATTTTGTGTAAACGCAAATACAAGTATTCAACCCTTTTACTTTCACAATCTTATAGTCTAATTTCTGTAATTTTGTGAAAGTATAACGTTTCTATTATTTATGTAATTGACCCCGTTAATATTTCTTTTATTTGCCATTTCCAATACTTGATTCCTACACTCCAGAGTGGCAGAGACGTTAAATATATGCAACGTCTTGAATTTTTATATATTTTGTAAAAATATATAAAATATGAGGAAAATCACATTCCACGCTAAAATAAATATGATTTTAAGACATTTTACACACTAGATTTCAACTTGCCTTGTTAGCCATTGACAAAAAAGAAGAAGATAATGTTAAATTTTTGCAAAAATGTGAAAATGTTGGTTATTTTGCATTTACTTTGAAGTTTAATATATTTTTATAAAATAGACTAAAGCTCAATATTTAAGTATTTATTTGATCCGCTAGAAAATATAAGTATTTTTTTTTAAATTATTAACTGAACATTTTATTTTATACGAGGAGAGGAGCTCAACTTTGTTACAAGCTCAGTTTTCAGGGATTTCAAAAAATTGTATTCAAAATATTCTATAAAAGCTATGGATATTCTTTAAACGTATAACTATTGAGTTTATATGTAACATAAGTTGTTGGAACATTTGAATAGAGTAGCGTTTATTTATAGGAAATAACATACAAAGCTTTTAAAATACTAGTGATAACAATTTTGTAATTAAAGTGGTTGCATTTAAATAAAGCAAACACTAATGTTACATGCAGGGGCGATCTTGTAAATAATTAAAATAATATTTTTGTTATCTATTGTAGTTATTACTTTTTTTTTCTTCTATTATTCACAAATGAATATAAAATTTAACATTCACGAATCATGCGGCGCCAGAAATATCAAATCTGGCAATCTTGCTTATGCAAGAAAATTGGAAACAACTGAATTAAGATAATAAAGTATCATCTCCACATGACCACATGGATTATTATATATAAAGATTAAAGATTCAAATAACTCATCCATTTGCAGTAAGGACAAAATGTTAAAAGAAAAAAGAATGTGAGTGGGAATTCCACCTTTCCTTTCTCTCTCCTCAAATCGTCAGCTCTCGGCTGTGTTGTCTATATATTTTTTCCAAGAACTTCATTGCTCAGTTTTTGTGTTTGATTAGTTTTACTTTGATGAAAAGAAGGAAAATCGGACATGTAATAATTCAATGCTAAATTTGGAAAAATGAAGTTTTGTAATAAATACGAGGAGATGATGCAGGGGCTGGGGCAGAAGAAATTACCTCGGATTGGGTGTCGGAAACTCAAGAATATCTTGGAAAATTGCACAAAACAGCTCCATTCTGCACATGATGATCAGGATAATGGTGATGGGATTTCTACTAATCCACAACACTGTTCAGGTTCTTGAATTAATTTGGCTACCCCATATTTTTGTGTAATTTTAGTTGGTTTTATTGATGATGATTCGTGGTTTGACTCGTAGATTTTATATTCAGCTTGATTGGTATGAGGTTAGATGCTGACTTAATTTTCTGAGTTATGGAACATCAAGACAATTTCTTATTACCGTCAATTACCTTAATGTCTTCGAACTTTTGAGATCTGAACTGGTGAAATATAATTTGCTTTGATCCTGCATTTTGATTTGTTTTTAAGGTTGTGGGATGTTATAAATTTTGGATATTTGAAACTAAATATGGTAGTTCATTTTAGATGAATAAATAAATATATATATCATCAACTATTTTGTAGATTGCAGGTTGATGTGGTGGTGTTATGTGAAGTGTATATTTCTCTTTTGATTTCAATGGAGTAGGAGTTAAGGTTGCTGCTGCTTCATGTATAATGTTAAGTGTTTAGAGAAGAAAATGAGTATGAGTATGCATAAGGTGAACAACTCTTTGTGGGATCAATTTACCCCAAGAGATGTCTCGTGTATCGAATAATGTGTTAAAATGAAGCGTTAATGGCTGCTTTTGGACATCCATATACGGTGCTTATGTTCCAATTGACAACATAGTATTATTCTTAATCTTGTTTGTGGTGCTTGTTTTAAAATGAGCGATGTTTGGTTCGTACATTTGTCCCCTCTCGTGTTTTGATACAAATTCTGATGTGTTTCCAGTGTGTGAGGGAACATTTTTCCCTTTGCTTCTCAAGGAAATATCTGCAGTAGTAGGATTCTTCAATAGAAGAGCGCAAAGATTGCTTGATCATCACCTAGCATCGAGTTGCTGCAAGTGCTTTATCTGGTTGGGAGATAGATTGGTAGGGAATGATGTTGAGCTGATTAAAGAATGTGAAAATCTGATTGCTTATGCTAGTATTAATGCCATTGCTATGAGCAGAATACTGAAGAAATATGATAAGGTACCTACCTAAAACTCGATCACAAGTGAAGATACGGGAGTATATATATGTTCCATCTATTTCGACTTGTGTAGAGATTTTATCTGCTTATACCTCAATACAGATTCATTATTCTAAGCAAGGTCAAGCCTTCAAGTCTCGTGCTGTAAGTATGCAGATTGAGATTCTTCAATCACCATGGCTCTACGAACTTATGGCTTTTCACGTAAATGAGAGAGAGTCTAAAGCAAATCTGGGAAATGCTCCAGTACTATTCGACTATGGAAAACCATCTTTGTCGTTTGAGCTTTTTGATTCAGTCAAGCTCAACATTGAGTTAACCTGTTCGATATGCTTGGTGAGTAAAACCAATTTAGAATTCCTTGCTACACGTCTACGGTGCATTGAACAATAGTACTAATAAATCATTGATTTCACAAGGATAAGAGATTTAAAATTGTACTTACCTTTAATCTTGCCATAGATATATTTCTTTACCTTCTACATTATGTACAGCCAATTTTGAATGATGGTTTGTTTTCATTTCCTTCAGGAGACATTATTTGATCCAATATCTCTTGGCTGTGGTCATCTTTTTTGCTATATGTGTGCATGTAAAGCTGGTTCAGTGAGCGTAGTGGATGGGTTGAAGGCAGCAAGCCGTCATAAAAAATGTCCAGTATGCCGAGAGGTAACATGCAAAGTTATGTCCAGACTATGTTATCCTCTCTCTCTCTCTCTCTCCAACGTTGATAAATTGATTGATATCAGGTAGGAGTATATGAATCTGCTATGAATTTGGAAGAATTGCATATCCTGTTAAAACGAAGGTAACATATAGCTTGAGCTCTAACTCAGACAACTTGTTCTGCCATTAACTTTGATACGCGTTTGAACAGTTGTCCTGAGTATTGGGAGGAACGACGTATAACAGAGAAAGCAGAGAGACTTCAGCAGGCAAAGCAGCACTGGCAGTCTCAGGCAGCGAGATTCATGGGTATTTGACCACAAACTCTCTCACTCTGCTTTGTTTTCTCTCTTGTGATTAACATTTATTCATTCCTTAAGCCTTTCAGAGATTAAAATGCATGTATATAGTTTGAGATAGATGAAAATATGAATGATGACCTGATTGAAAGGTTGAAAATTGTGCACCTTGATCGTCATGTTTTTGCCATGCGTGTTCATCTGCTGAAATTTGTTTATTCTCATAATAAAATTAAAGGTTATCAATTTTTCCACTTCATTTGTTACAGAATATCAAGTTATATTTTCATCAAATATCAAATATCACATCTAGCTGTTTTCATATTGTTTTGATGCCCTTTGTTCTAGCAAACAAAAATGCATCAACAGACTTATTTCATTAAGTTTTCGCCTCTTTTCTTTTGAAACTTCCAACGACTTTCTTCTACTGCATGGTTCAAGCTATGCATGAGTTTTATCCATCACGGGCACGGCTATACTTTTGTTGGATATCGATTCATCAAATAAATAGTTGAAAAACGTTTTAGGGATTCTTTGGCATGCAAATTTCACCATCTTGATTTTTCCTCATTAATATTCGTGAAATAAATACAGGCCATGCATACGATCGAGTTTAATCATCAATAAAGAGAATGAATTGAAGTACATATTACTTCCATCATAGCAGAAATTATAGAAATTGAACGGTACACACACATCGATATTCATGAGCTCTAGAGCGAGGTTATTTTGCTCTTCAAGCGAATGGTTGTCGATGATGCCTTCTTGATGTGCATCACAATTCACAAACACACTTTATTTCTCAAATATTCACAAGTCTATGGACCGTCTCTTTTTACTATATATATTTTTTTTTATTTGAAATATCTTGAGATTTTGGAAATTCAAGGGACCAAGTCTCAAATGTCGTAACCAAAAATCATTCTTCACTTGAGCTTTCATTGAAACTAATATTTTTTTGAGATAGATATTTACATGAAAACAAAATAACATACGACTTTGAACTTCTTGCTGGAAATAGTAATACGACTTTAATTGGATGTGATCATGAAACTTTCAAACTATTAAACACAGTTCTTCGATTATATATGATGATATTTCTACTTCAAAGTTACTTTGTCAATTTGTTATCTGATCTTGTGCATTGATGTGCCTTCCAGTATGTATATGCATATATATTATATATTCTTTTCCAACCCAAATTGCATTAAACTTGTCACTAATTATACTACATGTTACATAGTATACCTTATTTCAAAATAAGTCTTCGATAAATTTGTCAACCTTTTCAAGTTTTTTAAGATATAATACAATTAATTAATATCAATTACACCTGTTATTAGAGGAAGGTCAAATTAAGTATATATGCGCGAAACGTGAGGTCTTGAAGAAGATGATCAAGTTGGCAACTTGGTTAGTGAATTGCTACATGAGAATCATTAATTAAAATCTTCATATTCATAGATTAATTATGAACAACTCGGATTTTGCGTTTTATTAATACAGATGGAGTCCTCTATTCCACATCTGGTGTTCTAACTCGTGTTTCATTATCGAATTTATAAAGTTTAATAATAGATATTAAAAAAAATAAAAAAATTATTATAACATAATCAATCTAATCACATTTATCAACAAAATATTGAAATTTAAAAAATTATAAATCATATTTGTAAAATAATCAACCATAATAATAATTTATTTTAAAATTTAATATTAAAAAAATAAATATAAATAATAATTGGGCAGAGTTAATCCTAATTAATAAGTGTAAAATTAAACTAAAATATAATAAGTTAGAAATTAATAAAAAATGAAAAAAAAAATATAAATTTAATCGTGAAATATGGATTGAAACATCACATGCAGGATCCCATTCATAATTAATTAATATTGTAATGGTGCGTGAATAATAGATTAATAAAGAAATAGAGAATTGAGAAGAGGATGGTTGTTTGAGGCGGAAATGGTATTAGAATTTAGTGAGTGGTAGACAAGCGCTAGTGGACTTGGTATATTAATTCCTCTCGCACTATCAAGGGTTTCCCTCCACCCACCCGCCTCCATAATATCATAATATGACCATATCATAATTAAAATATTAATAAAATTTAATTTTGTTAAACGTTTTTATCCAGTTTAAATGTATATATAGCGGCTAGCCGGCTACGAGTACCATGAAATAAAGTATTTTTCACCATATTTTAATTTTATAGTTAGTTCAAATTAACGCATATCATGTGTTGGTTAAAATATTAATTACTATAGCATAGTTGAGTACTGTTGTAAGAGATGGAACACCAGATTAAAATGTAAAAATTGAATGTGTAATTAACCCATATAATCATGACTAGTTTTTAGTCCAGATTCATCATATCAAACTTTAGTTATTGGGTGAAAGAAATTAGCTTCTTTTTTTTGGTGGGGTAAATGTCATTTAATTGCCACTCATAAAAAGCCATGATTGTCGTATTAGTCTATTTTTATATATCTTGGTGGCATTTTTAATGATGATCTTCAATAACCCAAAACCACTCTTCAACACAGGTTTTATATTTGATGCATTGAGTCAAGAGAAGAAAAAAATTCGTAAAATTAATCTCGGAAGTTAACTGAAATCCAATTCTTATCATATCACACACTTTTGACTCGTTGTCACCCTTTTTTCAATTAAAAACAAGTTTTCTACAATCCTTAAAATAATTCAAAAAATAATAATAACAAAGCATGCGTTCAAATCAAAATACAGTACAAAAGATGAAACTAAGTTCAAATTCATCAATACCTTTAGGTTAAGACTATCATACACAAATTTCTAGAACTAGTGATTTACCTGTTTTATATAATTTGCATATTAATGTATAAGAACGGAATTTATCTAGTGTTCTCCCTTAGAATACCTTCATTGCCAAAAATAATAAATTGATATGGAGAATTTGAAGCTTTCAACCAGTCAATATTATCCTTGAGGGGTAAATATCATTACACTTGCAAAGTATAATTATTATTTTTTTTGTATTTCCCCCGTCAATTAGGGTTCATACCAACTATATAATCAAGATTTATAATTATTTATTAGCATTTAATTTTCAATTATCAATTAATAAATAATCAATATTATAATTGATCATTTCATAATTATAATTTATAATTTGTTAATTCATTTTTTGTATTTATATTATACTTAATTTTTCTTGTATAATAAGTATTATTGAAATCATAATTTATTTATTTATAGTGAAATAGGAACGAACAGAAAATTAAAACCATCAACTGTGCCACCCCATGCCGCTTCCTCACCTTCATTCAAAAGTAAGCTTATTTGATTATAATCAGGTTAATTTAAGGCTATAAAATGTGTTTAGTATATCGATATTAAGTGAACCTACTCAAAATATAAAGTAGAAAATAATTTAGCAAAAAAAAAGATATAATATATATCTTGACCTATACGTAAGAGTCACGCCACATAGAAAAGATAAAGGAAGGGTTCACTTTAGGATTAATAGAACAAATCGTGACTTTCTTGTGATCTCTCCACCTTTTATATATCTGGATTTATGTAATGATTTGGTTAGATAAATGCTAATAAAATTGAATTTATAACAATTGTCTCCAACCCCTTACTTCTTTGCCTTTTGAGAGTTTGCGTGAACATCTCAATCAGAGCACAAGCGGAATTTGACTTTTTCTTGATTTTTACCCTTTTAATTAAATACACGTCATCTGCTTTCTATGAAGCCGCAATTTACTGCCAGCACGCGGGTTTTATACATTTCTGATTTCTCAGGAGAGAGAGAGAGAGAGAGAGAGAGAGAGAGAGAGAGAGAGAGAGATTATATATATAGATCGCTAGCTGACATTCGCATTATAATTTTCTTTGAGAGAGAGAGAGAGAGAGAAGGTTTTAGGACGAAAGACAAAAAGGATACGAGATTTTAATTAATGCAGGAAAAATGAAGTTCTGTAAGAAATACGAGGAGTACATGAGAGCGCAGGAAAAGAAGAAATTGCCAGGGGTTGGTTTCAAGAAACTCAAGAAGATCTTGAAAAAATGCAGAAAACAGCCCCATTTAAATTCAGTTTTTGTCAATGATCACTGCAATGGTGATGTGATTCCTCACAGCACTTCCACTTGCCCACAGCATTGCTCAGGTACTTCGATTTATTTTATCATTATATTTATTGAATATTAATTTGGGTGGCTGATTTTGTCGATCTTCAGTTTTTGTTTGAGAATTGAGATCAGAATAGATAAATATAATATAATATAATATTTGGCTGAGATTTAATTAATTGAATTCTGTTGATTGAGAATAAATAAAATTTTCAGGTATATTTGGCTGAAAAGTTGGCGGATACATATATTCTCTTGTTTTATTTGTGTGTGGAGGTGCATAATTGCTTCAATTCCTAGTTTATTCTTTATACATGAATTTAGATTTGGGAGTCGTTCAAAATTAGGCTTCCATCATATTCATTCCTATCTATATTAAATGAAACATAAGAAAATAATTAATTAATTCATGAAGAGACTCCATATATATATAATAGATGTTACACGTCCAATATAATGCTTGAAGCAAGATTGAAAGGAAATGGATTTCTCTTGTTGTGAAAGAGTGATATGTTATATAGTCTCAGTAGCTATAGTAAAATTAATGTATTGATGAATTTGTTAGCTGGTAATCTTGATCAAAGTGTGATGTACGTATGCGTTGTGTAGTCTGCGATGGGACATTTTTCCCTTCACTTCTTGAGGAAATGTCTGCAGTAGTGGGATTTTTCAACGAGCGAGCACAGAGGTTGCTGCAGCTGCATCTAGCATCTGGTTTCAGCAAATGCATCATCTGGTTCAAAGACAAGGTCAAAGGGAATCACGTTGCTCTCACTCAAGAAGGCCGGGATTTGGTCACCTACGCCATCATCAATGCCATTGCAATGCGCAAAATACTCAAGAAATACGACAAGGTCTCTCTTCTCACTTAAATCTCACCTTCAAAACCAAAACATGCACATAATATTCTCTGTTTTTTCTAGGTTCACTACTCTAAGCAAGGTCAAGCTTTCAAGTCACAAGCCCAAAGTAAGCACCTTGAGATCCTTCAGTCGCCATGGCTCTGTGAACTCATGGCTTTTCATATAAGTTTGAGAAAATCGCGTGTCAATTCAAGAAACTCGACTGCACTCTTTGAGGGATGCTCTCTCCTGCTGGATGATGGGAAACCGTCTCTATCTTGTGAGCTCTTTGATTCGGTCAAGCTTGATATTGACTTGACCTGTGCCATATGCTTGGTGAGTAGCACATATCTCCTGCAACATGCCTGTCTTTCTACTCTATTTTGATTATCTGGCATTCTACCTTAGTTTTCTTGGTTGCACATTTGTCAAATTGCAACAGGAGACCTTATTTGATCCAGTATCTCTTGCATGTGGTCACATGTTTTGTTATATGTGCGCATGCAAAGCTGCTTCAGTGACCGTCGTGGATGGTCTGAAAGCAGCAAGCCACAACCAGAAGTGTGCAGTATGTCGAGAGGTATGAGCCGTGCCACTTTCATGTCTAGATATCTCTACTCTCCCCTCCCGATTGCTGGATGTTCTTGTCCTAAATCTTTCAACAATGTGCATGTTTTTCTGCAGGAAGGAGTATATGAAGCTGCAGTGCGTTTGGAAGAGCTTCATATTCTACTGAGCAGAAGGTAATCACCTATTCTGTTAATTTTTTTGCTTCTACAATCAAACATGTTTTAAACTACATGATCTCGTTAACAACTTGTACGTTTGAGCAGTTGTCCAGAATATTGGGAAGAACGTCGTAAGTCAGAAAAGATAGAGAGAGTTAAGCAGACTAAGGAGCACTGGGAGTCTCAGTGCCGCCTATTCACCGGTATCTGAGCGCATGCAATGATCATGGCTCGATTCCTTTACATCGTTCACTTAGTTATAGTTTCATCCATTTTATGGTTGTTTCTGAGATTAGTCTGAAAATGTGCATGTACACAGAAACATCGTTTGTGTTGAATAACTTCAGTAATTGGATTGTTGATTCTAATTCATGCATTTCAAGAAGTGATATGAAAGATGGGCAATAAATAAAACCATAAACCTCTTCCAGTAATTCGATCAGCAGTGTATGAATATAAAGAGCACGTTTATGAGATAGATAGATAGAAAGAGAGTGATCACAACAGCTCTGAAGCCAGTAACGAGCTACATCTTGTTTGGATCAATTTGATGTGCCCACGAGCAACGGGTTTTTATCTTTGTACGTATGATACCGTTTGCATAGCTTCTCGAGTGTTGCTACCGAGTGTTGCATCTTATTTAATTTGGTGTCCATGAACATGCTCTGCAGAAGAAGGAAATCATAAGATTAAGAAATTTAAAAACTATAGAGATTAAAAAACAAAGTAACTTGTTATAACGCACCTCATAATCATCAGCGTATTTCTCCACCAGGCGACTGACATGTAGCCGTTGCATGGCTGTAAGCGGTAGAAGGGAATTGTGTTTGCCATCAGTCCGCTTCTTTCCCAGTGCTGACTTTAAATCTACGTTGTCAAACGAATCAGCCAGACGAATCAAAATCATAAAAACCGAGGTCTTTCTTTTTATGAATTGTGTAAGTTGAACAATTAAATTCGTGTGAACAAGAAAAGAGGAGCAAATCTTAAAAAGAAAAAGAATACCACATTATCCATCAAGTGTTTAAACATCTACCTCCAAAGTAAATTGATAATCGACATCACCCATCAATTTCCACAATAACAAGGAAAGTTAAAGCAGCGACTAGCTTCTGACGCCAGAAAACTGTGATCTAACATGCTTTCCAATTTAAACCAGACAAAAATCAAGAATTCTAGTAACTCTTGAGAAAAAAGCTCCTGATCTTAGGTACAAGCAAATGGTCCCAAATATAGTGTCCATATGAAAATAAGTGAAGGTCTCGACATGCATAAACTAACTTTGTGCAAGCCAGTGTCCAAATATCTTGCCTCAAGACCAGTACTGAAATTGCAATGCTCTATCAAATTTACCTATGTTTACTTCTTCTAAGCATCAAACTAATTACTAAATACATTATGTATATAAGGAAAACCCACTGCTACATCAAAGAGCTTAATTTATCAATTCAAGCACCAAATAAATCAAAAAAGGCATAGCAAATCGGCGAAAGAACTCACCATCTTCTTCGAGGTCGCTGCCGCTGTCGTCCACGTCGAACTCCGACACGGCTACGTTTCCGGCAGGAGGCATCTGTAGAGCATCACTCTCGACGAGGTGAGGCGTACGCGACCGCACGCCGAGGAAATTGGGGTTTGAAACGACGCCGAACGACTTGTAATTCTCGATGACGCTGCCCTTCTCATCCCATTTCGAGAGGGGGTCCAGGAGAGATTTCAATTTCGGCGGGAGATTGAACGCCGGCTTGAATAGGTTAGGGTTTTTCTTCGGCAATCCCACTCGTACCTTGGGCTTTGATCGCTTGTACCTCCGCCGCGAACCACCCATCTCTGTGTTTCCGCCTCACGTTTGCGGGAAATTAGGGTTTTGGAGAAGGGGGCTAGGGTTTAACAATTCTGTTTGCGTGCGATTCCATTGAAGTCGCAAGCGGCAAATAACGATTTACCAAATCCAAAGAGTTATTTTTAGTTTTGTCGTGTGTATGTACGGATGTACCTATACATTTCGATTTATTTTTTTCCACGTGAGAGTTGTGAAAAACAATAAAAGTTAACAAAAATTACTATTTGGATAAAATAATAGTTTCCGTACCAATTTCTCTTATTTTCGCCGGAGAGTGCATATAGAAACTATATTCATTTATTTGACCAACTTAATAAAAATGAACTATTGATATTTTAATGTTGGATGTACATGAAAATTTGATTGCGAATGCTGTGTTTGTGGTGCTTCTGATAAGTGACATTTGAGTCGTAATAGTAGGTATATTCAGCATTCATCGTCTATTATTATTATTATTATTATTATTATTATTATTATTATTATTATTATTATTATTATTATTATTATTATGTTGTTGTATTTTCACAAATATTCCTTAGATATGTCTTGATCAACTTTAATAATATATACTCCCACAATAACATTTAGAAAAGAAAACGAACCAAGCGTATTGCTAAAATATAGCAAATGCCAAGAAATAAGAATTATACTCCAGATAAACATTTAAACATAATTATTCAAGAATTACTACAACAATACCAACTCCATTGTGCCCTTTTTGAAGACCAAAAATGAATGTCACCCACACACACGAGTCATGATACTACTACATACGGCTATCTCGAAAGGAAAACGTGAGCGACTGTGGGTTTCTCCTCGTCAAAGTTCTGATGACCGGTTGGCGTACTCCTGCACCAATGCCCCAAACAGCGATGCCCTATCGAGCAAGTGAGCTGGGCTGTCGAACTCCCTGACCCGTCCTGTTCGGAGATGAATGAATATAATTAGGATATGATATGATATGATATGAAATTTGGAAAACACGAGATGTAACACGAACCTGCATCCACGACCAACACTCGGTCACAGTCCATCACCGTGGGTATCCTGTGCGCGATGCTTATAATAGTGCAGGACGCGAAGTCCTCCCTGATGATCTTCTGGATCACTCCATCCGTGTGAGAATCAACGGAAGCCGTTGCTTCGTCCATAAACAGAAGCCGGCTTTTCTTCAGCATCACTCGTCCTAAGCAGAGGAGCTGCCTCTGGCCAACGCTCCAGTTATCACCATTGTCAACAACTAGGATCGATCATAAACAAAAGTCATTGTCAAAACTCATCAAAACTACTACAAGAACTGGTTGATCATGATAGAACACCAAGGTTGATTACCTGCTGAGTCGAGCTTTCCTGGCTTTGAAGACACAACGTCTTTGAGCTGGCAACGTTCGAGGCTCTACATGGCAACAGTTTTCAACTATCAGTCAGCTACATTACTACATAACATACATGTTCGAGGAGATTGTCTCTCTACCTTCCAGATTTCGTCGTCTGAGTAGAGGCCGGTGGGATCGATATTGCTTCTCACAGTTCCTTCGAAAAGAACAGGCTCTTGAGGAATGATTCCAAAGCGAGACCTGAGATCATGAAGCCCAAGTGCAGAGATATCAATGCCATCAATGATGATCTTCCCTCCTGATGGCTCCACCAATCTGAATAAAACTTGGATCAAAGTCGATTTCCCACCTCCCGTACGACCAACAACACCGATTTTCTCGCCCCCAGATATGCTCAGAGTGATACCCTTAAGAACAAGAGGGGTATCCGGACGATACCTGACCTGTTCATTCAAAAATTGGGCAAAGTTTGACGCGGCCCTCGTTGTTTTGCCATTTGAAGCTTGTAAAGATGACAAGAAACGATGACAATGGTGATAGATCATAACTTACCTGCACGTTTCTGAGCTCAACATCTCCACGAGTCGGCCAGTTAGGTGGAGGGAGGGAGTCCTTTTTCTTCCATTCTGCTTCAGATGGTATGACGGTGAACTGTTTGATCCTCTCAACTGAAACCATCTTATTCTCCAAGAAGCAACTCATGTATATGGCCCAAAAGAGAGTGGAGTTTAGAGACAGCCCGTACGAGAGTGCTAACCCGACATTCTCTGCAAAATTTACGAGAATAGATGATGAAACATAGTTCAGGGCCCTAAAATAGTGACAAAGAGATGAATGTATATCTTAAGGCAGGAATTTAGTGCTAAGGTAAGCAAACATAGATGAATTTTACATCAAGACGAGCTAATTAGAGCAAGAAACACACCTGGGGCAATAATACTGCTAGGTAAAATTGTCATGAACAATGCAGACATGCAGAGGATGAAGCTTCCCATCAGTTCTAAACGGAAGCCCAACCACTCGTTGGATCCATTGTTGTGGAAATCCATGCGCAGATTAGCGTTTACACGATGCACGTTCTCGTTGCAAAAGCTTTCCTGCTTCCTGAAACAACGGATCGTCATAACACCAGTGATGCTCTCGGAGAAATGGTGAATAACAGGTGCCTTTGTGATGGAGTCTAGTCGGGTCAGCTCACGGGATGTAGAAAGGTAATACCCCTGCAAATGAAACGAGAATACATATTCGCATGATTTCATAAAGAAATTAAACCAACATTGATGAGAAAAAACATCTAGCAAAAGGAGGAAGGCTTACCCGATACCAGAAATTGAGCCAACCGAGAGGAATAACAAGAATAATTGTTGGCCAAGCGTATTGACAGGTGATTATGATGATGCTCAGCAGAGTAATGTACATAGCAAGAGTGATACTCATGAAGAATGGGATCAAGATATCTACATTGGTTTGATCAGTCGATGCCTGCACAAGTAGAAATTAAACAATCTTAAACTTTCCAAACTACTTCACCATCAAGATATATTTTGTGTTAGTTCGTGTCTTGAAAAGGGATCTTTACCCGTGTTAAGATTCTCCCAGAGGGAGTTGTGTCAAAGAATGACATGGGAGCATGAAGGATGCTATGAAGAATCTGTTTGAAGAAAATCTGAGAGGTTTTCAATCCCATAAATGCGACTAAGATGCTTCTTAGGAGTATTAAAACCAAGGCAACTGCTGCAAGTATGGCATATACTGAAATGAAGAGGGAAGGGCTGAACGAAGTCGCGTTTTCATCTGAAGTTTCATATGCCAACCAGTAATCACTCATCATCAAACTCCCCTGCCATGTCACAGAGAAGAACAGCACCACCACAACCCCCCACCATCCAAAAGACTCGGTGCAGTATAACTTGTAAACAGCCAAGCTGACTTTTCCTGTGGCTCTTTCTTCTTCCTTGATAAGCTTTGAACTTCCAATATTATGCTCGGATTTCTCTTCAGAGTTGCTTTCACCCTTTTCTTCTCCTAGTTTGAAAGATTTTTGAGTTGATATCTTTGGGGAAGCGTTGCTCTCGGTTTTTGTTTCCACATCAACTAGCTCCATAGAGGCTTCATGGGCAGAGACTAGAGCTTTGAAGTCCAGTCCAGAATCCAGTAGGCTGTCGTACTTCCCAGATTGAACAATTGAGCCTTCTCTCATAACCTGATTCAAGAAGCCCAAGTCGAGTTCAGGATCTCAATGGTGATGTGTTCATAACACTAGAGTAAGTTTGATGTTTGTAAAATGAAAATGTTGTTTATACATACTAGGATCTGATCAACATTATGCAAGAAGTCCACTTGGTGAGTAACTAGTATAATCGTCTTGTTTCTGAGAGTTCCTCTAACACATTCCTGCAAAAGAGACATCAAACTAGAAGCATTACTAGCAAGTAACAGATAATGCATCTCAAAATGACCCTTAATCGACATCTGTATCATTTTAATAACAATGTGGACTATGTTGATATACAGTATGTTGCTAAGGAAAGACATCATGAAAGGGTAAAAGCGTGTCACCTTGAATATATCTGATCCAGTATGAGCATCAACAGCACTAAACACATCATCAAGTAGATAAATATCACAATCTTGATAAACAGCTCTTGCAAGTTGAATTCGCTGCTTCTGGCCACCACTCAGATTGATACCGCGCTCTCCAATCTCAGTTTGATCTCCAAACTCCATCATTTCCAAGTCTTTTTCCAAGCAGCAAACTCTGATAGCTTCCTTGTATCTTTCCCCATTCATTGGCAAACCAAACAGTATATTTTCTTGTATCGTCCCATTTTGGATCCATGATGTTTGTGCAACATAGGCAGTGCTACCACATATCCTCACCTGTGTAGAGAAAACCTGGTTTTCAGTTCATAAAAAGCAAAAGACATAGATTGGAAATGAATGCCGCAAGAGATTTTTACATATCAATCCTACACGAAAGCTAGTAAAACTGTACCTTCCCAGATAATTTGTTCATCTCACCAAGAATTGCTGCAAGAAGAGAAGACTTCCCTGATCCAACTGTCCCAACGATGGCTGCAAGTTCCCCTTTCCTTATCTTCAAGTTCAAATTCTTCACTACCTCTTCGCCATTCTCATCATCCCAGCTAAACGTCCCGTCTTTTACTTCCACAGCAACATCACCCTCGCACCCTTCACCACGCTCCACAGTGTTATCCATCAATTCCTTGCTCATCATGAATCTATCCAGCCTCTCAAGGGAGACTATGGCCTGTGACAACGAGATCATGGACTGTGGAAACGTCCTAATTGGCTCCTGCAACATCTTCAAGAGTGAGGTGGTCGTGAAGACAGTGCCAACAGTGAGTGGAAAGCCAAGCCAGAGAGCACTTCCAAATGTGATCGTAGCAATAACAGCTGGTGTGCTCCACAGCACGATGATATTAGCCGAAACAGAATACATAAACTTGGACAGCCATCCATACTCAATCTCACGAAACGACTGAATTCTCTTGTTGAAGTGTTCCTCCCAAGCCTGGAACTTGATCACCCGCATGTAGCTGAGCATCTCATTCGTTGCTTTCATTCTTGAATCTCGGTTCCTCATGATCTGAAACTGGTACCTGTTGTTCTTCTTCGTGCGAAACAACACAAACAGAACAACAAAAGCAAGCCCGGCTAATGCAGCCAATGTTGCAGTGCCTAGATACTGGTACAGAATCACTAAAGCAACAAGGATCTGCATCGGCATAAGCCACAACGAATGCAGCTGCAACATCATATCAGACAACTGCTGAGCATCCACAGCCATGTAGTTCACAATTTGTCCGATTCCATGAGCTTGTCTAGCTGAGCCAGATAGCCTCAAACCCTTCTTATATAAAGAAGTAATGAGCGTGGAACGAATAAGCATCCCAAGCTTCTGTGTATGGAAGTTAAACTGGTGTGAGCTCAAAACTTCGACAAATTTAGCAACTAACAGAATTGATACAAGGTAGTATCCTTCGTAAGGGGAAGTACCCTTCCCTGATGTGAAATCAACAAAGCCCTGAATTAATGTAGGTCCGATGTACAGCACACAAAGCCTCAAGAGCGCGAGAGAAGCAGTGAAGGCGAGATGCTTCCAAAAGCAACGAATCAACGTCCTCACAACAGGGTGCTTCAAGTTTTCCTCAGGTTTAGGCCAGTTTTTCTGGAACAGCCGCGACATTCGCTCTGCTTTGTGCTCTGGTGAAAGGGTAGGCACATCCTCAATCTTGAGGGGTGCCTTGTAACCCTTCTTCAGAAGAGGATTCAACCAAATCCAAAATGTTTTAGAAATGAATGAAGCTGAAGCATATCCAGTCACATTGGATTTATCCATAAGGGCTTCATACTCAACTTCTGATGAATCCATTGCTGATTCAGAATGATCAATCAACACTTCAATCCCTGTCAACCCTTTGATTCCAGCTATAAGAAACAATATCGATAAAGGGAACACGATGATTGTGCCAATGTCATCCCATCTCAACTCAGAGCTACTCTCTTGAAAAGATATCAAACGTGTAAGCCCAGAACCAAAGAACAGTGCCAAAACAACAAATTGCACGATCCAGTATGCTCGAAGAGTCAAAGGATGTTTCGTTGCTTGAAATCTCTTCTCATGAATAACGAGAACAGCAGTCGCTAGAAAAGTAATTGCTTGGAACAACCAAGATAAGCCATCTACAGTCTTCCATGGCAATTCAATAGTTGTACTAAAAGCAAGAATGCATAAGACAGTCGAAACAACTGCTACGAGCAACGACACCATCAAAATAAGCTTAAACCATATATTGGTTTTAACAAGGGCCGTCTTCCTTCCTATCAGAGGACTACTAATCTCACCATTCAAATGCCGATTCGCGGTGAATCTTGAATATAGCTTTTGAATGGCAAAGAAGAGCATAACAGTCAAGAATAGAAGGTCCACAGCAGACAAAAGTGCTCTTTGAGGGCATGGAGAAAGAAATATGAATCTCAGCCATTGAAAGGCTGCGGAAACTGAGCTGCCTGATGACTGCACCACAGAGCTAGAGCAAGAAAGTGTAGTAATCCAAGAAGATGATGACATTTTTGTGGATTCCTCTTCTATTCCGAGTTCTCACCACTTCATCTTCTAGCTCTGAAGCAAACAGAGATTATTGAGTTATGAAAAGGATTAAAATCTAGGCCTAACTTAACCGAAAACAGATTATCATTAACTAATTGTTCCAAAATTTTGATGCGGCATTCAATAAGTAATTAACTTTGAATGTAATGAACTAGTCAAAATTGAATGATTCGTTGCGAAATTGAAGCAAACACGTGATAAACGAAGCCACCATAGGAATCATGAATTTGAGGGAGGGAAAAAAAAAATAAAATAATATATATATATATATATATAAGAAAATAGAGGTACAGTATGATGATACAGAGACTGTATGGTTGAATTTCACCTTTTTGCTCCCTTTAGCTACTGAAATTCAAAAGTTAAGAGCTTTGTTGAAAAAATGAATCGACTTCATTTTTTATTATTTGTTCATAAAATGAATCGAATAGATGAGGAATATATAGTAAATAAATCACATACATATTAAATAAAAAAAATCACGTGCAATGTTTGGTAGCCTGGATAAAGGCATATTAGTAAAGGTATCCAGTAAAATACGTGTGTTTGGTAGTCATTGTTCGTTCACGCGAGGCCCGGGGTGTAATTTACTGATTCGGCTGGACAATGTATCCGACGCCCCCCTCGGTTACAGTTTCTGGCGTAGCAATCTTAGTATATATATTTTTATCTAGACTACCAAACATTGCCTAAACTAATTTACTCATTCCAGAAGTTAGTCTACCAAATAAAACAATGTACCAAACAGATGTGTGAAACAATCTTAGTATATTTATCTTAATAACCAAACACACAATTAAAATAGCTAATACGCAATTATCTTTCAAAGCAATCCAAACTTTATTAATTTGGTATTCCAAAAAATAGGGAGTATTTTTTCATTTCAATAATATTGATAAGTGTTGGGTGAATATTTGTGTGCAAATAATAGAGACAAATATAATTAAAAATAAAGATTTAGTGTATCTCAGTCATACGAAATTTATCAGTTGATCTAATACGTGGTTTCAACTCAGATTGAGCCACACTCAAACAACCCTCCCCTAAAAATAATAATTAAATAAATAAAAGACTTAAACGACCATTTCCCTAATAATACAGGGTTTCAATTCCAGCATTTCATAGATGATTTATGTTTCTTCAATAATGATTATAAGACCCTCTAAAAAATGATGATGAGACTATTCAAATCAGTTAGCCTTAAAAAAATATAATACAAATATGCTCAATTTTATTAAAAAATTACACATGCGTTTGTGAAGTTATAGAATACTCCCTCCATAACAAATCAATTGTCATTTTCAGAAATTTTCACATAATTAAAATGTAATAACTGTGACTAATAAAATATACTATATCTTCCACCCAATATTAAATTATATATTAAGATATATTTTCTTAAAAAATGCAGATTTCTCTCTCTCCCTAATAAATGTAGAGTTCAAATTAGAGTAGTGTGTACAAAAATATGTAAAATAGCACTTTAATTTTTCAAACTAAAAAACTATAAAACGACAGTTAATTTAATAGTGGGATATGTATTAATATTTTTTCATGTGCAAATTCTATTGTAGATGAGATGTACATCAGACGGTCAACGCGTTAATAAAAAAAATTTGTCAAAACAAGTGATACTTTTTAATGATACAAGTGATATTTTTTGAATTTTGAGTGATATTTTTTAGTGTTACAGTTGATACTGATTTTGACAATTTTTTTCGATATTTTTTAATGATACAAGTAATACTTTTTAGTGTAACGGTTGATATTTATTTTGATGATTTTTTTAGTCTACACATTGACCGGATCAATGTGCATTGATCGGATAAACGCGTTAATCGTCTAATCTACTAGTGCACACAAGATCTGCCATTTTTCCAGGAGGTTTGCTTTTAGAAACGGGTGGATTTTAACTTTCATCACGAATAAAATATTTTGGAGGAGTGGGGAAAAAATCCAGTGAGGATGGCCCCTCCTAGACCCTCCACTGATTTTGACATCCATATTTCTATTTTTTCCATTTTATATAATATTATCAATCTAATATAATCACAAAAAAAAAAAAAAAAAAAATTGCATCAAAACGATAAATTTTTTTATTAAAAAAAAAGGCATTTTCATAATAAATTCCCGGCCCTTTCCGGCCAATCAGTAAATCCGTGGAAGCTTTTAATGATAAAATTGAAAAGCGTTAGGCCAAAAACTCTGAAATCCATCTAATTTCTATAATTAGTAATCTCTACTGGCGTGGAGCTTTTATTTTATTTGTTTTTTCCTAATTCTGTTTTCTGTTTAAGCCAACATTTATTTCCTTTGTTTGTGTATGCTCTTATAGTTCTATTATTATTTATTACATCTTGTAGTTTTTGTCACATATTATCAAAAAAAGAAAACAATCAAATGAAGAAAATATATGCATTATTTTGTGGTGCTGTGCATCACATTTTGTTGGATTATATTTTTGTAGGAAAATATTTCCAGCAATATAATTTAAGCGCGATTAGCGGATGAAGATTTTAAAATTTCTATATTTGTGTGATTCTATGTATTGCAATATTCATCTTTTTTATTTTTTCAAGGAAAAAAAAAATAAAATCTAATTACGTAATTAAATTAAAATGTACTATATCTGAAATATAAGACGGAAAATGTCCCTGATCCCGATCATCACACTATCTAAATCTCTAACAAACTTTGCAAACGATTAACACTATTTGCTTGTAAGTTGTCGTGAATCGTACATTAGTAAAAACTTACAAGTTAGGTTCTATATATACGTAATTATTTGTGAATAAGTTATAGAAGTTATACTCGATATCTAGATATAGTCTATTGTAGAACTTAATCAAACACACCACGCCACAAATCAGATGCGATGCTCAAGCACAATCAATTAATTAATATTGCACACAAAGAAATGCAATACAAATATACATACACAACACACAATACAATATACGAGCTAGAGAGCGTTTGACCAATCTTATTTTCAAATGATCATCTTTATTGTCTATTTATAGTTTCTAATTGAATATTCTAAAATAATCACTTTTCTATAACCATTTAGCTTATCTCTTAGTATCCAATTAATTACCTAAACTTGGTGTGAATGTAATTATTAATATGGCTGGCAATATTTGTAGAGTTGGCTAGAATTAACTTTCTATGGGGCATTGTTTTCCAACATCGTCCACCATCTTCATATGTAGTCATTTAATTGTAGCTAGTGACTTAGTGCTAAGCTTTCAAAGTCAACATAAAATAAATTAGTTTACTAATTTATTTTTTATGATCTATAATTTAGAATCCAAAACGTTAAATAATATATAGTCACATATTTCGCCCATTGAAAGTTACTTTCAGAATTTAAAATGCCTTTTAATAGAAATAATTCCATGACTAAATGAGGCCACTGGCCATATATATATACGTGATCCCAAATAATAGGCCACAATATTTTTCTATTTTCCTAAGATATTTTAGTTTCTTAGGGGCTTTTTTCTAGCTGTTTAGCTTCTCAGCATTTAAAACCCACGCAGCATTAATTTTCTTCAAACATTTTTTTTTTTTTTTGAGAATATTTTCTTCGATTTTGACATAAATCTATAATTTAGATTATATCCACAATACATAATATTGCTTCTTTTCTGTAACAAATATTCGGGCATCAATATATACCCTCATTAATTCTATAATACATAACACACACCATAATAATCTTCTCGACTAGAATTGTGTCTCACTGTCTCATGAGTAAAAAAATTATTAGAATAATAACATAGATCAAATTTAATAATGTCAAAACACAAGAAATATTATAAGTATGTCTTGACTTTGTTACTGAATTTTGACCTGGCATACGATTTGAAGCCTTTTTTTTTTGTAAAATATTTTGTATTATGATATATATTGATCGTATAGGATATATATTTACTTTACGAAACACAATTATTTTTATTTTAAGGGATTGTACAAACCGATTATTATGCACCACTTGCTCTAAAAAAACAAGACAACTCCCAAAATATAAAACGAATCAAGAAAGAAACATCGTGTCGTATTGCCCTAAGTATAATAAAAAGTGTCCAACTCAGTAATTTTTCTGTGGAAGAAAATAATGAGGCAATAATATTTATATTGAATTGTCGGCCCAAAAATAAATCATAATTGAACTATTTTGAACAAAAAACATGATTTAATTTAGAGTTTGTACATGTCCATTATGGTAAGACCATGAGGCAAAATTCAAATTTGTGTAGCTTTATTAGGTGGATGAAACGGACACGTATCTTATAGTGAACAACATATACATTCTGTTTTGTGTGTTATTCAGCAAAAGTTAGTATGAAATCAATTGTCGTTGCATTATTTGTTTCTAATCTCCTAATTTTTGTCTTGTTTTCGTGTATTTTTACTGCAATTTCACGTGACATTTACCTAATTTTGACAAGGTAATATTCATCCAATATCTTTTTAAGTTTAGAACTTTTATGGATTACCAACCCAAAATATATATGTTAATTTATTAATTTAAGATTTGAAAGATGAAAACTATCAATTTAAGACTTCAAATATCATATATTTTGATTCCTTTTATACTACTTTTTTTTTAATTTTCATCATCTTAGATTAATAGTTTTTATATTTAAAGTCTTGAATTTATAATTAACTTGTTTTTAACATGACATTAATTTTTCTTAAGATTATTAAATATGGTGAGCATCTTCCTTGTGGTATGTGATCTATCTTATAGAAGTGAAACTTACCTATGATAATCATTCGATATAGCAGTTGCAGATTTTATTAATAATAATAATAATAATAATAATAATAATAGTAGTAGTAGTAGTAGTAGTAGTAGTAGTAGTAGTAGTAGTAGTAGTAGTAGTAGTAGTAGTAGTAGTATGTGGGGTGTTGTTTCCCTCCAGAGAAATATAATTTATTTATTTATTTCAAAAATTTCTATTGTACTACCCAAATGAATGCTACTCATAGTCTCGTAGAATTGTAGAGATGGTAGTACGTTTGTAGAGGATATAACTTTCCCTTATTTTCTTGTTTCCCTTCCACCAAAAATAAGTGATGATTCGACAACTTTTCTAGATAAATCAAGGCAAGATATTTCGATTTCCTTTCTCCCAAATGTTGTTTGTTGTTTCTTACACGAAATACTATATATATATATATATATATATATATATATATATCCAATTAAATAGCAGAATAGGTTTTGTTTATCATCAAATACACGCATAGGGATAATTGCTTCTCAGATATTTTATAATTTATATAGGGCTATTATCAGAATTTAGTTTGACCTTTTAAGTGATTCATAAAAATGTTCTGATTTTTTTATAAATAACAATTTAATACCTGATTTTTTGAATATACAACAAATCTAGCATGAAATTAATTTTTGGACTTTTAGTTGCCGGCATATATCTTTTTACATACGGTGTGGATTGAAATATAATTTTATTTTAATTTTATTTGATCAATTGACGTGGCCTAAGTATTTTCCACGCCATTAAAAAATTCGGACAAAAAGATACACGTCGGCAACTAAAAGCTCGGAAATTAATTTCAGGTTAGGTTTATTGTATATTTAAAAGGTCAGTTATTAAATTGTTATTTATAAAATGTCGGGTATTAAATTGTTATTTATAAAAAGTCAGAACATTTTTGTGAATTAATTGAAAGGTCGGACTAATATATGATAATGCCCCTTTTATATATCTTGTGTAAAATTATGTATTGCATTTTTTTTACTAAACAAAATCCTCCACGGTATAAATTATGTTATATCTTCTCTTATACAGTCAAATTTATTTATTTATTAATTTTAATTTTTTACGCATTAGTTTAATTTTACACTTATTAGTCAGAGTTCAAGCTATTCAATTATGATTTATAATTATTTTTTAATATATAATTTTAAAAAGTAATTATTAACTAAAAAGTAAAAAGCTGAAAATTAAATACTAAAAATTAACTCTAAACTCATTGAATCACGTATAATTATTAAATGTCAAATTAACAGCCGCAACGTACAACTCTCGAATGCATGCCGGTTAAAAAAAAATCGTCATTGATGACGTTTGGGTATGACCCCAATACCGACGCGATTTGACCTTTTAAAAAATTTTAAAAGTCTTAAATCAAATTGTGTTTGAAATGTTACTCTCAAAAAATAAAAATAAAAAAGACGGAAATTTGGAACGTCGCCCACAGTTCCATTAAAGTTGCCGAATTGAGAGCATCTCCAATACAAGGGTATAAATGATTGATAAAAATATAATAAGAAAATAAAATGAGTAAATTATGATTTATAAATTATATTAAAAAGTATTTTGAAATTTTAATTCAAATTAAGATAAATATTTATATATTAAAATTTTGAATATTCTATATTAATAATGAAAGATAATAAAGTAAAATGAGTAATAATTATGATTACAATTACATAATTAAGTAATTAATGAAGAAAATAAAATAAAAATAAATATAATTAAAGAAAAATCTAGAAAAGAAAAGAAAAGAACTCGATCACAAATTTTATTATTATCGAGCTTTTTGTTGAGTTTCTTTTATCGAACTTGAACATGTCTTTATCGAGTTGAGCTCGAATCGAACTCAATCACGAATTTTCTTAGTCGAGCCGAACTCGAACTTGGAGTTGAAGCTCGAGTCGAACTCGAGCTCGAGCTCGAGCCAAATATATCTTAAATGAGTTGAACTCGAGCTTGAAGGTATTCGACTCGATCGGCTCGTTTACAACCCTAATATAAGTAGTATACTCACAAAGATCTTTGGTGATAATTTCTTAATTAGCGGATCCGCTATAAATGGTGGCTACTAGAGGAAAGAAGGCACCCAAACAGAGTGCAAAGGCTCGGTTGGATTTTGAGTTGTCTGCTTCTACTGAAGAGCCCTCGCAGAGTAAAGTTGTTTGGAAGAAAGCCACCAAGACAAAAGAGAAAGGGGGAGAGAGATACCGGCGCATCGAGCAAGCCGGTTGAAAAAGCATTTCCAAAAAAGATTGTTGCACCTAAAATAAGCTCTGCAACACCATCAGATGCGGAGGCCGAATGGGAAGACCAAACTGCAGAGCCCATTGAGCTTATGCAGCAAGAAGAAGAGGGTGAAGAGCCTGAGACAGAGGCTGCACAAGCCTCTGAAAAGAAGGTTGTACAACCTACTTCGAAAAAAGGAAAAAAAAAAACGGCTAGGGTTCATACTCCCAAGCCTTCTGAAGAACACGATGAGGGGTTGAATAAGTGGCCGAATGGGAAGACCAAACTGCAGAGCCCGTTGAGCCCATGCAGCAAGAAGGAGAGGGTGAAGAGCCTGAGACAGAGGCTGCACAAGCCTCTGAAAAGAAGGTTGTACAACCTACTTCGAAAAAAGGAAAAAAAAAATGACTAGGGTTCATACTCCCAAGCCTTCTGAAGAACACGATGAGGGGTTGAATAAGTGCGTGGAAGAATTTGAGGAAATGCAAAAAGAGAAGAAGGTAGTTAAAATGCCCACACCATTGGGATCTGAGCAGGAAGAAGTCTCTGAATAGGAAGATGAGACCAAGGAGCAAGTTGAAGGGTAGCAGGAACAGAGTGAGCTATCTTAGGCTCGAACTCTTTTGGATGAGCTCTCTGATGACTAACCACCGAAACAAAGAGTAGGGAAAGTTTTTGCAGTCAAGGCAGGGGAGAGGCTTTCTAGAGAGCCCTCCGTAAGAAAGAGGAAAGTCCGAAGAGGGCACGCCAAAGCCTGATTCAAAAAAAGGTAAGACAAGTTGTAAGTCGGCCATCTAGGAAGCTGGTTGTGTAAGGAAGTGGCCCGCCACCAGTTCGAGGAATAATACGAAGCAAAGTTGTGCATATTGAATCTCTGACTGCTCTGGAAATAGAGCAGGAGGTTCGTGAATTTTTTTCTGCTATTGGATGGTCTTTCTTCATTGATATGGACTGTGTGATTTTTCCTTCTTTAGTTCAAGATTTTTTCCATTCTTTAAAAATTAAAGATGTGAGTAAGCATGCCACTTCTACTAGGATCATGTCTTTTAAAATGTTGGAGAAGTTGTTTTCTTTATCTACTGATGAGTTGAATATGAGTATGGGGATTGTTTCTTATCTAGATTTGCAGGAAGAGGAGTACGTGAATACAGTAACTGTGGTGCCCAATTTAGCTGAAAGGGTAGATGCAAAATGGACCTAGATTGGGAGTGGCTCCATTTTTCACAGTGGAGCCACAAAAGGGCATTGTCTGAATAATTGTAACATCCCAGAATTTCAGTGAGTTCTCTAAATTTATTTAGAAGACTAAAGAAAATAATTGGAGCTAAAATAAAGTAAAACAGATGTAAGTCACGACCTTTTCGTATATTTTATGTGAAAATCGATTTATGAGAGTTTGCATTTGTCTCCGGAAGATAGTCAATATTGGTCTTTTCTGGAATGTAACGACCTAAAGGAAACTATTGGTGCTTTCAGAATTTTATTCTGACCTCTACAGGAGTCCCGTAATTGAAAATCGTAAAGGGAAAACCTGTGAATAGTAATTTTTGCGTGCGTTCGTGATTCGAAAAATTCACGAAATTCTTCTCATTGATCTGAGACTTGTTCTATCAAGCCTGTCTTATAGGAAATGACCCAAGGAATCCATTCGCGTTCACGGATTGCCAATCTGAGGTCAATCGAGCGCTCGGGAGTAAAATCTGTCAATCGAAATGAATAGTAAAAGTACTTTTTAAAAGGGAATCTTTCTTCATTTTTCTTCAGACGACTTCCTCGTCATCCCGAGTCGAGTTGGTTCAATAGTACTCGAGCCAACGAGTCTCCCGGTATTTTTAGATTTTGTGTTTGAGGTTGTTTGGACCTCGACACTGAATAAAGCAACTTTTATTGAATCCGAAAATTACTTTATCAGTATTTTATATCCGAAAAAGTTATACCCGCCCCGGAGTCCTTTTTCCTATAAATAGGGGAGGGGGGAGCTCACTTTTCCTTGCTCATTCTCTCTTCTCTCTCTCTTTCTCTCTCGTTCGTGTTGACGAACGACAGAAACCCGGGCCTACGCCGAGTAAATCGCGCATGCAGGCCCAGGTTAAGTTTTATTTGGGGGGAGGGGTGCTGCTGCTGCGGGAGCAGCTATCGAGCGTCGGAAGGCTGCCGGAGGGCCGCCGCCACTGCTGCCATGGATGGCCGGAATCGCCGTCGTCGTGCCGCCGCCGCTTCGGATGTCTCGTTTCGGTTCATTTCTTATCCTCTATAGTTAAAATTTTAATATGTTGTGTGTTTTAAATAGTGCTTCATTTTGTATGTTGAGTGCGTCGTCGTCCGGTGGTCGGAAACCTGCCAAATCGCCGGAAAACGTGAAAAATAAAGGAGTGCCGATCAGTTTCGGTTTTTGCCCGTTTTCACCCATTTTGGGTCGTCAAATCGAAAAAGTTTCTTCTGTAAAGTTGCTCGAAAAATTATTTCCTATAGGACTGCCAAGTTTCATAATTTTCCGATAAGTTTTGATTAAAGTCGATTATTTTAATCAGGCGGTTATTTTTATAATTAAAGCATTTGATTTCAGAAAATTCCAAAAATTGTATAGTTTAATAAATATGTACTGTTGTGGGTTGATCATGTCTTGCTGTCCCGTTTAGACTAAATTATTGCTTCTGAGTATGTTGTTATGTGATACAATGTTACTACATTGTTTTCCGCTTAAACTCTAATACAGTTGCCCCATAGTATGCATGCTATGTTTTATTTTTGGGCTTATCTGAATTGTATTCTTTTTTTTGAATCATGATAAATAAAGTCTCGTTTCCTTTTCATAAATCCAAGCATGTTTCATTACAGTTTTCGACCTATGAGTTGGTCATATTTGGTTGAGTCTTGGATTCTGTTTATTTTTCAGTTGACCTATGAATGGGTCTTATCTTTATAAATTGCTTCTGTCCTATGAATGAGACATAAAATAGTTTATTTGCCTCTGACCTATTGATGGGTCTTAGTTGTTGTGACCTATGAAGAGGTCTTGTTTATTTGAAGAGACAGGATCCTATTTATTAATTGCTGGATTCTGTTTAAATTTGATTGGCCTATGGATAAGCATTCTTTGACTTGATTGAATCAATTGACTTCGTTGATACGTTAAAAGATATGGATTTCTTCCAGTTACAGAGGTTATGCTGCCCAAATTTCTGGGGAAAATAACCTATTCTTGTTCTAAAGCCATTTCATTTGATTGTTCTATATCATATTCCTTTTTAAGTGACACCCCGTCCCTCATTTATTTTTCTTTCGGGACCGGGATATTACTGAGGACCCACTGGAGTTGGAATTATGCTACCTTTTTCCTTCTATTATTCCCGTAATATCCCCGTCCTAATCCTCGGGACCGGGGCGTTACAATAATGATGCCTTGAAATTTTGTCATAGGGTAATTGCATATAGTTTCTTTGGTAGGAAGGATAGTTCACACTCTATCACAAATCATGAGCTTTTCATTCTTTGGTAAATGGTGAATAAAATCAGGATCAATTTTGGCGTTGTGGCCATTGCGCACTTTAGAGACACCAAGAGCTACTCTAGGCATCGTATCTCTTATGCCCAATTGATCACACAACTTGCCGTTAAGTCTAAACTTTTGGATTTAAGCACCACTGATTTGGTCGCTTTGTCCATTGAATATTTTGACATTAACTGCTTGAAAAGAATTCAAGATGTTATTGATGATGAGGATGGAAACCCAGTTTTCTTTGTATCGATGACAGACCCCTTGAGCATTCTTTTTTCATCTGCAGGTATAGCAAGGAAGCCACTAACTGGAATGGCACAACAAGGAGAGAGTCCAGTTGCTGCGATCACAGAAAAAATGAATGCAATCGAAAATGCCATGTTTCAATCAGATGTCTGCTTGGTCCGCATAGAAAAAGCTCTGAAGGCCTACTTCAATCATGTTGGGTTCACATACCTAATGTCTACCTCTAAATAACCTGGTTCTTTCCCGTACTTTTAGTCAGATTTTTAATTTTGTTTTTGAAGTTTTTTTAGGTGTCACCCATATTCTACCCACTTTGCGTCAAGCAAAGTGTGTGGGTGGGGGAATTAGGGTTGTTTTTGTTGGTGAGTCCATTTGAACACTTTTCCTCATGCAAAGTGTGTTGGTGGGTTGTTTAGAGTCAAGCATGCTTTCTACTATATTTTTGGGGAGCACTAGTTTCTGGTTTGAGAATGTTGGTAAAATTGCTATCAAGTCAACATGCCCACACTAAAGGCAGGGATGATGAATGAGTTGAGCATAAACCTGGTTAGATTTGAGCTTAAGTTGTCATGCCCATTTTACAATATTCTCTTTTCACGTGTGTGCATTATGTACTTAGGATTCCCAGAACTTGTTTTTGCTATGCTTTAAAGATCAGAAAGTGTATGATGCATGTGTAGATAATTAAGGTCATTTCTTGCCTGAGCCTACTTAGCCAAATAAAAACCAACCTTTGACATAGCTTTGCAGTCCCTTTGAGTCAATAAAATGCCCTGGCAGATTTGTTGATACACCTTGTTATATAAAGTTAAGGCATCACAAGAACCAAAAGAAGGGGAGTCACTGGACAGTTTGAAAGAAAACGAGAAAAAATGCAAGAAAGAAGACAGGAAGAATATATATATATATATATATATATATATATATAAGAGAAAATATATATAAAGATAAAAGAAAAAGGAAAAAAAGAATAAAATTCCTCGTAGTCTAAGTGTTTAGAATACCCATACTAAAGAAGAACTTTTGTCTGAATAGTATATGAGGGGCATGAGCAAGTAAGATTTGATAAAATAAGAAGGGATCGTCCAGTAATAATCCTTGAATTTAGCTCAATACCTTAAGAATCCCACCTATCTTTAAATGCCCCACTATAATCTATAAAAGTCCTTTTGATACTTATGCATCACACACTTAATAAAATTAAAGAAAGAACACTAGCAAGCTTATGGGATGAATAGGTGTAGACTGATTGATTTTGAGTGAAAATACTGAGCCTAAACACTGTGTGAAGAGAGTATGGGAGGACTTATACGCTCAACTCAATTTTAACCTGCGATGATTATGAAATTGTTTTGGAAAGTTCAGTTGTTGAAACATGGTGCCCAAAAGGATTGACAGATTGCATGCTTTGTGTCTTTTGAGTTTGTTTCTTTTCCCTTTTTTTTGTTTTGTTTTCTGGGTTCTTCGCACCCCATATTTGTGGACAATCATGTCTAAAGTGTGTGGGTATGATAAGTTCATTTATTTCGTATTTTCTAGGCATTTTAGTCGCTTTAAATATCTTTTTTAGTGTCTTTTGTGTCAGAAAAGAACCAGTGAAGAAGAATGGGCATGACGAGAGTTGAATATGGCGAAAGAGGTATTTTGCCTGAATCTTTGTTGAATACTTCAACGCTATCAAGGATTAAAAGGGCACTCGAGAACTTCTTTAGTGAGATTCATACAAAAGGAAAGCAGAATTGGTATATCAAATAAGGATCGAGCTGACTAGACGATATCGTGCCTACAATACTCATACATACAGATTCGACTATCGGAATTCTGTTGAAAGAAGATAAGGCCGGACAATCTGATCAAGTTGAAGGATGTTTGGTAGATAAAGAATGTTAAAGAGATTAGCAAGAGAAGATGAGGCAAGATCCCAGAAATATCGGGATTAATCCAACAGATTTGAAGATAAAGTTTATCCAGAAAGGCTGAAGCAGGGCACAACAAATCCAGAGACATTTGAAGACCCCTGCCCATGGGAGGAATTTGAATTCGAAATATTTTCTATTTAAACTAGTTCTGCATTTGGAAACAAGGGACTTCACAATTTACATTTTTTGTAGAGCAAATTTTTTAAATAGCCATTTTTACTTAGTAAATCATGTAAATAGCCACTTTTTTAAAAAATAATGTATCTAGCCATTATGAAAAAAAAGTACTATAATACCCTTACTTTCATATTTAATATTAAGAAATATTATATGTATATATATAATATATATTCATATATCAATAAGATTTGGGGAAAAAAGATCTGATTTTCTCTCTCTTCAATCTATAACGTCGTTCTCTCCCCACTCGCCTCTCTCCTTTTCAATTGTTGTTTTATCATTTGGAACAAAACTACAATTAGCGAAGATCAAAAGCTATGATTTTTGAAGATTATCACGATTTTTCATCTCTGTAATCACCGTTTTAACGATAAATTATCTGATGCAAAGTCAAAAATTAGGGATTCAATGCGAGTTAGGTGATTTTAAGAAGTTCTGTTGACATTGCGTGTGTTGTTTTTTGCGTCAATAAGGTATGATTTTTATGTATCTGTACTCTTTTTATTGATCTAGATATTAAGTTTTTGTTTTTCTTTGTTTGGAAGTGGTGGAAAAATTGAATGTTCTTTGGTGCACGAATCGATTTCTTTCGGTACATGAGTATTGGAGTAGAATCGTGCACCAATTTATTTATAACGTGTGGAATATCAATTTTTTTTATTGTTGCATGATTACACGAATTAGCAGAATAATGAACTCGTGTGTATCTATGGATTTTTGAAGTAGTGCACGAATACACAAATAAATATACTAATGCAGTCTTGTTTCAAGTTAATATTCAACTGCTACACGAGTACACAAATGAGCATAATCGTGTTCCCGTGTATTGAACTGTTATATTAAACTATTCGTGTACTCGTGTAGTAGTTGAATATTTAACCAATGCACGATAACACGACTTGAATTACTCGTGTCGTAACACTCGTGTACTCGTGTTGCATTATAATTTCGATTTAAACACTAGTATATAATTTTCCTACTCGTGTAAAATTCATGCACCACTAGATTAACTAACTATTGTCTTTGTGCATCACATGCAACTCCAAAGGGAGAAAAATAAACTATATACACATGCATCATGTTTATGATAAAGGTCGAATTGTTACCTCTTCAGGGAATTGTTCGTTATGAAGATGAGGTTGTTCGAAATCATCGTCCATGATTGTTCAGCGACTGTTGAATCTTGTAGTTTTTTCAGTTTTCAGTGTTGATACTCGACTTCAATGGCAGCGAATAGCGAGATATACTTTTAGTTTGAGCGTGAGAAAATATCAATGTGAATCAGCGTTCTTTGTTTCCGGGTGTGATAAAAGATTACTATGAATCTTATTTATTTTTAAATATATTAGGGTATTTTTATTTTAAGAAATAATAATGTTAAAAATACATTATATTCAAATATTATTTATATGAAAGTAAGGGTATTGATGTATATTTACATCCTAAAAGGCTAAATACATCATTTTTTAAAAAATTGGCTATTTACATTATTTACTAAGTGATAATGGCTATTTACCCCTATTAACACTTTTTTGTACTTATATTCTGCACTTTAGTTTTTGGTTTTAAAGTTGCTTAGGCAGCAAGAACAATCTCGGATCTTATGCCCGGAGGAAGTAGGAATGTTGTTTGATGTTCAACATTGGAGTTGAACCAGTTATCTATTTAATTTAGTAAGTTTTCTTTTTTACATTATGTCTTTAATTTCTGCATTTTCAATATCATCTAGCATGAGTAGCTAGATCTTTAATTCCGGGATTTGAATGACAGATAAAGGTTTAGACACATTCAAATACTCGTGAGGCCATGTGGGCATATTACTGTTCCAAGTGAATGTGAGTTTAATATGAATAATGTGGCTGATCACTCTATAGTTGTTATGTGCACACCAGGGTTAAACAGATTAGTGAATCGTAACTGTGTGTTAATCTAATGGTAACTGAGAAATCGGTGGATTGTTGTGGGCACATGAGAAATCAGTAAACACAACAAACTTAGGTTCGTCTAGGGCACAAGGTTGTCTGTTTATTTACATCTCTTAGGGGAACCGGGAGGTGAGTGATAGGTTAGAGATTTAATCGAAGATGAATCACATTTAAATCTATATGAAATGATGAATAAGGAGACATAACGAAGAATCCAGTCTCCATAACTGGGGTACTTAATCATGTAGGAAAATCAGTGTGCCCATGATTGAGTGAATGTAGTCGAAACTGGATTCTAGTTCAAATTCTGTAAACTTTTGTTATTTGATATTTCTCTTATTTACTACTGCATATTTAAATTCCAGTAAAGTGACAACACAATCCAAACCTCTCTTTGTGATTGGTGACCTGAAAGTGAAATCGCATCGGCTCTTTGGGATCAACCCTTACTCATAGCTAGCTACACTCGCTGTGGGCAGATGAGAACAAATTTATTTTGATCGCGAAACGATCGCGTGTCATAGCTCACACAATCTTGCATGGAAACATTTATGTGAATAGTAATACCACAGACTAATCTCAAAATATTTATAGATACAAAAGTTAAATTAATCTCATAGTAAACCAAAGTAAGAATAGTATATTTCTAAGCACGTCAAACGTGTTAATGGGTACAATTCTTCTTTATGTATACAATTTTTCACAAAAGAAACAATCCTTAATTAATTTATTACACTTTTTGTCTTTTTTGAGTTGGACCCTTAGCCTCGACAGATTACTTTAGCGAGTTTTCTTTTATTACCCATACTCTTATCTTTCGAAACACAAGCCGCATTTCTTATTTCAACATCACCTCTTTCGCACACAATATGAAATGAACTCATTAAGAGTCCACTTCTCCTTTTGCAGTTATAAATAATAACTGACCCTAAATTAGTTGAATTGTGCGAGAAGAGAAATTAACACTAAATGCACGAGTAAGTCCTCAAATATCTCAAGCTTTAGTGTCCTTAATTTGAAGTAGTGGGGGACATGTAAATAATGTACTCCCTTATATTTCTCTTGCATATACTTTATTTGAGATCAAACTCACAAAAATGAACCTATCTCAACCTTATAATTTTTAACAAAATGCTTTCAATTTCAACAAGGTACTTAATCGCCTTATGATTTCTCAGAAGTTATGTTTCGAAATATCGTCAAAATAACACACTTTAATGATCATCAGACTGATACAATTTGAGTGTCCCACTTCTCAAAATTCTTTCATTCACTATAAGAACTTGCATCTGCAAGAAAATGTGGTCGTTTGATTCTTAATGCATAGTTCAGATCCGTACAAGCCATAATGATTAGAATGTTTATTTTTCAATCCTTAAAATTTAACTAATTAGTCATGAAAATATTGTTGGTAGTGGCACAAACTGAAGTAGCAGACATAATAACCGAATAGAGAATAAAACTAAATTAACTTTTATGTTCGCATTATCCTTAACAATCAATTATTGAATTCAAATAAGTTAGTAACATTTAGAGGTACCTGATACAACATTAATATCAAGTCTTTGGATAGTAATATTAACTTGCAAGTAGTTTCCTTTTTGTAGTGATCAAATACTGACAATAAATCATGTCAAACAATAGTCTTCATTTGAGCCGACTTATTGTTTACATGGATACATTTATAATTGTCACGTATTTACCACCATATGTGTTTGTGTATTTCAGGCCAAACATTAATCTTCCTTTGGACTGATTAATATCCGCATGAACAAACACTCACACAATCGCCTTAATATTCTTAATAAGTAAATTTCCACAAGAGAGGTCACTTTGGCGACTTTTCTTGCTTCAATTAATTCATCTTGAATATTAATAAAATAAAATATGAACATGAGATGTACCAAACAAGTTCAAATAAATAATTGATTCATAATAAATAAACTGTAATCAGGGAATATGTGCCTAAATCTCCAAATTAGTGTTGAAGTGCTAAATAATTTCACTTTAGACACACAAACTTTACTTTAGTTGCATAATTGTACAATTAAACCAAATCATATCGAGGGGTGCCATACAATTTCATATCCTTAGCATAAATAAAGGTCAATAACATCAAGTAATATCAAATTAATTGATTGCATAAAAGCACCACACAAAATTCATATTGATATATGCACATAAGGGCTCAATCACAAAACCAAATAACATATAGAGATCATTTATGCATTCTATATAATCTCATAACTTAATTTCAATTTCTTAAAAATTAATTTTATGATAAAATTTCAAATTCTCAAATTAATTATCCTTATTTTCGCAGCAAACTTTAGGCTCGAAAAACACCATAATTGACCTCCAAAATATCAATGAATCCAGAAATTGAGAATACCATTAGAAAGCTCACATCGAGCCCATAGATTTGGAGTGTTCGTGGTCTGCAATCCGTTTCCAGGAACGCCCAAAATCTGACACGCAAGTTTACAACATTGTTTTCAGGGCAACGGCTATTCTCACCTAAATTCAGCCTGAATCGGCGATCAATCACCCTGAAACCCATGCTTAATGAATTCTGCACTTCAAGGGCTTTCTGAGGGTAGGTCGCACATCTCAATACGATCACCGAAGTGGCAGGAATCATGTCTTGAAGTTGACGCTGCTGCTGGTGCGCGAACAACGCGTTTCTGCTCATTTTTCCTGTGAAAATTGCCGCTGTACGCTGGATTTTGGTGCCAACCCGTATGTCAAAATGTTCCTCTTTAAGAGTACAACAAATCCTAGCAATCAATCGTCCAAGGAAGTATTCAAAACGTGCCGAGAATTTGACGTTGTGATCTGTGCGAATCGCAGGTGAAAAGCTTCTTTTCTTGGTGAAAATCGTCGTGTTCAGTTTTCGATATCCATCAATTCACACATCAAAACGCTCGTCTCTACGAAACCCAAAGTTTTTCCTCAATTAATTGATGAAACCGCTCCTGAATCTATCAAAATGAGGCCGAAAACCCACGCCCCAAAATCTCAAACTTTCGAAATTGATAATCCAAAATTTCAAGATTCTGATTACGTCAATTTGCTTCAACTTATTATTATTATTATTTTTAATCCAAAATTTTGAATGAACATATCAACCATAAAATTGATCCAAAAGTAACCATAATCAATAATGAAACCAAAATCCATAATACTCAACATGAAATCAAGAAGCGTGAACCGGAATTCTTCATGTGAATAGCAATTTGAAAATATACTATAAATCTTAATCTAAATTCAATATATACACCAAACTATCAATTCGACAATTAATTAGAAAACCAAATCAAAATTTATCAGTTCTCAGAGATTGGACAATAGAGTGGCTCTGATACCGTCTGTTAGATTTAATCACATAAACACAATAGTATATTAACACAAAATTAAATTCATAATCATGAAATTTATATTTTGAATAACCAAGTCACAAAATAATTAAACTGAATGTGGGAGCATACCTGAATCATAAATCTTTAGCAGTTTATTGTTGAATCCGATGTTGAATTTGTTATGGATCTAACAAACGAACGGTATGACTTTGTTTTGCTTTATGTAGAATGAATACAGACATAATGAAGTACCATCGTTTGATGAACATAATCCTAAATATATGACTGTGTATATTAGTGATTTTCAATTTAATCCCTAAACAAATTAAATATCGGTATTTTCACATTAATTTCATGATTATCTGATACTTTAATAGTTCATAATTAAACTTTAATAGATCACTTTAATTGAACTTACCATAAAACATACTCCCTCCATCCCGATTATATAGTCCATTTTCTACTCGTACGTAAATTAAAAATATTTATGAAAACAAGAAACAAAAGCTAAACTTCCAACTTTAACCTTATTTAATGAAATTTAATAAAACTTAAATTTTAGCTCAACTTTAATGTATTAATTTTTTGAAACAAAGAAAATATACAATTAATGGAGTGCAAATATAATGAATATCAATAGAATTGATCAAATTCAAGTATATGAAAATTAATTAAGTTGGTCAATTTTAATTAATGTTTCTCTTTTTTTGAGAAAATAACATTTAAGATTTATAATTTTCACACACTTAAATGTTTAATTTTTTTAATTTCCAAAACCTAATAAGGGTACAATTGTACATTTCTATTAAAAATAGCACTACTTATAGTAATTGGACTATATAATCGGGACACCTCAAAATAAAAATGTGGACTATATAATCGGAACGGAGGGAGTATATATATGTATTTTTTATTTTATATATATAAGTCCACCAAATGAAAATTTTCTAACAGACTGCTCAATCAAAGGTGCCTCACACTAACACATTTTATAAAATAATATAATTAATTTCATTTTGTAAATAATATTTTGTTGGAAAATATCAGAAGCATGACTAAGCATTTCAATTAAGTATAATATTTCAAGTAAAACACCTATTATAGGTTGATACCATTTTAAAATATAAAAATTAATTATTTTATATGCGATATTTCATAGTTTTATAATTTTAAGTAATTGAATTTTAATACAATTTAAATGAATAAATATAGATAGATTGATATATAGATGGTAATTATTGGTACCCAAATAAATATTTTAAATTTAAATTTAAAGTTAAAGTTAAAGTTAAAACAACAAAAAGTACTTCCGAAGACTAAAAAAAGGTGCTGTATTTTGTAAAAACAGATCGACGTCGCCAAGTTTTTACCACAAAATTTATTATTGGTCTCTGCAATGGATGCGCATGGGATTTGGGCATGATTTTCTGCCTGACCTTGATAGATAACGGGGTTTGTGAAATTTTATTTTGGGATCAAACTGAAATTTTGAGTATAATTAAAAGAAAAATCAGACCCTATTACTAAAAAAAAAAAAAAAAACTAACTCAACACAAATGATAGAAGATTCTCTTAAAGAGATGAAAAACAAATATATTTAATTAGACCACGCATGTTGAAAAATTACACTTATATTGACAAGATCTGGCTAGTGGTGGGATGAGTGAACTTCTCAGACAAGATGACAAGTTCAAATCCTAATTTAGTAGGCTAATCATATCTAGTAGAATTATCTATATCACACCGACAAATAACGACATAATATTTTATGTTAGTCAAAAATAAATTATTTGATATACGGTTGAAAGTTGAAACACGTCCAGGGGCTAGCTAGGTACCTTGTTATCCACGTAAACCTAGTAAAATTTCCAGGAAATGAGTGGAGAAAATGACTGTGGCCACCAATTTTAGACTTTGGCTTTTAGCACTTAAATTATTATGAAATTAATTAAATTAGAACCTATGTTTTAGGCTGAAATACGAAAATTTAAAGTAAAAAAATTAAATCACGTCCAACTATAACAAATTGTTTAGTATGCCAAAATAATGGTAAGTAAGACTCTTTTTTACCTCGTGCGAGCTAGGCAGACCACACAGGTCAATTTTGAGAAGTAATAAGTCATGAGGGAGAGTACACCAAAATTATGTAGCATTTCAATCAGTTCTCTCGACTTAATTTATTCGGAATCCATCATAGCTTGTTAGGTACTTAATTAGGTTTTGTCGACTAATTAAAATGTACTGTTATAGAATAAAATATTATTAAATAATTTAATACTTCTATCATGTGATAGCTAGTGATATGAGATCGAGTTGATCCTAGAGTGAAACAACTAATTATGCTGCATTGTCATATCGTTTAGCGTACACATTAACATTATATATATATATATATATAGATAGATAGATTGATCGATAATACATTGTCATATCGTTTAGTGTACACATTATATATATATCTATATATATATATATATAGATAGATAATACGTTATTTATTATTTTGGGTTGTGCGGATGAAATGAAATAATCTGAATTAGTTTTTACACCTAAAACGGTGTTTGCTCAAATACAAGTATACAACTATTAATGATTATGTTTTGTACGAATCATTATGTTGTGCTTGACACCAAACAGAGAGATTTAGTAAAGAAGGATATTACTGGTGTCATGCTACACATCATATTTTTTATCAAGTGCTCTACATCAATTGCACTTGTAACAGTGATTAATTTCCATTTATCTATATAGCATTAGATAATCACTTAAATATTTGGTTTTTCCAAGTACATGTCTACTATTCTGGACAACATTCATAAAGATGTGCACGAACGTGATCTGAACTTCCTGAAGAAAGCTCAAGCAAGGAGTTTGGATTGAGCTGAGATGAAGACTGTTGTGGATCGTGCCACAACAGAGATTGTTCAACATGTTGAGTACTGCCAGCTAGCTTGGATGATAGTCAGAAGTCAGCATGTGAACATACAAGACATTCCGCTATGTTACCTGAAGTGAAGATTCAAAAATCAACAATGTTCACTGCAATATGCATGAACATCTGCATGAACACCTGAAGTAAAGTTCAAGATCAACAATGTTCATTGCAGCGTTTGTGAATGATTGCATGAGCATTTCTTGTCCAGATTATTCTTCTAAGATCAATGAAGTTGTTCGAGGTTTCCAACCAAGAAGAGATTCAAAGATCATTCTAGAAGATGCCTTATCCAGCTTGATGAGCAAGAGATTGAAGACAAATGTAGAGTTCTAAGGATGGAAAAAATCCTATCTTGGATTGTCCTAGGTCTCAGATTCAACAAGGAAAGTTTCCTTATTCGTTTCAGATTAGGATTAGGACATTTGTTCCCTTGTTAAGACTATATTACTCATTTATAAATAAGCCTATGATACATACATGTTAGGAGACACATCGAATAGAAGAATTGCACTAATTATTTCAAGAGTTGTAACTGTATTGAGTCACTTAGTTTCGGTTGTGATTTAGACTAGCGTTTAGTATTCTAGTCATCATATATTAAAGTACCTTTTTCATACACTGTTGAAAGGAGTCTCGGGAGAGATTTTCTATGGGAACTAGATATGTTAGATATCTAGGTTGTGAGGAGATCTCACGATTCAATTCAACGAAAGAGGGTATACGAGTAGAAAGGGTTTCGAGTGATGAGAGGTCAGCTTCGTGTAATAGCCTAAGTAAACGTGATACCGAAGTAGTGAATTGTTTTCCAAAGACTTGACAAGTCCCCCTGACGTAGATCAGTTGATCGAATATGGTTACCAATTTGTTGTGTGCTTTACATTATGCAAATTACTTTAAGTTCACAATAAGGTTCCTGAACATCATTGTGAACCTTATCCTACAACGTTCGTGTACTTTTCTATGAACGTTTTGCAGACAGATACATATCACACGGAGTGTGCACTTTCACATTAATTTGGGAAATTTGACTATACAACATGTGGTATTATCTGCAGATTGTATAGATCATGTCATACACGGACACTATGGTCCTGGAATGGTACTCAAAGAATTACCGTAGAATTTTCCCATCAATGTAAAATTCGCATGAAATCTTCTATTCCAAATTTGGTGTTTCAACCCATGTTCCACAATCAAATTTATGAAATTTTCTTTCATTTTTTTCGTCAATTTTAATTTCTTATGTTTTAATTTAATTTTATGATTTTTTAGGGTTCACCCACCCAATTAGGGTTTATAATTATTTTTTAGTAATTAATTTTCAAAGAAATGATTATTATGGTTGATTATTTTAAAAATATGATTTATAATTTTTAAAATTTCAATATTTTGTTGATAAGTGTGACTAGATCTATTATGTTATAATTAATTTTTATTTTTGTAATATCTATTATTAAATTTGTGAATTCAATCGTGTAATATGAGTTGGAACATCAAATCTGAAATAGATGATCTCATCCCTGTAAAATTGGACTTGCCAAGGCTGATGTGGAATTACAACAAAAAAAAGGCAAAATTAATTAGTACCGGATGAGGTCCTTCTTTTTTTTTTGAGAAAAATGGATGAGGGATCTTTACGTTACATCTCACATTACACTTCACTAGCTACCTATTAGGTAACATTACAATGTGGATTGATAATGATAAAATAATATGGTATATTTATTTTTAAATAACGATATATCTATGCATATATTAAGGTAAAATTGTGTAATAGACAACGATTTTAGTGTAAATTATTGTCCATTACACATTTTATCTTAGACAACAGTTTTTGAATAATAGATAACATTTTTAATTAATAGACAATAGTAGTGACATTTATTGTTGTAAATTTTCCTCTTTTTTTTTTTTTGCATTTTCCATGATGGTTGAGATTGGAACCATTGTATTTTAAGAAATTTTTGCAATATTATTTATTATTTTTTTACTTGAAAATTTTGATATTTGTAATATTTTTTATTTTATTTTTTATGCATAGATGGATGATTTGTACTGCTCTACATTTGTCGCCTAAAAAAATAGCTTTAATAATAATAATAATAATAATAATAATAATAATAATTTGCAATAAATTGTTATTTTTTCTATTTCAATTTCATCATTTAAAATAATTAAATAATTATATTTTTTATACATGTCATATATTCAAAGAAATCAAATATTCTATAATCGTGGACAATTATACATTGTTATTTTTTTATGCATAGATGGATGATTCGTAGTGATCTACATTTGTTGCCTAAAATAGCTTTCATTTGTATTGCGCTATAATAATAATAATAATAATAATAATAATAATAATAATAATAATTTGCAATAATTTGTTATTTTTTCTATTTCATTTCCATCATTTAAAATAATTAAATAATTATATTTTTATACATGTCATATACTCAAAGAAATCAAATGATCTATAATCGAGGATAATTATACATTGTTATTTATAAAATCGTGATGTTGGAAATATTTCAATTCGATCTTTCTAATATGAATTTTCATTGGTTCCTAAAATTTAATATTCTTTTTGTTTGTCGTAACTATATAAAATTGATCTTCTTGTCTAATTAATTAACGCATGTGCATATCATTTTATTAATTTTTATAAATTGGACACAACATATAAAATTAAAAAATAATCATAGTATTAAACAGTTCTAAAAAAAAATAAAATTATTTGTGCATCGCACAAGAGAAATACTAGTATTTATACAAAACACACTCTTTGTAGTGTCTATATATTTTCCTGATGGCTATCCAACAAATTAGTTATATATATTTTTGTATATATTAATTAAAACGTACGAAAAATGTGTAACAGTGTATATATTCGACTGTTCGTTATTTATTTTTTTGTAAGGCTGGTAGGTGGGGGTGGTGGGGTTTCAATTTATTAATGGAATATTGGAATGATTATTGTTAATTTACTGCGACTGATGGGCACGGTGTGTGTGTGACATTTGACAGTTTGGTGGTTGGAGCGATATAATTTCGAATTTTAGTTTGTGTTTCCAAAGAAAAGTCTTAGACACACGTCCATTATAATTTAACACGTGGTGGATGGATTCTACCTAGGGCTCGGAAAAAATACCGTCATACCGTACTTATCGTATCGAAAAAAATATCAGAATAACGAACTTTAAGGTATACCGGTTCTACCTAGGACTGGGGAAAAATACCGTCATATCGTACCGGAAAAAAATCAGAATAACGAACTTTAAGGTATACCGGTATTTTCGGTAAGGTATGATATCGTACCGAGATTTTTTGGTAAGGTAACGGTATAGAATTTTAAAAACTGAGGTATACCGGCGTATACCGATACCGACGGTATACCGAATTTTTAAGGTATATACCGTTAATTCAGCATATACCGTTGTACCGGTATATACCGTAGGTGCGGTATATGCCGTTAGTTCAGCATATACCATTGTAACGGTATATACCGTTGGTGCGGCATATGCCGTTAGTGCGGTATATGCCGGTATAACAGTATACCGACATATACCATACCAACGGTATATGCCGAACTAATGGTATATACCGGTATATTTGTGATATTATATAAATATATGTATATGTGAATAATAGATACTTGATATATAATACTTAGTAAATATGATATATATATATATATATCTAACACTTATAATTAATCTTATGTTATACTTAATGCATAGTAATGATAATTAAATGTGTTCTTAATTAATACTTAATAAATAATTCTTACGATTTCTAAGTAAAAGATTTCAAATGTGTAATATTTAGTAAGTTTATAATATTTTTATACAATTTATATTAATTATAAAAACATGATTGATATATAATATTAGTAAATATGTTATACATTTATAAATATATAGTAAATTTACAATATTAACACTTATAATTAATCTTATGTTATACTTAATGCATTGTAATGCTAAGTGTGTTCTTTGTTGGTATATACTTAGTAAATAATTCTTACGATTTCTAAGTAAAAGATTTCAAATTTGTAATATTTAGTAAGTTTATAATATTTTATACAATTTATATTAATTATAAAAACATGATTGATATATAATACTAATACATATGTTATACATTTATAAATATTTAGTAAATTCACAATATTAATACTTATAATTAATCTTATGTTATACTTAATGCATTGTAATGCTAAGTGTGTTATTTGTTGGTATATACTTAGTAAATAGTTCTTACGATTTCTAAGTAAAAGATTTCAAATTTGTAATATTTAGTAAGTTTATAATATTTTATACAATTTATATTAATTATAAAAACATGATTGATATATAATATTAGTATATATGTTATACATTTATAAATATCTAGTAAATTTACAATATTAACACTTATAATTAATCTTATGTTATACTTAATGCATTGTAATGCTAAGTGTGTTCTTTGTTAGTATATACTTAGTAAATAATTTTTACGATTTCTAAGTAAAAGATTTCAAATTTGTAATATTTAGTAAGTTTAAAATATTTTATACAATTTATATTAATTATAAAAACATGATTGATATATAATACTAGTAACTTGTAACTAAAGTACTAATATAATTGTTAATTTTGCAGGTTTCTTGAGATTCAAATTTGAAAATTGTATTAGTTTTTGGGAAACATTCTAGACTCAGTTTATTTTTATTTCTTGTATTTGTTGGGATATCACTTGGTTGTTTTTATTTTAATTGTTACATTGCAGTGTTAAATTTGAATTATTATATCTATTTTATTTTATTGGACTTTAATTATCGTGACATGAAGATATTTATGTTATTTTGTTGAATTTTGATCGTTATTAGGAGTGTTTCATATATTTTGAGTAAATATATGAGATATATGATATATTTTAGAATGGTATGATAAGGTATACCGATATTAGCAAGGTATACCGATGTCGGTAAGGTATACCGATATTAGTAAGGTATACCAAACTAAAGGTACGACAAATGTATGCCATTTGTTTCATACCAAACTTAAGGGGGTTAAAGGCCAAATAGGCCCCTGGACTATTTGAGGGAGAACAGATAGGCCACCGAACTTTTTTTTGTCTCAATTGGGCCCCTCAACTTTTATTGAGGGCTCAATCAAGCCCCTCCATCACACCCCTCACTAACGTCCGTTAGGGTTGATTCAAAACGACGTCGTTTTGATCCTGAAATTTAAAAAAAAATAAATTATTTATCTCTCTCTCCTCTCTCTCTCTCTCTCTCCTCTCTCACGAAAATCGACGTGTTCGACAATCCACAACCGAACAACATCGGCCGTGTCCTATACACGAGGCCGGTGACATTTTCCATGCGGCGGCAGCAGGCCAGCTTCTAGACCAACGTGAGATTCATCATCAGACCATACAGCGGCAGCTGCGGTCCGGCCGACGGCCTCATCTTCTTCGTCGCTGCCGTGAACTCCACCGTCGGCGCCGGCGGCGGTAGCTTCGGGATCTTCGATTTGTCTGGCAATAATCCCTCAGTTTTCACCATCGAATTCGACGTCTACCCTAACGATTGAGATCCGAGCTACAGACATGTCGGGATCGAGACTGCTGTAGCCGGTCGTTTCTACTCCGCTGGAGTTGGGGTTGAAGAATTCCATGTCCGCGGCGGCGACTGAGGTGGTTGCTGGTGTTTCTGGAGATGTTCGGCCTTCTTCAGTGGCGGAAACGCCTATTCCAGCTCCGGCGGTGGGGCAGATGATCTATGGCGCCACCGCCGCATTGGTGGTAGGAGAGGTGGCGGCGGTAGGGGTTTGGGAGGCAGCGCCGGTGGTGCGAGAGAGAGGAGAGAGAGAAATATTTTTTTTTTTAATTTCAGGATCAAAACGACGTCGTTTTGAATCAACCCTAACGGACGTTAGTGAGGGGTGTGACGGAGGGGCTTGATTGAGCCCTCAATAAAAGTTGAGGGGCCCAATTGAGATAAAAAAAGTTCGGTGGCCTATCTGTTCTCCCCCAAATAGTCCAGGGGCCTATTTGGCCCTTAACCCAACTTAAGGTATACAGTTGGAAGGTATACCGAACCTTAAGGTAAGGTAACGATATGGATTTTCTCCATACCGTACAAGTAAGGTAAGGTAAAAGTATGAGAAAAAAAGTAAGGTATACCTTACCGTGCCACCCCTAAATTTCTACCACAGAGAAAAAAGTATATCTAGATAATTTAATTTTAAAATTTAGGTAACTGGACAGGTTTTGACACTATAGAAGTTATTTGGATAGTTTGTACTATATTTAAACCCTTTGACCAACAAAATCAGAATATTCCCCACTTTCCTGAAAAGTACCTTACACATTTGTATTTTCCATGCAAAAAGAATAAAAGATTTATTTTGAACAAAATATCTCTCGGTCTATCAAACTCAATTTTAGTTTGAAAAAAAAACTACCGTGTGGAATCAATTCCATTAATATCGGTATTTAATTTTTTGTAATTATCCTCTCTACTCTCTCTCACATCTCCTCTCTTCGTCGTTTGTATCTCTCTCTCTCTCGCAAGTTCTGTTTAAAAAAAAACTACAATCGCCGGACTCGACTTGAAGACGATGGAAGAACGGCATGAAGATATACATCCACCATCTGAATCGGGAGATGTTAGATTTGCTAACGTTATAAAGATTAATGAATGTTAATGTTACGGTTGTTTAAAAATAATGCATAACGATTGAAATAAATATATAACAATAGTTGAACGATAGGTGGAGATCTTCCATAACGATAGGTTAGTTCAAAATCTATAAAGATAGTGCATAAATATATAATAATAGTTGAACGATAGCCCAGATCTTCCATAACGATAGATTAGTTCTTGCCGTAACGATAGTTTATTTTGATATATCGATAGTTCATAATCTATAACAAGAGTTGATTTATCGTTAGATCTTGTATACATATGCTTAATTGTACTCTAATATTAGGTTATTTGATGTAATAATGTTATGCTTTAACTATAACAATAGTTTATTATCTATAACGATAGTTCATAATATATAACGATAGTGTCGTGCTTTAATCGTTTATATGTATCATTATGCCTATGTTGTTGTTTTTGAATATCGTTATGGTTTAATTATAATATATATCATTATGCCTATTTTTATGTCTATCATTATTCCTATTGTTATGCCTATTGTTATGGTTTAATTATAATATAACCGTTACGCCTATAGTCATGCCTATCGTTATGCAATCATTAACGATATCATTAATTTAATTTAAGGTTATGCCTATCATTAATTATAATTTAATTTAATTATATGTAATCATTAATGATAACCTTAATCGTTATGCCTTATTTTAATATAGCATTATCGTTATGCCTTAATTTTAATTTAATTTAATTAGAAGTAATAATTAACGATAACCTTAATCGTTACACCTTATTTTATTATAGATACATCATTATGCTTTAATTATATTTTAATTTAATTATTTTTAAGGCCTAACGATAACCTCAATCGTTATGCCTTATATTATTAAATTAATCGTTATCACACAAGGTGATTAACATTATCGTTATTACCAAAAATAATTAAATATCTTAACAATAAGTTTAAGTTAATTAAAATTGAACGATAACTTTAATTTAATTAGAATTGATATAATCATGCTTAACCAAAGCATAACGATAACTTTAGTTTAATTGTAAAAAGATTAATAATAATATTAGTCTAAATAATACTATTAGTAAAAAAATAAAAATTAAAGGTACAATTAATAATAATAATAATAATAGTCATTATTTATTATCATTATCGTTATGGATGATTAAAAATAATTCTTATGCCCTATTTAACATTAATTACATGAAATCATTAATGATAATCTTATCGTTATGTCCTAATTATAATTTAATTTGATTATACGTAAACATTAACGATAACCGTAATTGTTATACCTTATTTTAATATAGCATCATCGTTATGACTTAATTTTAATTTAATTTAATTAGAAGTAATCATTAATAATAACTTTAATCGTTACACCTTATTTTATTATAGATATATTGTTATGCCTTCATTATATTTTAACTTAATTATTTTTAAGGCCTAACGGTAACCTCAATCGTTATGCCCTATATTATTAACGATATCGTTATCACAAGGTAATTAACATTATCGTTATTCCCAAAAATAATTAAATATCTTAACGATAAGTTTAAATTAATTATAATTGAACAATAAATTTAATTTAATTAGAATTGATATAATCATGCTCACCCAAAGCATAACAATAACTTTAGTTTAATTGTAAAAAAAAATAAAAATAATATTAGTCTAAATAATACTATTAGTAAAAAAATAAAAATTAAAGAAACAATTAATATAAATAGTAACAATTTTGTATTAATATGATATAGGTTAATTAAAACGTTGTAATTTACACAGTAGATTAATAATAATAATAATAATAATAATAATAATAATAATAATAATAATAATAATAACAACAACAACAACAACAACAACAACAACACAAAATTTTAACAACAACATAGCTTTAAATTTAAATTTAAAATTTAATAATTATCTAATTTTCTATTGTAAAATTTAGATTAAATGGATTAGACGCCCACTCCAAAGACTGAAGCCGAATGTGATGACGTATGTGAAGACTGAGCTACTTGAACACATTAGAGAGGTGTTACATCATTTTGGGGGTGAGGGTACGATCCAGATATTTAGATCTGGATGCTTTGGATATTTTTTGGATTTTAGAGGGGTAGTATAGCACGCAAGGCAATGCATGCCTTGATCTGTCATAAGATGCGTGCACAAGATCCTACACGTGAGGGATTCCGCAGCTGTAATGTGTGTAGAAATGCAGGTAATTGCGCATACGACTTATCATAGTCTCCATAAATCATCCCAATAGTAATATTTCTCGGGCGCAAAGCGAAACTGTAATCGATCTGAATCCCGTAATCACGTAAAAGTTCGGACATCATCTCTTTGGGCTTCAGAACAACCCCCTCATCCACCAGTTTACGTGCAAAATACTTTGCAATGACCCGTGCAGGCACCTGACGTGGAGTAATTCGGCTCATATCCATGTGGCAAGTGTGAGTGCCATTGAACTTATAGATTCTCCAAACAACTCCATCAACAATACCACACAGCCTGAACGGGCACTCTCTGCCATGCTTGCACATATAGACCAGTCATGTCTTGTTTGATCGATACACGACATACTCAACTCGATTCTGCATGTGATAGAGTCCCACAGCTAGGGCCAAATCATCCTTGGTACGAAAAATAGCACCATTGTAAAGTGTATCCGTGTGTACTGCTGAAGGCTCATCCCAATTCAGTGGGCCTGCAATGTCAAGATTGGCAAATGGAACAACCCAATTGCTCAACGCCCTCTCAGATACATCCTCAGCCCTAGTATTCGATGATGTTGCTCCTCCCGTCATGCCCATCAATCGCCCTGTACACCCTGTAGACCGAATCCAGCCACAAAACTCTGTGAATACTGAATCGAGCAATGTCGATCTGTCATTCTCCTCCTCCTCCTCTTCTTCTTCTTCTTCTTCTTCTTCTTCTTCTTCTTCTTCACGCGGGAATGAATCGTCATCAACATTGTGCTCTAGAGCCTAATAGTAGTGCGTATCGTCACGAGGCTTATCTCTAACCGGCTCTCTTTCTTCTGGGACGATGTCAGGGATGACCCTGGAACTACTGCAGCCTCTCTGAATAACATATACAACTATCTCTGAGCTCTGTTCGTGGAGTAGGTCAAGCAAATCTGCATCATCTTTCAATCTTGTCTTGATCTGTCTACCATTATTGGTGCTCGACAGATAAGATAACTGGTACTCGACAGATGTGGGATCAGTCTCTAATAGATCATGAATCTCTCTAAGTAGTGACCTAAAACACAACTGCTCCGATGACATGATAATAAGCTCCTCGTCACCATCTACGTATTGAGCTCTCTCCCATCAGCCACTATGCTATACAATAATACGACGTCTAACCATCTGCATAATGATATTGTACCAAATTTTTTTAAATCAATTTGCCTTTTAAAAATAAAGCATACGGGTAAGCATAATGATATTAAATTAAATTAATTTGCTTTTTTAAGCATAATGATATTATTAGGCATAACGAAAATCAATTTGCATAAAGAAAAAAAAAGAATAATGAAATAAAGAATAACGATAATTAAATCAATTTGCATAACGAAAAAAAAAGAATAACGATTGTAACGATAGTTAAAAAATGATAGTTAAATCAATATAATAACGATAGTTAAAAAATGATAGTAACGATAGTTAAATCAATATAATAACGATTATTAAAAAACAACAATTTAAATTAAATTACGATAATTAAAAAAATAATAATAATGCCTAACGATAATTAAAAAAGAATAATGATAATTAAATCAATTTACCTTTTTTAAGCATAACGATATTATTAGGCATTATTGTTATTCTTTTTTTAATTATCTTTATTTAATTAAACTTTCGTTATTCTTTTTTTAACTATCGTTATTCTTTTTTTAAATAATCGTTATTGTATTTAAATTATCGTTATTCATTTTTTACTTATCGTTATTCTTTTTTAATTAGAGTTAGGCATTTATCTTAATTATAGTTATGACTTTATTTCTAATTACCGTTATGGCTTTAATTAAATTATCATTATGACTTTATTTTAATTATCGTTATGTCCATTTTAACTAATGTTATACTTTATCGTTAGGCTTATTTTTAATTATTGTTATGCCTTCTATTTAATCATTATAGACATTATAAACTAACGTTATGCCTTATCGTTCAAGCTATCATTTATGCCTTATCGTTTATGCCTTATTGTTATGCCTTATCGTTTATGCCTTCGATTTCTATCGTTATCGTTATAGCCTAACCTTACAGAATTAAAATCAAGAAACTATAATACTAGTTCATAAATTCAGATAATTAAGAATGTAGAAACATAACAATAGATAGCCTAAACTAAAAAAAAAATCCACGTTTCTTACCGAAATAAACTCAAAACGTACATTTTAAAATTTAGGAACTTTTACAGAAAAATGCCGAGGGTGTTTTGTTGATGAAGACGATGTTGCTTTCTTCAATAATCTTCTGTATCAAGCTCTCAATACATTTCTTCCCTTTTATTTGAGAAAATTCGACATTTTTTGTGTTTTTCATTTTGGGTGTTCCAAATCAAACCCTACCTTCAATATATGCACATTACACCACTAGCCTCTCTTACACAAAATTAAATGCATTAAATTTAATTTAATTTAGGTCAGCTAATACCTACCTATAAAAATACATATTTATGCATTTTACCTATCTTAATGCATAAACGATTAAGATAAAAATGTAATCGTTAATCGTGATGTCATTTTATAATGGCAATCGTTATTTATTATCATTTAATTTCATTATGCATTATTAAATACATAGCGTTAGTTTTTTGAAAAAATTCATTTTGCATTATTCAAAATGCATAACGTTAGTTTTTAAAAAAATTTCATTATGTCAATCGTTATTGATTATCAATTTTTGTTAATGCATAACGTAAGTTTTTAAAAAAAAATCATTATGACAATCGTTATTGATTATCAGTTTTTGTTAATGCATAACGTTAGTTTTTAAAAAAATTTCATTATGACACTCGTTATTTATTATCAGTTTTCATTATGATTCACGTGAAATTTAGGCAGGGATCGATCCTCTTTTTTATTTTTATATGTTATGTATGGGTGTATTTATTGTTTAGTTATTAAAAAAATGTAAAATGTACACTTACACAATGATTGGGGTATGGTGACAAGTGTGTCATAAGGGTATTTAAGGCATTTGCACTCCAAATTACCCAAATAACTTCCTATCCTTATATCTTATTTTTTTTCCTCAATTACTATTTAGTTTTGTCTATATTTATACATTTACACATAAAAGTACGTGAGGTCTATTTTCCACAAATAAAATTATAAATGAATATGTGTAATGTGCTCACACGCGTTATAAAATTTTCCATCAGCACATATTTAAATTTTAATTTGAATATATTTGTATGTTAAGGCTTAATTTTGATAGTAAGAATTGTACAATGTACTAATATAACACAAATAATCTTAACAATACGATGTGCCTCCACATTGACTTGACAATGAATGTGTCACACCGTGAAAACAAAAAATATCTACTAAATGTTACCAGTATGGTTTATAACAAATGTTATTCATGCTTAAATAGACATGCTGTATAAATGGAATTATCCAAGTACTATATATAATTGTGAATACACAAATTTTTGAGAATATCCACAATATTATATAATTTTAAAGCTTACTTAAGTTTCATGTACTCGTATATTTTAATTGGTCAAAATTAGGTTATTATATACTTCCTTTCCGTTAAAAACTTAAAATCAAGTCTTTTAATAAGGATGTCCCATAGGTGACATTTTGTTCAGTGTCACAAGAAAATGACAAACAATGTGGAAAAAAAAAATGCAAAAGTAACAAGTTTGAGTGACCTGAGGCTGCCCGCCTTTTAGATTGGGTTGGACGGCTGCACACGAGGTATTTTCTGATTGTGTATTATATAATTTTATATTGATTAATTTAAAATATAAATATTTTATATAATTATCAAATTTTTTAAAAAAATTATATCAAAATTCATAGTTTTTTTTTCTATATAAATAGAGCTTAATATTGATATGTTTTTATAAACAACTTAAATTTCTTTTTTTTTTTTTACAAATCATCTCTCTACAAATTCTCAATCTCACATTTCTTCTTCATATAAGCTATGTATCCAAATCACCCAAATTATTATAATGACTCACAATTTTTCAAACATCGGATCTTATTTTCACCCACAATATTTTTCAAATTCAGAAGATCAACAAAGTTCTCAATATTACCAAAATTATCAATTGTCACCAAACCTCACTTAAATTCCTTCATGTGAAGAAATTACCACCACAATCAGAAATGAGCAAAAAATGTAAGTTGGTGCGTGAAAGATGATGTAGCCCTTATGTCAACTTGGATCTTCATTAGCACAGATATTATGCGCGGTAAGAATAAAAATAAGTATTATTGAATGGTACACAATTACAAAGTGTCTGGAATTCGTACAATCTGAAGTACAAAGAAACGAGAAGAGGAGTAGAAAAGATACAATAAACTGAATTGAAACAAATTAAACAAATTGGAACTAGAGTACAGATTCCAGCAAGCCGAGTCGAGGGAACCTCTCTCCGCAAAATAAATACGCCCCGACTAGTGCTCACGGCTAGGCTGGTTGTCTCTCAAAGATGAAACGACTTTTGTCCTTCCGGCAGTAGCACCACAAATCCGGCAAGGTTCCAGCGAACTAGCTAATGTTGAGAACTGGGAGCTAAGACACGAATGAAACTTATGCAGTGCAATATGATATAATTTGTGCAGAATATAACATGGTTTGTATGCTGAAATGTCCTATTTATTTACACTTTAGGGAACAACTAGGGTTTGAGAGCATTCAAACCAGGTGGTGTAACCTCCAGGGGTTACAACTTTGTTATCAAGCCCCTTCAGGAGTTACAGTCTCCAGCTTCTGCAGATCCCGATAGGTGTCCTGTGTCCCCACAGATTCCGACACGTGTCCAAGGCAGCTGCAGACCTTTAACTCCCTTAGGAGTTACAGTGGGTTACACTCCAGCCACTAACTCCGGGTGGGAGTTACACCCTTGAATCCACTTAACTCTCCACCAGCTACAAGTGGGAGTTACAGATTTCAAACTGGATGTGCACCACAAGTGCACCCGAGACCCGCGGATCGAGCATCCGACCTATAGAACCACCGTCGACTCACTTCACAACCCGTTCATTTTTGAACCGTAAAACTGTATCGGCTAAGCCCTGGAAGCCCAAAGTACACCCAAAGTCCAATTTCCAAAATCCAAGTCCGAGGACGAGGATGAGACGAGACGAGCACTAGCATAGGCACGGACGTGCACGCGCGTGTGGGTTCACGGCCCACATCCTTGTGCACTTAGATATTTGACAAGTCCAAATTCTCTCGTGTTTTTGTGTGTTTTCTCATTCTTTTGTCCTTTATTTTTTCTCTTTTTTGAGTCGGAAAGAGCTAGTGTGGGCACAAGAGGGGCAGAAGGTAGCAGAATCACATCTGGAGGGCATTTGGATGCCAATGATACCATAGATGGACAACGACTTCTCAAAGAAAAACTCTCTCTCGAGCCTGGCAGAAATCCCCACCATTCCAGCATCGCTGAAGGAAAAGTTCGTGATCGTGCCCACAACAAACCCAATGTGATTGACAGGAGAAGGAATGGAGACATGGCATAAGAGTAACTATTACTAGCTAAAGCAGGAGCAGTGTACCCTAGCCGCCGAAGGAAAGAGGAGCGTACAAGGCAAGCCCAATCTTCCAGAAGGAGGATCGACTCTACAAGGAAAGCTGAATGTCGGTGACTATGGATGGAAATAGGACAGGCCGGGCTAGGCTTTGGCTTGGAAGGCCTGGGCCTACTTTAGGGAAGATAGGCCTAGGCCTGGCCTATTTAATTAAACGAGCCGGGCCTTAAACCTTTAAAAAGCCTGTTTAAGCCTATTAAAAATAAATTTTATATTTTTATAAAAAAAATACACACACATATAATTTATTTTTTCCATAAATTTTTTCAAACAATAAACCAAATTAATGATTTACAAATATAAATATATCTTTTTGTTAAAATATAAATATAATATTCATTATATTTAACTAACAGAGTCTATTAATAAATTTTATAAAAAAAATATTTATTTTCTATTAATTTCATAAATAGGCCGGTCTACTAGGCTTGATGGGCTTTTTCAAAGGCCTAAGCCCGACCTATTTATGTAAAGAGGCTTCTAGCAGAGCCTCATTGTGGCCTATTTACCAAATAGGCCAAGCTTATGTAGGCCCTTGTCGGGTAGCCTGGCCTATTTTCATCCCTATCGGCGACTCTAGGGCATGGCGAGTACAAAATCTACGAAACAGGATCTTCTAAATAAGGGAAGAATCTGCCAAATATGGAAAGTCTTGGGCACGGCGGCTGCGGATTTGGGCTGAAGATGTCCGGGTCTGTGGGGGAAGTTACCTTGTGTTTTGTACTCCTATATATATAGCTTTTATGGCAGAGGCCGAACAACTCTTATGCAACACAATACTTATAATTTATTTTTGCTTTTAGTATTATTTTCTGCATTCCGTCTAGGGCCTTATGCCCGCAGGCTTTAGGATTTCCAGTTTTATGTACTTAAATCCAGCGTTGGTGTTGGATTATTTTGCTTATTAATCAAGTAAGTTTTTCATTTATTTATGTCTTTGTTTATTTATATTTATTGTTGTTCTAAGTCTAGCATGAGCGGCTAGACTCGTTATTCCAGATTGAACAAAGATAAGAACTTAATGAACATGTAAGAACTGTGAGACTTATGGGCATAAACTGTGTGAATTTGGTTTCGTCGTGTAATCATTTTCTTTGTTGCATTAAAGTGGGCTAAGCTAGTTAATTGTGGCTAATCACTCGTTAATTAGAATTGTGTTCACTACCTCTATAAATGGTCAATAAATCATAGCTGTGTGTTGGTCATAAAAGAATTAGATACATCACAGGTACTGAGGGCATCTGAGGGATCAGTGTCTAGGTAAATCTGGGCCTGTCTAGGGCAAAATACTGATTTGTTGTTTACAATCATATGAGAGATCAGGGTTGGACAACAGGTTAGGGGTTAGGGGACGAGAGATCACTTCTAGTCTATATTGAAAGGATAGATTGGGTACGTTGTGTGATACCCCAACCCTTTTTGCTAAATTATAAATTATAATTTTAGTAAATGATTTTGAATTAATATGGTTGAATATTAATCATGTGTGTATGTTTGTATTATGCCGTTATTTTATTGCAGGTTGTCCCACTCGAGCCGATACGTCATAGCACATAGTGATGTTATACTGAGTGTATAATACAATTTGAATTTTAAATACTAAAGTGTTGAGTTATATGATAATGAATGAATGTAATTGCATTTGATTTTAAGTTATGTTTAAATTAGAAAGTTAAATGGAGTTGGAAATGTCCGGGAGTCGGACTGAATTCAAAAACCAAATCAGGGTCTGAAGCGCGACCCATAAGCGCGAGTGCACAGAGTCGCGCCTCGCAATGAAGCTGAGACACGACTGGGAAACGCGACCTTTTTCAAGTCGCGTTCTGAGAGGTCTACAGCGCGACCTTGAAACGCGACACCTCCGGTCGCGTGTCATCAGCTTCAGAGAGCTATTTTTCTTCGGCTAAAACGCGACCCTTAAACCTGACCTCTTTGAGTTGCGCCTCACAGTGTCTTTCAATCGCGACCTTCAAACGTGACCCCCCTTGGTCGCGCCCTGCTTCGGAATTTTCATTCTTTAAATACCACACTTCACTCATTCCCTCTTCATTTCTTCTTCACTTAGGCGATTTCTCCCAAAGCTTTCTCAAGAAATTTTTCAACTTTTAGGAGTGGATTCTATCATCATCATCATCTATCATCTAAGGTAATCTCATACCACTTCCCCCTTAGTGATTATGTACCATTTCATGTTGAATTGAATCTAGGGTTTATACCTAAAGTTTAGGATTTTCAATTTCATTAATCCCCTTGCCTTGATATCTTGAACATATGATTTATTTACATCCTTGAATCTATATGTGTTGTTAAATTGAGATTCATATGGTTTATTATTGCTAGGGTTTGGATTTTTGCCCTAATTTCCCTTTAATATGTTGATTGTTGAATGGAGGTGTTATGATGATTGTATGGAGTTGATTTTCATGTATGTTAGAGCCCTAGGATGGAGGTATTTGTATTTGAAATTATGAGTTTAAAAGAATTAAATTGAGTCTTGATCTTGTGGTTTAAATGAGTGCACGTAATGTGCTCGATTAAATGTCTCAAAGAGTTTCAATGTGTATTTTGAGTCCAAAATCATAAGAGGAGCTTGTATATCATGGTTGTGTATGTGGATATGTATGAAAGTCTTAAAGCAAAGTATAACATGTGTTTGGTCAAAAATTATGAAATAAATTGTATAACTCGGCATCTAAAATGAGAAAGGGAATTTAAAGGTGCTAGGTGACATATTGAGGTTCGAGGTGGACTACTTGTGCACGGCTAAGAAGTATTTCAAAGGTTGAAAGATTTGAAAGCGTCTCATAAGGTGGGGTAATTCTAAATTGTGAACACGTGTAAAGTTATAGTTATTGTTGTGCTTTGATTGTATAAGTATAAAGGATCTTCGGACCAGTTATAAGAATGAGACCCTTTGGGGCAAAATAGAGATCCTTCGGGGTCGACAAAGAGATCCTTCGAGGTCGATAAAGAGGTCCTTTGGGATCGATAATAGACTTGTTAATGTCCTCTCTGGGGGATAATAAGCATGCGGGCATCCCTACAGGGATAAAGACGTTCATTAACGGAGGCATCATGATGTTTGGACCCTACGAAGTTGAGGCTAGTCTCCACAAAAGTATAGAAGTATCCATATGTTATATCTTCACTTGTGCAATTGGCTATAACTGTTTACAGTGTTCCCCACTGAGTATGTTGTTAAATACTCACCCCATTCATTTAATGAATTTCAGGTTGAGGAGTTGAGGCCTGAGTAGAAGCGTTGTGAACACAAGAGAACCCCCACAAGCTTGTGTTTATGTTGCATGCTCTTCTTTTGAAATACTTGCATTATTAATATTACATTGATCATTCTCCTTTTGTTTTTATGATCAATGATTATTGGGGATGGGACTAGCCCTATTTTGTAGCCATGATGTATTTAACTTGATATTATGCAAAACATTTTAAAGGCGGGTCGTTCGACCTTGGAGCCTTCTATGTGTGAAGATGTTGTTGAACCCTATATTTTGTATGTTGATTTAGGGTGCTAGACGGGCGGGTTGTGTCAAACCTGTGAGCCCGATAGGTTAGATGATTGTATGATTAATATGGATGTGCCTATGCAATGCTTCCATTAAATGTTATGTTGTGTGAAAAATTAGATCCGATAGGTTGTATGTTATAATTGTGAAAAATTTATATGGAGAATTAGGACATTGTGCCTATTCATGCTAATTGACCTAAGCTTCCGCTCAATTAAATATAAGAAACATAATTATAAGTAAGTAAATTGTATGTTAAGTGACGTGGCCAGACGGAGTAGTTTGGGGCGTTACACGTTGAGAGAGATCCTGCACCTTTAACCAGATAATTAGATTTGCATAAGTAATCAGCGTGCCCATGATCAGTCAAGTGTTTGTTAAGTTTGAATCTAAGTTCTAATCCGAAATACGTTACTACTAATATTTTCCTTTCTTTGCTTTTTTTTGTTTTGTTTTGTTCTTTTATTTTACAGTATTTACATTAAAAAGTACGGAGACCACAACAACCCTCAATTTTGGAAAAGTGACATTGCAATATAGGATTCACAGCTCCTCATGGGATCGACCTTTACTCTCGTTACTAGCTACGCCTTACAGTGGGCATAAGGATAAGTCTCTCTTGAGATTTATTCTGACCGCGAAACGACCGCGCGTCAGAATTGGCGCCGTTGCTAGGGAGCTGATTCAAGTAATTCTATTTTCCTAACTTGTTAGCATGGCTGGTGGATGCACAACCCCTCTATAGAGTTCTACAAGTACGATCCAGAACTAGAAAGGACTTTGCGAAGGAGGAAGACAGAAGCACTGAGGGCACAACAAGCCGAAAGACTTGCTCGTGAAACCATCCTAGAGGAAGAAGAACATTCTCAACCAGAGCACGAAGTAAGAGAAGAACATCAAGGAAGAGCAACTATGGCTGAAAAGGGCCGAACACTAAGGTAGTTAGTCTTTCCGAGTAACATGAATCTATGTCCCATGGGCATTACGCTCCCAACTATCACTAGAAGTTGGGAACTAAAGGCAAATTTCATCCAAATTTTACCTAAATTTCATGGGATGATTGGAGAAGATCCTCAAAGGCACATATAAGATTTTGAGATGGTGTGTCAAACCCAACCCGTGGATAGGGAAAAAGATCAATATGTATGACTAGTGTCATTTTCGTTTACTCTACAAGACGGGGCACGAGACTGGTTGTATACTCTGTTGATGAGAGGTGTTTTGGCACAATATTTTGAGGTTTAAATGAAGTTAATTGAATAGTTTTACATGTGTTTTAACCCAAATTGTGCTTTTAATCTCCCGGCTTCGAAGTTTTAATTCTTGTTTGAGTTTTACATAAAATGGAGGATAAATAAAAGACATTTTGAGGAAATCAATTCAATTGGAAGATAGAGGATCGAATTAGGAGCACACTACAAGTTGAATCATCTGTTGACTGGCAGCGTGGCCACATGGGCGCAGCTGCAACAAAATTTTTTGGAGAAATATTTTCCTACATCCAGAGTGCAAGAGATACGAAGAAGAATTGGAAGTTTGAAGATGGGCACAAATGAGAGCTTCTACGACTATTGGAGTCGCTTTCAGATCATGCTGACAAAGTGCCCACAACATCTGATCCCAGATCACGATCTGATTCAATACTTCGTATAAGGATTGAGGGCACATGATATGACCATTGTCAATGCCTCTTGTGGAGTATCTATTCTAAACAAATTACCAACCGAAGCCTTTAGGATTTTAGCAGAAATGGCTGATGAGATTCGAGATGAGAGTACCGAGGGCATAAGGACAGTTACAGATGCTAGAACACCAACACATTTTGAGGCCAAGATGGAAAGGTTCTTTGAACAAATAGAGAAGGTTATGGGCACAACATGAGTATAAAAGAAAAAACCATATGGGGTCTGCAAAAGTGTAGCCCACCTTACCAACAAATGCCCAACGCTGCAGGAAGAAGTTTTTGAAGTAAATGCCTTCGAAGGGCATAACAACAGTTAAAGAAGATATGATCCATATTCTCAAACATATAATCCAGGTTGGAGGGATCATGAGAACTTCATGTAGAAAAGGTCAGAACAAGCCCAACCACAAATCCTTCCTATGCAACCACCTTTTCAAAATCAAAGACAAGGACCTTCTTTGGAAGAGCTGGTCCAAACCATGGCACAAGAGATGTTGAAAGCACAACAAGATTACATACGGTCACAACAGAATAATGAGAAATTCAAGAATGAAACACGTGCTGGGCTTCAACACGTAAGCGAGCAGATCTCACAACTTGCCCAAGCTATCCAACATCTTGAAGAGAAAAATAGACAATTACCATCTCAAGAGGTAAACCCCTATGAGCAAGTAAATGTTGTGACCTTGAGAAGTTGAAAAAAGCTACCATAAGCTGTTGCAGAACCAGAACCTGAGAAGACGGAAAACACTAAGGGCATAGAAAAAGAGGAGCAGAAAGAGAAAGAAAAGATTGCAGAGCCCAAGACAAAAAAATAAAGGCTGTCGGAAAACCACATTTTCCAGAGCGTCTTGCCCACAACAGAAAGGAAGAAGAAACAAAAGATCTTCTCAAGATTTTTCAAAAAGTGGAAATCAATATTCCACTCTTGGATGCAGTTAGGCAAGTACCTCGATATGCCCGATTCCTTAAGGAGCTCTGCACAAAAAAGATACGATTTGAAGTTGATACCAAACTATTCATGGGAGAAAATGTTTCGATAGATTTACAAAAGAAAAAGCCCAAGAAGTGTGAAGATCCGGGTATGTTTATCATACCATGCATCATTGGAAATAGAATGATTAAGAAGGCCATGTTAGATCTCAGAGCCTCCATAAACGTCATGCCTATGACGATTTATGAGGAACTAAAATTGGGACCACTTAAGAAAACAAAGGTGATTATTCAGCTTGCGGACAGATCTAATGTCTACTCAGAAGGCCTGATAGAAGATGTCTTGGTCAAGGTGGGAGAACTGATTTTCCCAGCTGATTTTTACGTGCTCGATATGGGCACAACAACACCCACCTCATCTGTGTTACTACTTGGAAGACCATTCATGAAAACTGCTCGTACCAAGATTGATGTCGATGAGGGCACACTGACGTGTGAATTTGATGGGCAGATCATCGTGTTCAATATTTTTGAAGCAATGAAATTCCCTAAAGACCCGGAGTCAGTAAACTTTGTGAGCTAATGTTATGCCCAAGCCACGGTTTCTAGAATGAACAATCAAGAACCACTGGAATGGGTATTATAGGCTGGCCTAACTAATCACGATGCCATCGATGAAGATGATGATATCAGAGAAGCTATCATGATGTTATATTTCTGGAAGAAATGCCATGTGGAGAGGTGGATTATAAGTTTCCCACCACGAGTCAGACTGAAAAAATGATATCATCTGTGCAAAGGGCACCGCAATTGGAACTGAAAGATCTTTCCGAGCATTTGAAGTAAGCCTATTTAGGAGAGAATGCTACTTTATCGGTGATTATAAGCAAAGGTCTGACCCTTGTAGAAGAAAATTAGTTTCTTAGGCATTTGAGATTGTACAAGGAAGCTATCGGATGGAGTTTAACCGACATTAAGGGCATTAGCTCTACACTGTGTATGCATAAAATTCTTTTAGAGGATAATGCAAAGCCGGTGCGGGATCCTTAACGCAAGTTGAACCCCGCCATGAAGGAGGTCATGCTCAAGGAGATACTCAAGTTTCTGGACATGGGCATCATCTACCCCATTTCGGACAGCAAATGGGTCAGCCCAATATATGTCATGCCCAAGAAGTTAGGGATCCAGGTGGTGAAAAATGAAAAAAATGAGCTTGTACCCACACGGTTACAAACTAGATAGAGACTCTGCATGGACTACTGAAAGCTCAACATGATCACAAGGAATGATCACTTCACGTTGCCCTTCATAGACCAAATGCTAGAGAGATTGGCTGGAAATAAATAGAATTTATTTCCTTGATGGATATTCAGGCTACATGCAAATTGTAGTAGATCAAGAAGATCAGGAGAAAACTACTTTTACGTGCCCATTCGACACATTTGCTTACCGGAGAATGCCCTTTGGGCTCTGTAATGCCCCTGGAACTTTTCAAAGACGCATGATGAGCATTTTCTCGGATCTTTTGGAGAAATATATCTAAGTGTTCATGGATGACTTCACAGTCTATGGGGATTCATTCGACGCATGCCTCAACAACCTTAAAAAGGTGCTTAAAAGATGCCTGGATAAATGCTTAGTGTTAAACTAAAAAAATGTCATTTCATGGTTCGTAAAGGAATTGTTTTTAGGGACGTTGTTTCAGAGAGAGGCATTGAAGTGGACAAGGCTAAGATGGACATCATCGAGAAGCTACCCTATCCCACTACGGTGAAGCAAGTTCGAGGTTTTTTTGGGCACGCCGGGTTCTATCGGTGATTCATCCAAGATTTTGTAAAGATTGCTCAACTGATCACTCATCTTTTGCAAAATGATGTGCCATTCATCTTTGACGATGCTTGTAAGGAAACTTTTAACACCTTGAAAAAGAAATTGGTCACGACACCCATTATCCAATCTCTAGACTGGGGTATGCCATTTGAAATAATGTGTGATGTCAGTGGATACGCTGTGGGCGCAGTGCTTGGACAAAGATGAGAAAAAGAAAGTCATGTCATATATTATGCCTCCAAGACGTTGAACCATGCCCAAGCCAACTATACCACAACCGAAAAAGAGCTGTTGGCAGTAGTTTTTGCCTTTGAAAAATTTCGATCCTATTTTCTTGGAGCTAAGAGTATGGTTTACACTGATCACTCTGCATTAAAGCACCTACTTGCAAAGAAGGAATCAAAACCAAGGCTCATTCGGTGGATACTACTGCTACAAGAATTTTATTGGAAGATCAAAGACAAAAGTGGAGCTCAAAACCAAATGGCCGATCATTTAAGTAGAGTACTCAATGAGGATAAAATGTGGTGCCCATCGAGGAGTCTTTCCCTGATGAGTACCTATTCAACCTAAAGGGGATTGCATCCTGGTACACTGACTTGGTCAATTTCATGATCTCCGGAGAACTACCTACCAGACTATCAACCTACCAAAGGAACAAAATCAGAAGTGAAAGCCGATATTATGTATGGGATGAGCCCATACTGTGGAGAAGGTGCGCAGATCAAATCATCCGACGCTGTGTGCCCATAGAAGAAACCAAGAGTATTCTTGATCACTGCCATTCCGAAGCATGTGGAGGGCATTTTGGTGCAAAATAAACTATAAAGAAGATTCTTGATTGCGAGTTCTTTTAGCCCTCACTTCACAAATATGCTTATGAAGTGTGCAGATGATGCCCACACTGCCAGATAACTGGAAACATTTCCAAACGAAATGAAATGCCCATGACACCTATCATGCCAGTAGAAGTTTTTGACGTTTGGGAAATTGACTTCATGGGTCCCTTGACTAAATCCAATGGACATCAATATATAGTCCTTGCTGTGGAATATGTGTCAAAATAAGTAGAAGCGAAAGCCACCACCACAAATGATGCCGCGTGGTCAAACGGTTCCTAAAGTCTAATGTGTTCAGCAGATTCGTTGTGCCCATGCTGATAAGTGATCAAGGATCTCCCTTTTGCAATATGATTATCAAGAATTTGCTCAAGAAATATGGAGTAAGGCATAAAGTAACTACTGCATATCACCCACAGGTGAATGGGCATGCTGAGGTTTCTAACCGAGAAGTCAAGTCCATACTTCAGAAAGTTGTAAACCCCAACAGTAAAAATTGGAGTTTTAAGCTAGAAGATGCCTTGTGGGCATACAATACTGCCTACAAAACCCCCATTTGGATGTCTCCATTTCACCTTTTTATGGAAAGAATTGCCATCTTCCGATGGAAATTGAACATAAGGCATTTTGGGCAATTCAGAAGATAAACATGAAACTCGATAAAGCTGGAATTGAGAGGAAATTCCAACTTCAAGAGTTAGAAGAGACGAGGTAAGAGGCATGTGATAATGCAGTGCTCTACAAGGAAAGAATGAAGAGAACCCATGACCACCTCATTCGCTACAAACAGTTTGAGCGTGGGCAAAAGGTTCTGCTGTATAATTCCAGACTAAAGTTATTAGAAGGAGGAATAGAGTCCAAATTGTCCGGATCATATGAGATCCAGACCGTATGCCCAAATGGAGCAGTGAAATTATTTGATTCAAGTACTGGAGAGACATTCAAAGTCAATGATCAACAACTTAAGCATCTCAATGACCCAACAGTTTCATACATGAAGGCTCTCGGGCTGCAGCTCGTTGAGCCCACATACATGTGATGAAAGGCAAGCTTCGTGCCCACGAAAATAACTGAGGTACTGACTGGGAGGCAACCTAGTTTCTTTTTTTGTTTTTCTGTAATTTATTTATTTCCTTTTAAGTGTTTATTCTTTGCCATGTTAGACTAGGAGTTGGATTTTACGGCTGGATTTTATTTTGAAGTATTTTAGGTAAGAAATTTTGGTGAATCTTTCGTGAAAGGAATGTACCAAATAAAACTGGACACTTTCCAAGTTCAAGGGCACAATGTGGGGCAAGACCGAGGATCCATGAATCTTTACGCGTTGCACTACGTGAAAGAAATAAGTGAAAGTGGTTCATGTTCAGTTTCAACACAAGTAATAAATTTTCTCATTACTTAATAGTAATTCATAACTAAACGCCATGCATTGTTTATGTACTGGAGTTTTACCAAAATGTTCTATCATATATTGTTAACAGTTTAACCGAAAAGAACCATATTTTGCAAATGAGATTGATGAAGTTAATTTTAAATGAGCGAATTGTGTGCTTGATTATGTATGAAAGATCATTTTGCAAGGTAGTTTTATTTAGAGAATTGATTGATGGTTTTTTATAAGTATTGATGTTTGAATATTTATGGTGGGATGTTGATTGGTTTAGGACATGGTGGTGTTTGAACTTGAATTGATGTTGAGGCTCTATGCTTGGATGATGATTACAGGAGAATCATGCGTACTTTTTATAATTGAACATTAGATGTCATGTTGGATTGAAGTATGTGATACTTTTAGATAAATTTTGTATTTACATATTATTGTATTTTTGATGACATTGCATTGAAATATATTGTATTTTGGGTGGTCAATTTAATTTTCCACTATAGTTGGGTTTAATGTAACTATTTTATTAATTTTGCCGATTTTACATATTTTATATAAAAAAATTGAAAACTCAAACTATAAAGACAACATGAATTTAGCAAACCATTTTCAAACTACAACAAAAGAAAATAAAATTGTTGTAATTTTTTTTGTCAACAACATAAATTTACAACGGTTATTTAAAAATTGTTGTGAATTTTACAACGGTTTAAACAAAACTGTTGTAAAGTTACAACATTTATAAAAATATTGTTGTGAATTCACAACGGTTCAGTGTAGAACTGTTATAATTTTACAACGGTTTTAAGAAAACTGTTGTAATAATACAACGGTTTATATCAGAATCCGTTGTAAATTAACAACAGTTTTAGACTTACCATTAGGGCTGTAAAAGAGCCAAGCTACTCGTGAGATACTCGGAGATCGACTTGAAAAAAACTCGCTCGAATGTGACTCGGCTTGTAAACGAGTCGAGCTCGAGCTCGCTAAACGAGCTCGAGCTTTTTGTCGAGCCGAGCTCGAGCTTGGGGGTGCTCGGCTCGAGAAGCTCGCGAGCTTACTCGGCTCGTGAAGCTCGCGAGTAGTTAATCGAGCTGTCTCACGAGTAGTTAAACGAGCTGTCTCGCGAGTAGTTAATCGAGCTGTCTCACGAGTAGTTAATCGAGCTGTCTCGCGAGTAGTTAAACGAGCTATCTCACGAGTAGTTAATCGAGTTGTCTCGCGAGTAGTTAAACGAGCTGTCTCACGAGTAGTTAATCGAGATGTCTCACGAGCAGTTAATCGAGCTTTTTCCAATGTTTTTAAAATAAAATTTATTTTTGTTAAAATTTCTAATTAATAATAAAATGGAATCAATGGTAATTAATATACATTACTGGTATTAGATTTAAAACTTCTTAATTAATTAAATAAAAACTATGAAATGAAATAATATTTCAATTCATTGAAAATTTGATATGTGTGCATCGATCAAGGTGGATTAAATAATAAATATAAAATAAAATAATAGTTTTAATTAATACTATATTATCAAAATAAATATTAATATTAACCAAATATTATGAAAAATAATACTTTACATGAAATATTAAATGAAATTAATAAAATCAATTAGTTGATCAAAGTCAATATAAGTTAGTAACAACTAACAATACTAATGTATCGAAATCAATAGTAATATATCATATAATTTGTAAATATATAGTAATTTATATATTTATATTACTCTATTTTATATATCCGAGAATCGAGATACTATATACTCAAAATATTTATATATATATAATATTTCTTAACTAGATTTTAAATTATTATACCTTCTTAAGTAATAATGAAAAAAAATAAAATGACAAAAATCAAGACTAATATTCACAAATTAATATTCTTCATTCTTCAATCCATTAAGAAATAAATATAAAATAAAATTATATTTTTAACTAATATAATGGAAACAGTGACTAATATTAACTTCTAAATTATACTTAACTGAAATATTAATTGAAATCAATAATTGTTATTTCTTAACTAATATTTTCAAAGTTATATCATATATCAATATTATATATACATATTAATTAGTAATATTATTCTATCCTATATTAACAAAATCAATTAGTTGATCAAAGTCAATATAAGTTAGTAACAACTAACAATACTAATGTATCGAAATCAATAGTAATATATCATATAATTTGTAAATATGTAGTAATTTATATATTTATATTACTCTATTTTATATATCCGAGAATCTAGATACTATATACTCAAAATATTTATATATATATATATAATATTTCTTAACTACATTTTAAATTATTATACCTTCTTAAGTAATAATGAAAAAAAAATGACAAAAATCAAGACTAATATTCACAAATTAATATTCTTCATTCTTCAATCCATTAAGAAATAAATATAAAATAAAATTATATTTTTAACTAATATAACGGAAATAATGACTAATATTAACTTCTAAATTATACTTAACTGAAATATTAATTGAAATCAATAATTGTTATTTCTTAACTAATATTTTCAAAGTTATATCATATATCAATATTATATATGCATAGTAATTAGTAATATTATTCTATCCTATATTAACAAAATCAATTAGTTGATCAAAGTCAATATAAGTTAGTAACAACTAACAATACTAATGTATCGAAATACATTAGTAATATATCATATAATTTGTAAATATATAGTAATTTATATATTTATATTACTCTATTTTATATATCCAAGAATCGAGATACTATATACTCAAAATATTTATATATATATAATATTTCTTAACTACATTTTAAATTATTATACCTTCTTAAGTAATAATGAAAAAAAAATAAAATGACAAAAATCAAGACTAATATTCACAAATTAATATTCTTCATTCTTCAATCCATTAAGAAATAAATATAAAATAAAATTATATTTTTAACTAATATAATGTAGACTTTTTGATATTTTTGGTGGAGACTTGAAGACTTGAAGTTGAAACATTACTTCATATTTCTATCATATATTTGTGAAACTTTGCCACAATTTTTTTTTGTGGATTTCGTGTTGATTTGGAGTGTATTATATTTTAGGAATTTTATTAATATGTGGGGTTATTATTGTTGATTTTTTTTAGTTCTAGATAAACAAGCCGAGCTTAATTTCGAGTCGGACTCGAATATATAAACAAGTTGAGCTCGAGTTGGACTCGAATATATCATTAACGAGCCAAACTCGAGTCGAGTAATCGAGTTCGAGCTCGAGTCGATGTTCGAGCCCAAACTCGAGTCAAGTATCGAGCTCGAGCTCGAGCTCGAGCTCGAGTTAGGCTCGAATAACAAATAAACGAGTCGAGCTCAATTCGAGCTTGAGTCGAGCTCGAGTACATAATTTTCTTCTCAAGCCAAGATCGAGCTCGAGTATAAAGCTCGAGCTCACGAGCAGTTAAACGAGTCGAGCTCGAGCTCAGTGATACTCGACTCAACTCGGCTCGTTTACAGCCCTACTTACCACTGTATATTAACAATGGTTATTTTGTTAAATTGTTGTCTTTTTTTACTCATCAAACAACACAAACTCAATAAATTTACAATGGTCTTGATAACCGTTGTTATTTTACAATGGTTTAAAACCATTGTCTATATGTGTGCAAAATTTACAACAATGAGTAAGACAACAGTTTTAAATTGCCTAAGATAACAATTTTTAACTATTGTCTTTCTTGATTTTTGTAGTAGTGACAACACCCCTTATTCAATTTATGTTTGTTTGAATAGTGAGGAAATTAAATTCATAATACTTGCATTCTCAAAGTTTAGCTTCAATTTTCTATGGATTCTACTCGTATCATTACTTGCTACATTCTTGTACATTTGCACATGATACGATTTTAATTTGAGATATAAAATTTGACATCAAAATACGATATAGAACTGAAATTGCTATAGAACTTCGTGCATTGAGGCTCATTAGAGATAGTAAAAATGAGTTAATTGCTAAGAAACCCATGAAGACGGAAAAAGAAATGTTGAACACATTGTTGGCGTGAGATCATTTATCTCCAGAAGACGGAGAGATAAAACGTCGACTATTACCCTTGTATATAGGCAAAATTAAATTAATGTATTTATAATTGTGAGATGTATTTTCCTCACATATGATTAAATGTGTTTGTAATTGTGAGATGTTTTACCTCACATATAACTATTGTGTTTGTAATTGTGAAATGTCTTTCTCTCACATATAAGTAATGTATTTTATGCATATTCACTACATTTATTCCTTTTCCTACAAACCTGCATGCATATGTCTCAATCATGTAAAAACAAAGCTAAGTCTAACATGCAAAAATAAAGCTAACATGTAAAAGTAAAGCTCTTATCACATTCTGATATAGTCACATACTCTTGTCGAGTATGAGTGCATTGGATTCTCATTTATCTTAAATACATGCTCTTGTCACATTCTGATGTAGTCACATGCTCTTGTCGAGCATGAGTGCATTGAAGTCTCTTTTATCTTGAATACATGCTCTTGTAACATTCTGATGTAGTCACACGCTCTTGTTGAGCATGAGTGCATTTGATTTTCTTTTATCTTGAATACATGCTCTTGTAACATTCTGATGTAGTCACACGCTCTTGTTGAGCATGAGTGCATTTGATTTTCTTTTATCTTGAATACATGAGTGCATGTGATTCTCTTTCCCATTGAATTGCATTGTTTATAAATATCTCATAAAATACATATCAAAATTAAACTCACATAAAAATCCTCAATATCCAGAAGGTATTGTGATAGGGAATGTGAGAATGGTGATAAGCGTTTGATGAAAGACTATTTTATCTCTAATCTGATATCATATGTAGAAATCACTTTTTCTTCGTATAGTGGATGCTCTTACTACCAATGATGTATATTTTCAACAGATGCATGATTACACATGTAGAAACAGTTTTTCACCATTGTAAAAATGTACTGGAGCTATAAGGATGTGGGCTTATGGGACATCAGCCGATGTCATTTATGAATACCTACAAATGAGTGCAACGGTTACAAGAGATGTCATTTATTTTGTAGAAGGTGTAATTTCCTGCTTCGGGAACACATAATTTAGAAAAACTCATCAACAAAATTTGGCAAGACTACTCTATGTTGGGGAACAACATGGTTTCCTTAGCATGATTAGTAGTATTGATTACATGCATTGGGAATGGAAAAATTATCCTACTATCTGGACTGGGCAATTTACAAGGAGAAGTGGAAAGCCAACAATCATTTTGTAAGTTGTTGCACCATATGATTTATGGATATTGCATGCATTTTTCAGAACATCGGGTGTGTGCAATGATATTAACGTTCTCCATCGATCTCCAGTTTTTAGTGATGTTTTAGAAGACCGAGCACCACAGGTTAGTTACATTGTCAATGGTTCCCATAGAGTGCATTTGTCAAGTCTAGTGCATTTCATATGACTCTAAAGCATAAGTCGTTCGCTCAACACTAAAAGGCTGTTAGAAAAGATGCATAACGGGCTTTTGGAGTTTTACATGCTTGCTTTGCATTTATTCGACGCTCATATCTTGTTTGGGACAAGATTTTGATGGGGAAAATTACGATGACTTGTATCATCATACGCTATATGATTGTAGAGGATGAAGGAAACACATACCTAAACTATTATGATCCCACATAATTTTTGACGGATATATCTTCAGGAGGAGATGTCGAACCTTTACACTACTCTGATGAGTGCATCACAAGTTTGTCGGCTTATATGGTTAATAGGGATCAACTTCACAATAGAGAGGCTCATAGCTCCCTTCGAAAGGATTTGATCGAGCACAAACGAGAAAAATTCAGCACTAATTGAATATGTAATTTACATCTTATGTTCTCGTAATTTAAAATTCACGTGTTCTCATTGTAGTTTATTTATTTTGTTTCAACTCTTGTAATTTTCATTTTGTTGTCAAGTAAATTATGAATTTATAATTATATGAGTAATTTTTTTTTGTAACTATGAATTCAAAAAATATATCAAATAAATTAATTAAGATTTTTTAAATACAGTAAAAAAATTATTATTAATAATATATTATTAAAAAATAAAATGATAAATATTTTTATACAGAAATGAAGAAATTAATATTTTATTTGAAAGTAAAATTGAATAAGTGTCATTGAGCGCAAATTTTAGAAAGTTGGAATTGTTGATGTGAAAGAGAGATTAATTAATATTTTATTTAAAAATTAGATTGAATGACCGTATAATTTTTCAAGTGAGGTGCATAGTAAAAAAAATGACAAAAAGCCAGTCTAGACCCCTCTGTAAACTGTAATACACTAGTACTTGCTGTTTTTTTTTTTTTCCTAATTAGGTCAATATATTTTAATCCGTCAAAATTGTGTTATGTACTAGTATTATTTTGGTTAAAGTTAAATATTTATGTAACCAATCATTTTGCTTTAAGTTTTAATCCTGCGTGCTCCTCACATACACCGCGGTAGGTTATGAAACAACTTTACTTTAACCAAAATAATAGCAGAAAAAATTAAATTAATTAATAGAAACCCAAAATAATAGCACATAACTCTAATTTGGACCAATTTTAACGTATGTAAACTCATTCTGAACTCATATAAATAGATACCACTACAAGAATTTTGCTTATTAACGACGGAAATATCGACGGCAATTTTTCGGGTCGTCTTTCCCGACGGACTACCGATGGCCTGTCTGTCGGTAAGTTATAACGACGGATTTACGATGGACCTGACGTCGTTAACATTAACGACGGACATGTTCCGTCGTTATAATTTCTGAAAATATTATGTTTTAAAATTATTTTTTTATAACGACGGATATATCTGTCGTTAATTATATTCCATATTTATTTTATTAAAAATATTTATACTTAACGACGGACACCGTCCGTCGTTACGTCTTTCCTTAATTATTTTTAAAAAATTTAATAATTAACGATGGAAGCTATCCGTCGTTAAATTAATCCGCATTTATTTTACTAAAAATATTTGTAATTAACGACGGACAGGGTCCGTCGTTAAGTTTTTCCTTAATTATTTTTAAAAAAATTTATAATTTACGATTTCCCGCATTTAATTTTAAACAAAATTTAAAATAACGACGGATTATGTCTGTCGTTACAATTTTTGCATTTATTCTATTAATAATATTTATAAAATAACGACGGACATTGTCCGTCGTTAACTTTTTTCCGTATTTTTTTAAAAAAAATTAAATATTAACGATGGACTCGGTCCGTCGTTATCCGTCGGTAAATAACGATTATACAGAATCTGAATCGCTGCAATTTCATTCACTCATCTCTACCCTAATTTCCCAAATTCCCCCAACCCCCCTCTACCCGGCGATCGATCGGTGAAGACGAAGGCGGCAGCGACGGTGACTGGCTCGGCGAACGGCGGCGGCAGCGGCGCAAGGTAATCTCTCCCTCTCGTCTCTCTATCCCTCTGCATCTCTCTCTCACTCTGAATCTCTCTCCCTCTCGTCTCTCTCTCCCTCTGCATCTCTCTCTCTCACTCTCTCCCTCTGCATCTCTCTCTCTCACTCTGAATCTCTCTCCCTCTGCATCTCTCTCTCTCACTCAGAATCTCTCTCCCTCTCGTCTCTCTCTCTATCTTCTGCAATGGTGTTTTGATTTCATTTTGGGAATTTTTTTTTATGATAAATGTGAATAAGATGCAAACAAATCCGGATCATCTACGTGTAAATTAGAGTTGAGATTATTCATTCGAGTTTGTTTTATTTTAATTTGTATTATTATATATGGTTTTAGTCCAAACAAGAATTTTAACATGATACATTGCACCTGGTGAAAGAGATGAAAGGGTGGATGTTTTTTTCCACTTCAACAATTACCTATCTCATAATTGTGCATGAATTTGGTTTGTTTTTATTAGTTTTGTTAATAGTTAATAAGTTGGAGTATAATGAATTCCAATGTTTCAAATCACAGCTTTTTAGGTCTCTAGCTTGGAGTTGATTTGTAGACAATCAAGTGTTTTTATTGATAAGGCTTGATTATAAAATCTATTTAATTGCATATATACAATTTTTGTTGACTGCAAATAAATTTACCTTGTATATTTACGTAGTTAAATTAAATCACACCAATCCCATGCAACTTTAATTTTCTATAATTTTTTTCATAATTGATCACAAATTAAAACACGTATATATAAGATATTCGATCCATGAAATATATTTTAGTGTAATTAAGTTTGAGTTTGTGGGCAGAGTAGATTTTAGATAGAGATGTGAAATTTTTGATTAAATTGATTGTTTGGGGTGAAAGATATGGTAACTGAAGAGATATATATATGTATATATATTCTTGCTTTTGTACGTGAACCTTGGTATATGTGTTATTTCACTCCAATTGCAAATTTCTTGCATGTTAGTTGTAACCATGGAAGCAATTGGATATTTGGAATTATTAGTTGTAAACAAATAATTAATAATTTGTTAATATTTTTGTGTAGGTTCACTACAAGAATTCTTCGGTTTACAGTGATATATACGAGGTTAGTTAGTAGTTTTACAATTAAATAAGCTAAGTATGCAATTTTGTTAAAGTTATTTTGTCAATTTATGCTAAGTATGTTATTTAGACTAAGTATGTTATTTATGCAATTATCATGATAAGTATGATATTTATGCATTTATATGTCAATTAATTATGTTAATTTTTTTTGGACAATTTAGGCTAATTAAGCTTGTTATATATGCAATTATCATGATAAGTATGATATTTATGCATTTATATGTCAAATAATTTTGTTAATTTTTTTGGACAATTTAGGCTAATTAAGGTTGTTATTTATGCAATTATCATACTAAGTATGATATTTATGCATTTATATGTCAAATAATTTTGTTAATTTTTTTGGGCAATTTAGGCTAATTTATGTATCTTATTGGAGATTTTATATATATTATTCAACGTTTTATCACAGTTTTTCCATAATTTATTTACAAACAGTAATCTAAATTACAAAAAAAAATTAAATAAACGTAAACAGAAATAATCAAAAAAAAAATAAAAAAAAATTAACGGCGGACGTCTTCCGTCGTTATATTTTTTTGTTTTTATTTTTTATTTATTTTTAAATTGTTAACGACGGACAGTGTCCGTCGTTATATTTTCTGATTTTTATTTTTTATTTATTTTTTATTTATTAACGACGGATACTCTGTCGTTAAATAAATCCGTTTTTTAATTCTAATATATTTTTAATTATTAACGACGGACCGAGTCCATCGTTAAATATTATTTTTTATTTATTTTTAAATACTAACGACGGACCGGGTCCGTCGTAAAAAGTAACGACTGTAGACGACACCAGAGTTAACGACGGATAGGGTCCGTCGTTATGACCGTCGTTACAGATAACGACAGCAGATATCCGTCGGTAAATTGGATTGCCGACTAACGAAATAACGACAGTGACTGTCCGTCGTTAATCCATCGTTATCATGAAATAACGACAGAAAATCTTGGTTTACCGACGGAAATTTCCGTCGCTAAATCGATGAATTCTTGTAGTGTACGGTGTAAAATAAATTTTCCACCAAGCATATATAATGAGTTAAAATAAGAGTAAAAAAGCAATGTGGCAGTCATGCATTGACAACTTATCACAACAACAGTACGAAAAATATAGGTAAATTATTTCCTTATTGTTTACAATCAATGTGTACTATTACCGATCTTCATCGCTCTGATAAAATAATTTCGATTTCCCATTATTACAATATGTAATTAAGTGTCATAATAGGTAGTCAAAGTATCACAATATCTTAATTGAAGTGTCACGATATATTTTTTTGACCGGACTGAAACTTTTATTTTTGGATAAAAAAAAGGATTGCAAATAATCAAAATTGGGTGGACTCAGAACACTTCTCTACTGCAAAAAAAGGGGATGTATTATAGGCATCTTACGATAGAATTTACTCGAAAAATAGGGGATATGATGATTTCTTAGTTTCAATCGTGTAGTCATTGTCCGGCAGAAATGGGCCCTTGCTTATTAATTATTACTACAAATTTGTGATGAAAATCGCTTCAGTTCTGTACTATAATAAATGTGTGAATGCATAAATTATAGGAGTAGTAATTTCAGCAAAATTTCAATGACTACATCATCAACATGGAACAAACATGCGATATACATCAAAAGGTCGTGTATAACTTCATTACGTACAATTAAATTGAGCATATACCATGATTAAATTTATAATATATCACAAAGTCTCTTCTCAGATTTTAGAAACCAAAATCCTTAAAATCAGGTCATCAGACGGGATGGGTCCGCAGGTCAACGCTGACCCGACCCGTCCCGAAGTTCGCCAGAAATAGTATCATTCTTAAAGCTGAAAAGTATCATTTCGAAGTACAAAAAGTATCACCCGTAACCATAAAATGTATTGAGCTTGCTATTTGTCGTATACGAGTTTCTTTAATTCAAATTATCATTTATTTCATCTTAATTAATGTTTAGAGCTTAAGGGTTTGGGGTTTAGGGTTTGGTGTTTTTTTTAAGTTTTTTTTAGAATTTTTTGGGGGTGTTTTTTAGGGTTTAGTATTTTTTTGGGGTGTTTTTAGGAGTTTATTTTATGTTTTTAGGATTTTTTGGGGTTTTTTTTGGGGGTATTTTTAGGTGTTTTTTAGGGGTGTTTTTAGGGGTTTATTTTATGTTTTTTAGATTTTTTAAGGGTGGGGGTATTTTGTGTTTTTTAGGGGTTTATTTTGTGTTTTTTAGGGTTTATTAATTCCATTTTACGAAATAAATTAAATCAATTTATTTGAATTTTAGGATTCATTAACTTTATTTTAGGATATAAATTTTTGGTAAGAAAACAAAAGGACAAAATAGAAAATCGAAGAAACAAAAATGAAAAATCTACCCAGAAAAAATAAAATAAAAAATTGACCCCGCCTGACACTAATTTTAGTGTACACAATGTGTACAAGACCAGCCCATAATATATATACATGCAGAGAAAAAGCTAAAGTTGAATATGGGGGAGAAAAATAATCGGATATCTCTATCGACAATGATCTTGCATGAGGCATGCAAACAGTATAGTTTAATTTAATTTTAATTTACAATACATCAATATATTTAGTGCATGGGTGAGATGATGTGTAGGGATGTCAATAGGTAGGGTAGGGTAGGGTGCGGGTATGTCTTTCCAAAACCCTATCTTAACATAAAATATCCTAATCATACCGTACCCTATTACCCTATTTTTTATAGAGGGTAGGGTACGGGTACTACCCTACGGATAATCGGATACCCGCGGGTAAAACGTGTTACCCGTTTAGATTTATTTAATAATATATCACAATAAAAAAATTCTTAAAAAATGGAAAAAAAATTAATAGATGAGTTATTTTGTCAAAGATAAAAACTTGTATGAGACCGTCTAACGGATCTCCTTACATTAGACGGGTCAAAACCCGTCCAAACCCGCCAGACCCACCCCAGACCCGCACATGTGCAATTTCATTTTTTTCCCTTCTTTCGGTGCAGCAGTTTTTTCCTCTCTTTTTTTTGCCCATTTTTTGGGCCTGTGCTACTGGGCTCCTTTTGCTTTTTTTTTTTTTCCCTTTTTCTTCTTTGTTTCTCACGGGCCACATTGAGTATCTAATTAATTGATTAAGGTTATCGGTGGTCTACATAATGGATAGATTTTAATTGAGCCGGCAGTTTTTCTTCTTTTTTTTTCTTTTTTCTTCTTTGTTTCTCACGGCCCAATTTTTGTAATTTCTATTTCTTTTTTTTTTTCAGTTTCTTTCTTCCTTTTTTTTTAAAAAATTAATTCAATTCAATTTTGGTGCTCACTAATTATAGAAGAAAGTATCACTAATTAGAAAGAAAAGTATCACTAATTGCAGAAGAAAGTATCACTAATTAGAAGAAATGTATCACTAATTGCAGACGAAAGTATCACTAATTAGAAAGAAAAGTATCACTAATTGCAGAAGAAAATATCACTAATTAGAAGAAAGGTATCACTAATTGCAGATGAAAGTATCACTAATTGCAGAAGAAAAGTATCACTAATTGAAGCAAAGTATCACTAATTGCAGAAGAAAATATCACTAATTAGAAAGAAAAGTATTACTAATTGTAGAAGAAAGTATCACTAATTAAAAGAAAAGTATCCTTAATTGCAGACGAAAGTATCATTAATTAGAAGAAAAGTATCACTAATTGCCGAAGAAAGTATCACTAATTAGAAAGAAAGGTATCACTAATTGCAGAAGAAAGTATCACTAATTAGAAGAAAAGTATCACTAATTACAGAAGAAAAGTATCACTAATTGCAGAAGAAAGTATCACTAATTGCAGAAGAAAGTATCACTAATTAGAAAGAAAAATATCAGTACAAACATATTGCAATTCAAAAATTGAATCATTAGCTACATAAAAGAAAATGTTGCAATTCAAAAATTGAACATTATAGTGAGTAGTAACTACTCATTATATTAGTGATGCTTTATTTTTTTTATTATGAGTGATACTTACTTCATAATTAATGATACTTCTCTGTTGTTAATTTAATAATTAATGCTTAATCATCGGTAATTTTCATTTTAATGAAAATATAACTTTTATGTTGTGAAGTATCATTAACATTGATGTGAAGTATCATTAATTATGGATGAAGCATCATTAATAAAATTATTATAAAAAAACACACAACTTCTAACTCTTCGTAGTGAAGCGTAAATTGGAGCCGGAAAAAAAATGCCAAAAAAAAAGAAAAAAAAAGTGTATAGATGTGCTGCCAAAAAAAAAAAGAAAAAAAGAAAAAAGGGTCTAGACCTTGCGTGCTAGAGAGAGGGAGTGGGGGTGGGCGTGGGGGTGGGGTGGGGCTGCCAAAAAAAAAAAAATCCGGGTCGGGTTATGATCCGTCTAACGGAAATGACCCGTTAGACCGTCCTACAAGAGTGTGCCCCTTTGTCAAAATATAACTAATACAAACAAATCAAATTCTTGTGATGCCACCAAAACAACAAAACTAGAAAATTAATTCAAAAATTATATATATATATATATATATTTATTTAATATGTTAGAGTAATCGGATAGGATAATCGGGTAAAACCTTAATCTCATACCCTATTCTTACCCTAATAAAATTTAGCGAGTACGGATAGTATCCTATCCATTACCCGAATCTATGGGTTAGTCTGCCCCTATAACTCGTTTACCCGCGAGTAATTTTACCCTACGGGTAAAGTTGACATCCCTAATGATATGTAATGATGTTTCTTTTTTTTTTTTTTTTTTTGTAGAGCAAGTGTAATTATCGATGACATTAAATATAAACAAAACGAAAAGAGGGTATCTAATGAGATTAGTTAAATGATAATGTGGTGCGTGTGTTGTCCGGAACCGCTCTACTACATTTTAATATATATTACATGAATGCACGTTATGTGTTAATTTATAATGTCATTTAATATAATGATATGTATTATGCGCACTTTAAAATTGCTAAAACGATATACACATGCATTAATTAATTAGATAAGAAGATAAATTTTGTGTAGTTATGACGAACAAAAAGAAAATTAATTTTAGGAATTACATGAAAATCTATGTTAGAAAGATCAATTTGGAATATTAAATGAGAGTATTGAAGTGGAGAATGTGTAGAGTTCTAATTTTTTCTTTCTTTTCTAAATTTAAAGAATATATGTACACAACAAAGATTTGATATCAAGAGCAACATTTCAATTCTTGTTCATGGAAGTGTAATTAAATTTATTTAATTATTATTCAGTTTGTTTTGCCTCCTCGCCATCTTCAATATTAAATATTTGTTAGTGGGGGTGGATATTAAGTTAGAGTATTTAAGAAGAGAATTTGTAGAGTTCTTTATTTTTTGTCTTTCTTTTCTTTCCTTTCAAAATTTAGAGAGTATGTACAGTTTTTATAATTTTAAATTATTACAATTTTCCATCAATTTTTTGTATTATAATCATTGCAATAATTATATTTTTTAAATACATTTGAGACACCATGAAAAAAAATCAATTGAATTTTAATTTTTGAAAAAGAGATTATAAAATGAAAAAAACAAAAAAGGGAACGAAAAAGAAAAAAAGAGGTAAGAACAATTAGATTTTAGTTTTTGGAAAAAAAAAAGAAAGGGAGAAAAGAGGAGGCACAAGGGTTTCAAACCCAAGCTAATGAAAGTTTTGGGCAAACAATGCACCACTATACCAGACCCAAATCTTTTCCAATTACACAACAAAACAATATTTAAATGAATTTTTCATTGATTTTTTTGGACAATTTTACCCCTTCAATTTTGCCTTAATATATATATAGATATGAAGTCACAACGCGCGGATGCAGGCGTGTATGTATTATTTTGCAAAAATAAGGATCACTATTTATATGAAATGTAATTTCAAAAACAAAATGTAAAATATTTTTAGTAGCTCACAAAGCCCTAAGTTGGGCCTCAATTCAAAATCTAAGGGTTTGCTCAATCTATATCTCGATACTGGGTTGGGCTCAATAAAACTAAAATATAGTTAATATTTGGGCAATTCTAAAAATATCCATATTTTTTCTCAACATAGTCCCATATTTTAAATAAAATAAATAAATTATTTATATGTACTATTTTACCCTCATAGCCCCTCAAATTAAAATCATTACTGAAAACAAAACAAAAAAGCGCACAAACCCATGTTCCATAGCCCCCCAACTTACTCAATTAAACCATTATTAGAAAGAGAAAAAATGTAAAGCCCCGTTTTTCTATAGCCCCTAACTTAATTAAACCCTCATTAGAAAGGAAAATAAAAAACTGTATAGCCCCGATGCTAAAGACGCTCAAGAAATCAAACATAAAGAAAATTAACAGTGTTTGTGTCACTCTTCTTTGATCATCTTTCATCAGTGTGAAAATCATAAAAAAAAGATACAGTCTCTATTGTTAAATACCTACAAGTATTGTCAAATCTTCAATTGTAGAACCATAAGACTTCGTCCCCAGAAATCCAATTGTTATTGCAGAGAAAGGGAATTGTTGTTAGATTGAACTTGCAGCCAAATACACATAACAAGGCAAAGAGGAAAACTAAGAATTAAAGAAAATTAAACAAGAATTTTATCAAGATGATCAATCTTAATTCACTGTTAAATAGAGCATTAAACATAAAAGATTTTGTGTCCCAGTGGGGATGGCCTAGTGGTAGAGTGAGGTTGTTTGGAGACTAAATGTTACGGATTTGAATATCCTCAATACCACCAGGTCAGGTGTATAAGTAAAAAAAACATAAAAGATTTTGTATTGATATATATGCGTGGTGATTTGTATAGAAGGTACCTGATTCAACCCCACAAACGATCATATTAAGGAAAAAGATCAAACTTTTTGTATGCCAAGATTGACCTGAGGTTTATCATCTAATTCTCTGAATTATCTCTCTCAAACATCAAATATTTAGATTGAGAAATAACAAATATGCAGAAACTACAAAAAAGAAGAGAGAGAGAGAGAGAGAGAGAGAGAGAGAGAGAGAGAGAGAGAGAGAGAGAGAGAGAGATGTTTATGTACATATCTAAAATGGTTGTAAAGTTGTTGGAAGTACTGGAGGCTTAGGAGATGATGAGTGAACAAGTTAAGATTTTGCATTTCACAATTGTCTCAAATCCAATATTCCATTTGCTCCTCATTCAAATTTGATTTCTTATAAATATAGTTGCATAATAGTGAAAAACACCCTAAAATCAAAAGAAAGCGTACATTAAAATCCATCTCTATGTTGTGTGGTCTTTATATGCAGAGGTGGGTTGAGCAATAGAGAATTGAAAGCAGAAACAATTTTCGTTGGAAATAATCAGTCCACTTGTTGCACATATATATCAAAGATATATTTAGTTATTAACACCCCAATTTTGACTATCAAAACAGATTTAATTAATTAGTCCACAAACTTGGAATATCTATTAGGTATCTCTTGTATCAAGCATCAAGAAGGGAGCCTCCGAGCTTTGCACGAAATCTGTCTGTCTTGATGAGGAACATCATAGGATACGTCGACAATATCCCACGAGCCTTGCTCAATCTACTTACAAAATCTGAGGAAATACAATTGTCTTGTTGGAACCAAAGGTCCAAGGCTGAAAGAACTTGCAACTCTTTATACATCTGTCACTTCACAAATAGTCACCAAAAGAAAAAATAAACCAGAAACTTACATTTTCCTTCCCAAATCATGACTTATATCTTCTCAGCCTCATTCATAGATAGTCAAAGAAACGCCAACGCTAGTTTTTTTTTCCTCTGATTTCTTAAGCGGCGTGGCTACATTAACCGTGTCAATACAGTTTCTTTTAATTTTCTAGGAAAGATTTAATGGGGGCTATACAATTTTTTTTTTCTAATAAGAGTTTAATTGAGTAAGTTAGGGAGATATGGAATATGGGGTTGTACGGTTTTTTTTTTAGTAATGATTTTATTTTAGGGGGGGTATGAGGGTAAAATAGTGCATATAGATAATATATTTATTTTATTTAAAATATTGGGCTATGTTGAGAAAAAATATGACTATGTTTAGAATTTCCCATTATTAATAATACATTGATTATTTTTTAAAAGCTCATACAATCTAAATGGGAAATCAAGTATGGAAATTGAAAATTAGAAATAAAAATAAGTTAAAAATGGAGAATAGAAAACAATTAAATTGAGGGGGCAAATAGCGTGTGCTTTTAACGGGCCTCAGATGGACTCAATATTTGGGCCTCCATATAAATAGAAACCCCAAAAATTTAACGATTCTTAGAAGAAAACATAATTAATTTAACAATTATAATTCAGAACCCTGGAAAATACGATGCGGTATTTATTCAATTTCCATTCTAAAAAAATAGTGTTGGAACGTGCCACTGTGTCACGGGATGCCGCCCCCATCCTATCCCCTCTCCCAGAATACGCCGGGACAAGTCCATTTCCTTATCCCGATCCTTGGGATAGGCAGCGACGGGCCCCTTGCTGCCGAGGCCCGTCGGACTCCCGTGACTGGCGCCCCAGCACCCCAGGCCATCCGCACCCGCCTGGGCCGCCAGCACTAGCACCACCTTACCGTCGGGGCGGACCTCCGCCAAACGCCCCGCCCGAAGCTCCATTGTTGTTTAGAATGCTAGCCATTCTCTTGTAGTGTACATATTTGTAAGCACGGCCTTGCACGACCGTTTTTATCATTTTCTAGCTTAGTTGTATCTAGTGCTGTCACTAGCTTTTTTTCTCTAAACCTATTATAAAGGGTGAGAGTGAACTTTTGTCTGACTGTGAGCGTTGCAAGGAGCGACTCCCTCTCCAACCAACGCGTGCTGTAATTGCTTCCAAGCTATAATGTATATTCAAATTGCATTAATGAAGATTTCTTTGCAATCAATCGTGTTCATGTGTTGCTTGCTCTGTCGAGACCACTAAAAGCACCGGAGGGTGTGAATTGCGTCGTCATCGTGCATCAAGCTTTGCGAGCAAAGCTTTTGAGAGTGAGGCGGACATAGTCTAGAGAGGACTACTAGTCGTACGGTGCGCTACTAAGCAAAGCACTACAAGTGCCCCGTGACAGGTGGTATCAGAGCCTCGGCTCCTGATCCACGGACCGAGATGGGTTACTATGGAAACTACTACTGCATCAAATGTGGGGGACGGCCAAGGAAGCCGTCTAGAGGAGACTCCACACCAAAATGCCCCGACCAAGGGCGAATGGATACTCCACCTGGAGAATGAGTACCACAGGCTGGCATACGTGGTGGATACCTTGGAAGGCAAGGTAGAAAACCTAGAGGCGGAAAACATCGACCGCAACAGAAGACTGAATGAGAGTCGTGATGTGTGGTTGTCCATGAGAGGCATGGTTGCGAGAGATATGCAACGAGCCATCGAGAAGTTGGAGACGCAAGTGGCGCTACTCCAACAAGCAGTCGTTAATAGAGGACCTGCGGGTCGCACAGAGAATGTTGGCGCTGGTGGGGGATTGAAGAAGCGAATTCCCGAGCCCCAACTATACAGCGGCGTGCAGAATGCCAAGGAAGTCGATAACTTTCTTTTCGACATGGAACAATACTTTCTCGCGGCCGACATTGAAGATAAAGCGGAAAGGATTGCCACAGCTACAATGTACCTAACGGGAGATGCAAAGCAGTGGTGGCGCGGAAAATACCAAGACATACGTGATCGACGTGAAAGGCTCAATACATGGGATCTCCTTCAAGCAGCCATCCAGAAACAATTCTTCCCGGAGAACGTTGGGTACAATGCTCGCAAGGCCCTCCGTAAACTCAAGCAAACAGGCACCGTCAATGAGTACACAAAGGCCTTTGCCTCCATATTACTGGACCTCCTAAACATGGATGAGGAAAGCAAGGTCTACCAGATTTTGGACGGGTTGAAGCCATGGGCTCGCGCAGAACTACAACGGCAACGAGTGTCCAACATTCATGACGCAATGGTAGCGGTGGAATGTCTAATGGACTACCACACGGAAACTCGGGAGAAGAAGCCACCAGCACCTAATGGTGGCCAACAGAAGGGAAATGAGGGTAGATCTTTCCGCCCCGATTACAACAAGGGTGGGGGAGAAATGTCTTCCCACACACAAGAAAGCTCCCAAGGGAGCTCTGACAGAGGCCGTCCTCAGGGAGGCAACAAAGCTGCGGGGAGCTCAAGATTTGAGGGATGTTTCTTGTGCAACGGACCCCACATGCTGAAGGATTGTCCAAAGCGACAGCTAATCAATGCTCTATATGGAGACATGGAGTGGGGCAAACAAACGTCCAGGAAGAAAGAAAAAGAACCGGTGCCAGTTCTGGAAGAGCGTGAAGAAGACTCCGAGAGCGAGGGAGAAAATCTCGGGGCCTTCTCCCATAGGTGCAATGCGTTGTCAAGAACCACAACACGAAAGGGTAAGACATTACCCAAAAATGTGAAGACTGCTCCCGCAATGGAGGGTGGGGCAGCTGGAGAACCGTTGACAAAATCCACTAAGGAGAAAGGGTTGATGTTTGTCGAAGTGAAGATCAACGGGAAGCCCATCCGAGTGATGGTAGACACGGGTGCCACGCAAAACTACCTAGCTAGTACTGAAGTCGAGAGACTCGGACTAGTGCTGGAGAAGGGAGTGGGCCGAGTGAAGGCCATCAATTCTACCACCCAACCGATCGCCGGAGTTACGAAGTCCGTGTTGATCAAGGTAGGGCCATACGAAGGGAGGACAAATTTGTCCGTTGTGACAATGGATGACTTCAAGCTCATCCTTGGGTTGGATTTTCTGCGGGACACGAAGACGGCAGTGATGCCCCATGCGGGAGCCCTCATGATGATGGGCAATAAACCCTGCGTGGCCCAAACGGTGTCACACAAGACGAGTTCAAAGTCGTTGTCCGCCATGCAGTTTGTGAAGGGGTGCCGGAAGAACGAGCCATCCTTCTTGTGCACCATTCGGATAGAACGCATTGAAGAGAAGTCGGGGAAGATACCCGAGGTCGTGAAGAAAATCCTTCGGGAGTTCGAAGACACCATACTCGACGAACTACCGAAGAAGCTACCGCCGAAAAAGACAGTCGACCATGAGATTGAGTTGGTGCCGGGCACGAAGCCTCCTGCTCGAGCACCGTATTGAATGTTATACCTTGAGCTCGGGGAGCTAAAGAAACGATTGAAAGAATTGTTCGAGAGCGGGCTGATCCGGCCTACAAAGTCCCCGTATGGTGCCCCCGTGCTGTTCCAAAAGAAGTCAGATGGCACTCTATGGATGTGTTGTGATTATCGCGCCCTGAACAAACTGACGGTGAAGAACAAATATCCAATACCATTGGTGGCGGATTGCTTCGATCGCCTCAGCCGGGTAAAATATTTTTTGAAGATCGATCTTAGATCAGGTTACTGGCAGGTCCGGATCAAGGAAGGAGACGAGTTCAAGACAATCATTATGACAAGGTACGGGGCATACGAGTACTTGGTGATGCCTTTCGGCTTGACGAACGCCCCCGCCACCTTCAGCATCTTAATGAACCAGGTACTCCATGGGTTTCTGGATGAATTCGTGGTGGTGTACCTTGACGATATTGTCATCTATAGTAAATCCCTAGAAGAGCATCTGGAGCATCTCCACAGGGTATTCACTAGACTGAGAGAGCACGAGCTTTATGCTAAGCCATCGAAGTGCTCATTTGGCCAAGACAGGATCGAGTTCCTGGGCCACATCATCGAGAGAGGAAGGATACGCATGGATCCCAAGAAGATCCAAGCAATAGAAGAATGGAAGCCGCTGGAAGATGTTCATGGAGTGAGATCATTCCTTGGGTTGGCTAACTACTACAGAAGATTCATGAAGGGGTATTCTGAGATTGCCCGCCCCTTGACGGATCTCACGAAGAAAACTGAGGTGTGGGAATGGACGCCCCAAGCACAGACAGCCTTCGAAAAACTGAAGAAGGCGATCATGAGTGACCCCGTGCTGGCACTTCCCGACCTAACAAAGTCGTTTGTTGTGGAGACGGATGCTTCCGAGTTCACCCTCGGCGGAGTGCTAACTCAAGGAGCGCACCCTATGGCTTTCAAGAGCCGGAAGTTGAAGGATGTCAAAAGACGTTACCCAGTGCACGAGAAGGAGCTATTGGCCATTGTTCACTACCTGAGACAATGGCGACACTATTTGATGGGCTTCCCTTTTGTGGTCAAGACAGACAACACAGCGGTGAGCTACTTCTTGACCAAACCGAAACTGACTGCGAAGCAAGCAAGATGGCAAGAATTGCTTGCGGAGTTTAATTTCTCGCTGGAGTACCGGGCAGGCTCCAGCAATCATATCGCAGATACCCTAAGTCGTAGGGCCGATTTAGAAGATTAACAGGTGGTAGCGGCTCTGGCCTCTAGCAAAGTGACCACCAACCTGAAGGTCCAAATCCGTGAGCTCACCAAAGAAGACCCTACTGCACAGGGTCTACTCAACCTAGTCGAGCAAAAGAAGACCCGGAACTTTTGGCTCGAAGAGGGACTTTTGAAGACCAAGGGTAACCGCCTCTATGTCCCAAAAGGCGGTGACCTGCGAAGATCAATTATTGCGGAGTGTCATGACACTCTCTGGACGGGACACCCTAGCGAAGAACGCACTATGGCCCTCGTACAAAGGACGTACTTTTGGCCGCAGATGGGAGATGAAATCGAGATGTTCGTCCGTACTTGCATGATGTGCCAGCAGGACAAGGCGGACCGACACAAGAAAGCAGGGTTACTCGAGCCACTCCCCATATCCTCGCGACCGTGGGAGAGTGTCTCAATGGACTTCATTACCGGTTTGCCCAAGGTAGGAGACCTGGACGCAATTGTGGTGGTGGTAGACCGGTTCTCGAAGTACGCAACTTTTGTACCAGCCCCCAAGACAATCACAGCGGAAGAGACTGCTCAACTCTTCTTCAAACACATTGTCAAGTTTTGGGGACTGCCGCGGGATATTGTTAGTGATCAGGACTCCTGTTTCACTGGCAACTTCTGGACCGAGCTGTTCAAACTACTCGGGTCCAAGTTGAATATGAGCTCGAGCTTTCATCCACAGTCCGACGGGCAGACGGAGCGCTTCAATTCAATGCTGGAGGAATATCTTCGGCACTTTGTCAGCGCCAATTAGAAGGACTGGGCGAAGCTTTTGGATGCTGCCCAGCTGTACTTCAATGCCCAAAAGTGCTCTACCACTAACGGTACGCCTTTTGAGATATGTACCGGGCAGCAACCGCTCCTCCCACACTCGATCGACGCCCCACAAGGTGCTAGAGTTTCGCCGGCGCAGAGTTTCTCTCTGGAATGGAAGCAGAACCTCGACCTCGTCCGGAGCTATCTGGAGAAAGCACAGAAGCGCATGAAAAAAATATGCAGATCAGAAGCGCCGCTTCGTGGAATATCGAGTGGGAGATAGAATCATGGTTAAGGTCCCAGACCAACGACTCTTTAAGGCATCCCGAGGGCGGGACGCTTGCTTGATGCCGAAATATATCGGACCCTTAACCATTTTGCAGCGCATTAGGAAGGTAGCCTACCGAGTAGAGTTGCCCCCATGGTGGCGAATCCACAACGTCATCCACGTCAGCCAACTGAAGCCGTTCCAAGCAGATAAAGTGGACGCCACGCGCAACATGCCCGACCGCCCCCAGCTCCGACTGGCCAACAATACAGGGAAGCAGATCACGGAGGCCATCCTTTGCCACCGGGATGCAGCAAAAAGGAAAAAGCTCCACAGAGAGTACCTGGTGAAGTGGGAGGGCAGTCCAAAGGAGGAAAGCACGTAGGAGAGAGCGATGACCCTCAAGGCGTTCCAGCCACTGATCGATGCGTACCTGATGACCGTGGCACCGAGGACATCGTCAACTCCAGAGGGGGAGAGCTGTCACGGGATGCCGCCCCCATCCTATCCCCTCTCCCCGAATACGCCGGGATAAGTCAATTTCCTTATCCTGATTCTTGGGATAGGCAGCGACGGGCCCCTTGCTGCCGAGGCCCGTCGGGCTCCCGTGACTGGTGCCCCAGCACTCCGAGCCACCCGCACCCATCTGGGCCGCCAGCACTAGCACCACCTTACCGTCGGGACGGACCTCCGCCAAACGCCCCGTCCGAAGCTCCATTGTTGCTTAGAGTGCTAGCCATTCTCTTGTAGTGTACATATTTGTAAGCACGGCCTTGCACGACCGTTTTTATCGTTTTCTAGCTTAGTTGTATCTAGTGTTGTCACTAGCGTCTTTTTCTCTAAACCTATTATAGAGGGTAAGAGCGAACTTTTGTCTGACTGTGAGCGTTGCAAGGAGCGACCCCCTCTCCAATCAACGCGTGCTGTAATTGCTTCCAAGCTATAATGTACATTCAAATTGCATTAATGAAGATTTCTTTGCAATTAATCGTGTTCATGTGTTGCTTGCTCTGCCGAGACCACTAAAAGTACCGGAGGGTGTGAATTGCGTCGTCATCGTGCATCAAGCTTTGCGAGCAAAGTTTTTTAGAGTGAGGCAGACGTAGTGTAGAGAGGACTACTAGCCGCACGGTGCGCTACTAAGCAAAGCACTACAAGCGCCCCGTGACACACTGATAGGTTAAGATTCGTGAGACGATACTCATATTCAAATTTTAAAACATTATTTTCCATTTCAATTATTCAAGAGAGATTCAATTCTCTATTTTTTCATGTGGCGTTATGTATCATTATTTGTTATTAATTTTTTTAATGGATAAAGTTATACTACTTAAATGAGCGAATATTAATTTTTTATTTATGACATTGCCATTACATTTTCTAATGATTCTGCTTTAATAACATTATTATATTATGTAGTGTTTTTTGTATTACATTTTCCAAAAGAATAATGCTATATTACGATAACGCCGCCATTTTTACCATATGATTAAATAGCATTGCATATAGTGTATTTTAATATTTACATTTTTTTCTATAATAATCTAACTATGTTTACGAACTTGTCATCATTTTTAAATTAACTATCAACCATAAGAGTATCCTATTAAATAGTTGTGTTGAAGTATAGCAGCGCAACAACGAGATACTTTCGATTTTGGTCCCATAAGACATTGGGTATTTTGATTTTGGTCCCGATATTATCACTTTTGGTCCTTTTTCAAAAATATTACCCAAAATCAGTCCCATAAGTTTATTGTTATCGATTTTGATCCCACGGGCATAACATTCCCAGCAATTACTGGAAGCTGGGAGTTGAAGGCAAGTTTCATCCAGATCTTGCCCAAATACCATGGGATGACTGGAGAAGACCCTCAGAGGCATATTCAAGATTTCAAGATGGTGTGTCAAACTTAACCCATGGATGGGGGAAAGGAACAATATGTGCAGCTTATCTCAATCTCGTTCACTCTTCATGACGGGGCACGAAACCGGTTATACACCCTGCCAACCGGCAGTATAACCACATGGGCACAACTGTAGTAGAAATTTCTGAGGAAATATTTTCTTGCATCCCGAGTCCAAGAGATGAGAAGAAGAATTGGAAGTCTGAAGATGGGTATAAATGAGAGTTTCTATGACTACTGGTGTCGATTCCAGAGCATATTGACGAAATTCCCACAACACCAGATCACAGACCACGATCTGATCTAATACTTTGTGTCTGGGTTGAGACCACAAGACAAGATCATTGTCAATGCCTCGTGTGGAGGATCTATCCTGAACAAGCTACCAACAGAAGCCTTCCAAATTCTGGCAAAAATGACTGATGAAAATAGAGATGAGAGTGTCGAGGGCACAAGGACAGTTCCAGAAGCTGGGAAATCAACGCACCTTGAGGTCAAACTGGAAAGGATTTTGGACCAGATGAAGAAAGTGATGAACCATACTAGGGCACCAAAGAAAAGAGTGTGTGGAGTATGCAAGAGCGTGGCCCATTTCACTGATGAATGCCCAACACTGCAGGAGGAGGACGTCGCTGAAGTCAAATCTCTCGGTGGGCATAACAACAACAGGAGATATGACCCCCACTCTCAAACATACAATCCTGGATGGAGGGATCATGAGAATTTTCAATGGAAAAGGAATGATGCCCACCAACAAGATTTGCCACCACCACCGCCGAGGGCACGAGAAGAACCCAGCCTGGCCGAACTAGTCCATGCCCTGGGCAAGGAAAATGTGAAGTCACAGCAAGAGAATGAAAGGTTCAAACAAGAGACAAGGGCTGGTCTGCAACATGTGAGCAAGCAAATTTCCCAACTAGCTCAAGATCTTGCCCAACTGAAGGAAAGAAATGGACAATTACAATCTCAAGTGGTAAATCCCCGAGAACAGGTGAACGCTGTGACCACAAAGAGTGAAGAAGAAGTGATGAAAGCTGAACTGAAAGGAGACACGAAAGGTATAACGAAAGAAGAAGAATGGACACAGGAAGAGGTTGCTGAGCCCACAAGGCAAGAAACAAAGAAGAAGCCTCCCTTTCCTAAACGTCTTGCCCACGACAGAAAAGAAGAGGAGATAAAGGAACTTCTCAAGGTTTTTTGAAAAGTGGAAATCAATATTCCACTACTAGATGCAATAAGGCAAGTTTCTCGTTATGCCCATTTCCTGAAAGAGCTGTGCACCAAGAAGGTGCAATTTGAAAATAATGCGAAACTTTTCATGGGAGAAAATGTCTCTGCAGTGCTATAGAAGATGCCAAAGAAGTGTGAAGATCCTGGCATGTTTGTCATACCATGCATAATTAGGAGAAAAAAGATTGAAAAGACGATGATTGATCTTGGTACATTCATAAACGTCATGCCCATGAAAAATTTATGAAGAATTGAATCTGGGACCACTCAAAGAAACAAGGGTGATCATCTAGTTGACAGATAGATCAAATGTCTACCCTAAAGGTCTAATATAAGATGTCTTGGTGAAAGTGGGGGAATTGATTTTTCCAGCAGATTTCTATGTCTTGGACATGGGCAACACGATACCGTCTACATCCGTTCTACTGTTAGGGAGGCCTTTCATGAAAACTGCTCGCACCAAAATCAATGTCAATGAGGGCACGCTGACATGTGAGTTCGATGGCCAAGTAGTTGTGTTCAACATTTATGAAGCCATGAAGTACCCACGAGATCCGGAGTCGGTCCACTTTGTGAACCATTGCTATGCCCAATCTCAAGCCATTCTAGGTCACATGAACAACTAAGAACCTCTGGAATGGGCATTACAAGCTGGGTTAACTGACTACGATGCCCTCGATGAAGATGAAGATACCACAGACGCCATCATGATGCTGTACTCTCTGGAAGAATTACCGCATGGAGTGGTGGATTTTAATTTACCTACAATGATGTAGATAGACCGGATGCTTCCATCGGTGCAGAGGGCACCAAAACTAGAATTGAAGAATCTCCTTGACCACTTAAAGTATGTCTATCTTGGGGAGAATGAGACATTGCCGGTTATCATAAGCAAAGGACTGAATCTTGTTGAAGAAAACCAGCTATTAAGACTATTACATATATACAAAGAAGCAATGGGATGGACTCTGGCCGATATCAAGGGCATAAGCCCTGCAGTATGCATGCACAGAATTCTTCTGGAGGATGATGTCAAACCGGTGCGGAATGCCCAACGCAAACTGAACCCCGCAATGAAGGAGGTCGTGCTGAAGGAAATACTCAAATTGCTAGACATGGAGATCATCTACCCCATCTCAGACAGCAAGTGGGTAAGCCCAATTCATGTCGTGCCCAAGAAGTCAGGAATCCAGGTGGTGAAAAATGAGAAAAAGAGCTTGTGCCCACAAGGCTACAAACTGGATGGAGAGTCTGTATAGATTACCAGAAGCTCAACATAGTCACAAGGAATGATCACTTTCCATTGCCCTTCAAGGATCAAGAGTTAGAAGAGATGAGGCTAGCAGCCTATGACAATGTTGTTCTCTACAAGGAAAGAATGAAAAGAACCCATGACCAACTCATCCGCCACAAGCCGTTTGAGCGTGGAAAATAGGTTCTACTGTATAATTCCAGACTGAAGCTATTAGGAGGGGGACTCAAGTCCAAATGGACAGGACCATATGGGATCCAGACCGTATGCCCAAATGGAGCAGTGGAATTATTTGATTCAAGAACCGGAGAGACGTTCAAAGTCAATGGCCAGCGGCTGAAGCATCTCAAAGAACCAATGGTTTCCTCTATAGAGGCTCTCGGGTTCCAGCTCGTTGAGCCTATATACATGTGAAGCTGAAGAGTGTCGTGCCCACGACGATAACTGTGGTGCTGACTGGGAGGCAACCCAGGTTTATTTATTTTTTCTTTCCTTTTTATGTTTTTTGTAATTTATTATTTCCTTTTGAGTGTTTATTTTCTGCCATATTAGACTATGAGTTGGATTTTACGGTCGTATTTGCTTTTGGAGTATTTTAGGAAACAAATTTAGGTGAATTTTTCATGGAAGGAAAGAATCTAGCCAAATTGGATGCTTCCAGCATGGAGGGCACCAGCAAAGGCAAATTCGGGAAATTCGGGATCTCTCTACCCCGTGGGCACAACACAAGATTCCGTACAAGGAAACCCTAGAAGCCTAAAAGTCGTCTGACGGGTCTGTCATATCAATTCAAATTGAGTGGCTAGGGTGAATCCAAGTATTTAACCCTCATCCCTTCCTCCCCAAATTCACTCGCCTATTTTCAATCCAAAATTTCAAAAAATTACAGCCTCTTTCTCTCTCTCTAAAAACTCCCTCTCTCAAACTGCCATAACCACGATCACTATGGCCCCCAAAACTCGCGCTGCCAAGTCCATAAAGAAGAAGGTGGAGTTTACCCCTTCTACTTCACCGGAAAACTCCAGAGATACCACCACCGACGCTGCTACACTAACCAAGCCATCGAGCACTGCCATCATAAACATTTAACATCTCGCCACCGTCGAACCACCATCTTCACCTGTTTTCACTCGTGAGTCCGAGAAGGTTGACGAGCCTTCTTTGAAAATTGTGAAGGAAACCGCCGACGAAATCGACGACCAAGAGGAGGCCAGCATGCAGCAAGATGCGACTCCTGAGCTGACATCGGAGCACACCCCTGAGCCCTCTGCAACTGAAAAGTTGAAGAAGGTGAAGAAGGAGAAGGTCACCGCCGCGAAAGCTAAGTCGTAGACCTTGAAGAGGAAGAAACAGCCGTCACTGACATTGTTTGAGGATGAGGAAGCTGATGAGGAGGCTGAGGAAGAAAAAGCTGAAAGCAGTGGGGAGTCGCGAGCCCATAAGAGTCAGGATGACCAGTCTCTGTCTCTGAAGGAACCCACTGAGGGCACAACGGATGCGCCTTCTGTGTCTACCAAGGAGAAAGGGAAAGCTTCTGCCAAGCCGTCTGTAAAGAAGGGCAAAACTGTGGTTAGCCCAACTTCTGGAAAAGTCATGCCAAAAGGAGAAGACGTCTTGCCCATAAGGGAGATCGTACATAGCAAGACCATCCACTTCACCTCGCTTGTTGTCTTGGGCATCGAGCGAGAGGTAAGGGAACTCTTCTCTAACATTGGTTGGTCCTTTTTCATTGTATGAGATTGTCTGATTTTTTCTAAGTTGGTCTATGAGTTTTTCCATGATCTGTCTGTGAAAAGTATGGGGAAGGGAGGCACTTCTGCAAAAATTTTCAAGTTTAAAATTTTTGGTAAAAATTTCAACCTTTCTGCTGATGAATTGAACATGGGTTTGGGAATTGTGTCGTTTTTGGATCTGAATGATGATGATTATAAGTTTGCTGTTGTTGTGGTGCCCACGAATGAGAATGTGGAGAAGAAGTGGGCTGAGTTAGGTGACAGTTCCAAATTCAAGTCTGGAACCAGTAAGGGATACATGCTGAAAAGCAATGCCCTTCGCTTTTGTCACCGAGTGCTCGCCTACAACTTCTTTGGCTGAAAAGATAGCTCCAACTCCATCACCAATCAGGAGTTGTTTGTCCTCTGGTGCATGGTGCACAAGAAGAGGATAAACTTTGGAGCTGTGGCCATCGCCCACTTCAAGGACACTGTGGCCCATTCTAAGAATCGCATCTCCTGTGCCCAACTGATTACCCATCTTGTTGACAAATTGCGTCTATTTGATCCTTCGCCCACTAATCTATATTGCAAGCATGTTAAGTTGTTTGATTTGAACTGCTTGAAACGTATGATGGATGTTTTTGACGATGAGGAGGAAAAACCCGTGTTTGGCATACCGAAACTGGAAACTTCGAGTAGCCTTAGTTTTTCTTTGAATGCGGGACCAAGCAAGAGGCTCCCGAGGGCACAGCAGCAAGAGCCAGCAGCCACCACCATCATTGTCAGACTAGACCGATTGGAGACTGTCATGTTCACCTATTTCAAGCACGTCGGATTTAACTATCCGACCCCCTCTGATGCCTAAACTGGTACTCTTTTGCTTAGGTTAGGTTTTTGTTTTTTGTTTTTTTTTTGTCTGTTTAGGTGTCGCCCATTTTCCACACTTTGCTTAAGGCAAAGTGTGTGAGTGTGGGCATTAGGAGTCTTTTGTTTTTATGTCTTTGTTTTTGTTGTTTTTATGTTTTTTTATTTTGTAATTAGATGACCTCCGTACTGACCCACTTTGCTTAAGGCAAAGTGTGTGGGTATGGGGGCCCTCTAATGTTTCGTTGAGTTTGCGGTTAGTAGGATAACCTTCTCGCACCCACTTTGCTGAAGGCAAAGTGTGTGGGTGGGGGTTACTCTGCCTTCTTTGTGTTTTTTTTAAGTGTCAAGCATGTGTAAATATTTGAACTTAAAAGCATGGAGTCTACGGTCTTGTGACCATAAGGCAGCATATTTTACTGTATTTTCATTTCAGCATGCCCATGCTACTGCTTATATTATAAATGAACTAAGTACCTTGTGAGGAATTGAGTCTGAATTCACAATGCATGTGCTATTTCTTTCTTGTGTGATTTCTACATTTTTGAATTTAGGTAAACTAGAACTTACTTTTGCTCTATTCCGAGGTCACAAGGAATTTTGGGTATGCTACTGAAATGCTTAGGTAAATTTTTTTCTGAGCCCACAAAGTCAAATAAAACCACCCCGATATTATCCCTTGCAGCCCTTTTGAGCCGAAAAATGAATAAAGCCATGGTCATGTTCCTTCTTGGAAACCACAAAATAAAGACCATAGGAATGAGGGGAGGATAAATCTGGTGTGTTACAAGGCATAAAATGCCAAGAGAAAAAAAGAAAAAAGAAAAAGAAGAAAAAAAGGGGGTCAAAATGAAAAGAAAAATAAAAAAAAAACCAAGAAAATAAAAGTACATAATGCCCACAAATAAAAAATCTGGGATATGTGCTTAATAAAATGGGCACGGTGGCAAAGGCCAGTAAGAGTCAAAATGAGTCTCCCAAAGGGAAAATTCGACTAAATTCTGAGCCAGATCCAAATATTTCCTACCTTGAACCCGTAGCCTCATTACAACCTTTAAAGACCTTAGCATAGGTATGTCCATTATTCTAATAGTGGTGAAGTAACAAGAGCAATTGCAAGCCTATGGTGACCCTCGGTTCAATTATGTCTTTCCTTAAGCGTAAAGACTTAGCCAAAACACTTGAGTGAGGAAAACATGAGAGAACCAATAACTTAGTAATTTTGATTTGCAGTGGGCATTATGTATGTTTTACTATTTATATGATGTTGAGTGAGATCAGGTACCTAGGTCTCTGTGCCCGCAAGGGATTTGCTTTTACATGCTTGATTTGTCGTGTTCTTGTCTTGAGTCTGTCTTTTCCTCCTTTTGTTTTCTATTTTTTTCTTTAGGGCACGTTGTACCCACATAATTGAGGGCAAGTATGACTAAAGTGGGTGGGTGTGACAAGTCCAAACTCTCTCGTATTTTTGTGTCTTTTTCTCATTCTTTTGTCATTTATTTTTTCTATTTTTTCAGTCGGAAAGAGCCAGAATGGGCACAAGGGGCAGCAGGAGGCAGGTGAATCACTTCTGGAGGGCACAATGGTACCAATGATACTAAGATGGGCAACAACTTCTCAGCGGAAAGCTCTCTCTCGAGCCTGGCAGAAATCACCCACCATTCCAGCAAAAGCTGAAGGAGAAGTTTGTGATCGTGTCCACAACAAACCCAGAGTGATTGAGAGGAGAAGGAATGAGACTGGGCACAAGAGAAACTAATGCCAGCTACAGAAGGAGCAATGCACCCTAGCCGCCGAAGGAAAGAGGAGCCGTGGAGGGCAAGTTGACGCTTCCAGAAGGATGCTCGGCTCTACAAGGAAAGTTGCTATGTCGGCGCAACTAGGGCACGACAAGTACAGAATCTGCGATTCAGAATCTTCTAAATAAGGGAAGAATCTACCAGACATGGAAAGCTTTGGGCATGGCGGCTACATGTTGGGCTGAAGATCCCCGGCCTATCGGGAAGTTTACCTAGTGTCCTTGTACTCCTATATAAGTAGATCTCATGGCAGCAAACAAACATCTCATTTTACACAATTCTACAAGATACAATCTCTATTTTTATTTTAGTTTTATTTTATATTTCTGCAATAGGTCTCGGGCCTTATGCCCGCAGACACTTAGGATTTACAGTTTTATGTTCTTCAATCCAGCGTTGGAGTTGGATTTATTTTGCAGTTTAATATAAGTAAGTTTTTCATTCATATCATGTTATCTTTTTATTTCTTTTACTTATTGTTATTGTTCTAAGTCTAGCATGAGCGGCTAGACTCGTTATTCCAGATTGAACAAAGATAAGAACTTAATGAACACGTAAGAACCGTGAGGCTTATGGGCATAAACTGTGTGAATCTGGTTCCGTCGTGTAATCATTTTCTTTGTTGCATTATACAGTGGGCTAAGCTAGTTAATTGTGTCTGATCACTCATTAATTAAAATTGTGTTCACTACCTCTATAAATGGTCAATGAATCGTAGCTGTGTGTTGGTCATGAAGGGATGTGATACATCACGGGTACTGAGGGCATAAGAGAGATCTTTGTCTAGGTAAATCTGGGTTTGTCTAGATCATAATGCTGCTTTGTTGTTTACAATCATATGAGAGACCGGGGTTGGACAACAAGTTAGGGTTTATGGGATGAGAGATCACCTCTAAGCTAAACAGAAAAGATAGATTGGGTACGGTGAGAGAGATCCAGTACCTTTAACCAGATAATTAGATTTACATAAGTAATTAGCGTGCTCATGATCGGTCAAGTGTTTGTTAAGTTCGAAATCTGAGTTCTAATCCGGAATACGTTACTACTAATATTTTCATTTCTTTGTTTTGTTTTGTTTTGTTATTTTAGTTTATAGTCTTTAAATACAAGTACGGAGACCACAACAAATCTCAACCTTTTGGAAAAGTCACATTGGAAGATAGAATTCGCAGCTCCTCATGGGATCGACCCTTACTCACATTAGCTTGCTACGCCTTGCTGTGGGCATAAGGATAACTCTCTCTTGAGAATTATTCTGACCACGAAATGACTGCGCGTCATCATGCGTTCTTGGCAATCACATAACTTTTTGTTGACTGCATTGCATGTTAAAGGGTCATCATCAAACATTAATGCATTAGGTATTTCAGAAGTTCAGGTTTGTCAATGCTTCGATAAAGAATGTAGGCACTGGCCATCCTTATATCCTTTAAATTTCTCCAAGTCGTCTTTTAGATCTCATGGTTACATGCTATTGTTGGATCAGGAACACATTGCAGCTGGAGATAGTAATATACCACGAACAAGTCATGAGGTGATAGACATGCTTGCTTGTCGCCTTGCTCACTGGGATGATATGTCAATTTCTTACCTTTGTTGCTAAAAACTGTAGTAATTTCATCATCACGTGAACTTCTATCATGCATCAATTGTACAGGTTAACTCATTAAATGTCTAGCTTTGATTGTCACATCCGTGATGATTCTAATCTGTGTTCATCTTCCTAGATTGTTCCGGAAATATATTTTTAGGATAGCAGATGAAGTTGAGATGAAGTTCATGAACAAGTAATATCTTTGTTCTACATTGTAGCAAGATTTTGCTTTACTCGAAAAGATTCTACTTTTGGTGTATCAGTTTCGTATTTGTATGAAGAGATGCTATTATTCTCAACAGGAGAACTCATGAGGACATGCATATGTTCAGATTTTTTTCTACTGGTACACAAAGGGGTAAAGAAAGCATGAAAATTCTGGAATTTTTTTGTTTTGGGACCAAAATCGATACTAATTTTAACAGAAATCATCACGATGTGACTAAAAATGATACTTCACTTCTTCTGGGACCAAAATTGATAATATCGGGACCAAAATCGGAATACCCGATGTCTTATGGGACCAAAATTGAAATTATCTCGCGCAACAACTAGATCCAGCGAGCACCATCACATGCATGCATGCATGATCTTTTCTCTTCCACGTGGCACTACTATAATAATTGGACCACTCATGCAGCAATCTCCACCATCGATTTGCTGCTCACTTGGATCAAGCTTTATAGTCGTTAGATTTGTGCTTAGCTTTGAATGCAAGCTAGTTTTTTCTTTGTCAAGTTTTGTATAAATACTAGAAACACAGTTTGTAGTCTGGTTGAATTGAATGATTTCAGATTGAATAAAATTTCTTTTCCTAAATATCTTTTCTTTCATGAAATATACTCGATCAATCAACATGGTATCCAGAGCCATTGATTTCTGATTTCTGTTTGTTCTTCATTCTTTGATAATTTGGCAGACATTTATCGATTCAATGATGAAAAAACACCAACATTTCTCGTGGTGACAAGCTAGAGATGATGAATTAGGGTTTGTGGAAAATGCTCCACCAATTGAGCGTGGAGAACACAACGGTGTTATAGATTCATGAAGAAATGCAGCAGCTCCACGAATTGAGCATAGAGAACACAGTGGTGTGGTAGATTTGTGAAGAAATGCGGCAGCTTCTGATGCAGACTCTATTCATCCACTGCACTTGAATCACAGCACATATGCGATGAAGGATATCAAATTGCTTACACAAGAAATGAGGTCAATACCAATCGAATATTGGCGAATGATGAGCTTTATATCCCGCCTAGCGATCATCCGGGTATGTTTCTTACTATAGATTTATTCGATGGTAAAAACTTTCACAACTGGTGTAGGGCGGTTAAAAGAGGTTTACTCTCTATGAATAAGTTGAAGATAATTGATGGTAGTCTAAATGTGCCTAGAACAGACTCAATTAACTATATGCAATGGCTTAAGGTAGACTACCTAGTGTTTAACTGGATTAGCAACTCTATGACAAAGGAGATTGCTAGGGGATTTCAGAACTTAGATACTTCCAAACAACTGTGGGGGGAATTGCATAAGCATTTTGGGAAGAAGAAGAATGGCCCTCGTTTGTACAAGCTCCACAGAGAGATAGCCACCTACACACAACACACTCAGACTGTCATGGTTTATTTTAATAATTTGACTAGCCTCTGGGATGATTTGGCTTTACTTAAGAACTCACGAATGTGCACATGTGCAGCATATAAGGATATGAAAGCGGATCTTAAGGAGGAGCACTTAATGCGGTTTTTGATGGGATTAAGTGACTTATTTGAGACAATTAGGCAGCAGATTCTTATTCTCAACCCATTACCAACAGTGAGCCAAGCTTATTCCATGATCCTTCAGGTGAATGATCAAATTAATGTGAGTAATCAACTCACAGAAGGGGCAGATCATGGTGCTTTGTACATCAACCAGAAAGGTGGTTATAGAGAAGATGCCATGAAGAGGAGATTAAGTAAAGAAGAGAAATCAAAGCTCAGGTGTGAGCATTGTGGAGGATCAGAGCATGTTAAATCTGAGTGTTTTGATATTATTGGTGTACCAGATTGGTACAAAAAGTACAAGACAAACAAAGGGAAGGGAAGGGCACACTGTGCCATGCAGAAGGATGAAGATTATAAGGAAGAAACAGAAATGAAAAGGAAAAGGAATGTGGGAGATTTACCTGAAGAGGCTCTCCATGGAGTGAGTAAATTGATCCAAGCAGAATTAGCCAAGCATCTGCATCATTACTTCCACAAAGGTTTAAAAGGAGAAGAATTAGGAGGAGATGGAGGGCAAAACTTGGTAAACATGGCAGAACTTGATCTGGGAAATACTCCTATAGAATTTAAGGGGAATTATGCTTTTGGAGCCTTTTCAGCAATCACAAAGCAAGAATGGATTGTTGATTCAGGTACCAGTAAACACATGTGATGTCATGTTGGTTTATTGACTGATTTGAAGAAGTTAAAACATCCACTACAAGTTTTCTTGCCAGATGGGAGTAGCTTGTGGGTGTTCTTAGCTGGTAAGACAAAGCTTAACAGGGATATGGTGCTGCAAAACATTTTATTTGTACCACATTTCACCCACAACTTACTTTCAGTAGGGCAATTAACTAAGGACCTAGATGGGAGAATTCAGTTTCTGGCTTCTCGTTGTTTAGTTCAAAAGAGAAATACAGATACTGTGATAGGAATCTGTAAGATGAAAAGATCTCTTTATATGTATCCACATGAATTTGTTGTGTATGGGACTGCAAATTCCATACAGTCTAATTCTACTATCTTAAACTTACACAAACTACTTGGGCATCCATCAGCCTCTGCAACGGAGCATCTATCTCAGAACAAGAGAAGAATGAATCACTCAGACATAGAATTGCTGCAGTCTTGTGATGTGTGTTGTAATGATCTACTATTTTTGTAATTTTCTCAAGATGAATTTATATTTTTTATTATTATTTTTCTAGGAATAAAAGCTTGTAAAGAAAGAATAATTGAGGAGGAAGCAGAAAGGAGGAAACGAGAGTTTGGGCTAGTAATTTCTTGCCTTTCCTTCATTCTAAGAAACCCTAAATAACCTCAAAAGTGGTCCCCTAAGCTTACAAGAAATTCAACAGAAATATAACATAAAGTCTCGAATTACAGCTGGAAATAATAATGCTAATTCAATAAGATAAAAGGAATGTTGGAAATAAATCCATCCTCCTATAATCACGTGACTACTCCTTTGTGCAATTGATGTCACTTGGCTACATTTTCTCTAGAAACTCTTTTGAGTTGAGAAACACGACTTCTTCTTGCTTAACATCAATTTCCAATTGACTGCTCCAAGCCCTATCTTTCACAAAGATCAAATTTTTATCAACTTTTTCAGCAATTTCCCCTAAATCCTCTCGTGAGTCATGACAATACCTTCCCCTTTTTTTGATCCTTGCCCACAAGGATCGGAAGCTGTAATCTTTCTTGAGGTGATCTGCTCATTTATCTACCTAATGTCACTTATATCCTCATCCCCCCATTTCACCAGAATTTGCACGATTTCTCTTCCCTTTTGAAATTTCACTCGGCGGCCAACTGTTTCAGATGAAAAAATCATTAAAATGCCATCTTGTCCGACATCAGATAGATCTGGAGTTGTCTTTACCGAAGGAATGATGACCCTCTTGAGTAATGAAATGTGGAAGACCGGGTGTATCTTTGAGTTTGGAGGAAGGTCTAGCCGATAAGCTACCTTGTCTATCATCTCCAGTATAGCATAAGGCCCATAATATTTTGCTGACAATTTCAGATTTCTTTGCAGTTGTACCGTATTCTGGCGAAATGGCTGTAATTTCAGGTAGACTCTATCCCCTACCTGGAATTCTCTTTCTTGTCTCTTTGCATCTGCATAAACCTTTATCTGATTTTGCGTCTGCATTAAGTTGTCTCTTAAGGCTTGTCGAATCTGTTGTCTTTGGAGCATTAGATCTTTGACTTCAGCTTGGTTTGAATGTAACTAGGGGTCTAGAGAAAACATAAGGGGAGGGTAGCCGTAAAGTGCTTCAAAAGGTGTCAACTTTAAGCTGGTGTTGTAATTTATGTTATACCAAAACTCAGCTAAAGATAGCCACTTCATCCACTGCCTTGGGTTCTGATGAACCATACATCTCAGATATGTCTATAGACATTGATTTAGCCTCTCAGTCTGGCCATCAAACTGGGGGTGATAGGCTGATGTAAGATCCAAACTAGTTCCCATTAGTTTGATCAACTCCTTCCAAAATGAGCTAGTGAAAATGGGGTCCCTATCAGTCACAATGCTACTCGGTTGCCCATGGAGCTTGTATATATGATCCAAATATACTTGAGCTATTGTGGCAGCAGAGTAAGGGTGGCTAAGAGCAATAAAATGTCCATATTTAGTGTATCTGTCAATAATGACTAGGATGACATTCTTGCCCTGTGACTTAGGTAGTCCTTCAATGAAATCCATAGAAATATGTGTCCATGCTTGGTCTGGGATGGGTAGAGGCTGAAGTAGTCCAGGATATTCACCTCTGTCTCCCTTACTTTTGCTGCAGATGTCACAAGAATTCACCCAATTAACAACATCTTTTTTCATGTGTGGCCAATAGAAACTCCTTTTTAACCTCTGATAGGTGCCCAAAATTCCAAAATGTCCCCCATATGGAGAGTCATGCACTTATTTGAATATTGATTCCCTCAGAGAGTTGGAATTTCCCACAGAAATCCTTATCTTATATCTCAATAAGTCCCCACAAATCTCAAAACCAGGATATGTCTTGGAATCTAGGAGCTTGGTTTCTATGATCTGTGAATGAAGCTTATCTGTGGCATAACTATCAACTACCTATTGTACCCATGTAGGAACAATAGTGGTAATAGCTTCACAAATTTGATTTTTCATCTCTCTTTTTGATAAAGCATCTGCCATTTTGTTCTCCACCCCTTTTTTATATTGTATTTCATAGTCCAAGCCCAAAAGCTTAGAAATCCATTTCTGCTGTAGAGGTGTGGTAATCGTCTGATCCAATGAATATTTCAAGGCCTGTTGGTCAGTCTTGATTATAAACTTGTGCCCCATTAGATAACACCTCCATTTTTGTACAGCAAGAAGTATAGCCAAAAACTCTTTTTCATAAGCAGACAACCCTTGGTGTTTTAGGTTTAACATCTTACTAAGGTAGGCTATTGGCCTAGACCTTTGCATAAGTACTACCCCAATCCCATTCCCACAGGCATCTGTTTCCAGTGTAAAGGGAATGGAGAAATATGGCAGGGCTAACATAGGTGTAGAAGTCATAGCTCTCTTTAGTTCATTGAATGCATCATTAGCTTCATCATTCCAAGTAAAAGGTCCTTTCTTAAGCAAAGCTGTTAGTGGCCTGCTGATCATGCCATACCTTTTCACAAATTTTCTATAGTAACCAGTCAACCCTAGAAATCCCCTGAGCTGTTTCGGATTAGTTGGTACAGGCCAGTCCTTTATTCCAGAAATTTTCTCAGGATCTGTGGAGACCCTTTCTCCAAATATGATATGCCCCATATATGAAATAGTTTGTTGTCCAAAGTGGCATTTACTTCTCTTGGCATAGAGTTGATTGTCTCTTAGCAATACCAAAACTTCTCTCAGATGGACTAAATGTTCTTTCCAACTTTTGCTATAAATCAAGATATCATCAAAAAGACTAGAACACTTTTCCTCAATTATTCTCTGAAAACTTGGTTCATTAATGACTGAAAGGTGGCCGGGGCATTGCATAGGCCAAAGGGCATGACCAAGAACTCATAGTGTCCATTATGAATTCTAAAGGCCGTCAAATATCTATGTTCTGGTGCCATCAAGATCTGAAAATAGCCTGACCTTAAGTCAATTTTTGAAAAGAATTTGGACCCATGAAGCTCATCAAGTAGTTCATCTATCACTGGAATTGGATAATCATGCTTAATGGTTAGACTATTCAAGTATCTGTAGTCTACACACATCTTCCAAGTGGAGTCCTTTTTCTTCACTAGTAGAACAGGTGAAGCAAAAGGGCTTTTGCTAGGTTGGATTTCACCTGTTGCTAGTAATCCCTCAACTATTTTCTCTAATTCATCCTTCTGAGCATGGGAAACCCTATATGGGTATTGATGCTTGGGTGTACTCCCAGATTACAAATTAATGTAATGCTCTATTCCCCTCTTGAGAGGTAACTCCATTGGCTCCCTGAGTATGTCCTCAAACTCTTGCAATAAATTACCCAAAACGGATTCATCATTTTCATAGTTTTCCTTACCCTTTATCCAAAACATTTCTTCAACTTGGGTTGGGGAGCAGTGCACCAGCTTGTATAAGGCAGGACCAGAAATAAACTAGCACTGACCTTCTCCACTCATAGCTTAAATCTTAACTTTCTTCCCTAACACAGTAACTGTAAATGTCATCTTATCATAATCAAGTTCAATTGGTATGCAAGACTTCAACCAATCTCCTCCCAAAATCAAATCACAATCCTCTGTAGCCAGCACCCTAGGTGAATAAGTGAATGAGTGATGTTGCATTGACCACTTGAAATTGTTAACCCTAGTGGAGCTAAACATTCTTTGACCATTAGCCACTTTGACCATCAGTGGTTTGGTAGCCTCTAATGTACACCCCAAACTCTTGGCAGTAGATCCATTAATGAAACTCAAAGTGCTCCCAGAGTCAATCAATATAATAATCTTTTGCTTTTCCACTACCTTAAACAACTTCATAGTAGTGATGTTGTTTTCTCCTAAAATGGCACTTAATGTAATCTGTACTTTTTCAATGTTGGGTTCGGGAGGTATCTCTTCACTTTCTTATATATCTTCAATACTCTGCAGATATGAATATTCCTCCTTTTCAGTCATAATCATATAGGAAATCCGCTACTTGCATCTATGCCCCACTGTGAAAGGGTCATCACAGTTGTAACAAAGCCCTTGTTCTCTTCTTTTTGTCATTTCAGCAGTGGTAAGGAGTTTAAATGGAGATTTGGTAGTATTAGGAGTTGTTCTTAGCGATAAGTCCCTAGAATTAGGGTAGTCACTGTCCTGTTTTCTGAATTGATTGCCATTAAAAGGTAAGGACTTGACTGGTCCCTTAAATATCTTGGTAAGGGCCTCTGTTGATTGTATTTGATCTTGACCGAGTTCAATAGTTTGTTGTAGAGTGGTGGGCTTAAACATTCTAATCGCAGCCTGCAACTCTTCACTTAAGCCACTCACAAAACTGGCCATAAAATATTCTTCAGTAAAATTCCCACCATTAGTAAGTAGCATATAAGATTTCAGTTCTTCAAACTTGTCAACATAATCAGCATATGAGCCAGTATGTTTAAGCTTGTTAAATTCCACAATAACCCTTGCCTATTTTAACTCCTCAAACTGGATTGAAACTAGTTCCAAGAATTTCTCCCAGGACAATATAACCCCCTTCTTAGCCAAATTTCGATACCACAAAGCTGCCCTACCCTCCATGTGCATAGAAGCTAGAGTGACTTTTTGGTTATCAGGTATATTAGGAATTAAATCAAAATAACCTGGACATTTCAGTATCCAATTCCTAGGTTGAGTTCCATCAAACCTAGGAAAATCTATTTTAGGTATGGGTGAAAAGATACCTAATGATTCTGTTATCATTCTGTTCCTTGAGTTTTGTGGAATTCTAGAAGAGTTCCCTTCATATATCCAAACTGGGGAAGGATCTCCCAATATCGATTATTCTTCAACTTGAGATTTACTAGAATCCTTGTTCAGCAGCTGAAGCTGGATAGAAGCCAAAGTTTTTGCTAAATTGTCAAACTTGCCATGAAATTCTGAGGTAAACCCAGTGATCTGCTCTTGCTGCTTCAATTCCAAGGCTTCTCTCTTTAAAGTTTCTGATAACAAAATCTCATCAAATTCTTTCTGTGCTTCTTGCAGATCTGAAAATCTTGTAACTGGAGCTATCTAGCCAGAGATCGAAGGCTCTGAGATACCAATTGTAATGATCTACTATTTTTGTAATTTTCTGAAGATGAATTTATATTTTTTGTTATTATTTTTCTGGGAATAAAAGCTTGTAAAGAAAGAATAATTGGGGAGGAAGCAGAAAGGAGGAAACGAGAGTTTGGGCTAGTAATTTCTTGTCTTTCCTTCATTCTAAGAAACCCTAAATAACCTCAAAAGTGGTCCCCTAAGCTTACAAGAAATTCAACAGAAATATAACATAAAGTCTCAAATTACAGCTGGAAATAATAATGCTAATTTAATAAGATAAAAAGAATGTTGGAAATAAATCCATCCTCCCATAATCACGTGACTATTCCTTTGTGCAATTGATGTCACTTGGCTGCACTTTCTCTAGAAACTCTTATGAGTTGAGAAACACGACTTCTTTTTGCTTAACATCAATTTCCAATTGACTACTCCAAGCCCTATCTTTCACAAAGATCAAATTTTTATCAACTTTTTCAGCAATTTCCCCTAAATCCTCGTGAGTCATGACATGTGTCACCAAGCCAAACAGTAGAGGACACCATTTCCTTTGCTACAGAGAATAAGTGAGATATTTTTTGGGTTAGTACACCTTGATGTCTGGGGTCCATGCAATGACAGTAACATCACTGATACACCATACTTCCTTACTATAATGGAAGACAGTTCTAGGGCAACTTGAACCTACCTTTTCAAATCTAAGGGACAAGTTTGGAATATTGTGAGGAGTTATATTATCATGGTGAGTACACAGTTTCATAAACATATTCAACACATCAGAATAGACAATGTCACTGAGTTTGTTAACTCACAAATACAGTCTTTATTCCAAGAATATGGGATTTTACACCAGAGAAGTTGTCCATACTCACCACAACAAAATGGTATTATGGAAAGGAAGCATAAGCATCTGTTGCAAGTTGCCAGAGCCTTAATGTTTGATAGTAAGCTTCATTCTACCTTCTGGCCCTATTCCATTCTACATGCTACCCGACATATTAAGAAGTTGCCTTCTGGAAGTAAACAGACGAATCAATCAAAGGCTAGAACTGAAGTCAGCCAGCTTGTAGGAGAAAACAAGCAAAATATCTGACAGGAAAGCTCAAGAAAGACCAATTAAACTGACAACCTATCCAACAGCTTGTGATCAGTTAAGCTGACAAGAAAGCTCAAGAAAGATCAGTCGAACTGACAAGCTATTCAATAGCTTGTGATCAGTCGAACTAGAGGAAGAAACTCAGAACTGCCAACTGGAGTGATAGCCGAACTGAGCAGATAAGCTCAGAACTGTCAACTGGAGTAATAGCCGAACTAAGCAGACAAGCTCAGAACTATCAACTGGAACTCAAACTTGCTAAACTGGAGCTTAGAACTGCCAGCCAGAGAGTCCTGGAGTTAATGCTCAAATGAAGATCTTGGAATAAATGCTTCAGCAGAGATCCTAGAATTAAATATCCAACAGAGATCGATTGGCAAAGCAACGGCTACTTCAACCAAAAGCTTCAATGATCATAAAGACCATCTGCCATTGATGAGCCAACAGAGCCACCGATCAATGGAACTCAACGGTCACAAAATCACTCCTCTATAAAAGAAGAGTGAATCAAAGTTTTCAAATGACTTTTTACGACTTTCATTCTTGAAACCTTCATTCAAGCTACTCACAACTGAGCTTTCTTTCTCCCTCCCACACAACTCAAGTTCAGCATTTGCTAAATCTGCGAGAGTCCAACTGAGAAGAAGAATTCACAGAATCAAAGCATCAGCTAGCTGTTGATAATCCATATATGTTAAAATCAAATTTTGATAGCTTTTATAATTTTATTGAAGAAAAATGAAAGTGATGCCAAAATAAATACAACATAAAAATATATTATAATACAATATAAAATATTTTTGTATTTAATATAATTTAGTATATTCAAATGTAAAATTGAAATGTTAAACTATTTTTCTATGAATTAAAAATATTTTTATTAACTTATACAAATTATTATATATTGATTAATTAAATATATTAGGATAAATTTTTCAATAAAATAAATAAATTATAATTTTGATGCACAACAGACAAGAAATGACCCATCTGCAACTGATCAACTGCTTTCAAAAGACTCAACAGATACTCTAGATGTCCATCATTCACCCAACAAAGATGTTTCATTGGTGAAAAGGAGTACAAGGGGGTACCCCCTCCTTACTTGAATGATTATATATGTAACCTGGATAATGGTCTTCATAGAGACACTAATACTACACTTACACCACCCACTTTTCCATATCAGGTTTCTCTTCTTATTTCACCTAACTATACTACTTTATTGATGAGTATACATACCATCAAGGAGCCCACCAGTTATACAGAAGCTTGTAAGATACCTGAATGGGTAGAAGCTATGCAGAAAGAGTTGCAAGCTTTGGAACAGAATAATACTTGGACAGTTGTTTCCTTGCCTAAAGGTAAGCATGCCATTGGGTGTAAGTGGGTGTATAAAGTAAAATTACACTCAGATGGGATAGTGGAAATGTACAAGGCTAGGTTGGTAGCAAAGGGCTATAACCAGGAATTTGGTATTGACTACTAAGAGGTGTTTTCTCCAGTTGCTAAGATAGAAATTGTGAGGCTATTCTTTGCCCCTACAGTCCAATCCTCTTGGCACTTACACCAAATGGATATTGACAATGTTTTCTTACATGGTCACTTGTTTGATAAACTCTATATGCAGCTGCCACAAGGATACACTGGTGGACAACCTGGTGCAGTTTGCAAGCTCCTCAAGAGTTTTTATGGCCTGAAATAGGCTTCCAGAGAATGGAACCAATAACTTTGTAAGCATCTTCTCACTCTAGGCTTTCATCAGTCAACAAGTGATCATTGTCTCTTTCTGAGAGGGATTGGTGCTTCTTTTATTACATTGTTGGTATATGTAGATGATATTCTAGTGTTAGACCCGTCTATGGATATCATCTCAGATGTTAAAAACTCTTTAGATAAAGCCTTCACTATTAAGGATTTGGGAAAAACAAAATACTTTCTTGGCATGGAAGTAGCTAAGTCATCATCAGGTTTCTTCTTATGCCAGAGAAAGTATGTCTTAGATTTGATAACTACAGTCGGTCTTCTTGGGAGTAAGCATGCTCTTACTCCCTTTCCACCTGGTTTAACATTTCAGAAAGAATGCACCTTATTATCACAAAGTTATTCATATAGGAGGGTAGTTGGGAGGCTGCTATATTTAAACCTCACTTGGCCTGACATTTCACATGCAGTTCAGCAGCTTAGCCAGTTTGTGAACTGTCCTACCAATGCTCATGGGATCCTGTCATGCATGTCTTGAGATATCTCAAAGGCACACCATATTTAGGACTGCATTACTCAGTCTCACCAGTTTTTGATTTCACTGTGCACTGTGATGCTGATTGGGGATCCTGTGTTGATTCTAGGAAATCACTCACTGGGTACTGCATATCCTTAGGATCTTGTCTTGTCTCCTGGAAATGCAAAAAACAAGACACGGTTTCCTTATCCACGGTAGATGCTGAATATACAAGCCTTAGTGTCACCACTAGGGAGCTTCTATGGTTATCTTATATTCTTGCTGATTGTGCTGTGCCAATTTCACTTCCCATTGTGGTTCACTATGATAACAAGGCTGCAATCCAGATTACTCAGAACCAAATGTTTCATGAACGCATGAAACACTTGGATATTGATTGACATTTTGCCCATTCTCAATTCCAAGCTGGGTTTCTTCAACTTGTGTATGTGCCTTCTGTTTCACAACTCGCTGATCTCTTTACCAAAGTATTACCTGCTCCCCATTTCAGGACTCTCTTATCCAGTCTTCACTTGGGTGATTTACACCGGGTTCAACCTGAGGGGGGCTGTTGAAGTATACCAGCGCAACAACTAGATCCAGCGAGCACCATCACATGCATGCATGCATTTGCATGCATGATCTTTTCTCTTCCACGTGGCACTACTATAATAATTGGACCACTCATGCAGCAATCTCCACCATCGATCTGTTGCTCACTTGGATCAAGCTTTATAGTCATTAGATTTGTGCTTAGCTTAGAATGCAAGCTAGTTTGTTTCTTTGTCAAGTTTTGTATAAATACTAGAAACACAATTTGTAGTCTGGTTGAATTGAATGATTTCAGATTGAATAAAATTTCTTTTCCTAAATATCTTTTCTTTCATGAAATATACTCGATCAATCAACAAGTTGAAACAAGTTCCTAGTTAATACACCAGAATTAGTTCCCATTGAAAAATGTTTCAGTGACCCTAAATACAATTCATATATATATTTTTCATTGATAGATGTCATTATTAAATACATTATTATCTTTTGAATATGAAATTACTTTTTAATGAAGTAATGGGTAATTCTGTCTACTTATGTATACATATTATTATATCGAATAATTTTGTGATTTTTATATATTTAAAAAACCGAATTTTAATTCAATAATAGTAAATCAAAATTGCTTAGTTCGACACCCAAACTACTGAAAACTGGAGGCGTCGATTTTTCCTAATTTTTACTTTTGGGGCAGGAGAGAGAGAGAGAGAGAGAGAGAGAGAGAGAGAGAGAGAGGCTCTTCTGTTCTGCGGGTGTAGTAAAATAGGCGCCCCTCAAAAACCCTAGCTCGAACGATAAAAAAAAAAAAGCCACACACTCACTAACAGGTAAACCAAAAAAGAAAGCATGGAGATTGCAGAAGAAATGGAGATAGAAGGAGAAATTGCGACTCCAATTCACAGCAATTTCAAGCGCTTTGGACTGAAAAACTCAATACAAACCAACTTCGGCGAAGATTACGTCTTCGAGATTGTTGCCAAGTACGATTCTCTCCTCAATTTCATTCTTATTATCTTGCGATCTTATTTGTATTATTTGTAGCTACGGAGAGAATCATGTGCAATTGAATTTATCAGAGACGATTGGACGTCGATGGCTGTGTCGCTTTCGACTAATGTGGTGAAGTTGTACTCGCCTCTGTCGGGGCAGTTCCTCGGTGAATGCAGAGGTCATTCCTCTACGATCAATCAGATTTCTTTCGCAGGGGCATCGTCTCCGCACGTGTTGTATTCCTGCTCCTCTGATTCTACTATCAGAGCTTGGGATTCCAGGTCTTTTCAACAGGTTTTTAAAGGATGCAATTTATAGCTTTGTTGATGATGTAATGATGAGTGTTATTTCTTTTGAGTTAGAATTTATGAGAAGCTACATAGTTATCTAGAACAGTGTGGTATCAGATTTTATGTCAAACCTTGAAACTTAATGGAGTCAAATTTGTGAACAGGTCGAAAATTCAGATAGTTAGATGCTTGTTGCGCGTGGTTTTGGATTGGAGTTGTGACAATGTGGTTTGCAATGCAGGTGGCTTGTGTAAATGCAGGTCCGTCGGAGGAGGTCTTTAGCTTCTCGTTTGGCGGGGCTGATGGTAATCTTGTGGCAGCGGGATGTAAGTCTCAGGTATTATCCTTTATCATGCTTGTCAACTAGTATTAACCACAACTTTCTCAAAAAAAAAAAAAGGAAAAAAAAAAAGAAAAAGAAAAAAGAAACGCTGGTATTAACCACAAAGAGAGTTGGAATTGGTATCTATTGACAGTTTTAGTGTTTAATTGATTGTTTTCCTGCAGACCAGCAATATGTAGTCATCAGCTGGAATGCTGTTATCCGCTGTGTAGATATCATTGCTTGGAAGTGCATGTATTATCTCATCCTAGAAACATGCTAATTGATTCATATGTTTATGTCAAGTATGCATTATGTGTAGTTTACTAGTTATACTGTTTCTTGTCTGAGTATACTTTTTTTTTATATTATTGTATTGAAGTTGCTGATTCAGGAAACCAATGGTGTTGTTTTTTGTATATTTTCCTTTATTCACACATTGAATATTTGTTGCTACTGCTTGGCTATATCTAGATACTTTTCTGGGATTGGAGGACTATGAAGCAGACTGCATGCTTGGAGGAATCTCACATGGAAGATGTGACTCAGGTAATTAGATGCCTTTGGTTTCTTGACCAGGCCGAAGCAGTAGCAAGAATGCAATGTATAATCTGCCCCATCCTTTTTAGTATAGGATCTTGGATATTTTTGGATGCTTCTCTCTCTCCCTCTCTCTCTCTCTCTCTCTCTCTCTCTCTCTGGGATGTAATGGGAGGACTGCAATTTTTTCTTTTGGTGATACGTGTATGGATATTTTCACCTAAGACAGACAATAACTGCAGGTCCAATTTGTTCCAGGTCATCAAAACAAGCTTCTTTCTGCTTCTGTTGATGGATTAATGTGCCTGTTTGATACCAGTGGAGACATAAATGATGATGATCACTTGGTGTCGGTACGTGGGGTGATTATCTTTAGTATCTGTTATCTTATTGTGCATGCTTGTTTGTCCTCTCATGCAGTTTTGAATTATTTGCATTGAGAGGAGAGATTTCCAGGCTAAGGGTATTCAATTACTTTATTAGTAGGAAGGCATCAGTTTTGGCTGTTTTTATCAGTCTTTCTCAGGATTTCTACTATGAATGTTAGTAACTCACTTTGTTTTCACTGAAAGGTGTTTGGCTATCTCATTTGCTGCACTTGGTCATTTTATGTGTTAAGTTTGTCAACATTTTTGTCCCTTACTTTTCATATGCATTGTGACAAGGTGTTCAATGTGGGAACTTCAATTGGAAAAGTGGGATTTTTTGGTGAGGCAAATCAGAAGTTGTGGTGCTTAACACACATAGAAACTTTGAGGTACGCAAAGCATTTTTTGCTCTCTGTCTTTATGTCTCGTAGCATCTTTCATAAATGATGGCTTTAGGTGTTGAGATATGATTGCATGAATTTTCAATTGCAATTTCTTACTTTGTAATCTCCCTCTTCAGCGTTTGGGATTGGAACAAATCAACAACTGAGGCAAACTTTGATAATGCTCGTGCATTAGCATCAGAGAGTTGGACATTAGATCATGTATGGGAGTTTCACCTTTCTTTCTTGTGTTACTGTGAAGTCAATTAGCACAATTGTTTCCTTTCAGTTATCTAAACCCTTGAAACTTATGCATTGTTATCTAAATTGTCTTGTAATGATACCACAGGTTGACTATTTTGTCGATTGTCACTATTCAACTGAGGAGGATTGCCTTTGGGCAATCGGAGGCACAAATGCTGGCACATTTGGGTACTTCCCTGTGAAGTATGGAAGTACGAAGACAATTGGGTCTGCAGAAGCCGTCTTCCACGGTGGCCATACAGGCATTGTCAGGAGCGTGTTGCCCATGTCCGGCATCCCTGGCAGAAACAAGAGTCGAGGTGTTTTTGGATGGACAGGAGGCGAAGACGGTCGCTTGTGTTGTTGGTTGTCTGATGAGTCCACGGAGACAAATTGCTCGTGGGTGTCGAGTACATTGGTCGAGAAATCACATAAAACCCACAGAAAAAGACATAGCCCTTACTAGGACTTGATTCCACCCTCTTTTTCGTAATATCAAATGTATGTGTTGTGATGATTTTAGTTTTTATGAATCTGTTTCCTACTTGTGAGAAAAATTAGGAGCAACGACATGAGTGTCTTTCTCTTTCATCTTCACAGAAGTAATACAAAACATTAGTGACGAATGAGTTGCTCGATATTTCACCGTTTACATGAATTATTTATATTGGAATGACAAACGAGAGCAAGACCAGTCATCAAAAATATATCAACTATGAAACTCTGTTGATAGCTGATTTTTCGACGACAAATGAGAAAAAAGAGAAACAACGTGCACCATTTCGATAAATATATAAAATTATACATAATTTATGCACGTGAGCAGGGCCAAACATAGTAAAACCAAATCTCCCACATGTTTTCGCAAATAAAGTAGTAAAATTAATGGATATTGCTAGGGCAGGTTCATAATAAGTAATCAGCCAGAACTGTTCGTTTGACAAATTGAACACGAAAAATCTGAAAAGGTTGAAAGGCAAATGTCTCATCAAGAGTAGCAAGTGGTCTTGAAAAAAATAATATAACCACGCCTTCAGACTTCGGTTAATCTGGCTTCGTTACCAACTTCACCGGCCTCGACCTGCACCTGTCACAAAATAAGCAAAAAACAATCAAGCTAACCACATTTCACACTCAACAAATGATTCTCAAGGAGTGCATCATGACACTTTATATAATTTCATCCTACCAAAGTAAAACAAAGTAATTGCATTTTGCAGCTCACTTGTTCTGTGACCAACTAAGTATTTGGTGTAAATAATAAAAAACATAAAGACCAGCTACACAGACATAGTTGTTGAGCAAATATTAAATGTGCATGAAATAATAAAATGAAACCATAAAACAAAATAGTGGGACAAATAAATCAAACAGATTCACAATTTAAAAACAGAATAAAAGATGTACCTCTATTCCCAGCAGCCCTTCCTCCAGCTCCTCCCCTGCCTCGACCTCCACCTGCACCTCGGGCACCTCCATCCTCAATACCACGGCCTACGCCTTTTGGTTTAGAGCCTTCCTCTCTACCTCTTCCTCTACCACGTCCTACTCCAGGAGGCCTTCTATCTGTGAAAGAGCAGCATGTTGATTAACAAGTTATACAGGTGAGTAATAAGTATCGTGATACCATTTTACATGCAAAAAAAGTGAGTTTGAGACTGTCTATATTTTGTGCTAAAAAAAAAAAAAAACTTCCCCCAATATGCACATGCTTGCAGAATGCAAAAAGAGAAGCCACAGAAAAATTCTAAAATATGAACCGCTTTTGTTGCATAGCCAATAACAGATCCATTATTCATGTCTTAGGCTATCCTAATCAAAGATGAATTGTTCCTTAATTATGTGAATACACAAAGGTCAACCATCAAGATGGAGTAAACAGAAACTTACCAGAACGACTTTTTGCCTCTTCTTGGACTTTATCAATGACCTGAAAAATGAGTCAAATTCATCAAAAGTCGTCAAAACATCTAGGAAAATCAGTTTTCCGGTACACACACACACACTTGTTATGTGTGTGCAAGGCATTCAAGCAAAATTCATGCACACACTAAGAAGTTGAGTGACTGGCCAATTAAAATCGATTATGAAGGGGATACTATGGTGATCTTTAGCTACTTGACTTGTCCGACTTGCATATGCACAGATCTCATCAATAACAAAGAAAATAGAGAAAGGTCATAGACCTCCCAAAATTTCAACACCCACAGATATGGAAGCATCACGATACAAAGATATAGCCAAAAGAAAGTTTTGCCCAAGAATTCAGAAACCTTGAGAACTGACAAGTGGGCAGTTCAAAAAGTTCCCAACAAAACAGTTGGCATCCATTGACATCAACCGAAAGCAGTTCAACAACTGACAGAAAACATTATTTACAACTGAAACAATGCATTGAAGAATACCTCATCCGGAACTCTCAGATACTTGATTGTATTACCCCTGACATAGCACTCCGGCATCCGCCAAAACCTATCTCCATCCTACATATAGTTAAACCATTAAAATGCATAATTAGAGTGATTATGAAACATAGTAGTACACCGAAATAAGATGAAAAAATTATTTCAAACAGTTTTAAGAAAATGTACTAAAGTAAGGTACCTTTGAGGTACATATAACTTCACGGAGATGGATGTTCATCCAAGTGTCGCAGTTAACCAAATGACCATTATAGGTCTCCCCATTTTTCAGCTCCACCAACTATTCAACAAAGTAGCAACAAAATCTTAGTCCACCTTCCTTCCTTTCCATAATGTTTGCAATCTTATTTTAAGAAGATGAATATGATAATGAAGTTCGCAATATATACAGTAACTATAAACAGTGGCCAAAACTCAGGGGTTGCATTAAAGCCGAATAAATCATATATTCGCAACAATGTAAGAAAATTGTTGGAGAGAGCTACACAACAGGTCGCCCGAAGCTCTGAAATTGCTTTAGTAATTGGAAAGTAGATAATACAGAGATTTAGGGTAAAATTGTACCATGGGGTGTCCTTGTGCAGTCTTGAGCAACGAAAGCGGAAGCTGCGAAAACACCAATTATATCAGCCAGTCTATAATTCACAAGCCAGAAAAAAAAAACGATAAACAACGACAAAACCAGCATAAACCCTAAATCTGCAGCGGCGAGTAGAGACATACCATCTTATTTCTTTCAAACCGTGATAAATATTGCTGCACTGGCTGCAAAAGAGACGAGATAACGGCGTCATTAGAAGGTGGTGCGCAGTTTAAATTCTGACCAAACAACAAAAAAAGATCGAAGAAACGGAAAAAAAACGTTGATAGAAATCAAAGTTACCGTGAGTCGCGAAAAAACAAACCAAAGCTACGAGCGAGCGAGAGAGTTTATTGGAATCACAGAAAAGCTAGATCCTTTGAGACTCTCGTTCTATCGATTTGTTCTCTCTCCCCTCTCTCTCTTCTGTGTGACAACTACTGTGAAGAAGAGAGAAGTAATGGAGACCAGCAAGCCGACCTTTTTTTAAAAAAAAATTCTACACCTATTATTAAAAGTCTTACGTAATTAGTTTGGATAAATAAATAAAAATAAATGTTGTGGGCGGTAGGTTTTCGTAGTAATTTCCTAATGCGGTTTATCTCGAGTTATTATTACATAAAAATAAAATTTATTTACCGTATGAGCTAAAGCCTACAGCGTATGGTATTTTAATTTAGAACTTTGCTACCAACTGCAAATTGTGACTTGGGCGATATATGATTAAATTTTTAGGAGATATTTTCCCTAAAAATAGGAAGTAAAAATTTGTAAGGTTATTAGTTAGTTGAATCAAATATCTAAAATTTTGGTTTTATTTATTTATTACATTCTCCAAAATTTCACTATATATTTAAGATTTACGGTTTTATTATAATCTCATTGAGCCTAAACAAGCTTTATAAGTATATTTTATTGGATGAAGAATACAAAACAATTAGCCGTATATGACTTCTTTTCTTTTATTATGGTATAAAAAGCCTTCAACGAATACAATAATCAAACTTTGTTTTTAGTTGGCGGATAGAGGATTAAGATTCATACCCAAATCTCTTATCTGGAGATTTTTAAAGGGGAAAAATACCAACTAAGTTGCATGTTAATGTTAATATAGTAAAATTTCTATATAAAAATAACCTTCTTATAGTAATAAAAAGTTATGGTTTCAACTCGGGGCTAGTTATAAATAAGAATAACTTTTATATTGTAATATTCTGGTGTTTTTTTCAGACCATCGTTGATAAATTTACCTCTATATAGTAATAGAATAATATTAAATTTCAAACATATTTAAATATTTATATAAAATATATAGAACTATTTAACTATACATGTTACATTAAATTTAAGATTGTATGTAATAGCTATCTAAAATTGTTTACGAAAATGTTTTAATTTTTTGGATTAATACTGCATCATTTAACTTGCGCTTTCGAAGTAATTCGTCAACACAATCACCTTCTTGGTGAATCCAAAACTTTTCCAATTTGTCCAACATTCTTGAAGTTTCTTGACAAGAGACTTTTTCTATTTCTACACTATCATCCTCTGGATGAATATCTTACGCTTCTTACTTGATTTCTATAATGATGTCTTCTTCAATTAAAGCACGTGAATGAATCTTATATACCTTTTGAATTCACATTTTTAAAATATATATAAAAGGACATTTCCAAATATTGTATAATATATATATTTTTTATATGTAAATTCTATATAAGAATAACTTCCTGTAGTTATTTTTCTCTAGCCCAACGATATTACAAGTTTTACCGTACAACAATCAATCTTGTTTGTTTGTTTGTTTGTTTTTTTTGAGGGAATGTTTGTTGTTGTTTTTGTTTGTGTGTGTGTTTATAGGTAATGCTTGAAAGCCAAGGAGTGAAAACAGTACAACAAATAGGGTGAGAATATCAGTGATTACACCATTAACGACAAGGTCTATTTCTCTTCCTGCTATTTTATATGAAATTTCATTATTTAATAAAATCCATATATCTCATGCATTTTTTTTTTAATTCGGAGGAAGGATGATTTCATAGCTCATCTCTTGTTATTATCTTGTAAGATTCTCATCTTTTTTTATATAGTTTATGACAATTTAATATTCAGATTTTATTAAGTGGAGTGGGAAATCGTAGCACCCACCCACAAATTACCCCCACCTTTAATTGTTTTTCAAATTTGAGATCTCTATACTTAGGAAAAAAAGTCAATGTATTACAGATTTGGATGACTCAGTTAGGACAATATATATATATATATATATATATATATATATATATAGAGAGAGAGAGAGAGAGAGAGAGAGAGAGAGAGAGAGATTACGAGTTCACCACCCCGATGAACATGAAAGCCGGTGAGCACACGAAGGAGCCTTTCATGTCCCTCAATGTAAGCACTGCCAAAATCTAAGTCAATGCTGTTTCTGAAAAATCTTAAATTATAAGCCATTAATGGAGAGCTAAACAAACCTTCTGCAGACATATATATATATGGTGAAGTCCCAGCCTTTGGAAGATGTAGACCTCAAGCTCCTCGGTAAATCATGCTTAATTTATTGAATTTTTATGCAAGCTTCGTACTCGATGTAAGAGAAAATGTCAATTCAACAATGTATCCAACTCTGTAATAACGTGCATTGCAGAATCTAGTCTAGGGCCATAATTCAATCTTTCAATACACAGTACATGCTTACACTGACAGTGGGACTCAGTTGGTATGCAAGTATCTGAAAAAGATGGCATTCGACTTCAAGCTATTGTCTGATGATGCCATTGTCGATGAGCAAGAAGCTGAGCTTAATAAGGTTCTTGATGTGTATGAAGATCGACTGGCACAGTCCAAGTTCTTGGGTGGTGACTGCTTCACTCTAGCAGATCTCCATCATCTCCCAACACTGGACTATTTGATGGCCTCACCAGTTAAATCAATTTTCGATTCACACCCTCGTGTGGATTATTGATATCATGGCAAGGCCAGCTTGGCCTGCAAAACATAGAAATATGCTTGACGTTGTACTAAAATTCTACATGTCAGCAAATCATATCATAACAGTTCTAAATATTCTGAAACATTTCAGCATAATGTTGAAAGCTCAGATCATGTTTATTTTAGCATAACATATCATGACAGTTCTATATATCCAGAAACATTTCAGCAAGGGAACAAAATAAAGTAAGTCAAAGACTGGAATCAGTGAACACAGTTCCCCAATAAATACTAACAAAAGAAGCCAATACCTAATCATAAATACTACAGTATCACACAATTTAAATTAACAAAATTTGTAGTAATCCTACTTGGCTACTTGCAGCGAAGCTGAGCACTGCCCTTATACCCAAACATGGAGTTCAAGCTGCATACTAAAGAGAATGCTCGAAAGTTTGATTTTTGACTGTGCTGCTCCCCAAATCCTTCCTAAGTCCTCTGTCTGTCATCAATTCTCGGACTTTCTCCACATCGTTCCATCTTCCCTTTTCTGCATACAAATTAGACAACATAACGTAATATGTACTATTCCTTGGCTGCAACTCTACAAGTTTCCATGCAGCAAATTCAGCCAATTCAAAGGCTCCTTGAGCTCTGCAGCCAGCAAGCAGAGCTCCCCAAGTACTCACAGAAGGTTCAAATGGCATCTCATTGATCAACTTACACGCGTCATCTAAAAACTTAGCACGGGCTAAAAGATCAACCATGCAGCTATAGTGCTCCACACTAGGTGGAATTCCATAATATCCATCAACTAGTGAAGAAAATATATGTCGCCCCATATCCACATAACCTATATGCACACAGGCACTAAGCACTGCAATCAAAGTTGCTTCATCGGGTTGAATCCCTTCATCTTCCATCCTAAAGAACCACCTCACAGCTTCTTTTCCATTCTTAGACAATGCTAGCCCTCTGATAACCGCGTTCCACGTTAATACATTCCTCTCACTCATCTCCTCAAAAACGCGCAATCCTTCCTCAATCCTCCCACATTTCCCATACATGTCAATCAACGAAGTACCGAGAATCACATCCAATTCCCACCCGCTCTTTTTCAGGTAATCGTGAATCCACACGCCCATATCCAATGCCCCAAAACCTGCACAGGCAGCCAAAGCATTCACTGCAGTCACCTGATTAGGCATCACGCCTTCCATTCTCATCCCCTCAAATGTTAACAAAGCATCATCAAACCTCGCAGAATCCTTAAACCCCGAGATCACAATAGTCCACGACACCACATCTCTCACAGGCATTTCATCGAACACATTGCGACAATTGTCCATATCTCCACCCGCAGCGTACAAATTCAACAACGAATTCCCAACATACAAATCACGCAGAAACCCCAATTTGATTATCTGGGCATGCACCGATTTCCCACCTTCAATCCACTTCAAATCCGCCACCGCTTTCAGCACGAAAGGAAATGTGTAATGATTCATGGGAATAATAGTTCTGTGCATGTGGGAGTATATAACTGGAGATTTGTGAGAAGCATTAGAATGAGAGAAGGTTTTGAGAAGAGTGTTGCAGACGAAAGTGTGGGGTCTTGTGTGGATGTTTATGAAGAGGGGGAAGGCGGCGGAAGTGAGGAGGTTTAAGGAGTGGCAGGCGGAGATGAAGGCGGCGGCGACGGTGGTGTTAGAGGTGAGATTGCCGATGATGAGCTGCGCTAGAATTTGGGCGACGTGTGACGGAGTTTTGCAGCGGCTAGTTAACGAGTATAGGATTCTTGCTGATTCTGCTTTCCGATTTTTTGTCATTCTTCGAGCTGTTGCCTGCTAACAAAATTGGGAAGAAATGAATAAAAAAACACACTTCATGAAGCTAGAAAGACAAAAATAACAAGAAAGAAAAATTAAAATTTTCATATAGCTTCGAGTTTTCTCGAAAAACTAAAAAATAAAGTGTAATAAATAATGAAAAAAATTCATCAAACTCAATCTACATACCCTACTAATCTAACTTTATTAACTTTAACATAATTTTTTCTATTCTATTTTTATATTTAAAGCAAAAATTACATAAAAAATAATGCAAAACTTAGAAAATTTTCACAATAGCAATATAGTAATTTAATCAAATACTATAATTTTCAAATAATATCAAACATATTTATATTAATAAAGAGGTTAATTACAATTATCTTTTTTTTATAATAAAAATGGTTTAAAAAAATCATTCATTATCTATTTCTGATGAGTGTGATTCACGCATAATTATATTTGACACAAATTATTATTTATTTTAACAGTTTAACCATTACGGATGTAGTGTTAGATTGTTTATTAAACATGAAGTTTTTTTTTTATCCCCAAAAAATAGAAGGGTAGTGTAATTTTTCAGCAGAAGAAAAAGTAAAAAAAAAAAAAAAGATTTTGTATATAATTTCAATAAATAAAAATAAAGTAAACTGCGCATCCGGGGAATCGAACCCCGGTCAGTACCGTGGGAGGGTACTATGATACCACTACACCAGATGCGCTTTGTTGTTATGTTCATCTTCTACTTAAATATAATTAATTTTAGTTACTCATGACAGAAGTCCGATCGAACCTAGTCATATCGAGTATTATTAAGTTTAAGCTTCAGTTGTATATTATCAAGTTGAATTCAATTTAATTTATCAAATATCTTCAAAGTTTATGAGCTTAATCGAATCTAAATGAGCTGATATTTGTAATTTTTTTTATAGAGAATTGATATGCTGCTCAACAGTACTTTGAGCGTCGAAAATAGGGTAAATGTTCATTTTGATCCTATGATTATTTGTATAGGAGCGCTTTGATCCCTATTTATCTTTTTAGTTCAAAATAATCCTGTAACTATTTTAGAGGTTTAATTTGGTCCTTATTTTGATCCTCCAACTATTTTAACACACATTTTTCTCATATAATTAGATTATTTCACATATTAACACACACTTTTTACACACATATGGATTGAACACGAAATTTTCACTATTTTCACAAAGAATTCTCATATGAATTGAACATGAAATTTTCTCCATTTTCACAAAAAATCCTCTACTATTTTATGTTTGTATAGAAAATTCTTAATTATTTTATTTAGCATAACGTAAATAATTATTTTTGTATGTTTTTTAGTTTTTTTTATCATATAATAATGATTCATTTTACTCAGATAATTTCATTTATTTCATGTAAAAAGTGTGCATTAGTGTATGGAATAATCTATGTATCTAAATATTATTAATAAATGAAAACATAAAAATATGATAAAATAAAAAAAAACATACAAAAAATAAAAAACAACTAAAAACATACAAAAATAATTATTTATGTTATGCTAAATAAAATAACTAAGACTTTTCAATACAAACATAAAATAGTGGAGGATTCTTTGTAAAAATGGAGAAAATTTCATGTTCAATCCATACGAGGAATCTTTGTGAAGAAAATGGTGGAAATTTCGTGTTCAATCCGTATGTGTGTAAAAAGTGTGTTAATATGTGAAATAATCTAATTATGTGCGAAAAGTATGTGTTAAAATAGTTGGAGAATCAAAATAGGGACCAAATTAAACCTTTAAAATAGTTATAGGATCATTTTAAACCAAAAAGATAAATAGGGATCAAAGCGCTCCTACACAAATAATTATAGGATAAAAATGAACCTTTGCCCTCAAAAATATGAATTATTTATATAGTTAGGGGATTATGAATCCAGTTCCTGTCATGATAAGCACGAGGAATTGAAGTGCTTAATGTTGTCACACCTCATTACTCCATATCTCATCTTTAATACAACTTCATCTTGCTTGATTTGATCTGCTAGCTATATCTGTATTACCCAAGGAGAAGAATTGCTGTTTCTGATGCTTTTAATATATTTGTCATTTTCAGCTTTCTATCTTGTAATATTAATATAAATTGCATTCCTTTTTATTTATGGCTTATCTATCTTTTGGTTCTTTCTCCTACCACTGTATGTTATTATATACCTAATCTTTCATTCTTTCTGTAGGTTAGCAATAAATTAATTAATACTGGACAACAATCTCCTCAATACCACAGATCGGGTGTGTGGGTAAAAAAAAAAGTTTAAAAAAAAAATAATACCGGACAACAAATGGCCAGTTGATTTTAATTTAATTTTCTTCTGCATAAATAACATACTCAAAAAATTTAACAGCGCACTCATAAATAACATCCCACTTTCCACACTCGTCGTGGCTGGTGACGTGTCAAAGTCCACGGTGGTGGCCCATCTGACGTGCCTTCCATAGTCAGGGGTGTTTTAGTCTTTTCGTTTCTCTTTTACTTTAAAATTTTAATTTATACTAGGCTAGCACTGTCCATTATATTTTGTTGCTCTTTCTTATTCAGTGATATGATCAAGAGGCCTCTCTCATTTTATTCTGCCATTTCACTCACAATCACGGTGGATGGAAAAAGCTCCCGATGGCGGCGATACCTCCGAACCCCTCACGTATAAGGTAAGACGTACTGTCACATGATGATTCCTGGTTTTTTTTTTTAGTTGGGGATTTGTGGTGTCGGATTCTTTAGCTTATTTATACAGTACTTTTTATGCAGACATGGATCTTGAGAGTGTCGATACATTGCGGTGGATGCAAAAAGAAAGTAAAGAAAGTCCTTCAAAGTATTGAAGGTAAGTAACGTACACAATTAATATTAAATATAATAACTATAGTCTTCATATGCATGCAGTGTTTTATTTAATTGAGAATATTTTTCTAAATTAAATGTTTAATTATGTAAATCAGGAGTATATAAGATAGAGATAGATACGAAACAGCACAAGGTTGTAGTCACGGGGAACGTCGAATCTGGGACGTTGATCAAGAAGCTGATCAAATCAGGAAAAAATGCCGAGCTATGGCCGGAAAATGAGACAGCCGGAGGCGACGTCGGTGAGAAGAAAACCGAGCAACTGGACGGCCCTCCAAAACATAACGGCGGCGACTCTTCTGGCGAGGATCATGCGGAGGAGAAGGGCGGCGGACCGCAGGCTACCCTGGCTCCGGGTGGAGGTAAGAAGAAGAAGAAGAAGAAAAAGAAAAAGGGGAACACAGGTTTCCCCAACGCGCAGCCTCCGGGTGATCAGACGAACGTGAATCCGCCACGTCAGCAGGTGTTCACGTATCCGCAGTTTTACTACTCTGCGCCGGAATATGGGATGAGCTACAATACTGCACCACCAACTGCGAGTATTCCTGCTGCTTCACATTATACGTATTTTAGTCCGCAGTGTTATCCTACACCCCCACCGTTTGATCCAATAGTAGACGTTAATCGTTACGGTGATGATGAAAGAGGTTGCTCGATCATGTGATTATATTAATTTTTATCGTGTTTCAATATATGTGCTTTAATTTGGAGTGGCTGTGTAATAGATTAATTAATTAATATATATATATATATATATATATATATATATATATAGTGTAACTCAGCTCGTAGTTCCACGATCTAGTTATAACTTTTGGTTTAATTTACTCTATTTTTATGACCTAGCTAGTTTCACTAATTCTCTAAAATATGGTCAATTAACTGTTTATTTATGTGTAATATATATAGTGTATGTACTTGACCAATTCTCTGATTTCTGTTTTTGTGCACACATGCACTTGAGACGTCAAAATTCTCTCTCTCTCTCTCTCTCTCTCTCTCTCTCTCTCTCTCTCTCTCTCTCTCTCTCTCTCTCTCACACACACACACACACACACACAACCACAGGTGCGTGGGTGTGTGTGCAAAAGGAATTTTTTGTTGATGAAGGCCAAATCACCTAATAAAGTAAATGATAAAAGAGAAATTATTTTCTTTCTGGGAAAGAGATATATTTCTTTCGCTGAACCTTTCACTTTTAATAGCTTTATAGCTTTATAAATGGTTTAGTGAGCAGATGTATAGATGTGCATTTTCAGGTTGAAGAAAGGTTTAACTGTGTGGACTTACGTCCACTATAGGTTGTACAAAAGTTTGTGCATTCTAAAATTAATGATGCCTAACTCGAAATTTATTTTATAAAGTATTTATATATATATATATATATAGAGAAATAATTAACATTTTGCCTAATGCTCCCAGGGTCCTGAAACTGAAAGGGATGAGCTCAGCAGTGAACCCATGCGTATATATAAAAAAGAGAATAAGTGTGGAGATCTTGAGAATCTTACTTTGAAGAGATGAGGTGATCAAAGTTTTCAATTTCAATGGTCCATGCATGTAAGTGGTGATGGGGCAACATAATGTTGTTAACGAGAGAGAGTGAGAGAGTGAGTGAGAGAAAATCATACATGAATAAATGTCAAAAAAAGAAAAAAAGAAGAGAAAGAAGGATAAGATTGTTCAGTGCTTAATTCTTTATCCACTGGCATATTCTCAGAATCTCCTAAAAAGATTCTAGATTTGTGTGTGTGTGTGTGTGTGTTGTGTAGGACTATTGGACTACTATTAGGAGCAAATGTTTTCCGAGTTTTAGGAAATTATTATCGTATCTTTTTTAGCAAAATAACAAGATCATTGCCACGCACATGTTTTGTTATGTATTATTATCATTGGTAAAGTTCGAAATAAAAATGTAGTCCTATTTCCTCTTGATTGGAATACTATAATTAGTGGTTTTGCTATGAATTTGGTAATCTTTTTGAATAATTTTTTATTTGTTTTTTTATTATCACTAACTATAATACATACGGTGTGTATTGAACCAATTAAATTAACCACCAAGTAATTACAGGACCGATTAATTACATAAAATTAATTAAAAAAAAGAATTATTGAGGGAATCCACAAATAAAGTACTTTATTTTTCTTTTTGCACAAAAGAGTTGGCATCTGAACCTTGGCTGCCATTCAAATCTTTATCGCACTTTCATCAAAGTTCCCCCGTCGACTCCCCCATTCTTTTTTTTTTGTTTTTTATGGGCGTTTACGGTTTAAGCCACAGATAGTCCAATTCTAAAAGAATAAATCGATCTTAGATTTAATTGCAATTCTATTCATCACATAAATTGACCCAATTTACAATTTCGACAACACAAATATTTTTTATTTTTTTTCTATGGATCCAAGACACAGCAATAATGATCCCCCAAACATTTCTTTTGGAATATATCCTTACCAGTAATAACTATATATACATTTCTAATTTTTAGTAATTTCGACACCTTCAAAAATTTTGAAGCCCGAAAATCAAACTTAGAATTATTTTCTTCCTGGATGTAAAGTTATTATTGTAATGTTTTAAAAGTGATGTCAAAATTGCGAAATTGATGAACGTTGGTGATTGAAAATTGCAATTAACCCTAATTTTCATTAATTAATGTGAAGATTACATTCAAAAAGAAAAAAAATGAAAAGAAAAAAAAAGGCTTTGGAAAATGTATATTTCGGGTAAATACCTATTCCTTTTCTTTTAAGATTTTGTGGAAATTGCCTTTTCTTTAATGAATGTTAATATGTGACGTTGAAAGAATGATAAATGAATTGGGACGTTTTAAATGGAAAATTCATCAAGAAATAGAGGTTCGAAAGGGAATCTTTTGACCTCCCACAAAAAAAAAAAAAACAAAAACACACACACACACACAAGGATGGAGTAAGGTGAAAATTTTCATTTTTTTTAGGTGAAATTTTTTCATTTTATTATTAGCAACTTATATAGCAAAATTGAGGCCCAATTAACTTACGGTCCATTTCTCAAAACTTCAAATCATGGAAGTAAATACGGAAAATTCGATGCTAGGGGGGCACGGTGACGGATGGGGCTTTTTTTTTTTTTTAATTTTTTGTATAAAATTTTTGAAAATTATACTCTGGGGATATAATGGGCACATTAGTACATATTAATTATATTTTGTAAACGATATAGATGTGTTTTTTAGTGATATAATGTAAAAAAAAATCACAACATTATCGTTTACATAGTAAGACGCGAAAAAAAAAAATCAAAACCAACATAATCAACATTTATTTAAAAAGTAAAATATGTCTCCAAAAACTTTGTACAAATTATAAAAAAAAAAAAAACAACATATCCCCCATCGAATTTTCCATATATTGGATATCTCAATTCTCAAATTTATGGGTTCCAAAACAAGTTGGGATGAAGGGGAGGAAGAATTTTGGTGTTTGTGGGATAATATTTTATTTTGTTTTATAAATTTTGATAAATATGTGGGTGTTATTGAAATAAACATGATAAATAGTCAAATGTGGAATATACCAAGAATATTCTTTTTGATGTTGGATTTGGGTTTGTGGGTTGGAAATCAATTAGTGTTTGATGTGACACTTACTCCATTTTGAATTTGAATTTGAGTATTTGGGTTGGAGATGGTCTAAGGCTGCAGTTTCAGGTATACGAAATCTCCAACCTCAAATTGCTTGTCCATTCTGTTCTTGTCTGCACACCATTTCATCATGTTTTGTGTTTGCTTGAGATTCTCCTTTAATTGTTGGAGCATAAGTCTTATGTCCCTTATTTCTTCTTTCACCTCATCTTGAGTTGTATCCAAGTAGGGACCCATAGATAGGTGTGGTGGTGGTAGTTTTGAGGGCAGAATGATGATTGGTGTTGTACCTATATTCTGCCAAAGGTAGCCATTTGAGCCAATGTATAGGGCTGCTGAGGTCATGCACCTCAGGTAGTTTTCCAGGCATTGGTTGAGCCTTTCAGTTTGGCCATTCGTTTGTGAGTGGTATGCAGATGATAGATTGAGGGTGACACCAAGAGCTGAGAACAATTCTTTCCAGAAGTAACTAGTGAAAACTTTATCCTTGTCGGTCACCATACTTACAGGTAGACCATGTAGCTTATAAATGTTGTTGTTGCGACAGTCGACAGAGGCACACAGTTGTTGTTGGGGCAGTCAACGGAGGCATGAAGCTGTTGTTGCTGCTACGCGTTGTTGGAGGTCAGAGGATCGGAAGACGTAAAAGAGACACAGCACCGGAGAGGTGATGGGAGCAACAAACAATTTGGGAGCTAGTAATTATAAAGTGATGCAGCGTCGGAGAGGCGATAGATTTTCCGATTTGGGATTTTTAGAATTAGTTCATCTTTTATTTTAGATTGTGTGATGTGTGAGATGAGTTGGTCTGTCGTCTGCCCTTAATTAATGGGCTGGGTTGAAATAAAATTGTGTGATGGGTTTGGATAGGAACTTGTTATGTATTTTTTTTATTTACTAAATAACATCGGTTCGGTTCAGTTATATTTGGTTCTTTGGAGTCCAAACCGAAATCGAACCGAATTTCAATCGGTCCTCCAATGAAAAATCGAAACCAAATTGAAGCCTATATTCAATAAATCAAACCAAACCGAACCGAAATACATGGTTCGATTCGATTTTTCAGCTGCGGTTCAATTTTGCTCAGCCGCCCTAACTTTAATGGTAATGAGTTGATTTCTACCCAATTCTACCCAACTCAATAGCTTGATCCCGAGTTGTGGGACCAAACATATTGACTGCAGCCCCGAGCTCTTCACTTAACCCACTCAAGAAACTAGCAACAAAATAGGTTTCAGAGTATGAGCCTTTATCAAACAGTAGCATGCACTCTTTGAGTTCCTCAAACTTGTCTACATAATCCTGATAGTCCCCTATAAATTTCAATTTGTTGAATTCCCCAACAAATTTAGTCTTATTTATGTCCTCAAATCTAGCAGATATCACCTCTACAAATTGGTTCCAGGTTATGTCAGTGTGTTTGGAACTAAATGATTGAAACCAAAGAGTTTTTTTGTCGTCAAAGCTCAATGAGGCCATAACTATTTTTTGTTCATCAAGGAGGTTAAGAACCATCTTAAAATATACATTACACCTTAGCAACCATACCCCAGGATGCACTCCATCAAATATAGGGAAATCGACCTTAAGGAGGGGAGAAATAACCTGATATTTCTGTGGATCAACCAAGAACCTTCAGCTGGAGGAGAATTGGGGTACGGGACTGTGAGCTCTCATTGACAAATTGTTGAGGAGGAGCACCAATGATTGATTCCTTCTCTACCAGTCATTTTTCCTTCTGGTCCTTGGATAACTGTATATGCATGGCAGTTATAAGACCAGCTAGATGATCAATCTTACTACCAATACCATTTTGGACATCTATAATATTCTCTTGAATTTTACTCTCAACAGCTTCTCTTTTCATAATTTATGTGCGCCATAACTCATCAAGTTTTCTTTTTTCTGATTTTCTTACAGCTCCTTAAATCGAGTGCCCTCTACCATGTACGAGGAATGGTGGCTCTGGATACCAAATGTTATGATCTCACTTGTAACTTGTCCCTTTTTTTTTTCTTCCAATGTTGTATAGTTTGTACTAAAGTACTGAATTATTAAATAAAGTTTAGATCTTTAATTTACTGTAGAAGAGAAATGGGAGAAATAATAGAGAGAAAGAGGGAGGTGGCATAAAATAGAAATGAGGAGAAAATTGTACAATTTTTCATAATCCCCAATTACTAAGAAGCAACAGTGATTTAAGGGTTACAAGACTTGGAACCACTTGAGGGAAGACATATAAAATAATTACATTAAACTAGATAAGACTTGTGGCTCAATAATTAAATAATTTCTCCAACAAAGCCCAACAACTCTTCTCCTCAACCTGATCCGCTAATCCCATTTGGTAAGAGACCCGAATCAATTAACTTGAATCCCACTTCCCCAATTTCAAAGGAATCATCAACAGAGAGCACGTGAATTCTAAGAACTCATTCTTTAACTCCTTACTTCCCAACTCCAATCTGCCATTGAATCTCATCACAATTCCTACCCCCACCTTTGAAGCCACTAGCTTCATAACATAATTCAAATTTTACTAATATTTTTAAAATCGATATAATTGCGTGTACTAGTGGATAATTGTTGAAGTTGTCTTCCAAAACAGCATACACTGAAATCATCAATGACTGATAACTTGTAAAAATAAGTACTAGTGTACAGCATCTCATTCGACCTTTAATTTTATCGCCCAAGTAGTTTTCTTGTCATTTTAAATTTAGAGAGATTAGTCTCCATATTCACGTGAATTTGTCTTCGTTTTATTTTTTATTATTCCAATTTCCATCGTGAAAGATAGAATATGCTGTAACTTACATCATATTCGCAATATATATTCCTTCTTAGGATTTGATGTCACACACACACACACACACACACACACACACATGGTTCTAGCTACATGACAACATGATCTGCCACAAATAGCAATTAAGCATCTTCAAAACCTAATTATATTCAAATGATATTCTTATTTGGCCGCCAACTAGGCTGAAAAAGATGTTGATGAAATTTAAATACCCACCTTCTGGGTATTAACTACTTAATAATTAGATCATTATTAACTCGTCCAATTAGACTACTTTAAGATGACTAAATAATGTTTATTTGAAGATTATATACTCCCTCCGTTCCATTTTAATAGGCTGATTGAGGTTTTTCACGGGGATTAAGAAAAGTATTGGCAAAGACAATTAATCAAGAAAATTCATAATATGCCCTTATTTATTTCTTTGATATTGAATTAATGGCTAATGTGAACATATTAAATAGGGGTATATATTAGTAAATTAGCTAAATATATATAGAAACATGTCTATATATCGAGACATACTAAAAAGGAAAACAAATCTATCAAAAATTCAAAGTGGGACGGAAGAAGTATCTTTTCCTATGGGATGATATATAAATCAAAAGTCCACCATCTGGACCCCATCTCAATAGAAAATAATAATATTAAAACACGGGAATGTCAACATTTTAGTCGCAATAATTAATTTGAGCATTATATGTATCTAAACCACAGTGTGTTTTCTTTTAATTAATTTCTATATTCGCACTAAAGTTTGATGAACATCAGAATCTATCTTTGCAACTGCTTATCCCATTCAATTCCCACGAAGCTAGAGACGAAAGTGGAATATAACAAATTGCATAGTGTTAATAAAGAAAATCCTATAAATTTGGTCCTGAAATGATATATGCAAACAGAGGTTAATTCCAACATCTTAATTAAGATGAGTATGGAGGTGCCTCAAAACATGGGTGGAGAGAGGTCCTTCATTCAAGAGCGGAGACGACGTCGTCGTTGTTGGTGGGAGAAATTCAGGCACCACAATATTGGTGGTAGCAGCTACAATTATAAATATAATGAGAGACGAAACAAACCACGTTGTGGGATGATTGACCAAGATCCCATCAGAACTATCATGTTCTTGGGTTCTTGGAGCCACACTTGATCCAACAACGTAACTAGTTAATTAATTAATTTATCCCCCATCTTCATCCAATTATGTTATATACTTATATATAATTAATTTCTACCTCATTTCTTGTCATATTAAAATACCATAGAGAATAGAGTATATCTTAATTATATATGCACATATATTATATAGTATTACGTGTAACGTACCAAGGTTCAAAATTGTTATTTCTTGTGATGTGAAATAAACTCAGCCTGGACTCTTACAATATCATGACCATGTGGCGAAGAGCCGCCGGTTATCAACGGCTACGTACAAAATAGAAACTCCTACAATAGAAGTAAATATACCTAATTCAAAAATCTTATTTCCTTCCTCCACTCCAATTTCAAGCATGCCAGGCAGGATCCCTCGGGCTAAAATAGCAGTCGCTCACGTTTGCATTCAGCAGCTTCAGCGCCGGCTTCGACTTCACGCAACGCGGCGTTTTATACTGGTTAATCGACGCGCCGCCTTGCGCGATGAACAGATCCATCAACTTCTCGAACGTTCCCGGCTTCACCACCCTGATCTCGAGCGGTCCGACTGACCGATCGTTGGTCCGGCAGCGTCGGTAGACGTAGTCGAGCCCCTCCTCGATGGTGATGCAGCACTCTCTGAGCACGTCGGCGGAGATCGGCGGCGCGTGGAGCTGGATGGCGTCGTTGATCTCCCAGTAGATGACGTAGTGGCCGGGGATGGAGGAGGTGTCGGCGTAGCTGGTGTACTCGACGAGGAGCGCGTGGCGGGGCTCGAGGAGGCGGGAGGCGGCGGCTGTGATGCTGCGGTGGAGGTCCTCCTCGTTGGTCTTGTCGTTGTCGATGCTGAGAACCACGTTTCGCCGGCAGATGAAGCGGAACTGCGGCGCCTCGTTGTGGAATCCGGTCACTTGTAGCACGTCGCCGATGCGATACCGGTATAGTCCTGATCCATGCAACGCACACATTTTTATTTTGTGAATAAGTGGTCAAAGTAATTTAAATATAAAAAAAGATATTGCAATTTTTAATATGGATGACTTAATTAGTGGAATGATTATTCATTTATTTTTTATTTTTGGTGGGATGATAATTTAACAAATCTCAACAATGAAACGAGATGGATGAAGGTAAATAATTAATTAAGTTCGGGTTTACATTAATTCTATTATCTTTTTATATTATTAAATTAAATACAACTAAAGAAGCAACAATAAAAACGTGTGTGTGTGTGTGTGTGTGTCCTTTAATGATTACCCAAATGAAATTAAAAACAACCAAACTCCTTTTGACTACTTAATAATGTTCGTACCGATCCGTACGCAGTACTATGAATTATCAATTAAATATCGCGATCATGTTGGTTGAATGTGGGTCAAGTTGCCTTTTTTCAACTTATCTTATAATTATTTCATGTATTTTCAAATACTCATTTTAATATTTGTTGCTCTACAATCTAGCTAGCTATTTATTTATTTATTTTAGTCTTTCAATCTAGCTAATTTAATTCAGTCACGATGACTTTCTTAGAATGCTATATTTTATTAGGCTATATAATGCTACATTTAATACTCATGCACCTTATCATATTTCTTCTTTATGATCCATTTAATTTCAATCAAATGCCTCATTTTATCATACCATTACACTCAAATTCCTCCTATTTCGGTATTCGGATGCATGCTATAATTAATATCTTAATTATATGATATGAAATCTTAATTATGTTCCACAATTAGTGTTTGAATCCATATCTAATTCTGCATTTGAGAACTTTGAGTAAAATGAAAAGCTAACTCTTAATGCATTATTAAAAATATGGATATGATCCCATTGATTAGCACATGATCAATTGTGGACAGAAAATTAATCTCCGATCATCTATTAATTTGAAGTTATTATGAATTAAGTAATTAACTGTATAGTTACCGGAAAATGTAGTGACGACTAGCTCGTAGTAACATCCAAGCTTAACGTCGACCAGCTCCACCAGGTCTGTGAGCGGCGGCACCGCCTCGTCATCTTCAATCGACAGCGAGCCGTTATCGCCGGCGAGCGGGATGAACTCGAAGTAGCCCATATTGGGAAGCAGCGTGAAGGAAACCTCGGACGGATCGCACAGCGGCTTCATGTTCACTCCGAAGTAGCATTCCGACGAAGCATACATCGTACAAACCAACGGCAGCCGCCCGTCACTGTAATACCTCAGCGCCGTCACGTACTGCGACATCGACCCCGTCACCACCGCCTCGATGTACTTAGCGTTGGGCCACAACTTGCAAACAATCCCCCTCCAGGACGCCGCGCCGCCGCAGATGCCCTCGATCTCAGCCGCCGCGTCCGGGTCTGGGGGGCCGAGCAGGCGGAGCAGGGCGGAGCGGCATGCTGGGTCGCTGACGGCGGGGTCGAGGTCGCCGGCGCGGATGTCGCGGCAGAAGTCGCGCCAGTGGCGCTCGAGGAAGGAGATGGCGCGGAGGAGGGCGGAGGCGAAGACGGCGCCGAGGCGGAGGACGCGGCGGCGGTGGATGAGGCCGGCGAGGAGCTGGCAGTACATGCTCTGGTGGCTGTCGTTGCAGAGGATGGCGGCGTCGGGGCTGGTGAAGTCGTTGTAGGGGTCGTGGGGGCGGTGCTTGAAATGGGAGCTCTTGTAGTAGCTCGTCAGAACCGTGCGCGCCGCCATCCCGCACGGCGTCGACGTCTCCGATTTCACGAAGTAGAGGTACATGGCTTTGCCTTCGTCCAGCCCGGGAACATGTCTGAAACGTAAACAAAGTAATAACTATTTACCTTTAGGTGTTTAGGGATAATATTATTAACACTGTAGTCCAATATAATGTTGAAAATGTAATTTTTTTGTAGCTTAAAGTGAACTTTACGAGATGTTTATTATTAGCACATATATACAAGTAGTTCTCGTTTTATTGATTTTTGAGATATTGATATATATATATATAGTGATTTATGGGTTGTTATGGTAGCTTATATATAGTTAAACGAACGTTATTATATATTGTTATAACTATCTAGCTATACATCATATATAGATAACATGAATTTCTCTGAAGTTTGAACTAAACCTAAAACTTAAATTCTTGAATATTCTTTTAATGGGAATCTCCATGATGCCAAAAGCTTTTCTCCTCCTCGATCGATACATGGAATAGCATCTACGAGCTGAGACGATGACATCAAAAGTGTAATGAAAATATGAAAATTAGTAAAAGATGTAGGTAGCTAGCTATCTTAACTGGTTGACAATAGGCATGATGAGGTTGTACACAAAAGTGCGGCGATCAAGATCTTCCGCAATGGATGGCATCAACTTTGGCTCTCCAGCCGATGTTCCGGAGCTGCAAGAAGACGAAGACGAAGACGATGACGATGACAATGACGACCAAAATTTTCAACATTAAAATGAAGGTCAAAATTATATATACCTGCAAAGCATCTCGATGATGGGGTGGCCAGTAATTAGATTGGAGTCTTCTCCATTTGCGATTCTAACAATGTAAGGGCCAATTTCCTTATACCCAATCGCGGGAACGCGACTCTTGAACTGAGTCACGTTTTTTGAAGATATTGATGAATCTCCCAAATACTTTTTTAAGTATTCTGTATCCCAATTTTGCTCTAATATTTTTCTCAAGATTTCTTGTTGAACTTCACCTGCTTTTGTAGTTAGCCTTTCCAGCTCCTTCAGTGCTCTCGCGCCTTTGTATTCCAATTTCTTGCCATCCATTTTTTTTTTTAAATCTGTGAAAAAAGAAAATTAATTGAGGAGAAAACTATTTAATTTCATATTATTTTTGGGATTGATGGATATTATTTCATATTATGTTGTTGGAATTGAATAGTATGAGGGCTAGCTCACTACTGGGTGTATATATAAGGAGGAGTTATATTGAAGAATTAAAATATAATCAATTAGAATATAATAGTGGTTAATTAATTAATTGTTTTTTGGATATGATGATTGGTTCCCGTTTGCACGTTGTCGTTTCAATTGATTCCATGATTCCATCCCCATCCGCACACCACTTGCCTAGGTCTAGCCACCTGCATCCTAGCTACAATATCCTTTCCGAATTCCGACCAAAATATATGTTATATATTATATTTTTTTACATACAAAAATTAAAATAAAAAAAATTGTGAGATGATGATTTCATCCATGGACAACGTACAACTTATAATCTTCAATTGTGACCAATTTTTCATCTTGTCATGTAGCTTGAGTTGTAGTTTTTTCAATGTTATAGAATCAATCTCGATCTAGTATGAAAAACTTTCTAATTCGATCCATCGTGTAAGATTTATTTAATAAAGTTTGTCTTTAGTTATTTACAGTTATAGCGATCGAACTGGGATTTTCTCATAGCGCAATGGTTTCATAGTATAGAATGTAACTGTTAATTTTCCTTGACGTACGCACACAAAATATATATATATTTTTTTTAAAATACGGTTTTTGTGGTCCTTTTTTTTTTTTTTTTTTTTTTCCCTTGCAAGTTGGTGTTATCCTTGATTGTTGGTCTAGTTATTTGTAGTTAAATAACATATAGTTCTCACGTAACCCATTATAATTTGAATGTTTACCAAAATTTCGTGAAACCGAATTCTTGAGAAAAGGAACTAGTCTTGTACCGATATAGAGGTTTAGATCGATACCACCCGACAAAGTTTGGGAAACACCAAAATCACTTTTCCAAACACCTTTTGACACTGCAATGGGCAAACCACAGCAGTCTAAATCTTCCTTTTTTTATATAGCAATTAATTAACTAATACATATCCCTTACACAAAATATTTGATGATATTATTTCATTATTATATATATATATATATATATTATGAGCTCAATTAATATATTATAGGTATGAAAAGTTACGTACGTCACATCGATTTAATTATTTAGCTGGGCATATATGCATGTGAAGTAACAATGAATATTGCTATTAATGTAAGACAGTTATACGCTATGGAGACATTGTCCAACACATGATTATTCCAATCTATGTGGTTTGTAGATTATTGCACACGAGTGAAATTTATATAATACAATTATGAATTAGTCTCGCTATATAAAAGAAAAAAGAACAGGGAATTGAGAGATTGTGGGTTGTTAGTGTTTTCGCACTTTTAACGATTTTAGAGATGTCGGCAGACAACATCCGATGCATATTTGGATTTTAAAAACGTGCTTTAGTTTTAAACGTCTCCTTTCCATCAAACTCAAATCGCCATTCATCTAGGATTGAAATTCTAAATATTGAGTAAGAGATCGAATTGGAAATTAAATTTAAACTATATTAATGGATACATAATTTTCATATCACACGCACACACAAGTATGATCCTTCTTAGCTTCCTACACATTAAATTACTGTAGTGAAACTAATTATCACTTCATATTTTAATTATTTCCAAAAGACTCTCCCTTCCATTTCACTAAAGAAGATAACATCATCGTTCAATATTATTTGGCCCAAGTAGCGCATTATTTGCGTCATCGAAACAAAGGAGTACGTAAGTTCATTTCCTATAAAAAGTAATAAATTTATTTATTTATGGGTGCAAAAATGGTAACAAGTTCGATCGAGTAACATTTTTGGCGCATGGAATCTCCTGTTACACTCGGTATGTTACACCCCATGTTACGCTTTTAATTACGAGTTTTTTTATATTTTTTTCTTCAATTTTATTTTTTTATGACTTAGTTTTATTTTATGATTTTTTTTAGGGTTCACCCCACCCAATTAGGGTTTATAATTATTTTTTAATATTTAATATTTAATTTTCAATTAATAATTCAATATTGTGGTTAATTTTTTTAAAATTATGTTTTATAATTTTTTAATTCAATTTTTTTTATAAATGTTGACTATATATGATTATTTATGTTATAATTTGCGAACAGCTATCTCCCTTCAACCCTTTGAGCGAAATGCGGCAAAAGAAAAGGAAGGAAAATCTATGGACCGACCCCATCATCTCCACCCCATCACCCCAAGAGTGCCTTCGGCATTTTTATTTTATAATAAATATTATTAAAATCATAAATTTAAAAATGTAACATGGAGTGAAACACGAAAAAGTGTAACAAAAAATTTCAACCCCATTTTTGGCGGGTGCTTTCTAGCAAATAATTTTTTTTTAAATCTAATTAATTGCATAATGTTGAAAACAAATCAAAGTTGATAATTTGCAAACGTTACCTTTGATGACACTCACAATATTGATGTAAATAATTATGATAATGATTGTCATCAAGGAAAGTTATTAATTACTTAATTATTTAACATTACGAAAATTCCTGGAAAAAAAACATTAATATATATATATATATATATATATATATATACATGAAAAAAAAAAAAGAGGAAAAAGTTATGATTGGGTTTTGGTTCGCCACATAAAACTAACCACCCCTTTTATTTCCTTATCCCAAGACACAAAAGGAGTGCTTGCATGAAGAAAAGACAAGTGAATGAATGACGCATAATTTATGTGCTTTTGGGCATCCATTTCTACGTCTCTTCCCACTATTAGAAAAACATAAAAATAAATAAACAAAAGGGTGTGTGAAACATATATATTATTTTCTTTTGTGTGATTGCAACTTGTGTGGACTATGTCTAACGACTTTGCAATAAAAGAGAATAGATCGGAACCCCGCGATATCGCTAGTACCGAAAGTACGCTTTTTCTCTCAACGCATTTGCTAGCTGCTTTTATTTGGCATATCTAATTGTACATATATATTGTTTTAGTTTTATTATATTCATATGCATGTATGGTCAAGTACCATGCACCTTAATATAATGTCCTATCCACAATAAAGTTTTTTATTCTTCTATAATGTTCATATATTCATCAACGTTTTATCTCAACCACCCTTTAACCTTTTTTAGTGACATCATTAAGCTTTCAGTATATCATCTATAGCACATCACACACACACACACACACACATATAATGATCAATTCTCAATTCTCATAAAGTTTTTTTTTAATATATAATAGATTAATAGTGATACTGCAAATAAGTAATCCTTGGAAACTTGATAAAGAATATATATATCATTTTGACGAATAATCAACTTAATTTTTTAGTCATTATTTATATGATTTACGATGGAAATGTAATTTAATGATCGATCGAGTTCTTGAAATATATCCTGAATAAATAATGAAATTATTCTGTTTAATTAATTAAAGAATTTTGTGAATTCGAACGATAAAATTATGCTTAAGACGTCTACTTTACAAATGTAAGTATATTTCAGAAAACCTTAAATTATTGATCTCACAAAAAGCATCATCTCCTTTTCATCAAATGACATAAGCCCATGTTCCGAAAATAATGTTTTTGCCTTTACGACAACAGCTGAGAGACACAATGTATTGGTGATGTGTGTGAAATTTTCCCTTTAGATATATAATTTCAGACAAACAGTTACGTTTTAGTGCATCATCATCTGACTATAAGCGAGTCATGACAACTCTCTCTCTCTCTCTCTCTCTCTCTCTCTCTCTCTCTCTCTCTCTCTCTCTCTCTCTCTCTCTCTCTCTCTCTCTCTCTCTCTCTCTCTCTCTCTCTCTCTCTCTCTGCGTGTGTGAAGCTTTTAATTATCAGAATGCACCAGAAAGCTAGCTATCTTTTTGGCGTGCCTTTGTTTTCCATGACTAGATTCAGACAACTTTGGCGTGCCCTTGTCTAAATAATGTTGTCTTCCATTATCATCAACCTAGCTACATGATTCTTGGAGATTTAATTCATATATATATTTCACCCCATTTAATCTGGATACGAAATATATATATATATATATATATATATATATATATATATATATATATATTGTTTTTCAGTTCCACTCGTCATAACTAAGGATAGAAATTTCCTATTACACTCTTTGTGCTACACTCCGTGTTACACTTTCAAATTATGAGTTTTTCTTGTATTTTTTTTCCTTCAATTTTAAATTTTTATGATTTAGTTTAATTTTATGATTGTTTTTAGGGCTCACCCCCACCCAATTAGGGTTTATAATCATTTTTAAATATTTAACTTTCAATTTCTAATTAATAATTTATTATTGTGGTTTATTTTTTAAAAAATATGTTTTATAATTTTTTAATTCATTTGTTTTGTTGATAAATGTTGACTATGATTATTTATGTTATAATTAATTTTTATTTTATAATAAATATTATTAAAATCATAAATTTGATAATGAAATACGGAGTGAAACACAAGAATGTGTAACAGGAAATTTCAACCTCATAACTATGTACTAATGCGTACAATTGGATAGCTCTTCATCAACGCTTTTTTATATTTGAATAATTAAAGGATATCTTTTTTAAAAATATTTTTAAAGTGGAAATTTCTTGAAGGGCCGAGTATGAATTGATTATATATGAACACGTATGTACGTGTCATTCAACATATAGATTTGATAAGATATCATTTTATATATTTATTTTATTTGAATCATGTATCGAACTTAATTACTAGGTTGTTTTCAAATATAGTTGATTAGAAGTGGATATATTTAGGGTATTAAAAATTTTATTAGTAAGACATTAATTAATTAATTCAATCTAACACACACGCACACATAAACTATGATTATTTTTTTAATTATTTTCTTGGAAGGCATTAGTATCTTTGATTTAATGCTAAAAGTTTAATATGAAAAAAAAAACCCAAACAAATGGAAATTTATTGAAAAGAATTTATGCTGCGAATTGCTCATCCCCGATCCCATTTGGAAACCACTACAACGGATGGTTAAGAAAAAAATTGAATCCAATCCGAAGAAAATAAACGTGGAATCTGAAAAACAGAAACAGAAAAGGAAAGAAATTGGAAATATGTAGGATTTTTACATCATTGGTAATAAAAATAGTAAATGCAAACTCATTTCAACATTACATAAACGTATTATTCCGTACGGTAGTCTAATATTATAATAATATATTAATTAATAAATTGATGATGTGGGGTTTGGTGAAGCAAGTTGCAGTGCATGATGACAAGGCTGTACTTCTATATATTCATTGGTTGCTTTATCCACTAAATAAATTAATAAATAAAGATTTTGTTGCTCTTATATATATGTATATATGGTGGCCAGGCCACTCAAGAAATAAAATTCATAATGATCAAAGGGATTAGTCAGTCTCCCGCAAAACGTTTTGTCCTTTTAATTGGTTATGAGTGAAAGCGCAATTGCTATTTTAGAGTGTGTGCGAGCGAGATCTCCAATTATATTATATATACTAACAAAATAAAATGTTAGATAAATTAAAATTGAAAATTTATACTTTCTAGGGTTGACTTCATAAGATTATTTGTGTGGAAAAATAAAATATAGTGTCACGTGCTCTCGACAAAGTTATGTGGCGACTGACAAACCAATAACCTCCCTTTTTCTTTATTTCTTTACAATTATATGATCAGTGGTTAGGGTTATTTGCATGAGTTGAAACAAAAGAAAAAGAAAGGAAAAAAAAATCCAAAACGGGTCAAAAGGCCCAATAAATTTAATCAGGTCGTCGGATCTGGTTGTATTTGAAATATAATATGTAAATCACATTTACATAGTTTGTAGCGCACGACCGTGAAGGAGATGGGGGATCGGTTCAAAACGCAGGCGATGCCCAGAGATGCTCCGGATTACGTGAAGGTTGTGAACATATTTCCCGATTAAGTTTAATTAGCCTCAATTATTTTGAAATTAATCTCGATTATTTTCAAATGTCACGATTCACGTAATATAAGTCTCGATTAACATAATAGGCCACGTTTAACATAATATTTAGCTCTTAATTTAAACTAAGCCTCGATTAATTTAAATTATTCCTCGATTAACTTTAAATTAACCTCGATTAATTCTAATAGCCTCGATTAATTCTAAAAAATATCCTCGATTAATTCTAAAATATGCCTCGATTAAATTTAAAATAGCTTCGATTAATTCTAAGAGCCTCCATTAATTCTAAAAAATACCTCGATTAATTCTAAAATAGCCTCGATTAATTCTAATAGCCACGATTATAATCTACGACATGCAAATTATTAATATATTAAAGATTAAAGCATGCAAATCTCTCTTTGTCACCTATTTTCAAATTAAATTTAAAAACACATGCAACATATAATCAAAACAATAAATATTTACAAAATAAGTTCAAAAAAATGGAGAGTACAAAATGTACCTTTGATAATTGGTGGAAATTTTCGTGCACTACTTTTTTCTTCAGAAAAATCTTTCGCCCACCTTACTCCAAAAAATTTCTCCAACTTCTGCTCTTCTTGGTCGATTTGTATTGTAGTGTGAATAAGCTTGTATTGTAGTGTCAATGAGCGATCAGATGTTGTGTCTATTTATTCAAAAATTTAACCTACCTCGTTACAAAACATTAAATTCGGTCATACATTCCCTTCTTTTCATTAATTCGATCCTACTTTCCCCTTCTTTTCATTTAATGAAGCCAGTAACTTTTCCTTCTTTTTATTTATTAAAACTCAGTACCTACCTTACACAAAAAATAAATGCATTCATTAAAAAAGTCACGATTAATTTGTAGGGAACATTGCCTCGATTCATTTAAATGAAGGCCTCGATTAAATGACATTAATCGAGGATAGTTAGATATTAATCGTGGCTAGTTAGATATTAATCAAGAATCTCTTAAAATTAATCTAGGTATTTTTTAAAAAATAATCGAGACAATTTTTAAAAAATAATCAAAGCTTTTTAAAAAATAATCGAGGCTTCTTAAAAAATAATTGAGACAATTTTGTAAATTAATCGAGGCATTTCAATCGAGATAATTTTAAAAAAATAATCGAGGATCAACACATATATCAATCGAGGCTTGTAATTTCAATCGAGACAATTTTCAATCGAGGCTTGTAATTTCAATCGAGGCTTGTAATATCAATTGAGGCTTGCAATTTCAATCGAGGCAATTTTCAAAAAATAATCGACACTAAAAAATAATCGAGACTCAAAAAATAATCGAGGTTCAAAAATAATCGAGACATTTAGAATTAGGGTTTCGGTTTTTAGGGTTGTGCATTGATAATGCCTGACAAAAGTACAATGTGCCAATCATTGGGTGTGGGGACCAAATCTTGTATAATACAAATTGCCTAACAAATTATTTATTTTTAAAAGTTGGTGTTTCCCCAAAACTATTTACTTTTATTCACTTTTAACTATTTCCGCATAATAATAATAATAATAATAATAATAACTACTTTGGAGGACTAATAAAGGAAGCAACTTTTTTTCCAAGACTGAGACAAACCGAAATGTGAGGCAGCAAAGGCATAATGGCCTTCTTTAGCTGGGGCAGTAGCTTACTTTCCATTCCAATATTGAAAGTGAAGAAATTCATGCCTATCCCAATTTACAACCTCTCATATTGCAACACCAATTAATAATCTTTAATTTTAAGGTTTTCTTTTCTAGATGCATTGAATAGGAAAATAATGCTGTTTTCCTAGATTAATATATAGGGTCATAGGTTCACGTGCTACTTATAAGAGGAGAAAGGGAAAAAAAACCAAAATCCAAGAAATATATAACATTGCCTATAAGAGGAGGAAGTGAAACTTTTTATACATGTACAAATTAATGATGATGCCCTGGACTACTATGCGCACATGTGTACGAATCGTAAATTAAACACGCAGTCCTTTTTTTTTTTTTACTTGCACACCCAATCTGATAGTATTAATGAGTCGAACATATGATATTTAATTTCCAAATAATGACCATTACTACCGGGACTCGTGATATGATTTTTTCAGTCCTGCAGGTAAGATTATGGTAGAATTTTCTACTACAATATTACTAACATTGACAAAAGATGTGATTACTTATATAGTACGATAAAGGAAGTGTACAATAAGATCAACATCTTTATCTATGCCAGTGTGTATTGAGTTGGGAGCTCGATTTTTTTTTTATGCGAATTTGGGCAAAGGGGGCAACGGTGAGCCTCAAATCCAATATATCTCATTTTTTTAATAGAAATCTCCAACATTTGAGTGTTACCGACAAGATAAATAAAACTCATCTTTACTTATACGATAATATAGCCCACCCACTGCCATCCTGATTCTTAGTGATTGATTAATGCAGGGTTGCGCATATAGATGTAATAATACACTCAAAAACAAGATTGAATAATGTTAGCTATTCATTCAAGGATTGCAATTACATAACTTTCCACATTGAATTCTCAATGGTATACCACATTTTTACATGGGTATCTCAATCATTTGGTCATTTATGATAACGATGAAAAAAACAAAAAAAAAAAACAAACCGATAAATTGTGATAGCTCAACAATTATTCAAATAGTTCGAGAGCTTATATACCGTGGTATAGTTGAGCTCCACAATCATATAACTAGCTTGACTCAAATAATTTCAAATTAAAATCAAATATTTTATGAATCAATCCGAATAAATCACATTTCTTAAGTGATTTTGTGGTCACTTTCAAAAAATGTGCACTAAATAAATTATGCACTTATATAATAGCTCGTAAGAAACACTTACATAGACCACATCCTACATATATCTAGGGGCGGATTGGGGGGGGGGGACTTGCCCTCTTCCCCACCTTTATATATATATATATATATATATATATATAAAATAAGAGTGTTCCAGGTTTGGATAAAGATAGCAACCACATACGTGTTTGTGTTGCTGGAGTTGGGGTGGAGATGGAGAAGAAGGGGTGGATTTTTTTTTCCGAGAGAAGGGTCGGAGTACAAAAAGTCAAATAGTTGATGGGTTCTATATAATTAAATATAAAAAAATAAATCTCTTTCACCAATTTTTGTTTTGGAGTTAATGCATTTTTCTTAAATGTTATAGAAAAAAAGAGGGTTTATTTGGTTTTGTGAGGATAAGGCTTTTGCTTTTTTAAGTATTAAGAAATTTTCAACATTAGCACGAAAAATTATTATATTTTGTTTTTATTCAGTATTTAAAAATTACTTAATTAATTACTTGCTTGTCTAAAGTGTTTTTTTTTCAATTTCAATACGTATTTTTATATTATTATTAATGGTTATTTGCTCAATAATTGTGTTATGTGCTAGTTTTCTTATTACTAGATTGTTACCCGTGTGTTGCATGGACTAGTTTATGCGTTGTAAATTTAAAAGAGTAGGTCTCTTGTGTGCGATCGTCCCCTTTTTTATTTATTTTATATTTTTTCCCTAAAAATATATGTTCTCTAAAATAAAATTATTGAATCATAAAATTGAATCATCAACGGCTCGCTCGTTATTTAATTTTTCAAAATAAATTTATACTCTAAAATTGAATCGTCAACATTTCATGTGGTGCATTCACCCAACAGTAACACAAAGGATCGTGCACCCCACTGATTAATAATATTTTGAAATAAATATACACAAAAAATAGAATTAGTGAATCTTAAAATTAAAAAAAAATTAATTTATTTATTATTATCTGGTAGCTCATGCCTGATACTAACTTGTGGACTTGTGCACTCCTCTTGACAATTAATTTATTTGAATTAAATACAAATCATAAATGAAACTAATGAACATAATTAGAATTAAATAAATGGTTTTTTAAATAAAAAATTGAAAAATAAGATAAAAAAATCATAAGCCACCGTTCGATCATGAGAATTGTTCTTTTTAAAATTTCTACTTCATTCATCCTGAAATAATAATCCTCCTCCCCTTTTACACATTAAAAAAACATTTAATATAATTTAAAAATTAAAATTGCATAATCACTTGATGTTGCTACAGAATCTCTAGATTCTTCATCTACCAAAAATACTAATATCAATAAAAGAATTCAAGAGGATTTCCTATTGAAAAATAGAAAAGAAATTATTTCATTAAATTTGGCAACATTGAGGTAATGAAGTAAGAGATTAAAAGAGTTGAGAGAATCGATGGTTGGCAATCAAACAGTCCCTTTGGTAATGTCATCGTAGTCTTCTTGCATGTCAACAAAATAAGATTATTCCTTCATTGAAAGCGTAAGCTACATCTACAATTATACTAACATTACTTAAAAAATGCACATGAACAGACAAACAATTTAGATAAAGAAAAACATGAACTACGGGAAATTTGTGAAAGTTGGCCTGCAAGGTAAAAATCTTGTCCTCATTGGTTAAGAATAAGAAATCAATTTCGATTGTTTTTATTGCTTTATATTGATTATTGAATTTCCTGGTTCACACGAACCTAACTTCAATACGATATTGTCATTGTTTTACACAGCTAAAAGCTCACACCAAGAAATTTGCATGTATGTGAATTTTACTATTTATTTACAAAATCTGCAACAATAGGATACTGTTGGAGAAGAATATACCTTGACATACGTAAATTATTCGTAGCTTGTTAGAAACTTGGTTATAAAGGAAGTTAATAACAGGGGAATCAAGTTATCATATTGATAGAGGTGAAAATGCAACCCACTTCGAATTCAAATAAGCTTTCCTAAATTATTTCAAAGCTTACAGTTGTGTTAAACAAAACAGCAAAAAATATTTGCACAAACTTGATTTTTTGATCTACATGGTGCATAAGACTAATACTTGTTTGGATATAATCAGGTCCTAAACCATAGTCCAACACTAAACCTAATGTAAATCTGATTGTCTTTAACATCTCTTCTTCAAATGATCATAGCATATATAAGCAAGTACCCATAATCTAATGATTGTAAGACATTTGATTGATCAATGATAGTGACTTGAGAACAAATAAGGACAAACCTATTGCTACTCCACGAGTAGGCTATCTTTTTCTTGAATATGTTACTGAAGTTCACGAATTTATTTAGCCGGCTATCTTTTTCTAGAATATGTTACTGAAGTTCACGAATTTATTTAGCCAGCTTCACTCTTTCAGTTTCATTGTTGTCCTTTTCCCTTCAACAAATGCAGCAAAGATATCATGAACTCCAAAATCTCCAGACAAAAGTGAAAGAAATCATACAATTAAGACCAACAAAAAAGTAAAAAACTAAAATCAATATTTTAAATAAAATTAGTTGGTTAGGTTAAGTTTTTCAACATATATAAAATGGTCCGAGAATTCTTTCAACCATAATAAACATACTCTCAATGCATGAGGGTCTTTGGAATCACTCTGCAAATGGAGACGGAAACATGACAAAATAAATTTTTTGGGGAAATAAATATGCAACATGCACTAAACTTATATATATTGGTTTTTAATACTTTTTTAGGTAATTAGTCAAGACTCAAGAGCACGAGGATTAAAAATTGATATGGACAATAATGTGAGGATTTAGAACTAAACTGAAATTCCACATAAAATGAATGGAAGTAGATGGACAGTCACAACAAGAGCCAGAAGAGAAAATTATATTCAATCTTTTAACTTGTTCCTGTACATAATTTTAAACAACATAGGTGGGTATTCTTCGACCATCTAATGAAACCTTTGAAGAAGCATCATTCTAGAATTAAATCTTGTCAATATTCACCAAGATCACAAAATGTAAGCTATGATTTCTCGTAATTTCACCCGAAACGAAGCAACATTTTCAAATGTAACAATTCTGTTTACAAATCCAAAAGATGAGAACACGTGAGATGATTAAACTCCAAAATAAGCACAGGACAGAGCAATAAAGTTCAAAACACTGGGAAAAAAATAAGCATGGACTTATTTCTCAATTAGGAAAAATAAAAATAGTGCAATAGGGGGAACACCATCTAATATGATATGAGGGAATTATCAAAGGTGTGATGCACAAACCAGAATATTATCTAGACTTGCTGAGGAAATTGCCACAACGCTATCATTAGACATGAAACCATTCATAATATGAGCAAGAAACATCAACAAATAAATCGAGCATCATTTAAAATCAAATACCTCAAAATGAAGGGTGCATATATTACAGTCGTGCCTAATATTGGACTGAACATCCAATTATTCATCAACGCTAGATTTACCACCACCACTGCGCGTTGTTCCGACATCATTTCTTTACATCGTCAAATTTCCTCGCCCTCTTTACCTTCCTCTTCGTAGATGCGTGGTCTTGATTCATCATAGTTTTTTTACTGAAAGTCTGAAACTATATTCCATAGTTTTTGTATCCTGCTCTCCACAAAATTAGTCACCACCTTTCGCTATTATATGACTTTTGGTAGCGAGGGAAATCAGAATTTTGAATACTTGAAGGGAGAGAATCCATGTTAAATAAAAGAGGAAAAGTAGAGTAGCTCCACTTGTTAATTTCAGTTTATGGGCTCCAAAACTTGCTAAAATTCTAAAAATTGAAAATGAAATTCAAAAAGCAATCAGGAAGATTAATCGGCACATGTGGCGGAGTTAGAGCTGTCATGTGTCAGTAAATGAAGAAGACATAATTAAGTTGGCATTTTTTTATTATCCATTAAACGTGACTGATGAGATATTTTTACTACTAAGAGTTTTAATACCCAACTTAACTTGCAAGTATACAAGCAGATTGTAGTACAAGAAAAATCGGGGTCGAATCCACAAGGAATTTAGATAATCTAAGGCATGCAAGCACCATATGCATATCGTTTTACAAGTCAAGCATCACAAAATCATAGGTTGAATTTGATTTTTTTTTTCTTTTACTCTAAACGTGGAAATTAACAAATCGCGGAAATAAACTAAAATAAACTCAAACAATCACAAATCCACTAAAAGAGGTAACAAATGATAGGTAAAAGAAATCCTAGGGTAATATTCATCAACACGAACGGTGGGTTTCAAGATTAAAAAGCAAATTAATTCCACTCAAGATTAATTCCAACCAAGAGTAATCCTAGACTCTCTCGAGTTTCTAAGATATAATTGAGCAAAAGGGAATTCTCCTATCTCTAGGACTAAACTCCAATTTTCTCAAATTCAAGCACAATTAATCAACCAAAAACCCACCTAGGCATAAATTCTCATTTAATACCTAATGAGTCCCATAAATCAACTCCTAATGCTAATTAGTCTTTCTCAAAACATAATCAACATAAAATCCAACTCAAGGAGGCCAACCCTAGTTAGATAAATCCAAACCATTGATCCATGGAAATACAAAGAGAGGGAATCAACATGTTTTTCTATCCATTCACCCAACCATTTAATGTCAAATCATATCACCCTAGGACTACAAAATTTAGCTAGACATATCCAAACATGAAACTAAACAAAAATGAATAAAGAAGAAAGAAATCACAATCATAGATAAGAGTAAACCCGAAAAGGGACGAAACAATCTTCAAACTTCCTTTTTGCTTCCAAAGTCTTCACAACTTCCACACTTGTATTCCAAAACTTTCTCTCCAAAAATCAATTTCTCAATTTGGGGGCTAATAATATAAGTGTTACCCTAGTTTGAAAGAGGGTGGGTATTTATAGCCCTAAAAATCCGCAAAATAAAAATAAAACAAAAATGAAATGAAAATGCCAAAATTCAGAACGGAACAAGGGGGCGCGACACGGGCTTGGTCGCGCCCCGGTCGGGCCGCGCCAGAAGGCGCGACAGAGGTGGTCGCGCCAGAAATCTTCCGGTCGGGCCGCGCTTCTTAACACACTTTCGTGGCCTCTGCATGGACGCTCGATCGCGCTTGGCCTGCACCCGCGTCGCGCCTGGCTCGGGTCACGCCTAGTGGCGTGAACGAGATGGTCGCGCCTCCTAGGCCTGAGTCGGGCCGCGCCGTTTGCCGTGCTTTCGGGGCCTCTGCCTCGATGCACACTCGCGCCACTCCTGCACCCGGGTCGCGCCGACTTCAGTCTTTTGAGTCCCGACTCGATCGGTTTTGCCCTGAAATTGCACGACAGTGTTTAAAAACACTTATTATAAAATAAAACGGAAAAGAAGCATTAGAACAATAAAAATATATGAAAAGATCAATAAAACGAATATGTTATGCTCAGAAATACAGGTGAAAATCCCGTTTGTCAACTCCCCCAAACTTAAACACTTGTTTGTCCTCAAACAAGAAATAGAAACACAAGGAATTGATAGAAACAAACATATGGGATTTTCAAGCCTTGATGCCTCAGAAGAAAAAGCTAAAGCTCATGCGATGAAAACGAGATCTAAGCACATAAAGATCAAATTATGAAACTTCGGCTCCTCTCTTTCAGTTGAAGAATCAAACACACAATTGAACCTCACGGGGTCAAAAAGGGCGCATTTTCACTCAACATCAAGCAACACTAACATGAAACCATAAGCTTGCAAAATAACTCGAAATCATCACAATATGTGCTAGAAACAAGAATCACATAGGTCTTACAGGTTGAAGCATTCGGCTCTTTGGACAGGTAGAAAAAGTATGGAGAAGAGTGGCTTCCATTCTAAACCATGTCTAATGCAAATCTAAGCAAAGCAATCTACAAGCTTTCTTCTATCCTCCACAAATTCTCTTGGGGACAATGTGATAATAAAACAGATAGCCCTTAGCCTACTTTTAGTGCACTTCTCCTATGAGGACGCATTTACTTTCAACACAACCTCTAGAGTGATCATTTGTTCTTCTCCTCAATCATGATTTTTTTTTCTTCACTCTATTGTTTCTTTGTTTAGTTCTAGGAGAAGGACTCTATTTGAATTTATCAAGGCAAGGATCATATTCTTCATTCTCGAGACATTTCACGTTTTATGCTCCCCAAGCAGTTGTCGTTCTCAACCTACTATTCTCATCAATTTCCACTACCCTTGGTTTTTCAACAAAAATAATTTTCAACATGGCTCAAAAGGGGTGGACAAAGGATGTGTTTCGTAGCAAAAGAAAAATCGTAGGCTCAAAATTTTGAACAAGAACCGCCTTAGGTCATCTTCATGTTTCTATAAGCACATACATAATCATATGAGTTTGTAGAGCAAGTTCTAGAGATGCTAGCATTGTTGAAGAAACTCTCAATCAAGGAAAATAAAAAGGCCCAAATCTCACGTAATATGCAAGATATGCCAGAATTTCATAATTTAATCTATATGCTAATCACCAATTACTCATTTTCATGCATGATTTTTAAAAAAATTTGCACAAATTCATCATCATAGGCAAGGTTACACAAATCCCTAGTCATGCTCAATCTCATCCTGCTTTCCTCTACTCATGCAAAGAGGACAAATAAATGCTCAAAGATAATAAAAATATCGAAACAAGGTTCACACCCAAATCCGAGCATAACTTATTACATAGCCCAAATAAAATCCTAACGATCAAATAAATCCATACAAATCAACGGAGCTATCAAATTCTCCTAAATAAACATAAACATAACATAGTATCCAAATAACAAAACCAAAAAACATAAAACATAAATTGTTCAAGAGAACTAGGAAAGACTAAAGGCTTGAGCTCAACAGGTCACCACGGGCATATCCCCTCCCCCAAACTTGCACCATGCCAAAGGTAGGTCAAGTTTGGGTGGAAGACTTGTGGGACCGTTGAGAGAGAGGTAAACTTAGTTCTCAGAGCGATCTATGTCTTGAGGTGGCTGCTGTGGCTGGTATGGAGGATAGGGCGGATATGGATACGGATATGGAGGGTACTGCTGAAACTGCTGAGGAGGCCGCTGTGAAGATGAGCTCTGTCCAGTCCACTGCCTCATGTAACCTGCAAAATCATTGAAACCAGATTGAAAAGTATTGAAATTTCCTTGCAGGCCCTGGATTTCAGCACTGATCCCGGTGAAACGGGAATCAACATGGGACTGGAGGTTCGAAAACCTCGTGTCCATCACCTCATGCATGCCCATGAAACGGGCGCCCAGATCCTCCTGCAATCCAGTGAAGCGTGCATCAAAGTTCTCTTGCAGCCCCGTGAAACGCAAATCCATCTCCGTTCGCATATCCCCAAATCTGGAAGTCATATCTACCCGCATATTCCCCAAGTTGGCCGTCATCTCTGTCATCATCCCTTCCATGTTGCTGAACCTCTCCTCCTGCACATCCTCCCTAGACCGCCTCGCTCCCCTAGGCGCCTAAGATGTAGATGCTTCCCCTTGAGGGGGCCTACGTGGACCGACATCAATCACGGTCATCAGGGCGCGGTGCTCTGGTGTGCTCATCATCCAGTTCCACTGATCCTCAAAAGTGGTGATTGAGGTGAAAGTGGGATTGGGGAGAGGAAACTGGACTCGATTCTTCAAGAGGAACTGGAATGGAGGTGGAGCAACAAAGCCTATCATTCGAGCGTTACGGAGATGTTGTAAGTTTATCCTCCTGGATCCGGGCACAACAACATAATTGGTGAGGTCTACATCCAAAGCTCGAGTAATTAGGATGATCAATCCCCCAATGCAGATCTTCCCACTACCCGGTGCAGCCTGCCTCTTGCACTGGTCAACAAAATGAGCTGCAAAGTCCCCCAATGTTTAGACAGTCGCAACCATTTCTTTCTATGCTCATGTTTCAGTAGATGGACTCCCACTTCGCTTGGGTGATCTCCATTCCAATTCAATGGGGAAAACGAGGCCTCATCCTCCTCTATTTCATCTTCATCAATATCCTCTTCTTCTCCTTCGTTGTCTTCTTCGTCCCCTGCCTCTTCGTCATCAAATTCCTCATTGTCTTCTTCTTCTTCTTCATTACCCTCATCATAATCCCGAGCTTCCTCCTCACTACTCTCGGACTCTACTTATCTCCTTCGACGTGCCTCCCTACCTCGTCGAGCCATACCTTGAATAAACAAAACATGATTCCATAAAACACAAATTTTCGAGGATAAAACACAAAACAGGCGTAGACACCACTTTAGACCACTGATACACTTTCAACCCCTTCAACTACTCACTATACCCAAACAACATTCATGTCAACTATACACAACTTTACATGTCAAGATTTGCATCAAAAGCTAGCATAGAGGGGCATCATTCTAAATCAAACATCACGAGGCATATAATTGCACAACTAAAGCTCATCAAAGGTACAAAATTCCAAATGACACATACAATCCCCTAAAATCTCCATAATCTCTATTCATGCTTCATCAATCCATCATGCTTTTCATTCGGGGTTCCCAACAACAATAGACCGCAATGTGACCCAATTGGGGTTTGGCTATCATGGGTACATGCATGAAGGTGCAAGAAATATGGTATTTTCCCAAAATTACCACAACCTTAAATGCACAAAATTCACATTTCAACACAAAAAGCTAGAACTTCACAAATTTCACCATCACTAAGGTCTATGGGTGAGATTAATTTCAATTGTGGCAACAAAATCATAATCAATCAACAAGAATCAAATTATCCCCAAATTGTATAGAACCCTAGGTTTTTGGGAATTCTAAAATGTGACCAAAAATACCCAAATTGAACATAAAATCGGCTAGGATTCATGGATAGGAGCATCATTAATCCAAGAACAAACATTGTCAAGAGTAACACATGATTTTTCCAAATAATGTTTGAAGTTCAAATTTAAACCATAGAAGAAGAAAATGGGGAGAGTAGAAACACCATACCTTAGATTGAGGTGTCCTTGTGTGTGGAAGAGTGACAAATTGTGGAGAAATGAAGAGTGAGCGTGTGTGGGTGTGAGAGTTTAGAGAAATCGAGAGGAAGAAGTGAAAAGAAATGAAAGGGGGAGAGGGGTTTAAAAACCCGTAAGTCAGGCGCGACTGGGGGGGCGCGACTTCTCTGCGCAGTCGGGCTGCGCCTCGGGGCGCGACTGAGTTTCTCGCGGCAGCCTTTACTTGGTCAGGCCGCGCCTCAGGGTGCGACTGAGCTGCTCGCGCCAGCCCATCTCTGAGTCGCGTCGCGCCCGGAAACATGGTTTTGCACCCTCTGTGTACACGCGCACTCGCGCTGACTCTGGCACCGGGTCGCGCCATACTGTGCTCGGGGCTCCATACTTGATGAAATTTTGGCCCTATCCCCTGCACTTTTGCACTACACTAACCAAACTATTAAAAACCACAAAAAAGACAAAATCAAAAATGACAAGATAAATAAAACTAACAAAGATTAAGAAAACATAAAAAAGATTAAGAAAATTAAAATAAAACACAAATAAACATTGGGTTGCCTCCCAACAAGCGCTAAGTTTAATGTCGTTAGCTCGACGGGGTTACCAAAAGTCAATTGTCAACCATTGAGCTGTGGTAGCCTCTTTCTCTACGCAAGAGTGCCTTTTTGAATTCTCCAAGGTTTTGCAACCAAGCCCGGGTCAAAGATTCTAGAATATTTCTTGGGAATGTCTTCTTCACTTTTCTTTTGCCCGTTCAACTTGCTTGGTTTGATTTCTCGAATTACCTTACACTCTTCCGGGTCTTTGTGCCCTTCTTCTTTGGGTATTTCTCTTCTCTTCTTTATATGGTACACGACCGACAACTCATGAACTCTAAGAGTGAGTTCACCCTTCTCCATATCGATTAGGGCCCTTGCGGTATTCAAAAATGGTCTTCCCAGGAGGAGTGGTGTTTCTTCATTTTCTTCCATATCCAACACGAAGAAATCAACTGGAAAAATGAATTTATCAACTCGCACAAGAACATTCTCAATGATTCCTTTAGGATGAGTAGTGCTATGATCCGCCAATTGCAAGCTAATATTTGTTAGCTTCAACTTCCCGACATTTAGCTTATGAAAGAAAGATAGGGGCATAAGATTCACACTTGCACCAAGGTCACAGAGTGCTCCCCCAATCAATTTTTCGCCAATTTCCCATGGAATAACAAAACTCCCCGGATCTTGTAGCTTCTGTGGTAACTTCTGTTGAAGAAAAACACTACACTCCTCTGTAAGGCTCAATACTTCAAACTCATCCAACTTTTTCTTCTTTGCGAACATTTCCTTAAAAACTTTTGCGTAGTTTGGCATTCTTTGCAACATGTGCAAAAGAGGAAAATTGATGTGGACTTTCCGAAATACCTCCAAGAATTTCTTATATTGTGCTTCTTGCTCATTCTTTTGCAATCTTTCAGGATAAGGGACAACAACAGGGATGGGAGGCAAAAATGATGGTAATGACTTACTTGACGCTTGCTTCTTCGATTTCTTCTCCACTCCGAGGTCACCTTCATTGGTTTTCAATCCATTTTCAACTTTTATTTCACCAAGATTTACACAAGAAACCTCCAAATCCTTCTTTGCCTCAACACTCAACACATGTATAGCCTTACATTACTCCTTTGGATTGATGGTTGTATTACTCGGGAATTTTCCTTGTTGGTGTTGATTCCCCATGTATGTAGCAAGCTGACTCATTTGTTTCTCTAGCATATTCACTTGGGTACCGATGGTTCCCACGTGATTCTCCAATTTTTCAAAACGAGTTTGGCTCTCACCTATGTATTTTTCTGTCTTGCTCATGAAGGCTATGAGGAGCTCATCCATTTTGGGCTTCTTTTTCTCATCAATGATTCCGTTGGTGATCGAAAATTCGGGAGGCGGTTGGAGGTGATTGTTCGGGTTTGAGTAAGAGAGATTCGGATGTGGTGGCCTAGGATGGTATTGGTTTCCACCTTGCCCTTGTGGTCCTCCAAAGTGAGGCCTAGAACCTTGATTGAAAGGCCTTTGTAACCCCCATAGTTTCCTTGACAAACGAAGCTCGCTTCCTCTAAGTTAGGCATGATTTGAGTCTCCTGTCTTGGAGATGCCATAGCCTCTATTTTAGAGTTCATGGTAGTCATCTGGGCGGCTAAAAGGGCTATGACATCATTGTTTGTAGTTTCCACCTTTTTCAAGATTTGTACATTTTCCCGCTCCCCCGGCCATTGATAGGCGTTGGAGGCCATTTCCTTGATGATTGTGACAGCTTCTTCGGGTCCTCGATTTAGTAATGATCCTCTCGCCGACGCATCAAGAATACTTCGAACGTTGGACTTGCAACCCCCATAAAAAATGTAGACTTGATGATCCGTGCCAAAACCGTGGCCCAGACACTTGCGAAGCATCTCTCTAAACCGCTCTCAAGCTTCACACAATGACTCTTCATCCCTTTGCTTGAATTGAGTTATTTCTCCCTTTAACTTTAATGTCTTTCCAGGAGGAAAGAATTTCTGAAGGAATTTAGAGAGCAAGTCATTCCATGAGGTGAATGAACCGGGTGGTTGGTTCAACCACCATGTTCGTGCTTTGTCCCGCAGTGAGAAATAAAATAGCTTCAAACGGATTGCATCATCGGGCACCCCATTAATCTTGACCGTTCGAGCGATCTCCAAAAATTGGTGGACATGTTCGTGCGGATCTTCAAGTGCCGTCCCACCAAATTGGTTTTGGGACACCATAGCCATCAATGATGGCTTCAATTCGAAGTTGTTGGCTTGTGTAGCCGGCCCATTGGCAACCCCCTCATTAAGCATAGGTTGGAAAAGGTTCCGAATTGGCGCTTCTTCAACTTGAGCCCTCGCTTCCTCTTGGGCCCGAAGTTGTCCTCTCATCTCCTCAAACTGTCTTTGCATTTGAAGAATCAACGGATCTTGGATGGGAGGCGGAGGTGGTGGATTATCCGCCATTCTATGTCTTCTTTTTCTTCGAGTATTGTTATGACGACTCGTGGCTTCGATCTCGGTATCTAACTCGAGCAACGGGTCACCACGTGTCCTTGTATGCATACACCACTTGCGAACAACTTAAAATAAGTTTGATACTTAAATAGAATAAAAACAGAACCACTTGATCTAGCAAACAACACTTATATTGATGTTGCATAAAAAGACTTGAATAAAACTAAGATTCCCCGGCAACGGCGCCAAAAACTTGATGAGATATTTTTACTACTAAGAGTTTTAATACCCAACTTAACTTGCAAGTATACAAGCAGATTGTAGTACAAGAAAAATCAGGGTCGAATCCACAAGGAATTTAGATAATCCAAGGCATGCAAGCACCATATGCATATCGTTTTACAAGTCAAGCATCACAAAATCATAGGTTGAATTTGATTTTTTTTTTCTTTTACTCTAAACGTGGAAATTAACAAATCGCGGAAATAAACTAAAATAAACTCAAACAATCACAAATCCACTAAAAGAGGTAACAAATGATAGGTAAAAGAAATCCTAGGGTAATATTCATCAACACGAACGGTGGGTTTCAAGATTAAAAAGCAAATTAATTCCACTCAAGATTAATTCCAACCAAGAGTAATCCTAGACTCTCTCGAGTTTCTAAGATATAATTGAGCAAAAGGGAATTCTCCTATCTCTAGGACTAAACTCCAATTTTCTCAAATTCAAGCACAATTAATCAACCAAAAACCCACCTAGGCATAAATTCTCATTTAATACCTAATGGGTCCTATAAATCAACTCCTAATGCTAATTAGTCTTTCTCAAAACATAATCAACATAAAATCCAACTCAAGGAGGCCAACCCTAGTTAGATAAATCCAAACCATTGATCCATGGAAATACAAAGAGAGGGAATCAACATGTTTTTCTATCCATTCACCCAACCATTTAATGTCAAATCATATCACCCTAGGACTACAAAATTTAGCTAGACATATCCAAACATGAAACTAAACAAAAATGAATAAAGAAGAAAGAAATCACAATCATAGATAAGAGTAAATCCGAAAAGGGACGAAACAATCTTCAAACTTTCTTTTTACTTCCAAAGTCTTCACAACTTCCACACTTGTATTCCAAAACTTTCTCTCCAAAAATCAACTTCTCAATTTGGGGGCTAATAATATAAGTGTTACCCTAGTTTGAAAGAGGGTGGGTATTTATACCCCTAAAAATCCGCAAAATAAAAATAAAATAAAAATGAAATGAAAATGCCAAAATTCAGAACGGAACAAGGGGGCGCGACACGGGCTCGGTCGCACCTCGGTCGGACCGCGCCAGGAGGCGCGACCGAGGTGGTCGCACCAGAAATCTTCCGGTCGGGCCGCGCCTCTTAACACACTTTCGTGGCCTCTGCATGGAAGCTCGATCGCGCTTGGCCTGCACCCGCGTCGCGCCTGGCTCGGGTCATGCCTGGTGGCGCGACCGAGATGGTCGCGCCTCCTAGGCCTGAGTCGGGCCGCGCCGTTTGCCATGCTTTCGGGGCCTCTGCATGGATGCACACTTGCGCCGCTCCTGCACTCGGGTCGTGCCGGCTTCGGTCTTTTGAGTCCCGACTCAATCGGTTTTACCCTGAAATTGCACGACAGTGTTTAAAAACACTTATTATAAAATAAAACGGAAAAGAAGCATTAGAACAATCAAAATATATGAAAAGATTAATAAAAGGAATATGTTATGCTCAGAAATACGGGTGAAAATCCCATTTGTCAGTGACCATGTTTGGACCACAATTTTTTTTAATAGTTATGCATGTGCATGGGCTTTTGGACGGATTATTTAGGCGGGCTTGTAGTTTGGAACAGTGCAAGACTTTTTTGTTATAGTATATTAGATAGATTTGAGGTTGTTTATTAAATATTAAATAATGAATTTTATTTATTATAATCACTACAAGAAATCCGCTCATACATCACGTGTATTCACCGTGATCTATGTAGATTTAAAAAACTGTGGTATGGGTCACCATTGTAATTTTGCACGCTCATACACCACTGTTATTCACCGTGGTCACTTTACCATGGTTAGACCGATTCTTGTTGTCTCGGAACCACATTTTAGGACATAAATGTTGTCATTTTACCATGATTTTAAGAAAAATTGTGGTTACTTAGCTACAGTTCTTGACAAAATCGTGGTAAAGTAACCGCAGTTTTCATAGAACCGTGGTAGAATTAACTATGGTTAGTTTTAAGCCATGGTAAATTTATTACGGTTCTTAACTAAAATCGTGGTTCATTTTACTACGTTTTTTCAAAAACCGTGGTGAATTTTTTTAAAAATCTCGAATAAATGTATCATTAGCTTGTATAATCCTAGGCTCAAAAATATTTTATATAAATGATAATCATCTAAAAATATAAAATATCATTCAAAATACAGTATCTTATCCAAAATATAATATTCAATGTGACAGAGATCCCGATTACTTGTTAAAAACTACTACATAAATCCAAAATTCTGTTACAAAAAATCTTACTTATAAGTCATTAGCAAGCACCGATGATACGTTGGAAAAATAAAGGAGCACTTAGGCCACAAAACCTACAATATGTGAAAAGACAAGTAACTACAAACAACTTTATTTAACTAATTATATGCATCATATGGTGGAAAATTGGTGCAGAAACTCATGTATTAATTAACTAATTAATTGTAGATTATGTATTAATATAGGACCCATTGTCATTTTAATAAAATAATCATATTCAAAGTATTATTATGTACAAAATGTAAGAAAATAATATTATAAAACACACTAGTGGATCACATTTTATATTTACATCATATTATTGTACATAGAGTTCTATCATCCAAACATATTGCATTTACAAATATAGTAGTCTCGTTTATCTTTATCATCCAAACATTATTTACCTTATTGCTAAAAACACAATCATACAAGCACCCTAATGAAACAATGCAATATGTATACAGAGCCCAAAAAAGTGCAGTACAGAATTTATAGTTTCACAATGTATCTCATTTTCCGCCATTTTGACCAAGCAGCAGACTAACGATTAGCTAAGATCCTATAGTAAGACACATCTACTCCAACCAATAATATAACATCCACGCACATTACAAGTACATAAAAAAGAATACAACAAACATAAAGCTATAGGTAGAGTAGAAGGATATGTATTACCTTTTTGCATGCTTAGGATCACTAAAGGTTAATTATCTCAGAAAGTTTCTTATTTATCATTATATTCTTAAGCTCAACACCACTAAATTCTCAATTTTTCATTTAAATAGAAGAAGAACAATCGACTAATAAGTGGTAGAAATATAAAATAACGGGTACATTTATACAATAGAACAAAAAACGCTTCAAGTCCTGTAATTAATTCATTCCTTTTTGCAGCAAAAAATATCAATGAGAATAAACACAAAAATTAGAAACTCTTAAATGGAAAAATTCAAAGTTAAGATAACAGGTGTATTTTAAAACCTGAGGCAAGAATGAAAATTCAAACCACAATACTCAAGTTACTTATGTTTTACACACTTGCATCAAAGTACAATGCTCAAATTAGCTATTATTCTATTCCAAATAACAAACTACTCCAATATGTTGATTAAATGAAATTGAAGATATCTTACTCTTGGTTGTCCAAAAACCTAATGATCTTTTAATAATTTTCTCACCTTTATCGAGCTCACCAAGTCGAGAAGATTTTTCTTTTCAAAATCTCAAGATGTGCATCATGTCGCTCTTTAATCGCAACACTGATCAAATCAAACTACATTAGATACCCGATTCAAGAATAATGTTCAATATAAAGGAACAAACTACATCGGATACCTGATTCGAAACTTTAACATCATCCCAACACCATCTAACAGCAAATAGATTTCACATCGAAAGTTGTAAATTAATTTATTCCCTCATGATTTTCATCCACCCTCAATTCATTAATATCATGAAAATTTCAAAATTTAAACTTACAACTAAATGAGTGGAGATACTCTACTACATGAATACACTATGTAGCAGTAGCAATAATAATGAAAGTCAAAAATTAGGATTTTTCAATTTAAATTATTATTTATGAATGTTAAATATTATTAAAATATGTTAAAAATTAAGAGTTCGTGAGTGTTAATTTATATTATTAAAAAATAGAGTTGTGTCATCAACTTTATTGATGATAAATATTTTATCACCTTTATTGATGATTACTCACGTTACATGTATCTCTACATACTCAAAAATAAGTATGAAGCACTTGATGCCTTTAAAGTTTTTAAAGTTGAAGTAGAGAAACAATGTGAAAAGTCAATAAAAATCGTGAGATTAGATAGAAGTGGAGAATATTATGGTAGATACACTGAGAGTGGACAATGATAATTGGGATTTTTGTGCTAGTTTTTACTGCAACTTGGGGCTATTTAAATACCATTTTATGAATCAATTATAGATTATTTTTATGTCCAAATCCCTATTTAATCTAAGTGTAAATTCCAAGTATGAAATGGAAGAAAACAAACACGTCAAGGACCAAGCGCGATCCACAGCGCGGGACAGAGCATGAGTAACCACTCGCGCCTCATGGCGCGCATAACAGCGTGACTCGGCACGCGATTGGCATGCTCGGACACTTGGGCCATTTCTACAGGGCACATGGCGCGATCCACAGCGCGACTGCAGGCGCGAGTCACACTTGCACCTAAGGGCGTGATTTGAGGCACGACCAGATTGCAACAACACTGGGGGGTTTTCTCTTTGGTGTCGGCACGACCGACAACACGATCGGTCCCGTGTCGCTCCCTGGAGCCCAGATGCGCGGATTTTGGCCAATAATCTCACTTGTGTATCTTTTGGATTCTTTCCACTTCAAGCCCATATATATACCATCCCCCTTTCCTTTTTTAGGGCAAGCCTCCCACTTTGTAAAAGGTAGAAAATAGAGAAGTAGAAAAAGATAGATAAGGCAAGAAAAGGCGTTTGTTGTAAAAGAAAGAAGTTCTTGAAGGCTTGGAGCAAAAGGAAGAACTTGTGGATATTTTGTACATCCTATTGGTTTAATCTAATCATTACCTATGTTTTCTTTATAGGTGCTTGTTTTCATTTGTATAAGCATGGGTAGCTAAATCTCCTAGGTTTTGGGATGTTGGATCCTTTGATGATTGGTGGTTGAGATGATTGTGTGATGAATGTATCTTCCCCTCCTTGTTGCTTATAAATCAATGTGTTGATTTGTGAATGCTTTTGGGTGGCCTCCATTTGGATTCATCTTTGTACTTGATGTGTTTTGGGAAAAACCATTTTGTATGTGTGTTTGATTTGTAGGTTCATTTACTTGTGGTTTTTAGAAAATGATGAGTATTTGGGAAGATGAAAGTGATTTGGAGCCTAAGTAAGCTTGTTATGAAATATTCACTGGAGATAGGGATTTTCACATTAGCCCAAATGTTTAAGTTGCTTGAGAAAATGCTTAGATAAATTGTTGTCTAAATCTTGTTGAGAGAGGGAAGATATGTGATTTAAGTGATTGTTGAGAGCATCATCATTTAGGATTTAACACCTTAGAACCCCTTTTATTTATAATTTAAATCATTTCTTCAAAGTTCTTGATATTTTGCACCGGTGTAGAACTTGCTTTCATTGTTTAAAGTAGAGACAAATCATTCCATGAATTGTTGATTGTTTAAATAGTGAATTTAACTTGGGTTAGTATTACTTTCATTGTTAAAATATAACTCTTATTCCTTGAGATTTGACTCATATCATTGCTTGCTACATCCGTGTACACTTGCACTTGGCACGATTATTATTTGAGGTGTAAAACTCCGCATCAGACAAGCATCTGGTCCATTTGCAAAATTTCTTCAAGATAATGGGATTGTTGCCCAATATACCATGCCTGGTTCTCCCGATTAAAATGGTATAGTTGAAAGAAGAAATAGAACATTATTGGACATAATGCGGAGTATGCTCGTTAGTGATCAACTTTTTATTCGACTAAAACTATACCGCAAGTGTACGGTGCAATTATAGTAAATATGGCGAGCAAGAATATCGTATCCACAGAGACTAATTAGACCTAATTGTGTGTACTACAACATCGGACCTTAATCATTATCTAGATGATAAGAAAAAAGGAAAGATAATTAACTAATCTAAACTAAAGAAAGCAATAAATAAACGGAAAAAATAAACGGAGAATGAAAAATAAAGGTAGAGGTACTCTTGGAATTGATTTCTTCGGGTACTTAGCACTAATGATCCTATTGAATGTCTGTTTGGGTGTCAAATTTCACTAGGGAAATCTCATCTAAGCTCTCTCTTGAGACACTTAAGTTTGGAGGGTACACGCTAGGTTCACCGTCTCTAAACGAATCTTACACATGTACTTACCAAAAACTCCTAAAATTTCTAGCCCTCACACTAAGCCTCAATTCTCTCGAATTTATCAACATGGGTGCCTCGTGCCTAGGGTTTGTCTATTTAGACTTATCTCTCGAATCATGAATCAATAGATAAAATTGTGCAAATTAGTGATCAATTAATCAACACCCATACATAGCATAAGTACAAGAAATAAAACCGGGTCATAAACAATCAATAGAAAAATAAACGCATAAGTATCCAAATAGTCTCAATCCAAAAATACAAGATAATCTAACCTAACATCAATACAAATGCAAGGATTAAATTATCTCAAAGAAAATCAAAGATAAAAATAAGAATAAATACTTGATACAACCCGGAAGTTGGGCATCAAATTCATCTCTTGTTCCCGCTCGTCTCCTCTTTACTCCGTCTTCAAGCCATAACTCCTTATTCACCCTAGCTAGGTGGAAATCCTAGCTGGGGTGTGGGTTGATGGATGAGGTTTGAAGGGTGAGAGGAGAGAAAGGGGTTTTGGTGTTGAGAGGATTTTTGGGTTGTGGAGAAAATGAATTGTGTATTGTAAATTCTGTGGAAAAAATGGAGAGAAAATCAAATAAAAAGGAAAAGAGCCGCACAAATCTGAAAGCTGGGCTGGGGCACGACAAGGGCTCGGTCGCGCCCCGATCGAAGAAAAACATGTCTCTGTGTCGAGCAGATCGGTCACGCTGCGACTCACGCCTCTGGTTCTGCACCGACACCCTTCACGATTTTGCTCCGTTCTCCCTCATTTCTTATCCGATTGAGGCGATTCAACTTGCAACGCGTTCCTCATTCGATTTTCTATCTTTTCATGGCATTGGATTACTAAAAAATACATTTATTCAACCTCCATTTCCTGTGAAACTCAAACAACAAATAAAACTTCCAAATTGGGAGGTTAAAAGTGCAATTTGGGTTAAAGCACATGCACAAATCTTCAATTCACTTCATTTCAACTTCAAAATATTGTGTAAAAACACCACTCATCAGTTAGCTCCAAACTTCCAAAGTCTTTATGGAATAAAGCTCTCAAAATAGCAGTATACATATTAAACCAAGTTCCAACAAAGGTTGTCTCAAAGACACCTTTTGAATTATTCAAAGGTTGGAAATCGAGATTGCGACATGTACGTGTTTGGGGATATCCGTCTGAAGTGAAAGTTTATAATCATCAAGAAAGAAAGTTGGATCCAAGGACCACATGTGGGTATTTTGTTGGATATGCTGAAAGTTCCAAGGGGTACATATTTTACCATCCATTTCATAGTACTAGATTTGTGGAATCAAGAAATGCGAAATTTCTTGAAAATGACTAAATCAGTGGGAACGATGAATCTCTTGACATTAGTCTTGAGAAAGATTATTCATAATTTCAATATCTCATTTCAAGTTATCGAGTGAATGATGTTGTTAATACTACACCTCAAGACCATATTCATGTCGAACAACCAGTCAATGATATTCCACAAAATGCTGAACCACATCATGTAAATCATGAAAAACAACATAATTCTGATATTCAGAATAATATTGATCAACAAGATCAACAGCACAATCATAATGTTGAAGAGATGTTGATCAAGACTTAAGAAAATCTACTAGACAAAAGGGTCAACAATTTCTGGTGACTATTATGTGTATCTACAAGAGAATGCCTATAATGTTGGAGCTAAAAATGATTCTGACACGTTTTCATAGGCTATGAATTCTAAAGAATCAAATTTATGGTATAATGTTATGTAAGATGAGTTGGATTCCATGACATCTAATAAAGTTTGGAATCTTGTAGAGTTACCTGATGGTGTAAAATTCATTGGTTGTAAATGGGTCTTTAAAACAAAGAAATACTTAAAAGGTAACATCGAGAGATATAAGGCAAGACTTATTGCCAAGGGATTCACTCAAAGAGAAGGATAGACTATATAGATACATTTTTTCCTGTGTCAAAGAAAGATTCACTTCGTATAGTCATGGCATTGGTAGCCCCATTTTGATTTTGATTTACATCAAATGGATGTGAAAATGACTTTCCTAAATGGTGATCTAGAGGAGACTGTTTATATGAAACAACCAAGGTTTTCCCTCTAGTAATGGTGATCATTTAGTTTGTAAGCTTAATAAATCTATATATGGACTAAAATAGGCTTCCCGTTAGTGGTATTTTAAATTCCATGAAGCTATCACTTCATTTGGTTTTGAAGAGAATATCATGGATGAATGTATATACCAGAAGGTTAGTAGAAGTCGCATTTGTTTTCTAGTTCTATATGTGGATGACATTTTGCTTGCCACTAATGATGAATGTTTGCTATATGAGGTGAAATAATTTCTCTCAAAAAACTTTGATATGAAGGATATGGGTGAGGCATCTTATGTCATTGGCATAAAGATCCATAGATATAGATCTCGAGACATTTTGGGTTTGTCTCAAGAAACGTACATTAACAAAGTTCTTGAGAGATTTCACATGAAAGATTGTTCACCAAGTATAGCAGCTATTGTATGTGAAGGGTGATAAATTTAGTTTGGATCAATGTCCCAAAAATGAGATTGAACATGAACAAATGAAAACCATTTCATATGCTTCAGCCATAGGAAGCCTTATGTATGCACAAGTCTGTACTAGACCTGACATTGTATTTATTGTTGAAATGTTGAGAAGATATCAGAGTAATCCAGGTCTTGATCACTGGAGAGCTGCGAAGAAAGTTTTGAGATACATTCAAGGTATAAAAGATTATATGCTCATGTATAGACGAACTAAAAATTTGGAAACTATAGGCTACTCTGATGCAGATTTTGCTGGTTGTGTTGATTCTCAAAAATCAACATATGGTTATATTTTCATACTTGCCAGTGGAGCAATTTTTTAGAGAAGTACAAAGCAAACTTTGACATTGCTACTTCTACTATGGAAGCAGAATTCGTATCATGTTTTGAAGCTACTTGTCATGGTGTATGGTTGAAGAGTTTCATATCAGGACTTAGAGTTGTTGACTCTATTTCTAGGCCATTGACAGTGTATTGTGATAATTCAGTTGCAGTTTTTATGGCTAAGAATAATAAAAGTGGTAGTCAAAGTAAGCACATCGACATCAAGTACTTAGCCATAAGAGAGCGTGTTAAGAAAAAGAAAGTGATCATTGAGCACGTTAACACTGAATTAATGATTGTTGATCCTTTAACTAGCCACTTAAGAAATCTAAGGATCATGTAGTAATGATGGGACTTGGTTTCATAATGTAATTTACGTTGTACATACATTACTATTGTTTTTGAAACTCATATTCAGTTGGTATTTTCTCTTTTGGTTTTGTGCAGAGATTTTGGGTTTGAGAAATATTATTAATGTTTGGACCTAGAATAAACATGATGTTTATTCATTAAATTATATTTTGTGGAATTGGCATGCTATTTATTAACAAATAATCAACCGCAAGTGCATGGTGCTATTTTAAATAGTAGTGAGCAAGAGTATCGTATCCACAAGGACTAAAGCTCGAATAAATCACTAGACTAAAACACGGATATCTTATGAATATCTAGACTCTAACTTCAAAGAGAAAAAATAATAATAAACTGCAAAACAAAACAATAACATAAAATTGCAACACGAGCACTTAACAAATAATGGAAATGAGAGATTCTAGGGATAATGCGTATAGAGTTTTGATTGATCTATTGCTTATTATCCTTCTTTAATTCATTAAAGGTGGAAAATCACTAATACGTTATCAGACTATTCATAGAACACATGTCATAACATAGAAATAATAATCATGCACTTCACTACGGTCGGTTCTTCGAACACGTTATTACTCACAAAATGAGAGCTTTTATATCTAGGTTAAAAATCCTAAATTTAGGATAAAACTCACATTCCTGCGGACCCGCACGCATGGATTAACCGACATGGTTGGGTCGACCCAGAGCCCTGATTTGGACAGGGTTGACCCAGGTGAAGTTGGGTCAGGTCGACCCAAGTTTTTACAATTTGCACTAAGTCGGGTCAACCGAGCCTTTCCGGATCAACCCAAGTGTATTTCATATCGGGCTTCTGATTTCTCCAGGTTTTGATCATTTAATCCAGTTCAATAGGCTTTATTTCAGTATTTAATTAAACCTAAGAGCCTAATGAAATACCACTTCAATTCCTCTTATCGGTATTTAACTGTTTTGCTTCAATTATGCAATGAAATTACAACTATTACTGCAAAACTAGCAAACACATCAAAAACTCCGAATGATAACAATATAAGCACAAAAAGCTATATAAAATACACAACTTCATATAATAAACATCATTAATTCATATCCAAAACTTATGTAAAATACACACCTGTCATAGGTCCCTATGCAAAGTCTGGAATTACACACACATCATATTTCCTTACTATTGTTGATGATTTTACTAGAGTTACGTGGACTTTTTCTTTTCAATAGCAAGAGTCAAGTCTGGAGCTAGTATTCTTAGGAGGTTCTTCCTAATGGTCAAGACTCAGTTTCACATAGATATCAAGGTAGTCAGGTCTGATAATGGTAGTGAGTTTGTTGGCAAACAAACTCAAGATTTGCTATCAGACTTTGGTATTGTACATTAAAGGACATGTGTATATTCTCCACAATAGAATGGTATAGTGGAGAGGAAACATGAACATCTATTAGAGATGGCCAGGTCACTCATATTTTAAAGTAATATCCCTTCATCATTTTGCCCTTATTCAATTTTGTTTGCCACATATTTGATAAATCGGCTACCTTCTACAGTTTTACAGTGGAAAACTCCCTATGAGCTGTTGTAAGGCCATCTAACCTCTCTACACTCACTACAACTAATAGCTATGTATTTTACATAATTTTTGGACATATTCTGATATCTTTTATCTTAAGAAGTTGTGTATTTTACTAGCTTTTGTGTTTTAATTTCTATCATTCGGTATTTTTAATGTGTTTACGAGTTTTGTAGCTAAAGTAAGAAAATTGTTGAATAATTGGAGAAAAATGAGCAAATGAATTTGGAGGAAGCTAAAGAATGATTTAATTAGGCTTTGGGCTTAATTAATGACTTAATTATAGCTGAATGGAGTAGATTTAATTATCAAAGCCCGTTAAATTTTGAAGCCCAAGTCGAATCCGGGTTGGGTCGATTGGAAGTCTCGATCGACCTATCCATGAGAAAATTATGAAGGACAGGGTCGACCTGGCTCAATTGGCTTGGTTTGACACTGTACAAAAACAGCCCTCCGGGTCGACCCAAGCTTCTTGGCTCCGCGGATTGACGAGTTTTCACATATAATTAGGGTTTCAAACCTAATTTGGATACACGACACAACACACTTCGACACTCTTGCCTCTCTCTCGACTACACACATTGCAGATGCCATTTTTACACCCAGGAATACACCCATAATGCCATTGATACATTCATCTACACCCCGAAGAGACGGAGAACACCATCGACCCATTGAAGAGAAAAAATGACAAGAGTTGGAGAAGAAAGCATCTTAGAAGACGTCTGAATGCCTCAAAAGATTCCCGATGTCATTTATATTTATTTTGAGATGACTCGTACTCTGTTTTATTTCATTTTATTTATGTCTAGCTAAATTGTTTAGGGATTCTAGGGTTTGCAACTATTATGGATTGAATGATTTGATTTATTAAATTATATTTTCTGTTCATTATTGGACATTTGATTATCTAGTTTGGATTTCTCATATGTATGTTGGTGGCCACAACATGTATATGTAAGCTAATTAACTGGAAAATTCTAGCCGTGATTGGTTAATTAGAGGGATAAAATAGATGAATCATTTTATGTGATGCTAGGAAGGACCGACCAAGTGAACTAGTGTTGCATAGAAATTTAAGTCCAACGAACGAGATTGTGAGTAATAACATGTGCGAAGAACTGACCGCAGTGAAGTACATGCTTATTATTTCTATGTTATGACTTTGTTCTATGAACAGTCTGATAACATTTTAATGATTTCCCGCCTTTAATCAAGTAAAGAAGGTTAACTAAGCAACAAATCAATCTGATATCTGTTTTATACGCATTATCCCTAGAATCCTCTATTTCCATTATTTGTTTAGTATTCGTGTTATTATTTGCATTTGTTTATGTTTTGTTCTGTTTTATATTGTATTACCCCTTATCTTTGAATTTAAAGTCTAGATATTGATCTTATACCAGTGTTTCTAGTAGTTTATTCGAATCTCAATCCTTATGGGATACGATACTCTTACTCACCTAAGTATTACAAACACATCGTGCACTTGTGGTATGATTATTTGTTAATAAATAGCGTGTCAACAACCATTTGGCTATTTGGTATATAAAGTAAATATTCTTCCTTCCAGGACAAAGTTTTCACCAAGAGGTTCACAATGCATGTTCTTAGGTCCAGCATCTCATAACAAATGATATGATCTTATTTTTTATCTTCTATCCCAAAGAACATATGTGGCCAGAGATGTTGAATTCTTTCCTAAAATCTTCCCATTACAGTCAGACACTATCAATATACAGCTTCATTTCCACCCATTTGATACTTTACCCCAAATAGATTCAGGCAAGCTTTCCCTTTGTACTGACAACATATCTGAACTACCACAGCAGAGCTGATCTTCAACATCTTCTACATAGCATTCTCCTCATTCTCCCTCTACAGATCATATACCTGTTGCTAGTTAAGATTCTAATTCTTCTTCTTGTCCTGATGCTGCCACTACTGACCAGATTGTTCCTATAGAGAATTTGGATTCTCATCAACATGTTCACAGAAGGAGTCCCAGACATCATAAAACTCATGCCCATCTTGATGACTATGTTTGTACAATTAAGACTTCACATGGTGTTGAATCTTCCCGGGGCCAATTTACATCTCCTACATTTCCCTACATCAAATCTGACTCTCTTTCTTCTTCTTATATTGCTTATGATTTTCTCCTGGATATTCATTCTGTTCACGAGCCTTCCTCCTATTAGCATACTTGCAAACATCAAGAATGGGTTGATGTTATGGCCAAGGAGTTACAGGCCTCGAAAGACAATCATACTTGGGAAAGTGATGCCCTTAACTGCTGAAAAACAAGCAATTGGATATAAATGGGTATACAAGGTAAAACTGAAGTCTGATGGCACTGTTAAAAGATATAAGGCTAGGTTAGTGGCTAAGGGATACAATCAAGAATTTGGGATTGATTGCCATAAAATCTTTGCTCTTGTAGCCAAGTTTGTTACTATTAGATTACTTATTGCTATTGTCACTCAATACAGTTGGTTTTTGCACCAAATTGACATTAACAATGCTTTCTTGCATGGACATCTTGCTGATGAGATATATATGACCTTGCCACAGGGCTATGAAAAAGGTAACCTTGGAGATGTTTGCAAACTTGTCAAGAGTCTCTATGGTTTAAAACAAGCTTTAAGAGAATGGAATCTTAAATTTTGTAAGTTACTATTTTCTCTTGATTTTGTACAATCTGAATCAGATTATTATTATTTTACTATGGGGATGGGTGATCAGTTTATTGTCTTATTGGTCTATGTGGATGACATTCTTTTACTCAGTTCATCTATGGAAATAATTGTTCAAGTTAAGAGTGTCTTACATAAAGCTTTTTACTAATAAAGATCTTGGGGAGGCCAAGTATTTTTTGGGCATGGAGATTGTTCTTTCTTCTATTGGTACTTTCCTCTATCAGAGGAAGTATGCTTTGGATCTCATTAACTCTGTTGGGTTGGCAAGGTGCAAGCCTGCCTCTATACCCCTTTCTCCTGGCCTTTCTCTTACTAAAGTTGGTGATCCTTGCCATAGGCGAAATCTTACAGGCATCTCATTGGTAAATTGCTCTATTTGAATCTTACTCGGCCTGATTTATCTTATACGGTTCAACAATTGAGCCAATTTATCAATTCACCATCTCTTGTTCATTGGCATGATGTCTTGCACGTGTTTCGTTACTTAAAGGGGTGTCCTTCTTTAAGGTTACACTACAATGTTAGTCTATCTTTCAATCTACATGTTTTTTGTGATGCAGATTGGGGCTCCTGTCTTGACACTATGAAGTCCTTAACAGGCTACTGCGTTTTCTTGGGGATAATTTGATTTCATGGAAGTGTAAAAAGCAGTCGACCATTTCTCTTTCCACTGTTGAGGCTGAGTACAGGAGTTTAAGCTATACCATTCGTGAACTTCTTTGGTTGTCTTTTGTCTTGGATACATTCTCTATTCCTTATGTTACTCCTATTGAAGTCTTTTGTGTTAACAAAGCGACTATTCAAATCACTCAAAATCAGGTTTTCCATGAATACACTAAACACTTGGATTTGGACTGCCATTTTTCTCATCTCTACTATAAGCGCGGTTTTATTCTCTCTTTTCATGTGTCTAAGTCTTCTCAACTTGCAGACATGTTCACTAAGTCCCTACTTGGACCTCAGTTTCATGATCTTCTTTCCAAGCTCCACATTGGTGATCTGTACAAGGTCTAGCTTGCGAGGGGTGATGAAATGTTGGTGCTTCAGCATTGCACGCTTCTGCAGAACATATTACTACACATGCATGTGATATTTTGTACACCAACTACGTGGCAGCAGCTCCATGCAACTGCATGGACCACATGAGTATCCGCCGTAGATTTTTTCTTCTTTTTTGTCACCGTTGGATTGCAATAGAATAAAGCTCCAAGGCTAGCTTGTTGAGTTTAGTATATAAAACATTTTGTGTACTATTTTGGAAAATATATGAAAATGAATTTTTCTTCACATATATTTTACTCTAAATTCAGATCTAGAACGCATCTAATATGATAGATTCAACATTTACACCACAAATTAAAAATAATTATTTATAAAATTACTCAAATACCCTCATTAAATTAAAAATAAAAATAACTAAAAAATAAATAAAAAACAAAAAAAAAATCATCCCAAGTTTTCTTCCCTAGTCAGTCAGTCTCCTCACCCTTCCTCTCCTCAGTCATGAGCCCACCACCACCCCCTCTCCCTCCTCCTCTTACTCTTTTTCTCCCTCCCCTTGGACTCACCCCTGCTCGTTTGAATTTTCCTCCCCTTCCTCCATTTTCCCTTCTTCTGTTCGAAAATCTCAAGATGCCAACGAAGTCTCCATGTTTCACGGTCATTGTGTGAGAGAAAGAAGAAGCAATGGTGGTGAAGAGAGAAGATCGGGAGGCTGATTGAAGAAGAGCATGCGTCTTTTTTTTAGATTTATTTATTTTTTAATTATTAACTAAAATTTGATTTTTTAAGTACAAGGATAAAAATGACCTATAATGTGGTGGTTAAAGAAAAAATGGGAAAAAAAATGAGAAAAATGTGTTGTGTAAAGTAAGGTGGTGTGAAAAGAAAAAATAGTGGTGTATTTAAAAATTAGAAAACTTCGGACGAAAAATAAATTATAAAAAGTTAAAATTAAATATATTTATTAAAAAAAAAGATAAAATATAAAAAAATCGGATGGCAACCGTTACAATTTGGAAATTTGGATAAACTGATAAATCTTGCCCATGAATTATTCTCAATGGCCGCGGCAAATTTTGCATTACCACGCCACCACCACTTCCGCCACTACCCGTCGCATTGCTCGCTGCCAAATCCGAGCTTATTGTTGATATCAAAGACATGGTTCCTCAGCAGAAAATTGTCGCCCTTTCATTCGTTTTGGGTCTCAATCGAGCCCGCGAAAACCAGTCATGGCCAGTTAGCTAATTGCTCGCCGTCGCCGTCTTCTACTTCGCCGGAAGTTAGTGCCCCCACGGCGGAGTCATGTGTTAATTTGGGGCTTTCGCTTTTTGCCAAAGGACGGGTACTTTTAACCTATTTATCTCCGTTTTTTGCATTTTTTTTCACCCATTTTTGGAATTGATTGTGCGTTGCATTTTTATTTTTATTTTTATTTTTTTGAAATAGTATAGAGCTTGGTACTAAGTAGAGCATGAGGAGTGCGTACGAATCGATGAATTTTAGCAGTATGTGAGGTTTGTAGTATTTATTTTTTGATTTATTTTACTAGGATGAAGTGGTGCTCCCATTTCTGTTATTTTCAAGTTAAATAGTTCGTGAAAATTTCATTTATGATCATTAGTTTATGGCTTGCTTCTATTGTAGAAGCAAAAGGTTAAGCTTTGAATAATCTGATACTTCGCTCGAGCAAGACTTGGCTAGTTAGATGATATGGAGAGATTGATTAAGTCATTTTTATGTAGATGGAAGCTTATTCAATCTAAGTTGAATGAAGTTTGAAGCTCGATTCAGATAAAGTTTGAATCTCTAAAATGAAATTCCTGATTTTAATATTCAGAGTTTGGAGGGAGTTATTCCAAGTTTCAATATCAATTACTTTTATTTTATTCCAGGTTAAAGATGCTCTTGCACAGTTCGACACTGCTCTCACTTTGGATCCTAACCCTGTGGAGGCTCAAGCTGCTCTGTATAACAAAGCTTGCTGTCATGCATACAGGTAAGGTTTGTGGTCTTTGTTTAACTGTTGTCGGCATGAGAAAGATGCAAGACAAAGCCAATCTAGTCGGACTCTATTTCTGGTTGACAATTTAGAGGTTGCTATAATATGCCGATGTAGACTTTTGGATCGGATTCAACTATTTTTATATATTTGATCATTTTCCATTGATGAGTAAGCTTATTTTCCTTTCTATTGCATGTGTAAGGGAGGAAGGAAAGAAAGCCGCTGACTGTTTACGCACAGCTTTGAGAGAATATAACCTCAAGTTTGGAACCATTCTAAATGATCCTGATTTGGCCTCATTTAGAGCAACACCTGAATTCAAGGAATTGCAAGAAGAGGTTAACTGCTCAATTATGGCCACCTTATATTCATTTGTATCTGCTTTTGAAAATGTGTCAATATATTTCAACTGTCATTGTTCACTTTGTGGAAGCTTGCACCCTTCAACCATACAACTTGACTTTCGTTTCAAATATGTTTCATATCATATCAACCCTCCTTTGGCCCCAGCTAACATTTTTACTAACAATGCAATGTTCCTTCTGCCATCAACAGGCGACACTGGGTGGAGAAGATGTAGGCTATGGCTTTCGGAGGGATCTAAAGCTCATTAGTGAGGTCCAGGCACCATTCCGTGGAATTCGTAGATTTTTCTATGTGGCATTCACAGCTGCAGCAGGAATCTCATTGTTATTTACCATACCTAGGCTGATCCTTGCAATCAAAGGAGGTGATGGTGCTCCTGACCTATTAGTGACATCAGAAAATGCAGGAATAAATATTGGAGGTAAATAATGAAAAGCTTCATGTATTGTGTATGAATGGCATGAAAGTTATGCCCTCGAATAGTAAACGTCTTTTTAGAAATTAATTAAGTTTTTGACTCAGTATGGTGCAGGTATTATTGTTCTTGTGGCTTTATTCTTTTGGGACAACAAGAAAGAGGAGGAACAGCTTGCTCAAATTACAAGGAATGAAACACTATCAAGGCTTCCTCTGCGCCTTTCAACAAACAGGGTTGTTGAACTTGTGCAGCTACGGGATACAGCAAGGCCTGTTAGTGACCCTTCTTCTCTTATTCTTTGCTTTAATACAGTTTCAACTTTTAGCAGAGTAAGCTGTAAATGAGATCGTAGCTAGATGTTCCAGCTGCTTCATACACATTAGCTCAAGTGTTTTCCACCACCATTTGTTGTAATATTACTCAAGTAGTTTCTTGAATTATTATTCTTAAGTCGAAAACTTTTCTTAGTTCCCTCTTTCACCTATTAGAAATGAGGTTTCCTTTGGTTATTTTGTAGTGCCTGTGTCCCCTAGACACTATTGAAGGTTGATAATACCCTTATGTTTACCACATTTTTTTCTAATATCGTTCCTTCATATGGTATTAAAGCTTCTACTAGCTGTAGGTTATTTTGGCTGGTAATAAAGAGACAGTTGATTTAGCCATACGAAAGGCAGAGAGGTTCCGAACAGAGCTTCTCCGGAGAGGAGTTATACTGATTCCTGTTGTATGGGGTGGAGGGAGAGAACCACAAGCAGAGAAAAAAGGCTTTGGTCTTTCTCCGAAAGCAGCTGCTCTTCCATCTATTGGGGTAAGACACTTTAGACATGTCCTAAATTGTTCGTCATGGAATTCCAGTAAGTCCTCTTAATCTTTCAAAATGTCAACGTTGTTCTACCTTAACCATTAGACAGATTTATCAAGTTCTTGTTAGTTATAATTTAGTTAACAGTAGTTCTTTCATATTCATATGATTGTCCTGCCATGGCCTTCTACAAGGAAAACCACTTTTTGCCCCTGTTTAAGAGAGATTGGAAGATCTTTCAAATGAAACTATCCCTTTGTCTACTTAATATCCCACGTTTCCTTGATGAATATGCATCAATGTATGTGTTGATTGATCTGTTGTACTTACTTTTTGCTAGGAAGAATTTGATAAGCGAACTCAATCAGTAGTTGCAAGATCAAAAATCAAAGCTGAGATTCGATTCCGAGCAGAAGTGGTATCACCTGTTGAATGGGAAAGGTTGGTACTTGCAAAGTTGTGAATATCTTTTGACTTAGCGTTCTCGATGATTAGAGACCACTATCAGAAAAAAAAAAAAAGCACATATGTGATTTTCTTAGTAACTACTACCATAATTATAGTAGGAAATCTCTGTTGATATGACATGGTAAATTTTCCATTTAATATCTTCATGCTTGAGAGAGATTAAATTTACTTTCGAATACAAGGAAGATGTAGATGAGTTTAGATAGTTCCATCAAATTTCTTATCAAAATTCCCATCGTTGCATGCTTTAATATAAAAATAGGAAGTTCGGAATTGTAAATACATTTCTATTATTTATGTGCATGATTTCTAAATTACTTGAAGCTTTTAAACCACATATGGACTTTGCCTCTCTCCTTCCAGGTGGATTAGGGATCAACAAAAGGCTGAAGGCATAACTCCTGGCGAAGATGTGTATATAATTCTCCGTCTAGATGGCCGTGTTCGGAAATCAGGGCGGGTTAGTGATACTTTGCTGATTATGATCATAAAAGATAAATTCAACATAAGTGTCATTCCCATAATCTGTTCAAATTTTTATGCAACCAATAGATGAAAATATTGTCATCAGCTTTTTAATGAATCCTCTTTTTCTCCTTGACCCTGTTCAAATCATTCTCATAGCGACAAATAGTGGATGGCTTCATTTGTCTACTTGACCCTGCTTTGTTGCATCAGCCATTACTAAAGATCATTCATAACAATTAGCCGGTCAGGATAGTGAAACATTGATGTTTAAGCCACAGCTCAGTTTTGGAACTTCTCCTTGGGTCGGGGTGAAAGTTGCTGAGTCTTACGAGCGAGGGGTAAGCATGTCGAATTATGAAAATGAAATAGACCCCTGCACACCATAAAAAGCCTATGATTCACAAAAGCATCAGTGAACTTGATTCTCTCTCAAAGGTGACCACCAACCATTAAAGATCATAGTCTCCCACTAGGAAATGAAGGTTGACATTCATTATGCATAGATTGTGAAACATTGGCATTACTTTTCAACTTTTAGTATCTGATCACTTTATGGAGCATTTTTGGCATTCAATTTCATTTTGCTATCTTTTGTGGCCTGTTGTTGCCTTGATCGATGTTAACGTATTAAAATAAGTTTTATATATCCGGTTTTCACGTTCAACGTAGTAACCCTTTGCTTTCCAGGGCATGCCTGATTGGCAAGAAATCTCGAAGGAGGTTCCTCCAATGGAAGATTTCTTGAGCAAGCTAGAAAGATAAAGCAAGTTCTACAGATTATTGAACTTAATTTCTCAGTTTCTATTAATTTATATGCCGTTGTCCAATGCATACATTGAAAAGCTCTTAAATCTGTCTCTCATATTGATATATATCAATATCAATATTGTGTAGAGCGATTGTGTTCCCATTTACTAACTAAATTTACTATTTGCCCCAAAATGTATCTACATGCATAAAAAATGGATGGATGATGGGAAAGTTTGTGTAATGCTTGTGCGAGAACAAGTTGTATTCAATGATGAATTTTTTTGTTCCGTGAATTTTCATTAGATTTAACATCTTAATACATGTTCACCACACCTCCTATTTTAGTGTATGAATAATATTCGACTACATTTTTAAATACAATGGTTGAAATTTTTTTCTCACCTAGAACATCATAAACAGTCAAATGGTAAATATTTCTCTCTCTCTCTCTCTCTCTCTCTCTCTCTATATATATATATATATATATATGTGTGTGTGTGTGTGTGTGTGTGTGTGTGTGTGTGTGTGTGTGTGGAGGCACATGGGAGGGTAAAGTTTTGAATTAATAGAAATTTGAGAAAATATGTAGACATCATTTTCGAAGGGGTTAGGTATTGAAAGATTCATGGTTTTTGAGGGATCCAACTTCTCGACAACAATGAAGAAGCGCTTGAACCGCTCAACTCAAAACAAATCAATAAATAAAAAAATTATTGTTTTTTTATATCAGCACCGCCTGCCGCCAATCACAATCATTATTTATCTTGTTCAACTTAATCTTTGTGGGTGGGCTTAATCTCCGATTATTTTAATAAACAAAGATTACGACAATTCAACTGTTGATTATTGATATGACTAAGTGCATAAGCATCCATCTCTTTTTCAAGTGTTCAAACCCTAATCACGGTTATCAAATTAATTACCTTGTGTGTGTGTGTGTGTGTGTGGATCATGCAATGTCTCTCTTGAAATGAATATTTGTTTCTTTTCATTAAGGATAAATCCCAGCTCCCGACGATCACTATTCGTATACCCGTGTTTGCGTTTATAGATATATTTGTATATATTGCCAACAAATCATACAAGAGTTGCAAATTAAGCTAGACAAGTCTTAATTATGCATTGAGTTCGATCTAAAAATATTGTATTTGAATTCGTAACCATTCACTATTTAATTTACTCGCTCCTTCAATTAAGGTTTCATTTTTTTATTTCTTTTCCATAGGTGTAGATGAGTCGAAAATATTTATTGTTTAAACTGGCTCAAATTGTTGTCCAGCTTTAAATATATATTGTTTAGAGCATCAAATAAAGTTTCAACAAACTTTCGATCAATCATTTTTCGAGCTTGAATAATTTTCTGCTTCGGTTGCAACCAAACTGAGTTTTTTATAATTAAATTAAAGAGAACGCGTTCATATTTAATAAGCAATCTTTTTTTTAAAGGCATATCCAAGATGCAGTTTAAATTGAAGATGAGAAATTTCACTGATCATGCTAAAAAAATTAATTATTGAGTTTATTAATAAAAATATAACATACGTACCCTGATATCAATCATCACTGACAACTAGATTTGGGAATCATTTATTTTCTTATGATCATCTTTAATTTGTCTTATTTTCTAGTCTTACTTTTCATTTGGCCTCTTCTTTATTAAGCGGTAAGCACTAATTAAAGATCAGAAACAGCTAGCACTACTTTAATTAAAGTATAATATTATAGGAAACTGGTAAAGGAAGATAGAAAAGAAAAAGGGCCAAAAGCAGTTACATATACCAGATTTTCTTTTTTGTTTGTGTTTTAATTTTATATATATTTTCTATATATGCATGTATTGTAATTGTTAGAAATTGGTTATTATAACCAATGTATTTGGCTATCTTAATTAATTTATAAATAGTGTTTTCATTTCTCAAATTGAAAAACAAATTGTCAATTCATAATGTGTGTTTCCGAGTAGATGAATTTCGTATATTTATAATCTCAAATTCAATTTCGGGAGAAAGATATATTAATTGTTAAAGTTAACAACTTAACACTAAATATGGAATAGTGACCGGAATATGAAAATGTTAGTCTCACATGTAGAATAAATATAGTTGATGAAATCTATTAATAAATGATTTCAACTTTGAAAAACCTGATCAAATGGGTTATCCCGTGGACCAACCATGTGGTGCTATAGTTAGTTTGTTAAGCTAACCAAAGTGACTACGAGGCGCACCATTCGAGTCTGAGGCCGAGTCGCACATTGCACTTGTTGGAATGGGCGGTTTAGGGCGCCCTTTTGGTTTAGGTTCAGTTGTGAACCATTAGCTTCGAAACAAACAATGCATCAATTTGGCCAAGGGCTTGGAGGTGGTTCAAACTACGAAACAGTGGCTCGGAACAAGACACATGTTTGGCTGAACGAATTCTCTCTTCGTCATTCCTTAAAGAAGTCTCGATTATCCCATGGGCCAACCATGTGGTGTTATAGTTAGCTTTTTAAGCTAACCAAGTGGCTACGACGAGCACCATTCTAGTTCAAGACCGAGCCGCACGTCGCACTTTTCGGAATGGGCGGTTTAGGTGTCCTTTGCACTTAGCACACTTGCATCATCGCTAGGATCTGAGGTGACTCACACGGTGATATGGACGAGCGAAGTGGTGCATTCAACCGAACCTTTGCGTCAGTTCTATCAGGTTCAATTGTGAACCATTAATGGCCTCGAAACAATGCATCAATTCGTCTAAGGGCTTGGAGGTGGTTCAAACTACAAACCAGTGGCTCGGAACAAGACATTCGTTCGACTAAACGAATTCTCTCTTCTTCATTTCTTAAAGAAATCTCAATTATCGTTTGTTCATTAGAAACAAAGTTTTGGAAGTGCAACAATTAAACCTTGTTCGAAAGTTATTGTATTTTGGAAATGATTATCGTAACTCATTGTGCATTATTTTACGGGACAATTTCATCTTGCGGGAAGAGAGTCTAACTCCCTCCTCGACTTTATTAAATCTATCGTTATTCTGTCCGACAAATTCCTCATAAGTAATCCGTAATTTACCCAAGAGTAATGTTATATATATAATAACTACACGGTGCACTTAAAAATAAAAACTAATAAAATGCGAAATGTAATAAACAATCATACTGAGATTGGTGCACAAACAATCAGAAAAGGATTAGAATTTTTTTAAAAGGAAATTAAGATAATGAGTTTTTATTTATAAGATAATTAGTCAATCAAAAGCTTTTTTTTTTCTCCACTTAGGCGAATTGTAGCACAGCTGGTGTTTATTTTCTTTTAATTTATTTATGCGTGACAAAAAAACGTGTTCACAACTACAAAATTCCTAGTCCACGCCGCGTACCCTCCAAATAAATTACAATCGACATATAGCTAATAGATAGACTTAATTAGTTCTGTAGTTTTCCCCCAAAAAAGCAAAATAAAATGAAATATATAGTCTCGTTTAGTCGATGCAGGTAAATAAATATTCTTAAATGTAAATAAAATAAAATACCTCTCGATCTCATAATTTACAGGGATTCTTAGAAATTTGAAAGGTTGGTGATCAAATCATACCCAATTTGTTTTTAAATTGAATAAGTTTCCACTAAATAGAACAATCGAGTTTAATTTCCACAAGTTTAGTCGTCTATTCTAATCGGAACAGTTGTTAACAATTGACTTTACTTAATAGAATCGACGTAGCCTTACCCTCCCCTAATCCCTATCTTCCTATTATTGCAAATTATAATAACAAAATGTTTTTATAAAAATAAAAAGACATTTCTTGCAATGTAATTGCTGTGATATTTTTTTCTAATAAAAATAAATAAATGGCGACGTTTGAAATCAAATTTATAAATACGAGTTATCAATGTTAAATTAATGTGGGGGTATTTGTAATATATTTTAGAAGTTCTATAGTGATAAGAATTAGGTTCATTTATTATTATTATGAAGAGGGTTAATTAACTCCACTTATATACAATAGTCTACAAATCATATAGAAGAAGTTAATTTTACTTAAAAAATCATACATGATAGGCTCACACGGAACTGAGTTAGTAACATATAATGCTCCACAACTAACTAGGATGACAATTAGGTTAATTGCCTATCAAGATTTTAGTGTAGTTGTATAGTCTTTTAAGTTCAGCTCATAAAATAAAGTAAATGAACTTAACATTTTTCTGCAATTTAATTATAAAATTTTTAAAAAAAAACCTTCATGTAACATCCATATTAACATGTCCGTGTGAATGCTGTCACACGGCCTAACATTACTCCCATAATAAAGATGATTATTTATAATAATATTTTAACAACTATATCGTGTTTTTATCAAGGGGGGCAAAAAAAAAAAAAAAAAAAAAAACTAGCAAGTGGAGTGGCAATTTAGTGAATACAAAGAATATTATAACCAAATTGTTAACCTTCCAACTACTTAAAATGGGCAGCCAGCCCCGCTCACTTCCCTTTCTTAACTAAACAAACCACTGATTTCGAAATGGCGAAACCTCACCTTCTCCACCTCCTCATCGCCGCCGTAGCGGTGTCCGCGCTCCTCCTCATCACCGCCGAGGCCGGCGGTGACTTCAGCTGGATTCCTGCAAAAAATCCGTCTAGCTGCCAGGGATCGATCGCGGAGTGCATGGCTGAAGGCAGCGGCGAGTTCGAGATGGACTCGGAGAGCAACCGGCGCATACTAGCCACCACCAAGTACATCAGCTACGGTGCGCTGCAGGCTAACAGTGTGCCGTGCTCGCGGCGCGGCGCGTCGTACTACAACTGCCAGCCTGGCGCCGAATCCAATCCCTACAGTCGATCATGCTCCGCCGCCACACAGTGCCGGAGTTAGTTATTTGTTTCTATTTTTGTTTCTATTTGTCTCTCTTTTTTTACATATATGTGTATAAAAAAGGTAAAGATTGATGTAATAATTGATTTTTCGCATTTGAAAGATCTCTTTTGTACACTCTACGTTCATCTCTTTCCGATTTCTGATTACTGTATTTTTTTTTCCTTCTATATTTTCGTTGCTGGTATACACGCTTAGAAGGTTTTATTTGAAATTGATTACCAATATATTTCTGTGTTTGTTTATTAATCTTTGAAACGACTGTTTGTTTAGTATCTATATATTACCCTGGTTGTGTTTAATTATGTTTTGAATTATATAATTTATGAAATTGTATAGAAATTTGAGCTGTAAAGAAAGATTTGATTTGATAATTTTGTCGCGAAAACCAATGGAAGAGATGAAGAGAAAACTCGACGTTACCTAACTAATTTTATATCCAATTTTATTGGATTTGTGGCACATGGAGATCCAAAGGAGGAAACTGTGTAAAATACAGGAACTGCAGTTTAATATTTGGTGGGAAGATTAAAATGTTAAAATTGAAGTTGGAAGAATCTTTTCTACTCTCTCTCTCTCTCTCTAGCCTGACAGTCGCCTTCCGATCTTGAATACTAAAATGTCTAAATTATTAGTAGTAAATCTCAAAATTTGAAAACATGATAAATGTTATCGTAAATTCGTTATAGAAGATGATACAAAATATTTTGCAACATTCAGTACTGGGTTATTGAGTTCCATCTTCATAATAGCACAACATATGACTAGGGTCTTGAATGACTCAAAAGAAATGGAGTTGACATTTTCTGGTGTTTGAATTATCTTGGGTTACTTTCAAGAATCCAATCTAATGGAACTTAAATATCAAGTAATGTAATTTATAATTATCCCACTTCAGACATTATATTGTGAAGTAGAAGAAATATTACATTCAATGAACTTGTTGAGTCTGACCTACTGGCTACTGGAAGCAGGTCGCTGATTTGGTCGGAAATACAAATAATATAATAAAAAAAAAAAAGAAAAACCAATATTTGAACCAGGAAGAAGTCAAAGAAGCATAAGGAATATCCGTAATTAAAAATGCATTAGAGAAAGAAGAGCCCTACCACCCCTACCCACCTTTTGCCTCTTGCCAAGAAGAGGAAATGAAACTACCCAGTACTAAAGTCTTGCAAATAAACACGTACAGCTAGTATTTTTATTTTATTTGTCATTTTATCATATATAATCGTGCATTGCAAAATATTAGATGGCCATGTTGATTTCATCATATTAGTTAGGCACTGCAACTGCAACACCCTAAATAACAAAGATTCGTACAAAATCGCAATTAAATTACTGAACTAGCTGTATCCAGCCAGCCAGAGAGAGAGAGAGAGAGAGAGAGAGATTTCTTTCAAATGAAGTGTTAAAACAGATTCTAAGATTACCCACAACACCTGCAACAACTCATAATCAAATATTCTAAAGAAAAAGTATGTGAGCTCGGAGTTTGAAAACCTTGTTTCTTTGGACACAAAAGTAAGTACAACACACAAAATCAGATTGACTTAAGTTAAAAACAGTCCTCAGCTGGCCTTTTTTGTATTTGCTGGTTTGTTATTTGTATTTTCTGCGTATGGATACTCAGGTGTTGCCATCCACAGACCTCCTAATATGATTAAGTGGGCGACGAGCAGCAGCATTGATGAGTAAACATTAGAAGGGTAGATATTCCAACACAACTCCACCGTCACAAACAAGATTAAACTGCACGAAATGCCTTTTCAGTTATTGAAGGGGACAGTCAACCTCGTAGTAAATAGACTAGAGGTCAGGAAACCTACCGGCACCAAGTAGGAAATGGTGTTCGCCACAATAAATAGGGTAAAGTGTAGAAATACCTGCAAGCATAAATCACATTGTATCATAACCCAGATGTTATTGCAACAGCAGCAGATGTGGTTTTATTTTTCAGAAGATATGCAGGCAACCCCAATAAAAGGTGTCCTGGACAGGACCACATACCAAGAGTAGAACTGATAGTGGAGAGACCGAGCACACACGACTCCAATGAAGTTGCCAACAAACATAGCCGTTATGATATCTGAATCGAATTAAACAAATAGAAGAGGCAAAGAAGTGATGAATAAAATTTAATTTTGAGAAGAGGACATGAAAATCTAGTAGCTATTACTTACGCTCTGCTTTAAGCACCCTCCAATTTGACTTCTGCCCATTGAAACCTCTCAGTGGAAAAGAACTCAGATCAGAAAATCTCAGCTTGATTTGTGTGAGTTTAGAATGCAAGAAAGAGAACAAACCTCCTTCATGGCTGCATCAAGCCGAGAGATAAAAAAAGTAAATATATTATCCTTAGGAACAGTAAATTGGAGTAAAGAGCACAACTAGTGGTAAGATATAAGAGGATGGTGACTCACAGTACTCCAGTTAGTTATCATTAATAGAATAATCTGTATTTAGCATCGGAATCGGATTATGGGATTTTATGAACTATCTTTGCAAGTGATGGAGGTTGAAAAGGTCTAAGTTAGATCGTCTAACAATTATTTGCGTGAATAAGAAATTTACTAAATATGAAAGGGCCAACGTAAAAGCCTTAAGCGGCACTGTATAATCACAATCCTTACCTGCACCATCTATAATGAGCAAAGACCGCAAGCAGAATAAGATGAGCAGCCAGTAGAAACAGTGCAAATCCTTTAGACACGAAAACTGGTTCTGGGACAAATTTAAAATTAACAGACCTGGACAAAACAGTTAAACATTGTCCATTGTTAATCATAATGGCACGAGGAAACTTTTGTCATTTCACTTGCACAGATCATATATCTCATTGTTACATCTCATATATTTGATAGTTTAATTTGCCCAATGATCTGCAATCCACATATAAATATTTCAAATCATGAAATCAGAAAGAAATGTTTTAAGAAATCTGGATAGAACTCAATAGCCGATAAGAATGTATTCAATGTACTGATACTAAATGGGTGAAACGTGTTGAACATAATAAAATTATATGGGTAAATGGAAGTACCAAAAATGGATGAACACGCGACCAAGATTAAAGGCTCTTGAAATGTATTCAACTGGGTGCGGTAACATGAAAGGTAAACCCAAGAGAATCTGCATAGTCATCCATCAGAGGCAGTGCAGGAGGTAAAAATTTCATCAGAAAATGCCACAGCATATTATTGTTGGAATTCTTTAATAACTGACTCACTAATTTTTTTACAGGAAATAAAGTGAATGAAGCATACAGAGAACCAGTGGACATAAAGCTATAAAAGTACAACAGATTTATTTAATATGCAACAAAGTGTACAGAAAATGAAGTGGTAAACTGCATTTAAGATCACAGTAGGTGCAGGGACTCATCAAGTAACACTGACTTATTGTGACGGAAGTTATAACAACAATCACCTGTACTATAGCCGCACCTGAACCAGCGGATATAACACCAAAAATATCCATAGCCTGTTTTCCATGTTTTCCACCCAGAGTTAGAAGTTTCCTAAGATGTAAATGCCATCTCGAGATTTGTATTAAAATGTGAGCAATCAAAATCAGCTTACCTTCAGCAAGAGGAGTAACAAGGGTGGTGCAAAAAGAAGAACATTCATCTTCACTGAGACAGCTCCACTGTGCTAACAGGAAGAACGTCTAGCACACCTTTAGTCAATAAATATATTCACCAATGCAGAATGATAGATTTACTGGAAGTTGCACTAATATATAAATAATAAGATAAATAAAAAAGTCAATTCAATCTGAGTATGCTACCTGAAAATAATTAGACCTAGATGCCATTTCTGATAAAGAAATGAAATCAGTGACGCATGGAAGAGTGTTGTGGCAAAACAGTCATTGAACAAGCGAAGCACAAAGATTGAGTGCAATCTTTTTGACAAAGAAAGCAAGCAAAGAGCCCACCAAGGAAGCTGCAAGACAGTTAATCCGAAATTAAACCCTTAATGGTCGGAATAGAAAAATGACAGCAATCTAGTAGGAAGTATCAGCATATAGGAGACAGTAACAAAGAGAATGATTGTCCTTCAACCAGGAGTAGTTCAGAGCCAGACTACAAATGGAAGTTACCAGCATAAAATCCATTTTAATTATTCTATAGGTCTAAGATATCCAGTTCAATCAGAAAACCTCAACAAATGCGATGATATATTTTTCAACTATCAGACCGAAAGCAGTTCATAAATGCCACAACTAGCAAATGGTGGATAAAGTTCCATACCACATTCGTCTTCAAATAAATTAATAGAACCATCCCGAGATTCACAATGTAGAGTATGCCAAATAAAATCTGCATTCAATAGAGCATAAGGTTATGAGAACTCAGAATACACATCAACAAAAAAAAGAAGCTCGGGATGAAGGCACGAGAGAGCATAAGCTCACCAATTTGTACTTATGCAGTCGGTTACACAATCACGTAAGTCTATTATTTAAGAATGGTAATCTAGTTCATTGACTGGATAAGGTAGTAAGAAGGACCTGATGGTTTGAAATAGTTGGACCGGGAAGATGACAATAAAAAAAAGGCAAAGAAGGTTCATTGAGATATATCATTGCAAACAAGAAATCCAACCTCTTTTGTCATTCTATCATTGTGAAACAAGTAAAAAACTCCTGAAAGCTTAGGGCCTGGAAATCCTAAATGGTTATGCAAAAGAACTGTCCATATACAAATACTCCTATAGTTTTATAGATCTACTAAAATTATCCCGTGATGATTTATCCTGAAACTCTCTAGACCTCTCAGAAACAACTCTAATCCTTTAAGATTCTGTACCTACCTATAAGGATTGGAGCACAATTGCATACATATACATATACATATATATATATAATAATCTTTCATGTAACTTAATCAGAAACTCAATGTCGTAATCAGGAGATGCGTTTCTTAGATTTTCAAAGCTCCAAAAATCATGACCACACCAGGATGTCAATAATTTAAAAATGAAATTGCTATATATCACCAAAAAGGCATCTACAAATTCTGCTCATAAATGATCAGAAACAATTGAAGAAAACAATAACAATGGAATAGAGAAAGCGATTGAACTAGTTTGGCAGCAAGGAACTTGAAACCTTATTGCTTAGAAATGGGAAGCTCCTACTCTTCCAATCCACATAAGCCCAAAAAGGTGATAATAGAAATCGAACAACATGCAGATATACCTGGGCAGGGTAAACCTCACCACCAGTAACATACTGAATAGCAGAGTAGATATATAGAAATCCAGCTGGATATACCAGAGGCCCTGTATCGCCTTTCAATTTGCTGTAATCTCTTTCTCCTCCCAGAAATCCACTAACCTATACAAATCAATTTGCACCATAAAACTTCTAAGAACTCGTATCACCTAAATATACCTAAAAGTAAGTTAATGAAAGTATACATAAATTTTGCTCTGTTTTCTTTCAAAATCAAATTAAACGAAAAACAAATGAAGAAAGAAGAAACATCAAATTTTACCTGTGACATGTAAGCATCCCAATCAATCTTCGTATCTGAAACACATGAGTGAAACAGAGGTTAATAAACATAAATCTGTTAGAACTAAACGCAATTTATAAAATGCGAATGGATTATTTAGTTACATGGAACATATGCGATTATGAGAGAAACCAGGATGGCGTCGGCGAGAAGCACGGCGACGGCGGATGATATTTTGGGGTTATTTATTACTTTTCCAATAAAAGACGGCTCTTTAGTCGCCGTATTATGTCCTCCGGCGACGGAGCCGGATCGTGCGGCGGAGTTATGTCGCGGCATCGGAGGAGTTCAGGTCCGGCAGAGACTGGCTGCGTTGTTTTTACACTGAAGTTAACGATTCACGTGAAACGCTGCGTTTCGGGTGAAATGTTGGTCGAATTTGAGAAATGGGATTTAGCTCATTAATTATCCCCCAAAAATAGAGGTTTATTAAATAATTCGGTTGTCAATTTTCACGAACAGTTCCTACCAACCAAGCTATCGACACATAGTCATTTAAGTAACAGTGGATATAGATGTTCATTTCCATGATTTTAATTAGAAAGAAACCAAATTTGTTTATTGAGGAAACGAATTAGATATGCTTACTGCACTCGTTTGTCACCAAACTATTAATTATATATAAAAAATTTAAGAATGTATATTCAATAAAAATTAATATAATAGGAAATCCGGTAAAGATTAATTAATAAAAAAAAATGGCGATGAAGATTCAAGAGGTAGGCAGTCACTGTAGCAAAATGAGACACGTGTGCAAAGAGCGCCGCGTGGGCAGCCATGCATATCTAAGCAAGCAGATAAAGACGCTCCGCCTATACATATTCTCCGCCACCTTCTCCTCATCAATCAATCAAACAATCAATCTCCAACCATGGCTTCTCCAGACCTCAAACATCGCCCCTTGCAACAAAACCAATTCGATCAACAACAACAACCACAACCAATCCAACCATCCGACGACGACATGAACTACCGAAAACCGAACAAGAAAGCCTCCGGCGCCGCCCGCCGAGGGCTGCGGTCTCTGAGCGTGGCCGTGGCCTTCCCTCTCTCCGTCACCCTCCTCGACATCTTCCTCTTCGGGTGGAGCAGCATCGAGAAGCCGTTCTACTTCCCGCCGTTGTGGGCTCTGCACCTGGCCTGCCTGAGCACCGCCTTCCTCTCGGGGCTGTCGGCGTGGCTGGTTTGGGCGGAGGGAGGGTTCCACCGGCAGCCCGGGGCGCTGGCGCTGTACCTGGCGCAGCTGATTCTGAGTCTGATTTGGTACCCGGTGGTGTTCGGGGCGGGGGCTATCCGGGTGGGGCTGGTGCTCTGCGTGGCCCTGTTTGGTGTGCTGATTGGGTGCGCCAGGGCGTTTAGGGATATGAACCCCATCGCTGGGGATTTGGTGAAACCGTGCTTGGCTTGGCCGTTGCTGCTTGCCGTTGCTAATGTTAGGCTTCTCTATAACTGATTAGTCATCATTCAAAAAGGAGGATATATGTTCATGTCTTTTTGTTGTTGCTGTCTGTCCCAGTGTCCGTGTTTATTATCAGAGGATTAATTATGGTCTTTTCCATTCCTGTTCCTGTGTTTGTACTCTTTTACCTGTAGTTTGTAGTTCTACTTTTTTGTTTGCCATGTAAGAAAAGAAACAGAATGAGATAAATTGTATCTTCTAAATTTTCATCATTTAGCTTGTTGCTGGCGTTGTAAGTTGTAATGGCCATTTTGCAATATTAACACGTGTGTGTGATATTGATGAGAGAGAGAGAGAGAGAGAGAGAGAGAGAGAAGCAAAACAGAACATAATGGCCAATCCAAGATTTATGTGGGCAATCCACACGAGTCGTATTATTATTTATTAGAAGTGGATAGAATTGGCAGTGTACGACTTACAATCCAAGTAGCAGAATATGAGGCCAATGAATGCATGCAGGCGAGCGTATTTGAATTTGAAATTGAAATTATAAAATTCTATTGTTCCGTTTGAGAGAGGGCTCGCAGGGTGACAGAGGTTCTCCTCTTCTGATCAAGTTGTTTTCCTTCCCATATCTGAAATCCAGGGTGGCGATTAATCTCGTGCTTCCAGAGGTAGCGCGCCTCGCCCCACATCAACACTAGTGATCCTGGGCTCAGAAGTAGTGGAATCTTAAAGCGACCACCTTCTGAGCTCGAGCTGAAGTGCATCACACACGGCGACTCCAACGAGATTATGGCTATTCCATCTTCAAAACGCATCAGGTCAACATGTGCACCAATTCCCTGCACTTGGTAGTTTTTCAGCGATTAGAAAAGCAGCACTCAACAAATTATCAACACACAAAATATAGTCGGCAGGGCATGTCAGAACGCACCTCACCTGGCTGGTACATGTTCACTATTAGTTGGTTAAAAAGTGGTTCCCTCCATAATAACTCTGATGGAAATAAACATTGGTTCTCACTGGCCACTGGAAAATCACTACTAAAACAAACATTCTCGCGGATCAAATGTGAAAGTTCAAGGGCCCAAGGGGGGAGATCTCCGAACCTCATAGCCTGCGATTACCATTTGCGAAGCAATTGCCACAATAGATTAATGCCTCAACGCGTATGTCAAAGAAGGTATTATTTTCTTTTAGCAGAGTATTTGAACAACTACAGCTAACTCAAAACTCCTTATGCAGAGATGCTAAATTCTTCAACAGCCAGATGTTCGAGTGATGATATCAACATCACTGCAGTTGTTGTTGTTTTTTAGGAGGAGGAATTGGGATCGATGATCCATATAGAGTATAGAAATACCAATGAGCTACGAGGCTCGTTGCACCAACCTCACTTCAGGACACACATTACTACTATCGTTACTGCAGACTGCAGAGTATATGCTATTGTGCAAATGGGGGTTTTTAACCTGAATTTCTTAGCACCATATTAACAAGAGCTCATACTCTATTCCTAAAATCATCAAATCTATAAAGCAATCGGAAATACGAGCTAAATAAGCGTTCATTCGTACCTGATTATGTGAGGCTTCAGCTAAATATCCATCTGCATCCAATAAAAATCCAAGCATAAATTCTTCTCAACTATAAACATTGATGTTCGATTGTTTTCAATGCAGAAAGTGCAGAATGATTGAATCACCTTTTTCAAGGGCGGATAGCAACGAGGACTGCTGATCAGCAGACAAAAAATCCCTGCAAATCCAGAGGCCGTTGATTTCAGTTATTTGCTCCCAAATGTGGGAATCCCCAAAAATTGAGAGAGGCCTCGCGATTTCATCGCTGGAATCGCTGATTCCAACTCGTCGCCGGAGACCGGTCGACGGTTCGCCGTCACTGTCCGACGATGAATCGCCGAAAGCTTCTCTCAGAACGGCTTTCATCTCTTCCTCCTCCATTTCCCGCTCGCCAACCTTACCTTATTATTTTTATTTTTATTTTGAGACAGCCAACCTTACCTTATTCCTTGGGCAGATTTAACAAATTTCTCGAAATTTGTACATTGAAAAGGCGTGATGCCAACAAATGCGCCTTTAGCCCTTTCCGACTGCTTTTCTGATTGCAGTAGCTTGTTGCTCGAGAATTTACATAAAATTGTTTAAAATTTTCAGATCTTTTCAATTGCAATGTCAAGTTGTCAACGACAGACCAACCCATATCATTTTCATTGGTGAAGTCGTAATTTATGCATTTTTTACAAGCACTTAGACGACATATCTTGTATTGTATTGTATTCCATCTCATATTATCAAAATGATGTGATCCCGTATTACCTTCGACAACAAAAAAATTGAAAAGTAATTGCTACGTGCACATGTATTCTCAATTTCTCATACTCGAGGATAAAAATTCTGTCGGCAAATACACAAGAAGAAGTAAAAAAAAAAAAAACCTTTGTAACTCTGCATCTCAACAACAAAAACTCTTATTGGCCAAAAAAGAGTTAAGATAGGTAGCATCAAGAATCGCAAATGAAACATCAAAACCATTATTGAAAAAAACAGCCAAAAATGAAAGGCTATTGTCTTGCACGTTGTGAATTGAAAAAAACAAAATGCAGCAATAAAGGAAATGAGTAACTAGTAGATTGAATACTTGTCGCCGGCACCAGGATAGAGTTTCTTGTAGATGGAAAGAGCGGCCGGAAGAACAGCAGCGAGCGCCAGAGAGAGATGCTCGGAGCTGCTCGTCCTCACCGTGATCTGACCACTGAGCTTGTTGTTGATCCCAGCTCGAACAGCAACCTTAGAACTACGCCCTAAAGAGAACTGAGCCAGACTGTTGAACCCGAGCGCCAGATCTCCTCTCCATTTGATTATGGACATGCTGAATGTGGATTGAACCTGCCCAATTGGATAGTCGAGCTCCCTCCGCTGCAGCTCAAAGTTGGCTCCATAGGCAGTGTCGTTCTGAGACCTCACAGCACCAGCACTGCCTACCACTGCATACTGTTTTCCGATTGTAATCTGATCTTCGATCTTCACACCAGGGACGATGTTTTCGCCTAAGAATGTGAAAGATATTCCGCCAGTTGCTTTGTTTTTCTTCAGCTTCTTCAGTTTGGTTTCAGCTCGTACAATGTAAGCAAGTTGCTTTCCTATACTCTGGATATCGAACCCTGCCATGCTCGATATATTCTCTCCTTGCTTGGCTGAAACCGAGGAATCCAAACTGATGCTGAAATCCTTCTTATCCTTTGTTATCTGTACAGTGTATGCTGCTGCAAATCGATTAGCAATAGCTAGGCTGTGTTCGAGGTTGACGCCATCATAGCCACAGTCATGGTCCCAACCATGGCTGTCAAGAACTGGCCTTGCAAGAAACTGTGAAGTGGGCTCCAAGAACCGGTACCGGAATGCAGGATTATCGCCATCGAAAGATGGCGGGAGAGCCATGTCGGGCAGGGGAACTGCCACAGGAGCTGCACCTCCAGATTCAGCATCATCCTCTGCAAATTCATAATCAGTTACAGCATCCTTGCCTTTCTTCTTAATCTCTCGCATTCTTTTCAACTCCTCTCTCCACTGCTTTTTCTGGAGCAGCTTCACCCGGTAATCATACTCTTCAAAATATGCCTTTCTCTGTTCTCTGCTGAGCTTGGCTATCTGAGCTTTTCTGAGAGGCCTGAATGGAGGAAGCTGGTCATACTCGTCCTCCTCTTCTTGGTCAGAGTCAGAAAAATCATCCAAATCAATGTCAGAGTCAACACTGTCACCACCCTGATCAGATGGAAGCTTGGGGTGCGGACGAGACTGCAACATTGATGATAACATGTATGGAAGAGGTGGTGAGCGGGATCTAAAACCAAAGAGCTTCCGATGGTCAAATGGGTCTTGAGGTTTTGAGATTGAACTCGCTTCTGATAAAATCTTCATTGAGTAGCATAGTAGCAGTAGCTGAGGTCTCCAACTCTGACCATTAGGAAGTATTTTCTGTCCATCCCTATTCTTCCGACAAGAGGGGTGGTTTTCCACAAGAGAAACAGGATTCATCAGACTGGGGCTCATCATTCGCAAATCACCCACAGCATGGCCAATGGACTGCTGGACAACATGAGACCTTTGAGAGACAAACACCTCATAGCTAAGAGGGGTACCAGAAGGTCCATCCGGGGGTGCAGATGCAGCATGAGTAAGGGTGACTATGGCACTTCGCCAAATGGAGTTGCCAAGAGTACTAGTGACAGTCTTCAGGAATGGCAGATCATTGAGATCTCTAGACTGTGCATCCAACCGATCCACATAAAGAACAACATCAGGAGGGCTTTTCTTCGTGAACTTCTTTATAGAAGACAAGATGCTACGGTTGATACCCTGCTCCATGACGGAAGATTTGAGACCAGGTGTGTCAACAACTCGAACTTTAACTCCATCCACAGACCCGGAGATTTCTCTAGCATAAGTTGTCCCAGTTTCAAATGCATCAATTGCAGCCTTCTCTTCTCCAAATAATGAATTTATGGTGGCACTTTTCCCCACTCCAGATTTTCCAAGAGCCAATATGTTTATGGAGAAGTCCAAATCATCCGTCTCCCCCGCTTCCAGTTGCAGAGCTGTCCTCTTGGCAGCATCCAAACTAAATGTTTGAGTCCCTTGCCTCCCACCAAGAAGCGCCAACCGGTATAAAACCTGAGCTGCCACAGATTCTTCTGGACTGAGGCCTAATCTATGAACAAGCCTCAGAAACTTCACTCTAATCTGTTGCAGCTTCTCCAATTTCTTCTTCTCCTCTTCACTCAAGTTCTCCTCTGATTCTCCACCACCAGCAGGAGTCAAAGGGCCAAAAAGGCTAGGGCGGTTTGGACGGGAAGCAGGTCTCAAAGATTGGAGGGAAGATCCCAAGCCAGCAGGACGCTCCATAGAGAAAAGCCTAGATCCATCTTGAGAGGTGATAGTGATATTGCCACCACTGGAATCAGCACCTGTTGCAGCCTTCAAAAGGGCAGCCAGAGCAGCAGAATCAAACAATTCCTTACCTTCTCCCTCGTCATCAGTTTCGCCTTCTTCTTCTTCAGAATCTGTCACAATTTGACCATCAATCCTCTGAGACTGGTCAAGTGAACTGTCAAGACCTGTATGAGAATCCCCACCAGATTCTCGTTCCAACTCCTCAATGAACTTTTTAGCAGCTTCCGAGCTCCCAAAGATCATGCCATCGGTGTCCCCATCTGACATAGAATCTTCAGGGTTAATTTCATCCATCTCATCCTCTACTTCTCTAATTTCTTGAAGATCGAGTGATGCTTTAGGTTCATCAGATTCCACTTGTGTTGATTCCTCAGATATCTCATCAACTAATCCATTCTTCCGTGTATGAACACCAGAATGATCATCATTGGTTTGCACAGTTCCAAAATTTGATATATCAAGCTGGTTTGCTTCTCTGTCCGACACTACCATCTCATCCACGACATTCACCTCCCCATCAGTGTGAGCTGTAATGCCATTCTCCAGAGGACCGCCAGTATTGACAGAATCATTACTGGTCACAGACTTCTGAACTCCGTTCTCCAAATGGGGAACAGCTTCCAGGTCTGGACTTTCATCCAAGTCACGGCCTACTGCATGAGTTTCAGGCTCAAGTGATTTTGACTCGACAACATCAACTGTATTCTCAGAAGCAGGTTCAGAATTTTGGAGAGCCTCTCCAACTTCCCTAGTGCTGACATCTTTCCCAACACCACCACCATTTTCAGCAGCACCACCAACTGATTCAAGTGGAACATCCCCTTCTTCAATCTTTCCATTTTCTTTTATCTCCCCAACAACAGCGACTCCTGGATCAACCACATCCACATCAACCTGAATGGTATCAACAACAGAATCCCCCTCAGGCGTGAATGTCACTTCAGCATCCTCTTTGTGCTCAAACTCCTTAGAATCACCACCATTTTCTTTAGTCTCCCCAACAGCTACTACCTTTGTGCCAGCCACATCAACTGGGCTGTTATCTACAGAATCCTCTTCTTTTGTGAGGCTGAAATCACCAAGACCAACCACCTCCGATTTTTCTGATTCAACCCCATCCACTACAGCCAACACTTCCTCCTCCGGTTTACTAACCACATCATTATTTTCTTCCGGAACCCCAACAACAGCAACCCCAGAGCTAATAACATCAACATCAACCTGAATTGACTCAACTACAGAATCCCCTTCAGGCATGGATTCCCCGACAACCGAATCAAAAACCTCCAATTCTCCCTGCTCAATAACCTCTTCAACCTCAGGCTCTTTCTCCTCCTTCTCCAACTCCTTTACTTCCACCTCGACTTCCTCGACCACCGCCTTCCCCCCTTCACCACCACCACCGTCGAAATCCCCGCCCAATTTCTCAACCGAATCAGCAAATTCACCCTCCCCATCAATACCATCAACCCCACCCTCTCTATCTGCATCTACACCAACCTCAAAAGCCTCCCCCACCACAATCCCATCTCCCTCAACAACCTTATCCCTTTTCTCGACGTTATCGCCGCCATTCTCAGTCTCCGCCAAAACATCAGAACTCCCCTTCTCAACCTCCTCTCCCTCAATCTCACCCGAAACAGACTTATCCGTCGCCGCCTCGAACTCCTCATTACCACTCACGTAACCCTCATCCTCGTACACCACAACCTTACTATTATTCCTACTGTTATCGTCATTATTTTCGTCCGAACCAATTGCTTTACTCAATAAAACATTATTATTATCAATCGGAGATGAAGAAGATGCGTATGAACCTGATGAAACTTCGGCCGTAGGATTCAACGCCGCCTCCTTCGACTCCATCGCTGAAACAAACAACCAATTTGAATTCAGAAATTCGGATAGAAAAGGGTTTTGAGAACTTCAGGGTTTATGGATAAGGAGGTGAGGGAGAGGGAGAGAGTGGAGTGGGATTGTGAATTGTGATAAGGTTTTTTTGGTGCTTTGGGTTTTCTGAGTTTTGCAGCCGCTGTGAGGAGATTGCTGCGTTTTTCGCAATTTTTTTGGGTTTCAGTATAATTACAAATAAATACTGCTGTCATTATTTCTTAATAAATATTTTTTGAATTTTTTTTGCGATTTTTATCGATTGCCTTATTGGCTATGCTGCCGCAAGCCGCAACAAGCCAACAACTATCAGTCGAGGGTAAAATGGGAAATACCTTCTCCTCTAATATAATCAAGGATGAAAATATGCTATCGCAACATATATCACAACCAAAGATAAAAATATCGCTATCCCAACATATATCGCAACTTCAATTTTATGGATATATCGATATCGCATATCGATATCGCAGAAAATTGAAAAAAATGACGGAAATCATATTAAAATTTTGAAAATTTAGCATGAAATTTTAGGAACTATTATGACATATTATTATGCACATATTCCACTAATTTTTTTTGATAGAATTGTATTTTGAAAGCAAATATATAAATAATACATTATATAAATACCGTCTGAGATAATACATTTGACAAAATAATACATAATACAATATAAAATGACTAAATAAACATTATAAAGTACAATTAATATGAAAATGAGGATCTATGAGATTCAAATATAGTAGATGGAATGTCATCTTGTTCTAAACAATACTGGTACCAACTTATCACGTTCAAGTAATTATGGATATAATTATGCACATGCACTTGATATGTTTCTTAATTTCTTCCAACAACTTCACCATGAATTGGATAATGTCCACTGACCCAATTATTTTGTTGATACACATTTTGAGTAGTCCAATCAATTTGTGAACTCCCATATGTGTAAGAAGCATATGAATCTTGGTACATATCACTATGATCAGTGCCACCCATATTCATAAAATCAAGATTTGGCAAATAATTTATATTCAATCTTAGATTTCAATTTCGTGTGATATATGGGGAGAAAAATTTTAGTGATTTGTCCATCATGTCCTCTAACTGAAAAAATGAAAAAATAAAGTCGGTGCACGTGCATCTCACTTTTCTTTCTAAGACATCCGTTGATTTCCCGGTCTTCTTTCTCTTATATTTTTTTTCAAAGTAAATGTCTTTATAAAGCAAAGAATATTGCAACTCAAATAATTACATTGAAGACCTGAAAAAGATCACAAAAATATATAGTATTAAATAAAAATCAAAATATATTATAGAAATATTAAAAAAATCGCGATATATTGCGATATCTTGCGATATATTGCGATTTCTCGTCGATACTCGGGAAAAAAAATATTCCCCCCAATATCCGTATCGCAATGTCAATATCCGCGATATTTCGCGATATTTTCATCCTTGATCACAACTTCAATTTTACGGATATATCGCCGGATATATCGATATCGTAGAAAATTGAAAAAAATGATGGAAATCATATTAAAATCTTGGAAATTTAGCCAGAAATTTTAGGAACTATTATGACATATTATTATGCACATATTCCACTAAAATTTTTGATAGAATTATATTTTGAAAGCAAACATATGAATAATACATTATATAAATACCGTCTGAGACAATACATTTGATAAAATAATACATAATACAATATAAAATAACTAAATAAATATTATAAAGTACAATTAATACCAAAATGGGGATTTATGGGGTTCAAATATGGTAGATGGAATGTCATCTTGTTCTAACCAATATTGGTACAAACTCATCACATTAGAGTAATTATGGATATAATTATGCACATGCGTTTGATATGTTTCTTGATTTCTTAGATTTCAATTTCGTATGATATATGGGGAGAAAAACTTTAGTGATTTGTCTATCATATCCGCTAACTGAAAAAATGAAAAAATAAAGCCGGTGCATCTCACTTTTCAATCTAAGACATCTATTGATTTCCCAGTCTTCTTTCTCTTATAATTTTTTGCAAAGTGAGTGGCTTTATAAAGCAAAGAATATTGCAACTCAAATAATTACATTGAAGACCTAAAAAAGACCATAAAAATATACAGTATTAAATAAAAATCAAAATATATTATAGAAATATAAAAAAAATCGCGATATATTGGGATATTTTGCGATATTTCGCCGATACTTGGAAAAAAGATATTCTCCCCAATATCCGTATCGCAATGTCAATATCTGCGATATATCCGCGATATTTCGCGATATTTCAATCCTTGATTGTAACTCAAGTTTTCTAACATACGGAGTATTTTATTAAAATCTCCAATGTACATATTTTTGTAAATTATTATGTGATATAAAAAAAAAAAAAACAATTATGTTCCGACCCTAATGAAATTATATTGTGTTAGCTTTGAGAAAATTCAAATCAACTTCCATATGTTGTGTGGGAACTGAGAACTAATCTCTATCATTCAATGATCTCTATATCAATGGTCCGTATTTAAAATTTGAGGCGATGGCATAATTATAATAAAGTTGAAATTCGGTGCCCCTGAATCTTAGTAAAGGTAAAATCGAAAATTTTGAAAATATATGAATACTCAGAATTTACGTATATATTTTTTAATTTAGAGTTTTAGCATTGTCATGACTCTTTTTAGCATTGTCATGACTTATTTATGAGCATAAAAAAATGTCAACGGCATTGGAAAAAAACCATGAACAAACACTGTTACATATTGTTGAATTATCAATATAGTGCAACCACTATTAGCATTGCAATCTCTTATTTTTAGCATTAACATAACTCTTTATTAACATTGTGATTAAAAACTTGTCATGGTCATTACAAACTAACAAATGTGATTTGTAGTACTAGCATCATTGTTAACTGTATTTGCATCGTCATATCTCATTTTAGCATTATCATTAACTTATAAAATACAATCATGAACAAATGCTATTACAATTTTATTGAATTAACAATGTCATAAATCTCACCTTAGCATTATTTCATGATGATTTAATAGCTTCATTTTTTATTTTTTGGTAAACCTACAACTGTTGTCAATCTGTGATTTATCTGCACATTTTCTTGCTTTTTAGCACTATCATTTTAGAGTTTTAGCACTGTCATCTCTCATTTTAGCATTACGATAACACTTTATTTACTATTAGCATAAATTATCTTAGAATTATCTTTGACATTATTGCTCATTACTTTTATCTTTATTATTAAATTATATTTTTTAGCATTGTTATTTTATTTATTTAACAGTATTATATAAAAAAATTATAGGTGTTAAAAGAATTACAAAAGATAAAACAACAAGAAGAACAAAAGCTAAAACCGCCTCCACTCATGAAGATGATATATGCAGCGACGTATTTTACAAATATCCATCATTAGACATAACAACATCGCCATCAACTTTCTCAGAAGCAGTTAGGAAACTTAATAAAGCACAGCAGGAAGGAGTAATAAAACTAGGATTTGGCAGCATTCTTCACCCGTATATAAACCATTTGCCAGAGAAGATGAACTATTGGCTGCTTGAAAACTTTGACCCAGTCTCAAAAGAAATACAATTGGAGCATGGAAGAAGACTACAGATTAAAGCTTCTGATGTGTCTCTAATCTTTGCTTCTCCCAGAGAACCACGAAAGATATCAAAGAGTGTTAGAGGCCACACATGCAAGATCATGTTGAAAGACGAGTTGTACGTTATTTGATGTTTATTTATCCTATTTTATCATAGGAATTGTGTATCTTTTGAATGTGTATTTTCTGTATTTTTATGTGAATTTTATGTTTGTATATTCACTTTTGCTCTATTGAAAGAATATGCCAAGTTTGTGCAAAACTTGAGCTTTTGTCTAAAAAACGCAGGATTTTAAGGCATAAAGTGGCAAAGAGGTGAGCACCAAGGAAGAGCTCCAGTTTAGGAGTCATGCTGAGGGACCAACTGACGCCCCAAACTGATCAATTTTGGGGCCAAACTGATGAAGAGGAGCCGCAACTGATGAAGTGGAGAGCTAAGCTAAAGTACAACTGATGAGTTAAGCTCCAGCTGAAAAAGCAAACTGGAGCTGCAACTGAAGGAGCTCAACTGAAGCGCCGGAACTGGAGGCGGAAAGCTCGACTGAAGAGAAGCTAAAAACTGAACTGATCTGCCCCGCCGGTGCGCGGACCCCCGTGACCGTGGGGCAGTACCCACTGCAATATGCCTCTGCGAGTGCGGGGTATACCGCCGGTGCGCGGGGCGTCAGTCGTAGCCCTCTCGATCAGTTTTGGATTCCACGATCAGTTTTATTTCCTCCTTCCATCAGTCTAGCTTTGAACCAAGGCTTTAATCCTCCATATGGCCAGCTGGAAATATAGAATAGGAGGAGTTTGGAATTTAATTCCCCTAATTACTACACCTCTTAATTACTTGTCTCCCAACTCTCATACCATATCTTTTCATATCTCTCCATTTTCCTTTTTTCTCACCAACGACTCTCCATTCATTCACACACATCTCACTTCAAAGACTACTCTCTCCCATCATAACTTCACCATTCTCTTCGCAACCATTCCACATTCACCATCATCACGTTCGAGAGAAGGGAGAAAAATGAAAGAAAGGAGGCAAGTGAGAGCTCAAGCTTGAGGAAGGAGGCACAAGATGAAAGGCTCGACCCCAAGCCATTCGCGGAATCTAGGCTTTTTCGAGGGCCTCCTTTTGGTATTTTCTTTTCTATCTTAGCTCATTTGTGGGGGTATTGTCCCGAAACTCTTAAGACATCAAATATCATAGAAGTTTTATGTTATTTGCATTTGATTTATGAGATGACGAACTTGTATATATTTGTGTTGTTTTGAGCATGATGGGCTAATTCCTTTCATTAGGGGATAAATAATCAACTTTGTTTCGATCCGTGCTTGTGATAGTTGTGTTTTTATTGTTGGAATTGTGCTCGTTTATGTTGAGTGCTTGATCACCACTTAGAATTGCTAGGCTCTAGATGAGACCGAGAGGAGATTCTATAGCCCGACTTAGGTTCCTTCAACATTAGGTGAATCAGGTTTCATAAGCCTAATTGTTAATCTTATTTGTATAATATAGCTGATGGGGGTTTAATGGATAGTCGGTGACAGTAATTGAAGTTAAACACTTGAAGGAGTCTATTGTATGTCTAAGATTAATTAAACCAACTTGAAAAAAGCTAGGAGAGAAACCAATGAGAGAATCTACACCTTAATACCCTTCTCATAATCTTTTTCCTTCGTCTTTGAATTTGTTATTGTTTGTGTTGATTAGTTACTTTTATTTGTTTAATTTCCTTAGTTAGTGAAAACCTCTCAACCATGATTAGAATGTTTAGGTTGTAATTTAAATTTTCATACATGTTTGCATGAGTAGCATAAAAAGATAGTCTCCTCTAAGCTTTCTTCGAGAGACACGACCCGAGTTAGCTTACCGCCAACAATCGACCCTGTCATCTTACCGGTCCGGATCACTGTAGTTTGCGTAGGACAAACCGGAAACAAACATATGCTAGCATTATCAAACCCTTCATTAGCATACAAAAAATGAATATAAGATGTGTGTATATTAGCATTATACGAAATCAACATTTTGTACTAATTGAAACACACTATCATTTGTCTCTGTGAATGACATATTATTTTCTCAATGTGGCGCTAAACATATAACCTCATAATCATGTTAATAACTAATTTTATGTATTATCATTAAAGTAAAGGACTTATTAGCAGTATAAAGAATTATATTAGCAGTACATACACTTTTATTAGCATTATCAAACTCTTTATTAACAATGCAAAAAAGAATAACAACTATGTGTATAGCATTACAGAAAAGAATATTAATAGCATTAATAAAAAAGTAGTATGCAAAGTACAAAAAAAAGTGTATATACTTCTTCCCGCAGTTCCTATAATCACGACTGCATGTTTTGTTACACTTCTTGCAGGTCCTTAAAAGTTTCTTTTTGCATTCAACATTCACATCTTCTTTTGATTTTATATGACTTCTACTACCTTTAGTCTTCACAAAGTCAGGTGGAAGTACTTTAACTTTACTAGGTGCAGACAACCTATAAAATTCAGAAAATAATCCATACAATCCTTGAATTTCTGAAGAACCCGGGAATAAGATTCAGCATCCTCACTCGACATTAAAGCAACCCCAAAGGTGACAAGTCTCCCATGATCGTCCTTTCAAGTAAAGTATGCAAAAATCATTGAATATCTGTCAACATATAAAAGATTACAAATCTCTGTTATTATAATGTTTTTCTCATCATAAACAAAAGACTATAAATGCTAACATTGTCACCTACCAAATATTCAAACATCAACTACCAGGGCTAAAACTTTGTATAGAAATGCTAAAATCACAGAATGATAATCTAAATAATAAGTAGACTAACATATTAGTCCTATATGTTGCATCGATCAAATGATACAACATACCCAAATAACATGTTAATCCTTTCGCAGTTACACACAATATACTTCCAAACTATAGTACCATCTTTAGACATCTTTGTAGTAGATAAACGAATATCAAATCTACATGATGAAGCATAAATCTTGTAAAAGGCTATACCAACATCCAAAGTAAGAAAAGTTTTGTCCAATGCAGGCTTCAAAGATGGTTCACAGTTAAATGTGTAAAATTCAGAAAATTCAGGAGAAAACTCTAAAGTGAAGCCAACACAATTTGCACATTAAAAAATATACAACTAATTATATTAATGCTAAAAAAATATATTCTTCGATCATGATAAAAATGGTCACAGTAGTGCTAAAACTAATCTACAGCAGTGCTAAAATCTGTAATAGTAGTGCTAATTCTATTAAAAAATAAGTCATGTTGTGATGCTACAAATCTACAGAGATACAAGTACATATTAATAAGAAACCATAATCTGTAGAATTGAAAACACATGTTGATCGTGAAAATTCATAAGTTCAACTAAATTAGCTTCATCGGCATTATCGAACAAATCTAAAACAAAACGGATAAAAAAATATATTACATTACATGAACGAACACGTCTAATTATTTTAATCGGAAAATATATATATATATATATATATATATATCAAATCATCAACAATATCGAATGAATCTAAAACACATCGAAGAAAAAAATCTCAAGACAATATATAACAATCAGATTTTTACCCGATGTCTTCATCCAAAAATAATGAAAAAAAAACTCCAGAAAAATTTATAATAATCGCGTGAGTGATGATTGCGGAGAATTGAAATTCGATTACATGAAAAAAATACACATAGATATCAGAAATCAAAGAAGCGAATTTGTCTCTTGCGCGTTGAAATTAAAGAAGCCGTTGAAGAAGCGATGAAGAGGCTGATAGAGAATGAGATATAGAGAAAAAAAAATCATAGTATTTTAATCACATTTACCAAAATACAAAACTACCCTAACCTCATTAAAATAATCCTTAAATTATAAAAATGTCACATTGTGTTGCTTTTGATCTAGACCACACATTTTTATGGATGAATGGTGGAGTTTACGAGATTATATTATTTTGTATTCATATTAAAATATATTTGGATCGATAATTTTGGAAATTTAGAAGTTATTAAGAAATCTGGATAATTTGATGTTACCCATAAGGGTAACGTGACCAGTTGTGTTTTTTATTTTTTCAAATTATTTTTAAAATATTTTTGCAAGAAAAAGGTGAATATGTATTAATGGTGACATTAGTAGATGTTAATTATGTTCGTCAAGATTTTTTTCCTGCCTCCCAATATGCAAAATTATATAAGTGTGTAATTTTAACGATATTGTGTAGAGAAAAAAACATAACATTATCATTTGGGAAATTTTAAACATAACTCTCGTTTTACTTTTCACAACCCTCACTAATTTATAAAATATAAAATTAAATATGATAAGACTTCTTTACCCCTTAATCTCCACATATCTAAAACCCTAGCATAGTCCCTACACTATAGCTCCATCTCTTTTTATATAATTAAAACATAAATCATAAAATCATAGCCCCTTCTATCATTTTTTTATAATTAATAAATGCTGGAGAAAAAAACAAAAGACGAAGGGAACAAAAAAAGAGTAATGAAGCATCAAAGTATCAAATCAATAGTAGAGTAATAATTCACCACCAACATCACTAGGTGTGAGCATATCACACATGGCTTGTCAAGTGTGGTTAATCTCTCCTGTGTAGTTTGTAGGCTACTACACAGGGGCGGAATTTACCCAGTGCGTACCTCGATAGCGGCTGCGAGTTACCATTGACAAAAATAAATAAATAAATAAATAAAAATAGTAGAGCAATAATTGTGCAATTGCATTTCAAAGTACGGTTTATTCCCTCGGCAAAATTGCTGGTTTTTTATATATATGTTCGGAGTCTTGATGTCAAAACTTTTTGACGCATAAATGGAGCTTATTACAACATAGTTCAAACATTCATGCAGATTTACCACACCCAATATATTTACTTCGACCAAATATATATGTGTGTACTTTAACTGATATATCACTAAAAAAACAAGAACTAATATTCAATAAGACACTACACAAATGATATATATATATATATATATATATCTTATCTTCTTCGGTAACAAATGACCACTAACTCTTACTTATATCTACTCTAATGTCGGTTGATGCTTAGTTATAATATATTAAAATATTTTCATATTTATAGAACAAGTGAGAGATGCGCATCCGTGTGTACAGAGATGCTCCCAACACCCAAAATTCTTGTAGACATTTTGACGAATATGTGATATTCATAGTTTCAAATTGTTGCACTACACTTGTACAATTTAATCAAAAACCATTTTTGTTCTCCGTCTTTTTTTTTTCTCTAGCGTTTATTAATTATAAAGAAAATGGTGGAAGGTGCTATGATTTTATGATCTGTGTTTTAGTTATATAAAAAGGAATGGGAGCTATCAGAGAAGATCATTTGTTGCCATCTGTGTTACATTTGGTGTTGTATAATTAAGTTTTTTTATTATATCATAATTGGGGATGGATGAACCCTAAATTAAAAACTTTAATTAAAATAAATCATAATAAATTAAAAAGTAAAAAATTAATTTTTAAAAAAAATATATTGAAGAGTTACAACAAGGAATACAACAGATTTACAACAGATGATCTCATTTCGGGGGCTATAGTGCAAGGGTCATGTTAGAATTTTAAATTTGTGGGGCTATGGGGTAAAAATATCTTATCGTATTCATTTTTATATTTTATAAATTAATGGGGGTGGTGAACAGTGAACCGGAGGCTGTGTTTAGTCTAATATTTAGGACTGAAGAAAGATTTTTGCTGGGCCAAATCTAATTATTGAAACAAGATAGTGTTTTTTACGGTGAAAGCGGAAAATAATATTTTGAAGATATAAACTAATATGACCCTGGTTTTTGGAAGAATTGTGAAAAATAAAATTAAGAACTTGTTTAACAATTTCAAGAAATAACTTTGACGCAGCAAAATATTTAGAACTACTATCGAGATAAATATTTTATTCATTTTAAAAATTGTGGGGTATCAATTTTTATAATAGATGTCAAATCATATTTGAAAAAGTCTCGTTGAACACACAAACGGTATGGATCCTTAAATGTAAAAATTAGACGTATCAAATTTGAAAATCACCGCTTCCCAAAATTTTAAAAAAAAATCATATCTGAAAAATAAGGGACCAAATCTAACAAAAGTTTGTTTCTAAAATATTATAATTTAATATTTTCTTGTTTAGTTGGAGAAATAGGAAGTGGTGACCGGTGGATTTGGAACCCTAAATATTTTTGTTTTACACAATAATCTTCACAATTTGAGTGTTGTCACAAATTCTAAGTAATTTAATACTACTATTTTCTTGTTTAGTTGGAGAAATAGAAATATAGGGTTACTGGTATTACCGAATTTTTGTTTGGTTGTGTGTTGCCGATAATGTGGGGATTTGATTATATTTTGTTTGTTTTGTGGAATTTTCTTTCAAACTTTAATGTGTGTACGTATTCACTTCCTCTCATTTTTTATCTTTAATGGATGGCCACAAAATACTTGGGGGGAACTTGGGAAATAGGTGACACATAGAAGAATGGAGATGGAGAAATTTTGGCATTTTCTATGCTCTAAAAGACGAGTGTGAAGATACTAATTATATCTCAAAATATCCCCTCTTGCTCCTTTTACATATCTATTATTCACTTTTATTCATGTTTTGGTGTTTTTTAAATACAATATTATATTCATATGTTTAGGGATGTGCAAAATTGAATCAAAACCAAAAAATCGAATCAAATTGAGCTATTTGGTTCGGCTGGTTTGGTCATTTTTTCTTTAATTTTGGTTTGATTTTGAATATTAAAACTGAAATGCAATTTGGATCGGTTTCGGTTTAAGTTTAAAGTATTTTGGTTAAAACCGAACCAACCAAAATATATATATATATATATATACACTATATTTATAATAATTTATAATTCTAATATTAATTATACCTAAATTAATAGATTTAAAAGGTATCATATACATCAAATAATATTAGTAATTCTAATATTTAGATTCAATTTTATAGTTTTAGAATTTTTAAAACATTTATTTATTTAATATATCGTTTGTTATCTATTGAATGCATGTTATTTTTTTTAGATATAATCATTTCGGGAAAAACAAAAATAATCATTGAAAATTCGGTTAAACCGAAAACCAAATCAAACTAACCAAAAAATTATGGTTTGGTTTGGTTTGGTTCGATTATATATATTATTTTGGTTGGTTCGGTTTGAATTTTTTAAAGAAATTTTTTATTTGATTTTGTTAGTTTGACTCAGTTTTGCACCGAACCAATCATTTGCACGCCCCTACATACGTTAACGGTTATATATAATATTTTTAAAACTGTCTGATTTGTGCGAGTGTGTGTTTATATGCATAACTAGTATTTCTCCCGTACGATGTACGGAAATTATTTTATACACTTTAAAATTAAAGTTGTAGGATAATAATAATAATAATAATAATAATAATAATAATAATAATAATAATAATATAGAATGATTATAATTTTATCAAATGATACTTTATATAAGCACATTTACATTATTTTAAAAATTAAACTTAATTAGATTTTTGTTCTATAATATCATACATTTGGCTTTGTAGCCTTAGATATAATGTATGACATTCATAAATCATGAATTTTGATAATCGCGCCAAAAATAGTAAACACACAAAAATTCAACTTTTTTATTTGTAGGAATAATTTTTATAAGTAAATAAAAATCATGTATGTATACAATTTCTATGTATCATATACATATATATATATATATTGTTAGATGAATTACACCTTCTGGAATTTGTTACAATCTAAAGTGTAGTAGAACACGAAAGGAGTAGAAACAAGAAACGAGTATAATAAACTGAAATGAAACAATTTAGATAAACTGGAACTTGAAGTAGAATCCGACAAGCCGAGTCGAGGGGACCTCTCTTCGCAAGACAAAATACACCCCGGCTAGTGCTCACTGTTAGGCGGATTGTCTCTCAAAGATAAAATGGCTTTTCGTCCTTCCGGTAGTAACACCACAAGTCCGGTAAGGTTCCGGCGAACTAGATAACATCGAGAACTGGAGTTGAGACTCGAAGAGAAGTTATGCATGCAATATGTTTGTAAGCTTGTGCATAATGTAGCATGTTTAGCATGCTGGAATGTCCTATTTATAGGCACATCTCCACTGTATGGAATAACTAGGGTTTGAGAGCATTCAAACCAGGTGGTGTAACCTCCAGGAGTTACAGCCTCCAGCTTCTGCAGATTCCGACAGGTGTCCTTTGTCCCCACGGATTCCGACACGTGTCTAAAGCAGCTGTAGACTGCTTTGACTCCCTCAGGAGTTACTTGCAGTTACACTCCAGCCCCACTAACTCTACCAGCTCTAGATGGGAGTTACACAACTCAAGCTGGACGTGCACCACCAAGTGCACTCGTGACCCTGGAACTGATCATAAACCGTAACGGCTAGACCTCGGAAGCCCACGTACACCCAAAGTCCAAGTCCGAGGACGAGCACAGGCAGACGCGCGCATGTGGACTCACGTCCCATATCCTTGTGCACTTAGTTATTACACTTAAGTGTTAATACACTTAAATACACCTCTTAACTAAGTTAAGAAATCAATGTGAGATAATTAAATGTGCTTTAAACACATTATCCCACATAACACAAATGCCCAATCATGTGACCGATGTTGGGTCCAAATTTACTATTTATAATTCCGGTTTATGCTCAACACTACAACTACTAGGACCGTACCCACAATTGGACGGGGTCAATCGTAGACGTGATAAGCTTAACCTGAGTCGATCTCTCAAGAAAGACTTTATGGGGAAAATTGTCTAAGGAACTATGCATGCATCACAATAAAACAACTAAAATAAACTCTAAACATTCTAAACATGAGGTTGATGATGATTTATACTAAGAATTAAAGTAGACAATTAAATAAGACAATAAAATGCAAACAACACAAATGAAAATAAGATATGAGGAATTAAGATAGAATAAGGTATTAGGGTGTAGATTCTCTCTATGGTTTCTCACTATGCTTTGTTCGAGTTGGTAATGCTAATCTCACACATACAATAGACCATCTCAATCGGTTTAACTTCAATTACTGTCACCGTCTATCCATTAAACCTCTTTTATCTATATCATACAAGCAAGATTAACATATTAGGCTTAGGAACCCCATCCACCTAACGTCGAAGGAACCAATTTCGGGATTTAGAATCACAATCAAGACTCCTCTAAATCCTAACAATGCTCAAGCAGTGATCAAGTACTCTCACATGAAAATGCACGATTCCAACAACAATAACCAACAAGAATAAGCATAGATCAAAACCACATAGATCCTCTACCCCCTAATAGAGGGATTAGCCACTAAACATGCTTAAAACAACACAAACACCATGGAAGATTGTCATCTCATAAATCAAATGCAAATAACAATAACTTCTACAATATTATATATCCTTCAAGAGTTTGGACAAATCCCCACAAAACATCCAAGAAATACAAAGAAAAATACAAAGGGAAACCTCCTTCGAGCGTAGCTTCTACAGATGGCTCGACGTCGGTTCCTTCTCGTCTTCTCTTCTTTTTGCTTGGCTTGGTTCCTTTCTTCTTTCTTTTTCCCTCTTCTCTTTGGTGAAGGTGATGATGGTGAAAATGGTGAGAAAATGGTGTAGAGATTTAGTGTGTGTAGTATGTGTAGGGCTGTAAACGAGCCGAGTCGAGTTGAGTATTACTGAGCTCGGGCTCGGCTCGTTTAACTGCTCGTGAGCTCGAGCTCGAGCGAGCTCGACTCGAGCTTTATACTCGAGCTCGGCTCGTTTAACTGTTATTCGAGCCTAACTCGAGCTCGAGCTCGATACTCGACTCGAGTTTGAGCTCGAACACTCGACTCGAGCTCGATCTCGATTACTCGACTCGAGTTTGGCTTATTAATGATATATTCGAGTCCAACTCGAGCTCGACTCGTTTATGTTATATTCGAGTCCGACTCGAAATTAAGCTCGACTCGTTTATCTGGAACTAAAAAAACTCGACAATAATAACCCCGCATATTAACAAAATTCCTAAAATATTTCAAACAAAGTTCAATATACGTGACAAAGTCGAATATGATTATATTAGACAAAATTATAATTTTGATTTATTTCAAACAAAGTTCAACATACATCATATATTTTTTTGTTAGTATTAGTCATTATTTTGATTATATTAGACAAAATTATCATTTTGGTTTATTTATATTTCTAACTTGATTGATTGAGGAATATTAATTTGTCAATATTAGTCTTGATTTTGTTATTTCTTTTTTTCGTTATTATTTAATATATAATTTGAAATCTAGTTAAGATGGATTATATATATATATATATATCATGTTAGTGTTAATATTATCTCGAATATTGGATAGAATAATACTACTATGCTAAATTGCTAATTACTAATTAGTAATTACTATGTATATAGGATGTAGGATATATTCAATAATTTTGACTTTTGTTTATAAAAGTGTTATTATTGCTCCTTAATTTTAAATTTTGACTTTGAAAATATTAATTGAGAGATGACAATTATTGATTTTAATTAATATTTTAGGTAAAATATATTTTTTGTTAGTATTAGTCATTATTTTTAATATTAGATAAAATTATCATTTGGATTTATTTTATTTTTATTACTTAATCGATTGAGGAATATTAATTTGTCAATATTAGTCTTGATTTTTTTTATTTTTTTTTTCATTATTACTTAAGATATAATAATTTAAAATCTAGTTAAGATAGATTATATATATAGTGTATTAGTGTTAGAGTAAATATTATTTCGAATATAGGATAGAATAATATTATTAATTACTATGTATATATAATATTGATATACGATATATTCAATAATTTTGTCTTTTGTTTGTAAAATGTATTATTATTGCTAATTAATTTAAAAATTTGACTTTGAAATATTAGTTAAGAAATAACAATTATTGATTTCAATTAATATTTCAGTTAAGTATATTTTTCTGTTAATATTAGTCACTGTTTCCATTATATTAGTTAAAAATATAATTTTATTTTATATTTATTTCTTAATAGATTGAAGAATGAAGAATGAAGAATATTAATTTGTCAATATTAGTCTTGATTTTTGTTATTTTATTTTTTTTCGTTATTACTTAAGAAGATATAATAATTTAAAATCTAGTTAAGAAAGATTATATATATATATACATATATATATATATATACTTAGAGTATATATTATCTCGATTCTCGATCTAGGATATATAAAATAGAGTAATATAAATATATAAATTACTGTTTACAATGTATATATGATATATTACTATTGATTTCGATAGTATTGTTAGTTGTTACTAACTTATATTGACTTTGATCAACTAATTGATTTTGTTAATATCAATTAAAAATTATTAATTTCAATTAATATTTCATGTAAAGTATTATTTTTCATAATATTTGGTTAATATTAATATTTATTTTGATAATATAGTATTAAATAAAACTATTATTTTATTTTATATTTATTATTTAATCCACCTTGATCGATGCACACATATCAAATTGTCAATGAATTGAAATATTATTTCATTTCATAGTTTTTATTTAATTAATTGAGAAGTTTTAAATTTAATACCAGTAATGTTATTACCATTGATTCCATTTTATTATTAATTGGAAATTTTAACAAAAATAAATTTTATTTTAAAAATATTAGAAAAAATAAAAAAATATATATTTCGAGTTTCAAATTGAATATAGTTCGAAAATTGTATCATGAACTAACTTAAGTAACTACTCGTGAGAACTACTCACGAGGCTGCTCGATTAACTACTCGCGAGACAGCTCGATTAACTACTCGCGAGACAGCTCGGTTAACTATTCGCGAGCTTCACGAGCCGAGTAAGCTCGCGAGCTTCTCGAGCCGAGCACCCCCAAGCAAGCTCGAGCTTGACTCATCATTTACAGCCCTAAGTGTGTGTGTAGAGAGAGAATGGAGATGGAGTGGTGGAGAAGATGAAAAATGGGTGAGAGTGAATGATATGAATGGTTAGTGATGATGAAAGAGTGAAACCCCAAAAATCTATTCGAGATCTTGGAGAGGGAGAGAGATACCAAAGAATATGGTGGAAGGCATGGGGGGTAAGGAGAGAGGAAAGGTGATGGGAAGGGAGCATTAAATGCTAGAGATTTTGTGGGAGATTTGAGGAGATTTTGGGAGCAAAAGTCCAACTCTAGGTGATTTAGGGAATAATAACCTATAGATCTTAGCAATTAAAAAAATTGCCAAAACATCTTTGATTTAAATAAATAAAACAATAAGGGGGGAATGGAAGACAAAAGAGTGAGATCGCACAGAGAACACGGGGAGAAAAACTGGACCCGAGAGGGAGAGGAAGGCACCCCGCGCGACGGCGGGGTGTGGCACCGCGGGGGCTTAAGGTGCGCGACGGGGGCGCGCGGACGGAGCGCCGCGGGGGCGTTGGGCGCCGCGGGGGCGATGTGCGCGGCGGGGGCGCAGGGCTCTCGGCATTTTGATGCTCCCTAGCCCGCCCGCGCGGGTGCTTTTTCACATTCTTTCTTTAAAAATCTTCGAGCTTCCTATTTAACCAATCGAGCTCAATTATTCGACTTTTGCACTTGCCACCTAATTACCATAAAATTCCTGTTTTTATAATTAAAAGCTCAAGTTTTGCAATACTTGGCATAATCCACCATTAGAGCAATAAACACAAATAAACACATAAAATCAACACATAACGGTATAAAACTTAACGCAATAAATTATTAAACATAACAAAATTATTATAATAAAACGGTACAAATAGACACTAAACAACTCCCCCACACTTAGTCCTTTGCTTGTTCTCAAGCAAACAAGAATTTAAAAACATGAATCAAGAAGGAAGAATTTGCAAATCAATCATCTATTTAGATCAAGCTTCATGGTTCCCACAAAAGTATTCATTAACCAAGAAAATGAGCACAAAATCCAATAATGCAAGATGTCCGACCTATCACGATTAAGGAAATCACATTTAGACTTGGTCTATCCAATTATATCCCCAAAAATCACTTCTAAATTTATTCACAAGAAAGCACAATACTTTCAACAAAACAAGGGGTTGCAATCATAGGACAAGGTTCATTAGGTTTAATCATCGAAATTAATCGAGCTTCCTAATGTAGTTTCCCATACTCATCATGCAATCACGTGAACAGATTGACACACACATGAGAGGAGTAGAATCCGGAGTGCCATCCTATTTATTTAAATAAAACTATTGGGGTGTGGATCAAAATTCACAACGTAAAACCATAGGGAGGCAATCCCTAGTGTCCTTGCGTGGTTTCCCATACTTGTAGTTGAATAAATCAACTAGAGGAGTAGAGATCCTTATTGCCCCTTTTTCAAATCATTTTCTTCTTTTTCACACCTTTTTTATATATATAAATACAAAAATATACATTAAAAAAGATTACGGGGATTATTTTCAAGAACAAGGCTAAAAATGCATCTTAATCATTCAAGGCGAAGACTCTCAACAAAATTATCAATTATGCACACCTCCAAGGATGATTCATGCTCACGAGTGAAACCACGATAACTTTTCATTTGCATTATTGATTCGAAAATAATTCCTTGAAGATTCATCTTCCAATTTTCAAATTTGACAATTAGACAAAAACATCATGCTAAGCAAGGGGATAACAAAATACACAACATAATCAAGATGATAAAATGAAAACAATACAATCAAAATAAATGCTACATAATATCACAAAAACCAACAACTAAAAACATAGTCCAACAATACAAAATTCAACATAACTAAAACCAAAACGTACTACAAAAACAAGCTTCATGACCACTACCCCACACTTAAAACATGCATTTTTCTCAATGTATGAAAAATGAATGCAAGCACAAGATAGAAGGGAGTAGAGAACGTCACAATTTTGTACAAAACCGGCAACGTGCGCGAGCTCCTACAAAACAACATTAGGAAACACCAACGAAAAATACGAACAATATATCACAAAAACAACGCACATGAACACAAGACATTTAAAACACGAACTATATAAAAGAAACCTTACTACTCCAGAGGTGGATAAGGTAGTGGATTCTGTGGCGTGAAAGATGAGACAAGAGTCCATGCATCCCAGCTCGCTTGGAGGGCTTGAATTTGCTCATCGTGTTGATCTACTCGAGAGTAGAGGCCCCGAACATCTTGATATACTGCACCGAGCTCCTCGTGTATAGATTGGAAAGAGGCATCAATCATCTCTTGTTGTTGCACCATGCGGGCATTATGCTCTTTCCAATAGGCCGACATAGAATCCTGTACTTGATTGCCAAAGATGCTCATGTGTCGGTAATGGATTGCTGGAATTGACCCATTGTAGTGTCCATGTAGCCTTGAAATGAGCCCCAGTCATTGACAGGCATGTGGTACCCTTGATGGCCTGCATGTCCTCCTTGTTGCCCTCTGGCGTCATGCTCTTCCTCGTTGCCCTCTTCATTAGGCTCTTGTGGTGCCGACGAGAAACCTTCTGTTAGCTCCATAGTGCTGCGCTGGATTTGCTTCAAGGTGCCGACGCAAGTCCTCTTGGCATGAGGGCGCACCTGTCGCTCATTGTAAATCACGTTGGCTCGCTTGAACTCCCCTTTGTCGATTGTGGGGGCGTCGAGCCTCCGGTAGCCAGCGGGAGCTGGGGCATCTTCATCAAGTGCTCCAATTTTGAAACAAAGGGCGGATATGAATGCACAGAAGGAAGGGTGCTGGTTCTTTCGTATGATTGCATCCTTGATAGTGCTCAAAATGAAGGTGGACGGGCACACTTTCCTGCCTTTCTTTGCACACCAAAGTAGAAAGACCTCCGTCGAGTTCATCTTGTTTGCTTGCTCCTTGCCCGAAATGTTATACGCCAAGAACTTATGAAAAAATTAACAAGGCGGGATCCTCAATGAATTTGCTCGGAATTCCCTTCGTATTCTAATTCTGGAACCCCGAAATATCATGCCATGCATCCCCAGCATTGAAATCAGACGTCATGTTCTTGATCCCCACAGTTGGGAAATCAAAGTAATCTCGCAGTTCAGCCAAGGTGATGTTATATTGCATATCAAACATCCGAAAGGTACAACTCTTTCCCTCCTCCTCATCATGTTGAAACGACACCAAGAATTCAAGCATGACATTATCATAAGTATAATATTGCATCCTAGCAAAGGTTTGCAAATTCAACACCTTAAGATACTCCATAATTTGCCCTTCTAAATTCAACTCTCGCATCAACTTCCAATCAATATAGCGAGGACAAGATATCTCATGGCTACGGAGAGTGAGGTAACGGTTACCTTCATTTGGTGTGGTGATAAGGAATGGAGCTCCATATTGTTGGCGGAGGTCCGTCACCATTGTCGTGGAGCTCGTGGGTTTTGTTCCCTTGCCCTTGTCCGTGCTCTTCTCATGGGGGGCGTTCTTGCTCGTGGCTTTGGTCTTGTCCTTGTCTTTCCCTCCAAGAATTTTAGGCAATTTTATTTTGGGAGCTATGGTAAAGATTATAGAAATTTGCAGCAGTAAGGAGAGGAGGTAGGAGGTGAGCGCGGCGGCGCTTATGGAGAGAGAGCGGAAGAATTTGACAAAATTTTACTGGGGGAAGTTTGCTGTGAATGTGAGCAGAATTGGGAGTGGAAATTGGGGAAAATGGAAGAGGAGCGGCGCGAATGTTGGAATTAGGGATTTGGAGCAAGTGGGTCTATTTATAATGGGAGGAAAAATTACTGTGATTAGAAGAAGGTGGCACCGCGGGGACGAGGCTAGGGAGCGAAGGGGCGCCGCGGGGCTGGTTGGGAAGCGCCACGGAGGCAGCTGGGGAGCGCCGCGGGGGCGCTGCTAGGGAGCCCCGCGGGGGCGAGGGCGCGGTGCGCCGCGAGGGCAGGGCGCGCGGCGGGGCTATGCTGGGGAGTGCCGCCGGACGGCCTAGCGCGGCGGCGCTGTAGAACTCTCGGCCTTTCAGTAGCCTGCCCGCGCAGTGTAGCCCGCGCGGTGCGATTTCCGCACTTAGTCCATTTTCTCCAATTGTTTCTCTATATCCTCCACCCCTGCAAAAATTATTCAACTATTAAAATTTTTTAACAACTAAAAATGCATCAAACAGATGAAAATAAGGTATATGAAAAGAAAATAAGATAATAAAAATCATGGGTTGCCTCCCATGCAGCGCTCATTTTAATGTCTCGAGCTAGACGAAGTCTTTGGAGAATTAATTTGAATTGACGAGCTTCAACTCCTCGACATCGGTTTCATGAGAAAATCCTTCGAAATACGGCTTGACTCGGTGACCATTCACTTGGAATGTGATATTGGTTCCCGAATTTTTCAACGTGACAACTCCATAGGGGAACACTTCTTCAATGATGAACGGGCCACTCCAACGTGACTTGAGTTTCCCAGGAAAAAGCCGCAAACGAATGTTGAAGAGGAGAACCTTCATTCCCGGGACGAGCTCCTTCTTGACAATTCGTCTATCGTGAAGCCTCTTTACTTTATCCTTGTAAATCTTCGCATTGTCGTAAGCCTCATTTCTCAATTCATCAAGCTCGGTCAATTGCAAGGCTCGTTCCTTTCCTGCACAAGTTAAATCAAAATTTACCACTTTAATGGCTCAATAGGCCTTGTGCTTGATCTCAACGGGGAGGTTCCATGCTTTCCCACACACTAGGTGGTATGGGCTCATCCCTAGGATAGTCTTGTAAGCCGTCTGGTATGCCCAAAGAGCATTCGTTAGCCTTGTCGACCAATCCTTCCTCGTCACATTCACGGTCTTCTTCAAAATGTTTTGAATTTGTTTGTTGCTCGTCTCTACTTGACCGGAAGTTTGAGGATGATAAGGAGTATCTACCTTGTGAGTCACTCCATTCTTCTTCATCAATCTTTTGAAGAGCTTGTTGGTGAAGTGCGTTCCACCATCGCTTATGATTGCTCGAGGGAATCCAAACCTACTCAAAATATGCTCATGCACAAACTTGATAACCACATTAGCGTCACAAGACCTAGTGGGGATTGCTTCAACCCACTTTGACACATAATCAACCGCTAATAGGATATACTCGAAGCCAAATGAGTTAGGAAATGGTCCCATAAAATCAATACCCCAAACATCAAAAATTTCAACAACAAGATTGATATTTAGAGGCATTTCATTTCTTCTCCCAATGTTGCCAAGTCTTTGGCACTTATCACATGATAGGGAATAAACATGAGTATCCTTAAAGATTGAGGGCCAATACAAATCGGATTGTAAAATCTTTCGGGCCGTCTTTTGCCCTCCAAAATGTCCAACACAATAAGAAGAGTGGCAAAAGGCCAAAACGTCGGTTTGCTCCTCCTCCGGGACACATCTCCGGATCACCTCATCTTTTTCCAAATGGAAAAGGTATGGATCCTCCCAGAAGTAGTACCTATACATTGCCAAGAATCTTTTCCTTTCTTGAAAGGAGAGATTAGGTCTCATTTTGTCACAAGCAAGATAATTGACAATGTCGGCATACCAACGAGAGGAATTAAGTGTAAGAGCATGCTCATATGGAAATGTATCACAATCAACTCCTCTCTCATGCAATAAATCAAAATTTTCATCAACGAGGAGGCGAGATAGATGATCCGCTACCATATTTTCACATCCCTTTCTATCCTTGATTTCAACATCAAATTCTTGAACAAGCAAAATCCACCTAATGAGTCTAGGTTTAGCTTGGGGCTTGGTCAACAAATGTCTTAGAGCCGCATGATCACTATGCACAATAACTTTAGAACCTAAGATGTAGGATCTAAATTTGTCTAAGGAAAACACAACGGCTAGCAATTCTTTTTCAGTGGTGGTGTAATTTACTTGAGCACTATTCAAGGTGGGGTTAGCATAGTAAATTACACGAAGAATTTTATCAATCCGTTGACCCAAAACAGCGCCCACGGCAGAATTTGATGCATCACACATGATTTCAAAAGGTAAAGACCAATTAGGGGGAATGACAATGGGAGCGATGATCAATTTCTCCTTAAGAGTATTAAAAGCATACAAACATTTTTCATCAAACTCAAAAAGAACATCTTGAGCAAGTAAATGGCATAGAGGTTGGCTAATCTTGGAGAAGTCTTTTATAAACCGACGGTAAAAACCAGCATGGCCAAGAAAACTTCTAATTCCTTTTACATTAACGGGTGGAGGTAATTTTTCGATCACATCCACCTTAGCCTTGTCTACACTCATTCCTTCCTTAGAAACAACATGCCCAAGGACTATGCCACTAGTAACCATAAAATGACTATTTTCCCAACTAAGAGTAAGGTTACTCTCTATATATCTCTTCAAAACAAGTTCTAGCTTCTCTAAACAATCGAAAAATGAAGATCCAAAGACCGAAAAATCATCCATGAATACCTCAATGAAATCTCCAATCATTTCGGAGAAGATAAAGAACATACACCTTTGAAACGTGCCTGGTGCATTGCATAGTCCAAACGCCATTCTTCGACACGCAAATGTGCCAAAGGGGCACGTAAATGCGGTCTTGGCTTGGTCCTCCGGCGCTATGGCCACCTGAAAATAACCTGATAAACCGTCAAGAAAATAATAAAAACTATGACCGGCAAGTTTATCAAGTATTTGATCAATGAAAGAAAGGGGAAAATGGTCTTTTCGCGTAGTGGCATTGAGCTTTCGGTGATCAATACATATTTTCCATCCGGTGGTAGTCCGAGTAGCCACATGCTCTCCTTTATCGTTTTCCACCACCGTGATTCCTTCCTTTTTGGGCACCACGTGGACCGAGCTAACCCATTCACTATCGGCTATGGTATAAATGATCCCTTCCGCTAGGAGCTTGAGGATCTCCTTTTTCACGACTTTCATCAACACGGGGTTGAGCCTCCTTTGTCCTTCACGAACCGGCTTAGCCCCTTCTTCAAGGATGATGCGATGCATGCACGTTGAGGGGCTAATTTCCTTGATGTCGGAAAGGTTCCATCCAATGGCTTGCTTGTTCTTCTTTAGTACGGCTACTAAGAGGTCTTCTTCATCTTTTTCAAGCCCGGAAAAGATGATCACGAGCTTCTTCTCTTCGTCATCGAGATAGACGTATTTGAGGTGAGATGGGAGCTCCTTGAGCTCGAGATCGGGAGTAAGCTTCACTTCCTCTTCGGTTGAGGCCATGACTTCCATTAGGCTCATGCCTTCTCCTAGCAAAATCTCCATCTCTTCGGCATTCAACTCGTCTCCCCCACACTTGAGGTAAGCTTCCTCCATAGCAAGCTCCTCGGACAAGGCTTCACTCCTCCAATGGGAGCCTATTTCCTGCAAGAAAACCTCCTCGGCCAAGGCATCAATAGTATCAATGTAAGAACAATTTTTCTCAAATGAGGAGATGAGAATAGCCTTATTTTCATGTACGAAAAATGACATGGTTTCTCCTAACACCGACATTTTTAAGGTTCCATTTTTAACATCAATCAAGGTGTTTGTTATAGCCATAAAAGGCCTACCTAGGAGAAGTGTGTGCTCTTTACCCGTTTCTTTTACATCACCCACATCCAATACAACAAAATCCATCGGGATAATCAAACCACCAACTTTAACTAGAATGTCTTCAATTATTCCTCTAGGATATCTTACGGACCTATCCGCCAATTGTAGACACATTTTAGTTGGTTTCAATTCACCTAACTCTAATTCTTTACAAATAGAGTAAGACATCAAATTAATTCCGGCTCCTAGATCTAGCATACCACATGCTTCTTTACCATTTCCCAAGGTAATTTTAAGCATAAAACTATCTGGATCGCGGAGCTTGGGTGGTAGTTGATGTTGTAGGATTGCACTTGCCACTTCGGACACTTCAATCTTCTCATCCTCCCTAAATTTCCTCTTCTTGGAAGCAAGTTCCTTGAAGAACTTAACATAGGCCGGGCACATTTCGAATAACATCAAGGAGTGGAAGGTTGACATTCACCTTTGATAGAAGCTTGTAGAACTCTTGAAATTGGGTGTCTTGCTTCTCATTCCTCAACCGGCCTGGAAATAGAATTGGATGATTGTAGGGATTGGTAACCTTATGGAGTGTGGGTTTCTTCACTTCTTCACTTTCTTTTTCGGGCTCCTTTTGTTGTTGTTGAGGAGCCTCCTCTTCTTTCTCAACCTCCTCGGTTAGGTTTGGCTCTCCAACCTTGTTATCAATTACCTTGCCTCCTCTAAGCACGGTAATGGCTTGAGCTTGCTCCAGTTGGCTTGGCAACTTGCCCGACTTGGCTTGCTTGGCCAACTCTCCAACGGTCTCAGCTATTTGTCCCACTTGGGTTTCAATCCTCTTCACGGAAGCCTCAACGGATTCAAATCTTTGTTGTGTGGCTTGAATGAAGGATTGCAAGGTGTCTTGCAATGTCAACCTAGGCGGTTGATTGGGTTGGGCCGGATATTGTTGCGGCCTCGGGTAAGGTGGAGCTTGGCCACCTCCGACTTGTTGAGGTGGAGACGGTTGTTGTGGCGGTTGAAGTGGTTGTTGAGGTTGTCTCCAAGAGAAATTCGAATGATTTCTCCACCCCGGATTGTATGATTGAGATTATGGGTTGTAAGGTTGGCGTGGTTGGAATCCTTGAAGGGCATGCACTTGCTCTTGAAGAGCATGGAAATGAGCCTCTTCGCTTAACTCCGACTCAATCGATCTTTGGCACAAGTTGGCCCCATGGCTATACTCTCCACAAATCCCACAAGTTTCAACGGTCATCGCTTGTTGGGGTGGTCTCTCGGAGGTTCGAAGCATCTCTACTTGCCTTGTCAACTCGGCAAGTTGTTTCGTCACATCATAACTCGGATTGGCTTTATTGACCGAAGCTCTCTTTCCCCTAGCACTCTTTTTCTGAGAAATAGTGGCCATGGTCTCATAGATGTTTGAGACCTCTTCGGCGGTCCGTCCTCCAATATCTCCTCTCGATGCATTGTCCACCATATATTGGAAATTTTGTGAAAGCCCGTCATAGAAGAATTGGTTGAGCAACTCAGGTGCGAGATGGTGGTGAGGGCATTGTTGTTGGAGACCTCTAAATCAATCCCAAGTTTCATGAAACGATTCACCCGGAGATTGGGTAAAAATAACAATTTGAGCTCCCAAGTCTTGGGTCTTTTGATTGGAATAGTACTTGGCCATGAACTACTCGTAGACGGCATTCCAATTGGCCAACGAATTGGCCGGAAGAGACATGAACCATGTCTTGGCTCGATCCTTCAAGGTGTAAGGGAAACACCTCATCTTCAATTGATTTTCATTCAAACCTTGTATAGAAAATGTTTGAACAACGGATTAGAACTCACGAATGAAGTTTAAGGCATCTTCGGCCGACATCCCGTAGAATGAGGGAAGTTGGCTAAAGTGGATGTTCTTCAACTCGTAATTCCTTACGGCTTCACCAAGAACTATGCAAGAAGTCGACGCCCCAATCACGGTATGAGCAAAATCTCTCATATTCCTATCCGCATTGACATTGGCATTATTGGGGTTGTTGAGGGGATTAGCTTCCATCTCACTTTCCCACTCGAACACGTTAAATCTCCTTGGTCGATGGATGTCGTTAAACACGGGGGCTAGTCTCCGATTGAGGCTTCTCTTCCCTAGCATACACAAACAAAAACAAACGGAGATCAAACGTACCTTGCGGAAAGAGATATGAAACTAGATGACAACATAATGAAATAAACACGAAACCAAATTTAAACAACAACAAAAACACTTAAACAATGACAAATTCACAATTTCAAAATGCACAAAAGCAATTATAGCACCAAAAAAACAATAATTCTAAAGCCCTCCCCGGCAACGGCGCCAAAATTTGTTGGGTCCAAATTTACTATTTATAATTCCGGTTTATGCTCAACACTATAACTACTAGGACAGTACCCGCAATTGGACGGGGTCAATCGTAGACGTGATAAGCTTAACCCGAGTCGATCTCTCAAGGAAGACTTTATGGGGGAAATTGTCTAAGGAACTATGCATGCATCACAATAAAATAACTCAAATAAACTCTAAACATTCTAAACATGAGGTTGATGATGATTTATACTAAGAATTAAAGTAGACAATTAAACAAGACAATAAAATGCAAACAACACAAATGAAAACAAGATATGAGGAATTAAAATAGATTAAGGTATTAGGGTGTAGATTCTCTCTATGGTTTCTCACTATGCTTTGTTCGAGTTGGTAATGCTAATCTCACACATACAATAGACCCTCTCAATCGGTTTAACTTCAATTACTGTCACCGTCTATCCATTAAACCTCTTTTATCTATATCATACAAGCAAGATTAACATATTAGGCTTAGGAACCCCATCCACCTAACGTCGAAGAAACCAATTTCGGGATTTAGAATCACAATCAAGACTCCTCTAAATCCTAACAATGCTCAAGTAGTGATCAAGTACTCTCCCATGAAAATGCACGATTCCAAAACAACCAACAAGAATAAGCATAGATCAAAACCACATAGATCCTCTACCCCCTAATAGAGGGATTAGCCACTAAACATGCTTAAAACAACACAAACACCATGGAAGATTGTCATCTCATAAATCAAATGCAAATAAAAATAACTTCTACAATATTATATATCCTTCAAGAGTTTGGACAAATCCCCACAAAACATCCAAGAAATACAAAGAAAAATACAAAGGAAAACCTCCTTCGAGCGTAGCTTCTGCGGATGGCTCGACGTCGGTTCCTTCTCGTCTTCTCTTCTTCTTGCTTGGCTTGGTTCCCTTCTTCTTCCTTTTCCCCTATTCTCTTTGGTGAAGGTGATGATAGTGAAAATGGTGAGAAAATGGTGTAGAGATTTAGTGTGTGTAGTGTGTGTATAGAGAGAGAATAAAGATGGAGTGGTGGAGAAGATAAAAATGGGTGAGAGTGAATGATATGAATGGTTAGTGATGATGAAAGAGTGAAACCCTAAAAATCTATTCGAGATCTTGGAGAGGGAGAGAGATACCAAAGAGTATGATGGAAGACATGAGGGGTAAGGAGAGAGGAAATGTGACGGGAAGGGAGCATTAAATGCTAGAGATTTTGTGGGAGATTTGAGGGGATTTTGGGAGCAAAAGTCCAACTCTAGGTGATTTAGGGAATAATAACCTATAGATCTTAGCAATTAAAAAAATGCTAAAATATCCTTGATTTAAATAAATAAAACAGCAGGGGGGAATGGAAGACAAAAGAGTAAGATCGCACAGAGAACACGGGGAGAAAAACTGGACCCGAGAGGGAGAGGAAGGCACCCCGCCGACGGCGGAGTGCGGCGCCGCGGGGGCTCAAGGTGCACGGCGGGGGCGCGCGGGCGGAGCGCCGCTGGGGCGTTGGGCGCTGCGGGGGCAATGTGCGCGGCGGGAGCGCGGGGCTCTCAGCATTTTGATGCCTGCCCGCGCTCCCTAGCCCGTCCGCGCGGGTGGTTTTTCACATTCTTTCTTTAAAAATCTTCGAGCTTTCTATTTAACCAATCGAGCTCAATTATTCGACTTTTGCACTTGCCACCTAATTGTCGTAAAATTCATGCTTTTATAATTAAAAGCTCAAGTTTTGCAATAATTGGCATAATCCACCATTAAAGCAATAAACACAAATAAACACATAAAATCAACACATAACGATATAAAACTTAACGCAATAAATTATTAAACATAATAAAATTATTATAATAAAACGGTACAAATAGACACTAAACAACCGACTTCAACCATTTATTTCTCACTCACTGAAAATCGAATTTGAGAAAATAAAAATATTAAGATTATCTACTCCAAACATAGATCAATCGTACGCTATTTAATTCCTCCAAAATTAAATAACTCAATTACCAAAAAATCGGATAAAATGAGTCACGGCACAATTTATTAAATTTAATTTTCCAACATATATATATATATATATATTGAATGATGGATACAACTTCTCATACACTACTACATATTATAAGAAGTTGATGGATCCATCAAGATTAATGTGAAAATTTGATTGTGTTTGATAAGTCGATTTAGAGTTCGTTGTACATTTGTATTTTTAGTACGTTTAATTATGTTTTATGTTCTCTATGTGTCAACCCTATTCTCCTAGATTATACTCATCACGCGTGCAAAAGAAGGAAATGCAATCTAAAATGGAGAAAACAAAATAAAATTTCAAAGCAAAAAATAAAAAACAAACTTCAACTCAAATAAAGTATAATGAGAAATAAAACAATGTTATTTACAAGTGTAATGGTGAAGTTGAACAATTACCTATATTAAATTCAAAATTTCATACAAACTTAAATTAATCATTTGTACAATCCATTATTAAGGATATTTCGATAAAATGCATAATAAGTAATATATTTTTAATTAAAAATGAGATATAATTCAAGACATCAAAATAAAAATTGAATTTATAAATCTAATAAGGGGGGTGTATTCAATTGCGATTTTATTAGATTTTAAAGGATTTTAAAAAGTCCATGGATTTATAAAATTCATAAACTTCACATGGAGTCTCCGTGACTTGTGTATGAATTTCGGATCGATTTCAAATGATTTTAATGGATTTTCAATGCTCACTGGAACACAGTGACCGTTGTATCTGTAAACCAGCGCCCGCTGGAAACCAGTGGGGGACAAAATTGAACCCAGTGACCGCTGAAAGCTAGCGGCTGCTGGAAATGAGTGTCCACTGGTCCCAGCGATCGCTGGAAATTAGGAATTAAAATGGGCAGAGAGCCCTAATTAGAACAGAACGTGATTTCAAAAAACAAAACAATCGATTTTTTCTCCCAATCCCCTCCACCGCCGTTCGCTCCTAGCCGTCGTTGCCTACATACCGCCACTACCCGTTCGAGTCCACCCCCACTACGAACACTACCATGCCTCCTTGCATGAAGAATCCGAATATTGGGGCACATGACGAAGTCGAGGAAGATGATTTCATGATGAGGTACGATTGTTCATTTTTATTAAAAACTGAATGGGAAGGCGAGCTTTATAGCAAATTTAACAAATCTATGGTTACAAACCCTCGTTACTTGGATTGGGAGTTGATTAAGAATTTGAAAATTGTAGCAAAAGTGACCAAATTTGAAGGTTTTAGGTCTAGAACATTTTGCTAAGAATGTGGATTATTCCGGTTATGAATCTCTGTGTTATGAATTTTTGTCTACCATGTATGTGATTGATGACAATAAGATTAGGTTAGAATAAACGGGAGAAACTACCAAATAAGCTTGCCTAGAATGAAAACGATTTTTGGGTTTCCTACTAGCGGGGAATGAGAGAAACCCAATTCGTTTAATGTTAATGCAGGTTGGATTGAGTTAACTGGCTTTAATAATTGGAGTAATATGGATAAGTCGAATGGGTACATCAAAGACCCAACATTGGCAATTGTTCACAAGTTTATTACTTATAATGTGTCGGGGAAGGAGCAGACGAACAAAGTGAACTCGATAGAGGTGTATTTGTTGTGTTGTTCGTTGAAAGGCACAAAAGTTTGTATTTCAAACTTCATTTGGGCGGGCTATGAGTCAGATGTAGACTTGTGCAGGAACCCATGCTTCGCTTTCTCCTATTGTGACGGGTTTGGCACATAATCTCGGGGTTCTTAGTGCCACAAAGGGCCACCAGGAGGGGTATGAGGAAATCAGGCCTTATTACATTGATTTTAGTGAGCTAAAAGGAGCTCAAATCATTTCTAATCGGCATACTTTAGTTCCCCCCACAAAGAGGTAATGTGTAACCAAGTACATGTGCTCCGAGATTGCTAAGGGGCGCCGTCCCATAGAAAGTGATCCTAATGCCGGCCCATCCACTAGTGGTAATGAAGGTGGTAATGAAGATGAAGAGATAGAGGAAGAGCGATTCCCTGAACAACAACCTCCTGTTACAATATCGGGAGATTTCTATGAGCGATTCTAGAATGACTTTATGTCATTTCGGGATCATATCGACACTTCCTTTGAATCACTGAGGCAGGAGATCCATGATAGGTTTGACACGCAGAGGCAGGAGATAAACGCTAGGTTTGACGCGCAGGATCAACAAATTGCATCCTTACAGGTTCAGTGGGATGCTTGGACTACTTTCTACCCGCCACCACAACCACTACCTCACAATTAATGGTTTGTTGCTTGGATTTTTTGGTTTATGTTTTATTGTTCGAATCTTTATTGTGTTTTGATGCTTTGCTTAGATTGACTTGGTTTATGTTAAGGTTTGATGTTTAGATTTTGGTTTGATGCTTGGTTTGATGATTATGGTTTGATTTTCATCATTTGGTTTGATGATTGGATTGTTGTAGGTTTATTTTTCGTATCTTTTATACTTGGATTGTTTGGTTTATGTTAATATTATGTTTGATGTTTATGTTAAGGTTTGATGATTATGGTTTGATGTTCATCTTTTCACTTGATGTTTGGATTGTTGTAGTTTATTTTTCATATCTTTTAAGCTTGGATGGTTGTGGGTTGATTGTTCGTATTTATGTTATGTAGATGTGGATCGTATATCCAGTCGGGGTTGAAGAGCAACGGTCGCTGGAATTGCTCTCAGCCAGGAATCCCAACCATCGTTGGGAGCTAGCGGTCGCTGGACTTCCTCTCGGCCTGGGATCCCAGCGGGCGCTGGCCCTCCTCTCGGCCAGGAATCCCAGCGGGCGCTGGCCTATGTTATATATATATATATATATATTTTGAACAATTTCGGTTTGTATCGAATTAATTCGTATTGAACAATTTAGATCCGTATTTATTTTGTATTTTATGTTGAACAATTTCATTTTGAACAATTTCTATGTCTTTTATGTTGAATAAGTTAGTTTTTCAATTTCATTTTACTTTGGATTATCGTATTTTGTTAGGCCTTATTTTCGTTTTACGGGTTTAGTATGATGCTTGCTTGGATACACAAATTGTTAAGAAAAAAAATACAACAACGATAAAAAAATTCGTTTCCAAATTGTTTATAAAAAATACATAAAATATGCAGAAATTATTTATAAAATACCAACGAATCATTAGTCCCAAAAAAAATAAAATACTATATTATGCAGCATTCCCATCTTCGGTCTCATCATCTTCATTTCCATCACCGTTATACATGGGCCTCGATTCCCACATAGCATTAGCAATACTCATTCTCCATGCATTAGCTCCCGTTCTTTGTTGTAGTTGGCTTTGAGATAGCCATTCCAAATTTTCTTCTTCCGTATCGAGAGGTGGTAAATTTTGATCTCCTTCATATTCGGCTGGAAATTCATCACAGCGACACTCTTTCCAAAAAAAGTTGTGTAATCCAGCACAAGCCAATACTAATTTTGCTTGTGTTTGAAATGGAAACGGAGGTGCGGTTTTAAAAATTGTGAATCGTAATTTGAAAAAGACACCAAAAATTCTCTCAATCACATTTCTTAATGATGCATGACGAAGATTGAATAATTCACTTGCATATCTGGGGTGACAACCTTAACCACCAAAATCTTTTAAATGATATCGAACACCACGTAATGGAGCTAAAAATTGACGTCGATTAGCAAATCCACAATCCACTAGAAAATATTTACCTAAAAAACACAATTATAAAAAAACACAATTATAAAAAACACATATAATTTTTTTTAATTAGTTAGCTTTTCACTATTAAAAAAAACACAATTATAAAATATGGTACATATCTTGAAGCACATTGACGCGCGGTCGTTTCGCGCTCAAAAATATATTTGTAAACTCCTGTGCCCACAGCGAGCGTAGCTAGCCAATGAGTACGGGTCGATCCCACAGAGAGCTGTTGTGATTCTATCCTCAAGTAACCAATCACAAAGGGGGTTTTGGTGTTGTCACTACACTGAATTTAAATCTGCAAAGTAACTAAAGAAAATATCAAATAACAAAAGGTTCTGGCATTTGAATTAGAATTTGGTTTAAACATAAAACAACTCGATCATGGGCACACCGATTTTCATACATGATAGGTCATCTAGTTATGGTGACCGGATTCCTCTCTGCGTCTCCTCATCCATCCTTTCATTTTAGGTTTAAAAGTGATTCCTCTTCGATTAAACCCCTAACCAGTTACCCACCTCCCGATTCCTCTAAGAGATGTAAGCAAACAAGCAGCAGTGTGCCCTAGACGGACCCAAATCTGTTGTGTTCAATTGATTCCTCTTGTGCCCACAACACCCCATTAATTCCCTTATTACTATATGAACCGACACACAGTCACGATTCGTCAATTCAATTAATAGTGGTATGCCCTCTTTACCTAACGAGTGATCAGCCACATTGGGCACTTCAGACACACACTCACGTGGAACAAGGCACAAGAATTAACGGAAACTAATCATGCATTACTATGCCCACTTTGGCCTCACGAGTCCAGATTTATGCTCAAACCAATTTCATCGTTCAAATAGCAGAATTAAAGATCTAGCCGAGAAGGCTAGACATAATTAAAACTGCAGAATTTAAAGACATCAAAATAAACAAGAACTTACTAAATTAATTTAGCAAAAACTCGACTCCAACATCGGAAAACATGAACATAAACTAAGTCCCGAAGGTTTAAGACATTTCGGATTGTTTGGCTGCCTAAGCAGCGTACTGAAAGTAAAAAAAATGCAGAAATGTAAATGTAAAATGTTTCAGACTATCTAAAGATTGTTTTCCCAGAGACTAAACTTGTTTAAATAATTACATTTTCGAGTGGAGTTTCCCCCACAGGCGGGGGTCTTCTGCTGCAATTCCGGAACGGTGTGCCCTTTCTGACTTTGACTGGATAAGCTTCAGTTTTATCAAATCCCTATTTTTTAGGGATTGCTCTTATCTCTTTTGATTGTGCTTTATCCCTTCGTTTGAGCTTATCTCTTTGTTGCAGCACCTTCCAAGAGTCCAACTTAGCTCCAACTCTCATTCGGATATGTAGCTATCTTCCACCGGCTCTTCTTTCAACTGAATTCCGAGTTTCACGGGAATGCCCATTCTGACCTGTGGTCGAGTCTGTGCGAGTACTGTGGGCACGGCATCATCTGTCAGTTCCATCCGTATCTGATATGCCCACTTCACCGACCGAATGTGGGATGAATACTGGAGAAGTCCCCTGCGCCTCTAATGAACATATGTGTGAGATATACGTGAATAACTGGGCATAAAATGCCCCTTCCGCCAGACTCAACTCTTGGAATGCCCTTTGACCGCAACCTGGTTCTTTTTGACTCAAAACACACTAAAACGGACATTTATAGATGATAAAATGCCCATAAAAACACGAAATAAATGGACTTATCACATCCACACCCGGCTCAGATGGTCAGCCACCAAGTTCTGTGCCCCACTCTTATCTTTTATTTCGACATCAAACTCTTGTAAAAGCAGGATCCACCTAATTAGTCTTGGTTTCGTCTCCTTCTTGGCCATCAAATGCCTCAGGGCACCATGATCTGTATAGACAATGTTCTTTGCTCCCAAGAGATAAGATCGAAACTTCTCAAATGCAAACAATACCGCCAATAGCTCCTTTTCAGTAGTGGTGTAATTATATTGTGCCCCATTCAGAGTCTTGGAGGCATAGTAAATTACATGGCTTTCATTTCCTCTCTTCTGACCCAGTACCGTGCCCACAACGTAGCCACTGGCGTCACACATAATCTCAAAGGGCATTCCCCAATCTGGTGGTTGAATGACTGGTGCCATGACCAGTTGCTTCTTCAGAAAATTGATTGCCTTCTCACACTCTTCATCGAATTCAAAGGGAACATCTTGCTGTAATAAGTGAGTAATGGGCTGGGCAATTTTTGCAAAATCCTTGATGAATCTCCTGTAGAATCCAGCGTGCCCCAAGAATTCTCTCACTTGCTTCACCGAAATGGGATATGGCAATTTTTCTATTATATCCACTTTAGCTTTATCGACCTCAATGCCCCTTTCAGAAATCACATGTCCCAGTACAATGCCCTCTCTGACCATGAAATGACATTTTTCATAGTTCAGCACCAGGCATTTGTCCACACAACGCTGCAACACCTTTTCTAGATTATCTAAACATCGATCTAAGCAGCTCTCGTATACTGTGAAGTCATCCATGAATACTTCAATGCAGTTCTCGAGCAAATCAGAGAATATGCTCATCATACATCGCTGAAATGTGCTAGGAGCATTGCAGAGGCCAAAGGGCATTCTGCGATAGGCAAATGTGCCGAATGGGCACGTGAATGTTGTTTTCTCCTGGTCCTCTTGACTTACTGCAATCTGCATGTATCCAGAATATCCGTCCAAGAAACAAAAGAACTTATTTCCTGCAAGTCTCTCCAACATCTGGTCAATCAACGGAAGTGGAAAATGATCCTTCCGAGTGACCATGTTCAGCTTCCGGTAGTCAATGCAAACTCTCCAGCTAGTTTGCAGTCGTGTGGGCACAAGCTCTCCTTTCTCATTTTTCACAACTTGAATGCCCAACTTCTTGGGCACAACATGGATTGGACTGACCCATTTGCTGTCTGAAATTGGGTATATAATGCCCTGGTCCAGAAGCTTAATTATCTCTTTTATAACCACATCTTTCATCACTGGGTTGAGATTTCTTTGTGGATCACGAACAGGTTTTACATCATCTTCCAACAATATTTTGTGCATGTAAACCGCTGGGCTAATGCCCTTTATATCTGCCAAAGTCCATCCGAGTGCCTCTTTGTACAGCCTTAACAATCTCAATAGGCGATCCTCATCAGCTTGATTCAACCCCGCACTTATGATTACAGGGAGAGTCTCATTATTTCCCAAATAGGCATACTTCAAATGCCTTGGCAGTGCCTTCAACTCCAGCGTGGGCGCTTTGATAATAGAAGGCATCAGCTTGTCATCATTTCTCCGAATGGGCACACCATAGTCCACACATCCGTGTGGCATTTCTTCTAATGAATACAACATCATAATTCCATCCCTTATGTCATCATCCTCGTCCAGGACATCCTGGTCACTCAGTCCATCCCACAATGCCCACTCCAGTGGTTCTCTGTTGCTTACCATAGATAAAGTAGAACGGCTCGGGAAATGAAATGTGTTCACAAAATTATAATTTTCTATATCCGGGGGGTGCTTCATGGCTTCAAAAATGTTGAACGTCACCTTCTCCCCATCAAATTTACAAGTCAGTGTGCCCTTGTCCACATCAATCTTGGTTCGAGTTGTCTTCATGAAAGGCCTTCCCAGCAACAAAACTGAAGATTTTGAAGTCGCTGTGCCCATGTCAAGCACATAAAAATCTGCTAGAAAGATAAGCTCGTCCACCTTGACCAATACATCTTCAATGAGGCCTTCTGGATAAACATTAGATCGGTCAGCTTACTGAATGACCACACGGGTCTCCTTCAGAGGTCCAATCCTCAATTCTTTGAACACCGACAGAGGCATTACATTGATTGATGCCCCCAAATCCAGCATGGCCTTTTCAACTTTTTTATTTCCTATGATGTAAGGAATCATGAACATCCCTGGATCATCACACTTCTTGGGTAGCTTTCTCTGTATCACAACTGATACATTCTCCCCAACTAAGAACCTTGCATCATCATTAAAGCGCACCTTTCTGGTGCAGAGTTCTTTTAGAAACTGGGCATACCGTGGTACTTGCTTGATTGCTTCGATCAGTTAGAATGTTGATCTCCACTTTGCTGAATACTTTTAGCATCTCCCTGGTTTTCTCTTCTTTTCTATTTTGTGCCAATCTCTCTGGAAATGGAGGTTTCCGTCTCTCTAGAATGGGCACTTTGGCAGGCTGCTTTACTTCCGGAATGGGCACAGCATCAGTCTGCTCAGCTTCTTGTGCCTTGTCTTCTATGGGAATTTCTTCTACTTCTTCCTCCATGGGCACATCATCCTTCTCTTCTCTCGGCCTGACCATCTCCGGAAGCTCTTTGCCACTCCTCAATGCTACTGCATTCACTTGTACTCTCGGATTCTCAACTTGGGAAGACAGCTTCCTATTTTTCTCCTCCATCTTGTGCATGGTTGAGCCAATTGATTGATTTGTTTGCTCATGTGCGAGAGACCAGCTCGAGTCTCTTGCTTAAACTTCTCATTTTTCTCAGCCATAGCAAATACAAGATCTTCTAGCCTTTGCTTCATTTTCTCCTCTGGTGGTGGCAATGGGCGTGCAGGATGCCCATCCTCTGGCCTTCTCCATCTAAAATTTTCATGGTCTCTCCAGCCAGGATTATAAGTCTGGGAATGGGGATCATATCTTCTGGAATGCCCATTCTGACCACCTACAGCGTTCACTTCTTCCATTTCATCTTGTAGAGTAGGGCATTCATCCGTGAAATGAGATATGCTTTTGCATACCCCACAAGGTCTGGGCTTCCTCGCCATGCTTGCACCGGACAAGATTTTTTGGATCTTGTCTCACAATCTATCAATCTTGCTGTCCTGGTCCGGTGCCCAATCTGTTTCACTTACAACCTGAATGCCCTCTCCACCGAAGTCTCGGTTGTCTTTAGCCATTTCTATGAGAATTCTGAATGCTTCAACAGGCTGTTTGTTCAAAATGGATCCTCCACATGAGGCATTCACGATCGTCCTCTCATGTGGTCTCAATCCCCCGACAAAATACTGAATCAAATCGTGTTCAGTAATCTGGTGTTGTGGGCATTTCGCCAGCATCGCCTGGAATCTTCCCCAATAGTCATAGAAACTTTCGTTAGTTCCCATCTTCAGGCTCCATATCCTTCTTCTCATTTCTTGCACTCTGGATGCTGGGAAATATTTCTCCAAAAACTTCTGTTGAAGTTGTCTCCATATGGTCACAGCGCCAGTGGATAGTGTGTACAGCCAGTCCCATGCCCCATCTTGAAGAGTAAAAGGAAATGAGACCAACCGCACATACTCTTCTTGTCCATGGTCAGATGGTTGAGTTTGGCAAACCATCTCAAAATCTTGCAAATGCCTTTGTGGATCCTCTCCAGGCATTCCGTGGAACTTCGGCAAGATCTGGATAAAGTTTGCGTGAATATCCCAGTTCTGAGTCACAGCTGGGAGTGTAATGCCCATTGGGCGCAAGTTCATGTTGGTCGGGAAGACCAACTGCCTTAAAGTCCTGTTATCATCCGCATTGCCATTTGCGGCATTTCCATTTGCGGCCATGTTGATGTTGTGGCCGTTCTCAAACTGTCTTTCCTCCTCGTGCTCTTCGTCTCCTTGATCTTCTTGATCCTCTGGTGGTGGTGTGGGCTCACGAGGTCTATTTGCTGCTTGGCGTGCCCTCTTCACTGCTGCCCTGTTTTTCCTCGAAGTCTTCTCTATCTCCGGATCGTACAATAGAGTCTCCTCCGAAGAGCCCCTGGGCATCAACTTCCAGGCTCACCAATTGTGGAAGATAAAATCACTAGAAACCAGCTCCCCGGCAACGGCGCTAATTTTCACGCACGGTCATTTCGCGCTCAAAAATATATTGGTAAACTCCTGTGCCCACAGTGAGCGTAGCTAGCCAATGAGTACGGGTCGATCCCACAGAGAGCTATTGCGATTCTATCCTCAAGTAACCAATCACAAAGGGGGTTTTGGTGTTGTCACTACACTGAATTTAAATCTGCAAAAGTAACTAAAGAAAATATCAAATAACAAAAGGTTCTGTCATTTGAATTAGAATTTGGTTTAAACATAAAACAACTCGATCATGGGCACACCGATTTTCATACATGATAGGTCATCTAGTTATGGTGACCGGATTCCTCTCTGCGTCTCCTCATCCATCCTTTCATTTTAGGTTTAAAAGTGATTCCTCTTCGATTAAACCCCTAACCAGTTACCCACTTCCCAATTCCTCTAAGAGATGTAAGCAAACAAGCAGCAGTGTGCCCTAGACGGACCCAGATCTGTTGTGTTCAACTGATTCCTCTTGTTCCCACAACACCTCATTAATTCCCTTATTACTATATGAACCGACACACAGTCACAATTCGCCAATTTAATTAATAGTGGTATGCCCTCTTTACCTAACGAGTGATCAGCCACATTGGGCACTTCAGACACACACTCACGTGGAACAAGGCACAAGAATTAATGGAAACTAATCATGCATTACTATGCCCACTTTGGCCTCACAAGTCCAGATTTATGCTCAAACTAATTTCATCGTTCAAATGCCAGAATTAAAGATCTAACCGAGAAGGCTAGACATAATTAAAACTGCAGAATTTAAAGACATCAAAATAAACAAGAACTTACTGAATTAATTTAGCAAAAACTCGACTCCAACGTCGGAAAACATGAACATAACCTAAGTCTCGAAGGTTTAAGACATTTTGGATTGTTTGGCTGCCTAAGCAGCATACTGAAAGTAAAAAAATGCAGAAATGTAAATGTAAAATGTTTCAGACTATCTAAAGATTGTTTTCCCAGAGACTAAACTTGTTCAAATAATTACATTTCCGAGTGGAGTTTCTCCCACAGGCGGGGGTCTTCTGCTGCAATTCCGGAACGGTGTGCCCTTTCTGACTTTGACTGGATAAGCTTCAGTTTTATCAAATCCCTATTTTTTAGGGATTGCTCTTATCTCTTTTGATTGTGCTTTATCCCTTCGTCTGAGCTCATCTCTTTGTTGCAGCACCTTCCAAGAGTCCAACTTAGCTCCAACTCTCATTCGGATATGTAGCTATCTTCCACCAGCTCTTCTTTCAACTGAATTTTGAGTTTCACGGGAATGCCCATTCTGACCTGTGGCCGAGTCTGTACGAGTATTGTGGGCACGGCATCATCTGTCAGTTCCATCTGTATCTGATATGCCCACTTCGCCAACCGAATGTGGGATGGATACTGGAGAAGTCCCCTGCGCCTCTAATGAACATATGTGTGAGATATATATGAATAACTGGGCATAAAATGCCCCTTCCGCCAAACTCAACTCTTGGAATGCCCTCTGACCACAATCTGGTTCTTTTCGACTCAAAACACACTAAAAAGGACATTTATAGAGGATAAAATGCCCATAAAAACACGAAATAAATGGACTTATCACACATGAAGGCCATTTCTTCTTGATAATGCATCATTTAAAAGTTTGGAGTCATGTGTCGAACCTTCCCACCCACTAAGCACATACATGAACTGCAAATCAAAGTTGCAAGCTGCCAAAATATTCTGCGATTGCATACCATGACGGTTACGAAAACTGCTTACTTCTTGGTCTGGTACCATTGTCGGGATATGAGTTCCATCTATAGCTCCGATGCAATCCTAAAATAAAGTGAATATGTGCTACAAGAAAACTACAACATTTGAAATACGTTACATAATAAAGGATCCATATCTTAAAGAAAGGGTTAAATCTTGTACTTTTCTGAATTTTAGCAGGGATCTATGTAGATGGCTTAACCATCATGTCCGGTGCTATGGTGTTCAATGTCTTTAAGGTTTTGTTGAAATTTTGACTAGTAGTAAAATGCGAACGACTGAATCTTTGGCGAACATTACAATATCTGTCGCTGTGCCCAACAATGATCAAGAATGTTGCCACCATTTCTTCAACACATATGTATCTTGTATCTTCTAGATGAGTTTCATTTCTAATGATAGAGCATAACTTCATAAACACATCAGGATACATCCTATAAAACTGTCGAAAACTTTATGGATCTCATTCAATCATATTAGTAACAAAATGATATCCATTTTTAATAATTGGTCGTCGCTGCAAAGAACGTTCAATACGCCGACGCATCATAACAATTTTTTCTAATAAAACTATCATTGCCTTAATCGCCAACATCAAGAGCCTAACATTTTCGTAAAGTTCCATCTCTTCTTCTTCATCTATTTTTTCTTCCATTTCTTCTTCTTCTATTTTTTCTTCCAATATTTCATGATTTTCCATGCTGCATATAAAAAATGGGAACATAGTCTTGATTAAAGACACTACGAATATGTTAAATAAAAAATACATTCAACAAACTACAACTTAAATCAATAAATAAATAAAATAATAATCAAAAAACGTAATTAATAAGTTCAAATACATGATTATTAGAAATCCTAAGAAGATAACTAACAAAATAATAAAAAACGATAGCATAGTATGTAAAATATGACCCAAATGATCCATATTCTCTAATCTTGTAAGCTATCCAATTAGCTCGTTCCTCAACGGCTATTTTCAAAAAACCATCTTTTTTGACTTGGTGTCAAGCAAGTCAAATGCCTTGAGCCGAATGTCTTCATCTAAATTTGGGATCTCTTTAATTGCATCCCAATTTGTATAGGATCTTTCTTTTTCTCTTTTCTCCAGTATGGTATATCTTTTCAGTAAGAGATTATGAATCCCTCACAAGTGGTGGATAGTTTTTTAACCTCTGTCATGATATTTTCAATAGAGCCAGAAGTTGCTTCATACTGAGTTCTACTTCTTTTGGGTTGATTTCTTCTCTGAGTGGAGCCCTCAGCCACTTCAAGCAACCCAGAAGGTGGTGTGGAACCAGATGATGGTGGCTCATCTTGGGATAGCGCGGCAAACGCCTCATTTTCAGGATCAAAAGTCAAATCTTCTATGGGCGCATCTCTATTTTCATCATCTCCTGATGTCTGTGCATCAGTAGCACTACCCAACCCAATGGAGTTTTTTCCTACGGCAACACCATTTCCTACAATAATTTTTAAGTCCTCATAATCAGGACATTCCCCATAGCGCAAGTTTGCATCTTTCGAGTGAGCCTAGCATCAAATAAAGAACAAATTTATTAATTCACTATATTAGTTAAATAAAATTATTCGATAATATTATTACAATATGATACTTACCTCTAAGTACGCATCTCATACTTCATATGAAGCCATGAACTTTTTCATAATGGGGTCATATCCAAAACCAGACCTAAACCTCATAAGGTTTAAATAAGAAGTCCAACGATTTTTAAACTATTTGAGCCGACTTTGGTAATTGTTATAGGTCTTATTACACCCAAGTTTTTCATTAAGAACGAGAGGTATTCTTTTTTCCCAGTGGTTTTGCTAAAGATACCACTATTACCACGTCATTCCCGACCCGCAGCATCAACCATAAGTTCTAACAACACGTCGGTATGTTCCTTAATCCATTGTTCATATGATGCTTTCCTTTTCGTATCTTATTGTGAATCCCCCAAGATAATACTACTATATTATAGAGATACAAAACATATATATACAAAGTGAATTCAAGCTTCATACAAAAAATTTCTCAGCATTCATACAGATGCAGGTGTACAATATTAGGGTTATTGTGTATAAATGATTAATCACCATAATATTAAAAAAAACCTACATATTTTTTTTGTTCTTCATTTAACAAACTAAAAAATAAACCCAAATCCAATCAATAATGAGTAAAAGTGTACCAAAACAACGTCAAACAGTAATTCAAGAAAAACCTACATAATTTTTTTCTTCATGAAAGGAACTAAAAAAAGCAAAGCCAAATCCAATCAATAATGAGCACATGTGTTCAAAAACAACGAGAAATAGAGAGTACCTTTGTGAGAAGAATGTACTAGAGTTGAGCTGAGCAATTAATGTTTCTCCTCAAAGCAAATTGAAAAGGAATTGTAGAAGAATGAAAAAAAATAGCGTGAATGGGGTTATTTAAAGTTATGATCGACTTAAGCCCAGCGCCTGCTGGGCCTCAGCAGTCACTGAGAACTGACCGACTTATTCCCAGCGACCGCTGGAGTACCCTCATCGGCTACTCCAGTGGCTGCTGGGGTCAACTGCGCGCTGGGGTGCCCGAATTCAACTCCTCAACGGCCGCTGGAGTACACCGCGCGCTGGGTTTTACAAATCCATGAAAATCTCGTGTGCAGAGGTCGGATTTCATCATTTGTATTTTTAACGTGATTTTGAGGTGAAATCCAATAGAATCAATGACTTTTAAAGTCCATAGATTTTTGAATACCTCTGGATTTTTAAAGATTTTTAAAAGTCTTGATTGAATACAGCCGGATTTTTAAAGACTTTTAAAAGTCTGGATTGAATACACCCGAATTTTAAAAGTCCAACAAAATCCTACAGAATCTCAATTGAATACACCCCCTAAGTTTTTATTAAAATTCTTGGCCTATAGATATGCATGAATCTTATATATCACGTTTCGTTATTTTATGTTTGTATATAATCAAAAGAGCCAACTTTTTTTTAGCCACATAAAATTTTAAAAAATTTATTTTAGCCACCTATGTTTAAACATATTTATTTTAGCCACTTTAGACCAAAATACCCTTATCTATAAAATAAAAATTAAAAAAAAGAAAAAAATAGAAAATGAAAACTAAATTAGATTTTTTGAGTTTATTGTTCATCGTCTTCTTCATCTTCAAAACCACTTCTCCAAGCCACCCCATCCCCACCCTCTTCCCCAACCACACATCTCCACTCTCCAACAACATCTTCACCGGCAACATCTTCGACACCATCATCTCTAGCAGCATCGTCTGGTTAGAATTCGACAACGACGAGCGGGCTATACAACGAGAAATCAAGTGCAAACAAAAATGGAGGGGAAGGGTCTTTCCGGTGACGGAGAGGGACTGGGGAGGGGAAGGGACTGGCGGCGCTGGGGCAAGCCGTCGAGGGACATTTCCAACGGCTGGCCGGCTACACACAGGCTCCATGCGCGTCGAACTTGCACGCCGAGTACTTCGCGCAGGGGTTGCGTGACGTGGTACACAATGGGTGCTGCGCACAGAGGCTATGCGTTGGGCTGCACGTCGGGTGCTGCGTGGCTGCTGCTGCATGCAAGGGCTACTCGTCAGGCCTGCGCACAATGGTCTACGTGACGGAGACTTTACAATGCTATTTTTCCGGCGACCATCAAAATTCAATATCCAAATTTTCCAACCACCTCCAGATCTGGATGTAGAATGAGGACCCATTAGCCACTCCACCTTTTTCCTTCCTTGAGTCCCCGTCTTCTGCTGCACAACAATAATCCAATGAACTGCTAGTCATCATACCGGAAATAAAGTTGTTATATGATCGAGTGCTCAACTCAAGTCTTTTCATGATTTATGCCGGTTCGGCAGCGGAGTTCTTGCTGGAATTTGACGACGGGTCGTTCCGATGACGGCACGGGGGAGGACCTCTCCGACGACGGTGTGGGGCTAGGTAGAGGAACAGACTGACTCCGATGGTGATGGGGTGGCTCAGTGGAAGAAGAGACATGGTCGGCGCTAGTTGAAGTTCGCAGCACTGCTCTTGTCTGTTGCAGCCGGCAGTTGGGTTGACGGCCAGCAGTAGATTTAGGATAAATTTTTTTGTTTATTTTTTTTCCTTATTATTTTTTTAAAATATAATAAATAAAATATTTAAAAATAAAAATTGAAGGATATATTAGTAATAGTGGCTAAAATAAATAGTTTTAAAAATTTGTGGTTAAAAAAAGTTTTTTAAAATTTCATGTGGCTAGGTTTCTATATTGACTCTAATCAAAATACCATAGTCCATAAAGCATAAGTGGGTCATATTTTAAAAACTCTTCACTATAATTTAATAAATACTAACAATCAAGTTTTGAAAAACAAATATTATATTATTATTCTAAAAAATGTTGCTTAATAATTACAGTCACACGAAAAACAGCCTAATCATAATTGGTACATAATTTATAATTAAAAATTTTATGTTTTTTGTATAATTTAAATTTTAGGCTTTTTTTGTAATTAAAATTTCTAGGTTTTTTATATTAAAATATGCACTTCAACCGTTCAACATTGGCATTTATTTAGATAATCGAATACTTATAATTAAAAAAAGACATGCGACGTTTGAGAATTTCATTCTAAATTGAAATGTTTTTTTTGGGGAAGCATTAATAATAAACTAAAAAAATCATGGTCAGCATTAATAAATTAAAAAGCAGCAACAAAAAAACTAAAAAAATCGTGGTCAACATTAATAAATTAAAAGGCAGCATAAATTTTGCAAAAGACTGACAACCACTTTGACAATATTAAGTTATTATTTTTGTTAGCCAAGTTATTTATTTAACTTAAACTTTAGCTAAATTATTTTTATGACAATTTTACCCCTGCAATTTTACCTTAATATGTGTGTAGATAGATAGATTAAATAATTACTTTTTTAAATATTTTCATTGAAAATTTCAAGATTTGAAGTCCATAATGTTTAGGCGTAATGTAAAGTGCCCAATCTCCCCCTTTTTCCTGAGCCCAAAAGGCCAAAATACATTTGTTTGTAGATTTTTCGTCGATATATACCTTTTCCTATGACTCATTAATTTACGGACATAGAGCTTTCAACCTTTTAAATTTAAAATCTATATCCAAGTTATTAAACTTTAGTAAAGGTATTTCAGATAAAATATATTTAATTTTGTCAGCGGGGATGGAAATACTACCCCATAGTAGGTCTGGCCTATTTACTAAATAAACTATAATGAGGCTCCTTACGAAATCTCTTTATATAAATAGATTACACACGGGCCTTTGAAAAGTCTGACAAACCTAAAAAGTCAGCCGGTTATTAAATTAATTTTTAAAAAAACTATAAATTTTATTTATACAATTTGTTGATTAAAAATTTAGAGTATAATAAAAATTATATCTATATTTTAACAAGAAGAAATGTTTATATTTGTAAATTCTTAATTTGATTTCTTGTTTGAAAAAATATAGAAAAAATAAATAAACGGTGCATATGTATTTTTTCTAAATATAAAATTTATTTTGTAATATTTCTAAAAGGTTTCAGGTCCGCTTTACATAGTTAAATAAGTCACACTCTTGCTTACATAAAAATATCAAATAAATAATAGATTAGATCCGAACCTTCCAAGCTAAAGTCGGGCCCGGCATGGCCTCTTCTCATATCTTGTAGATCATAACCTCGCTTGGTTTGGACTTTGGAGCATGTTGTGACGATTTGATAATTGGAATACTATATATGTATCCTCACTGGTTGATGAAGTTAGTTGGATAAATATATTTTCATTTGAAAAAAAAAAATATATGGGGATCAATTAGATCCTCTAAGATTTAATGTGATACATTATGACAAGAGTCGCATGTATTTCACTGCTCATTCTTGTAATTATAATTGTTGTAAATCACAATTTATCCACTGAAACATATGCCATAATTTATCTCGTCTATTAATTTTTAAAGACGGAATAACATATAGTCCCTTACGAGGGTTAGTTCGACCTTTTTAATTATTATAGATAGCTTAGTCGTGAGTCGTGACTTTTGAGCCGAAGGCCGAAATCAACCACCCAAAAATAGTTGTAGCTAACTAACGTGGATGGGCATTTGAAACACTAAACTCGACGAACTCAATATTATTTGTGGCTCATCATACTAAGATGATAGAATTGTCATCTCTATGACCTAGCCGCCCACTTTATTCAATTATTCATAATTCTCAACCAACATAAATATCCATAATTCATTAATTCTACTCCAGTAAACATAAATACCTATAATTATGGGCTACGATTTGTTTTTACAAAATACGAACATTATATCGATTTCTAATTAGTACAATCAAATATCTATACATGTCCCGGTGGGGATGGTCTAGTGGTGGAGTGAGGTTGTTTGGAGACCAAACGGATTTGAATCTCCTCAATACCACAGATCGGGTGTGTGAGTAAAAAAAAAATATCTATACATTACTAGTTTAGAAGTACTGTAAATTTTATTAATTAAATAAATATTAATTTATCCTTCTAATATCAAGATACGATAGTATAAGTTATTATATTATAATGGTTATTAATTTACTAATAATTATTGTATTCAAAAGTTACTCCACCAGACTAAGAATCTATCATCATATGTATGCGGTTTTATAATTTATGCTTGACAAGAAGTTAAGATATATTCATAACGGGAAATACATAATCTATCTATCTATCTATCTATATTAAGGTAAAATCGTATGATAAACAACGGTTCTGATATAAACTGTTGTCATTTTAGCATTTTAATTTTGTTTAATAAAAAGTATCATTCTACATATTCGAGACATAAAATTCACATTTTTCTTACATTTGCCCTCATTTAATGTATTTAAACATATATATTTATCTCATTTAATGTATTCACACAAGGGTGTATTAGGTAAGTTAATCAGTTTATTAATTTGTGCGTATTCATTCAAAATGACACTTAAACATAAACGGAGGGAGTATATTTTAGACAATAGTTTTTGTATCATAGACAACATTTTTAGTTAATAGACAACAATAGTGACATTTATTGTTGTATTTTTTTATTTTTTTTTTCATTTTCCACGAGGGTTTTGATTACAATCGTTGTATTTTAACAAATTTTTGCAATCTTATTTATTATTTTTTACTTGTAATTTTGAGATTCGTAAGATTTTTTATTTTATTTTTTTATGCATAGGTGGAGGATTTGTAGTACTTTACATTTGTCGCTTAAAAAAATAGTTTTCATTTGTGTTGTATAATAATAATAATAATAATAATAATAATAATAATAATAATAATAATAATAATAATAATAATAATAATAATAATAATAATAATAATAATAATAATAATAATAAGTATAAGTATAACATAATTTACAATAATTTATTATGTTTATATTTCAATTTCATCACTTGAAATAATTAACTAATTATATTTTTATACTTGTCATATATTCAAAGAAATCAAATGTTATCTAATCGTGGGCAATTACACATTACTATTTATAAAATCGTGACGTTTAAAATATTCCAAGTCCATCTTTCTACCATTGATTTTTATTTAGATTCTAAAATTTAAATTAATTTTTGTGTGTCGTAACTACACAAAATTGATATTCTTATCTAATTAATTAATATTATGCATATCCTTTTATTAATTTATAAAAATTAAACACAACATATAAAATTCAAAAATAATTATAATATTACATATCTAAAAAAAAATAATTATCTGTGCATCAAACAGGAGAAATACTAGATGTAATACAAGCTAATTCAATACCTTTTTTTTATCTTCAATTTATTAATCTTGTTTAGTTTTAAACATTATATCTGGAAAATTTTGAAACACTTGTCAGATTTAATGTAATTTATTATATTTTAATTTTAACGTAACAAACATAAATCTTTTCCAAACAAACACCAAACCCAACTTAATTTTAATGTAATTTATTATATATACTCGAATAACAACAAGAAATTTTGCTACACGAGCCCATCCGCGCAATTTGATAACAATGCATGTACTTTCATTGCATTTCCAATCATCGATTATGTATGTTAAAATAATAAGTAGAATTGATTATTATTAAAAAATTTCATAAAATTTAAAGTTTGACTCATTTTAATTCAATGCACGTTCTAATGTTTGGAAGGACTGTCTCACTAAATAATTTTGTAGCAATCAAAAGAACAATTTAAGTATCTGTCCGAATCGATGAAAGGTTTTGAAACTCTAAATCAGATATCAACATAAAATAATTTTCATCAAAAAATAAAATAAACCGAACAAGTATTTTAGGGTGTTATGTTTTAATTATAAGTTATATTTTAATTAGGAATTAAAGTTGAATAGGGTAAATTATATTTCAGAGTTTTTTTTTTTGGTTCCCTTTTTAGGGCTGATTTGTTTCTCTTTTCTTAAAATATTATGTGTAGAAAAGTTTTTCTCTACCAATTATTTACTTATTTTATAGGTTTTTATTTAGGAAATTTTGTCTCTACCGATCATATATAAAGATGATATCTGGATATAGTGATTGGCGACCAAGAAATTCAACCGACTTATCAAACAAATCTTCCATACCCATTTGTGCCATCTTCAACATAAATCAAAGGTTCAAGTTTTTAATCATAGTTGGGGTTGAAATCTATATATCTTCAGTTCAGTTATGTTGTGAGGCCAGGATTGCGGATTTCTCCACCCTATCCAGTCAAACATTGTGATTTTGCATTTTATTTTCCAATATTTCATGTCACCGTTCGCGATGTGCTAATTTATATGTATATGTATACATGCTTACCTAAAAAAAGGTTGTGTACCTACGTATTCATTATATTAATGTATACTTTACTTACTACCTAAAAAAATATACATTTTACTTGCATGCAAAAGCGTTAGCTTACGATACATATTAAAATAAAGTATTACAATACACATTCATTTGTTGGCTTAATTGCATTTTGAACCGCAATATCTTACCCAATTGGTAAATTTAACACATTGTCTATATATGTATACAAGATAAAAATATATGTTTCTTAAACAATCGTGGAAAGCAAATTAAACAAAATCACCCATTTACATACTCAACTAATCACAACGTTCAATTCTATTCAAAGAGCCACTAAATTTATTATAAGAGTTTCATAGATTCAGTCTTCAAATATATATTAGTTAATTATCAATCCACAATATAAAAAATGAAAGCTATCGTATTTAGATGTGAACAAGTTACGTTTGATTTTCCACATATGACTAAAAAATCATAATCAAATATATACAGATAAACAATGCTCCAGTTTCCCAGCTCAAAAAACAAAGATAAATATATTTAAAGAAAATATAATATTGATAGGGTATTTGGAGAAAAAAATCATTAATCAAATATATGAAGATTTACTATATAACGGATTGGATTAACATTAAGAAATATATATTTTTTTAGCATGGATTTTGGGTTGGAAAAATAATGATTATTTCCACTAATGTATTAATATAAATATAAATATATAATAAAAATGATGAGAGATTTTTAAGAAAATATAATTAAAATTGACCATATAAAAGGTAAAGGCTAAAGCGCTGGGATATTATATATAAACTATCTTCCCCAATAATCAGCTTTCTTTCTCTCTCACTCTTGGAGCTGTGTATTAAAATTATATATAAATACAAATATATGCACATTTCAATTCATCTCTTTGAAACACCTCTTGATTTTCAGTTGGAAAATCAAAATTTAGAATCAAATTTTAGGTCTTTTTTGTTTTTTTAGGTTGTTAGATCAGAAAACATGGTCGAAACGCGGCGGAGTTCGTCGTCCTCCAAGCGCCCTCTTTCTTCACCTTCCTCTTCATTGCCAAATCGCAAACGATCCAAGGTTAGGGTTTTATATTTGAGTGAATTTGATTTTCTTTCTTGATTTTGGTTCCATGGTGGTTTTCCAATTTCGGGTTTTTGAGCTCATGCAGGGAGCGGAGGCGTCTTCTTCTTCTCTGAATGATTCGCCGTCTTCAGAGGAAGTCGTCGGTGCGGTGGTGGAGAAAGAATTGGAGTCCGGATCGGCTGATCTAGATAGCGGTGGCGCCGAGAAGCAATCGGAGGATGTGGCGGCGGACAAATCGCCGGAGGCCGTGGCGGCAGGTGAGGTTTTTGGCTTCTCGCGTGACTGTAGGTGTATTATCATTTGCTGCATGCGTTATTCTTGATTGAATTTCGGTGTTCATTTATGTTCTTTTGCTTCTTAAATTCTTCAAAATTTGATCTTTTTCTGGGAAAATTGTTTCTTTTTCTGTTGGCGGTGGATGCAGGTGATTCCATTATTGATGCAGATAAAGGTAAGTCTAGTGGGGCACCCGTGAACCGCGGAAAGAAACGGCAACTGAAAACTAATGCTGGTGTTGCATGGGGGAAACTTATATCCCAGTGTCCACCGGTATGCTTATTATTTCAACTAAATTTTGTATCTTTCATATTGTTATGAGTTAAAAATTCGATATCAGAACTGAAAATCCACTATTGGACATGTATGGTTATGAATGCCACATAGAGTGTTAAATGCTGTTCAAATTGATATGGGGTGCAATTGCCTTCAATTATGAATTATAAATAAACACTCTCTCTTCAATCATTTTATTTCTAATGGTATTAACTTTGAGGGATAGAATGGGATTAGACTAATTGAGACAAGTAAATCATCCTTCTTGGCTTTAGCCTTTAGGTTGGAAAAATATTCTATATTAAGGATAGCTAGGCTCTTCTTTTCGGTGGTTTTTTCTTTTTCTTGGTGTGTGTGGGGGGGTCGTTGTCGTGGTTGTGATGCATACTGAAAGTTTTATTGATCTGTTAATTTAAATGGTTGTGGTACATATTGAAGGTTCTATTGAAAAATCTAATTAGCACCCACAAGTAGTTAGCTAGCTCTGCCCTGTCCAGAGATAATGGGTTTCTAGGTAATGACGAACCTATCTGTACTTAGGTTGGTTTCCTCTTCTGATTTCTCCAATACGAAGTAGCTTCACTTCAGTGGAATAGTTTTCTAGGTTCTGTAACGATAGTTTTGGTTTTGCGGACTGGACCTTTTATGTGAAGATGACAAAAAGCAATTAGCAACCAGCATTTGCTATTTACTTGTTCTGCTCCATGCAGACTTTTGTGTCTGCACATTCGGTTTTACACTTCTCTTGGTACCTTTTTCTTTTTTCATTATATAAATTCTGTTTAATTGAGGAAATTTTGTTTGGAGGTTGGGTGGGGGGGGGGGGGTTTAACTTCTCTTTTGAGTGCGTATGTTTTGTTTTTGTAGGGGGGTGGATGGGTGCGTGGGGGATGTTTTTCTTGTGTGCGTGTTGAACCATCATATCCCTGATTTTCACCATTTAATGGTTATAGTCCTAACTATATTTGTGTAATATTTTCCTCCCAGAATCCGCATGTTGTCTTGCATCGCCCAACTTTCACTGTTGGCCAAGGCCGCCAATGTGATTTGTGGGTGAGAGATACAACAATTAGTAAATCTTTGTGCAAACTGAAGCACATGGAATCTGAGGTAATTGCAATGTCGAAGTTAGTTTTGATTTAGAATTTTAATAACATCTAGTTTTCATCATCATACAGGACTCATTGTTTATCTGTTTTCTGGTCCTGTGTCTGATCCAGGGAGGAGAAGCACTTACGCTGCTTGAAATCACTGGGAAAAAAGGAGCTGTACAAGTGAATGGGAAGCACTACTATAAAGATACCACGATTCCATTAAATGCAGGTGATGAGGTGGTGTTCAGCCTGTCTGATAAACGGTCTTATGTATCCTTTCTTTATTGATTTTTTAGTTCCTTCTTGTGTTCGTCATACAATTTACTATGTATGTGCCCACAAGCATTTGTCTTTTGTATATTCCCTTGACATACTGTTAGGTCTTCCAACAACTCACCGATGAAAGTACATCTATGATGGATGACCCAGCATCAGTTAGTGTGTTAGAAGCTCATAATGGATCCATAAAAGGTTTGCATATTGAGGCAAGATCAGGAGACCCTTCTGCTGTTTCTGTTGCATCAACACTGGAATCACTACCAAATCACCCTGAAGAATCTCTTCTCCCTTCTTCATCTCAGGAAGCTGAAGTTGCACAACATGGTTCTGAGATACCATCTTTACCTTCTGCTTGTGAAGTGTCAGACAATTGTGCAGAAACTAGAAAGGATGCTTCTGACCGTAATGATGGTGCTATGGTATCAGATGCTGAGAAAGCTGGTGTTTTATCTCCTGATGTCTCAATTAAGAACCTCAATGTTGCTACCGAGAATGGGAAAAGTCTTCCAGAAAGCAATGATTTGAGACCTCTCTTGCCAATGCTACCTAATTCAACAGCTCCCAAATTTGATATCAGTGGCACTATATCTAAAATTCTTGATGAGCAGAGGGCAATCAGAGATCACTGTAAGGATTCCGATCCTCCCATATCATCAAGACGTGAAGCCTACAAAGATGCTTTGCGACAAGGGATATTGCATTGCGATAATATCGAGGTTTCGTTTCAGGATTTTCCTTATTATCTGAGGTAAAAGCCACTTCCATATTATCAATGCTTCTTGTCCCTTGATAGTTTTCATGGATTTAGTGGATGGTTGCATATCTGTTAATTGCACAATATGGATTTAGAAAGATTGAGCTATAAGTTATATGTTACCCATGAGTTATTTGGCAACTGCTTCTAGATAAGTTTGGACCATAGCAACTGATGATTAATTGATATTTGATATTGTAGTGTGATAAGCATTGTATATATTTATTAACTCCATCTATAGTTACATCATACATGTGTTTTCTTTTATATCTCCATAACTCAAAATTGTCATGCTTACTCATATTTCATTGCCTGGGTTTACGTGCTTAGTTACTTTCTTATTTTACTTCCATTTGCCTGGCTATGAACTTGAAAGATTAAAAACTACTACTTAGATTTATTGTTATATCTTTGCTTGTTATATTTGTATATTAATGCATAGTTATTCCCTATGCCAGAGTCTTATTTTTTTTAAACATTTTTTTCCATATAATTAATTATTTTCATTCTGACAGTGAAACCACAAAAAACGTTCTTATTGCATCTACGTACATACATTTGAAGTGTAATAAATTTGTGAAGTTCACTTCAGATCTCCCTACTGTATGCCCAAGAATTTTGCTGTCAGGTCCTGCAGGTAATGCAGTTTCTAGTATTTGTTTTTATCAATGTATTTTGTCTTACTGTTCCCGACTTATCTTAATGATATTAATTTTTCTTTTCTTCATAGGTTCTGAAATATATCAGGAAACATTAGCCAAGGCGCTTGCTAAATATTTTGGTGTTGGACTTCTTATTGTTGACACTATTCTGTTACCTGGTGTAAGCTTCTACGCTATCTGATTTCAAATTTAATATTGTTATTTGCTGTCCCACAAACTAGTTTAATTCTTATCAACGTATTTCCAAATTATTTGTTTAGGGACAGGTAACGAAAGAAGCTGATTCGATAAAAGAAAGTTCAAGGCTTGAGAGAGCAATTGTATATTCTCGACGGAATCTACACCTTAAAAAACCAGCCTCAAGTGTGGAGGCTGATATTACTGGGGGATCTACTATAAGCTCTCAGGCTCAACCCAAGCAGGAAGCATCTACTGCTTCATCTAAAACCCACACCTTCAAAAAGGGTAACACATTCAAAGCATTTCTTACCGTTACCTTTAGTTTAGGTTGCAAAAATATAGTCTTTTTAACTTATTTTTTGTTGTATTGTAGGTGATAGAGTGAAGTATGTGGGTTCTTTACCATCAGGGTTTTCTCCAGCTCAAACTCCAATCAGGTAATAATGCTGCAAGTTTAAGTCGAACTAAATGGATGACCAGTGTTATCGTGTGTATTTCTAAGGGATCACTATTAGATGCACATAAATAGGTGATTTTATGTTTTACTTGTATTCATATTCACAGTGTTTTTCCTTGTATAAAGCACACATCTTTGGAGTGATTTTGAGACTAGTTTTATACTCATGTAAATGATTACTGGAGGAACCAAATACAGGCTTGTCTGGAGGCTTAGGTTTCAATGAGGTTACATTGGGGTTGGGCATAGGCCTTTTTTAATATCTATTGGGTATACGCTAGGTGCTACTCTGTTTTTGCATGCATGCTTGTTATTTGATGCACGTGGTATAGTTTCGTAATCACATTGAACTTATGCATCACCATAGTTTACTTTGTAGCATGTTTCTTTCCATGATTCCATCTACAGCTACCACTTAAGGAACTGTACTGTCTTATTGGGTATGATTATCGGTGTCCTTTCTGCCGCATAATAATATATGGGGTATGGGATGCCCGTATTTTCTGCAGGGGTCCAACTTATGGTTACAGAGGCAAGGTGTTGCTTGCTTTTGAGGATAATGGCTCTTCCAAAATTGGGGTTAGATTTGATAGAACAATTCCTGAAGGTAACGATCTTGGGGGCCTTTGTGAAGAAGATCATGGTTTCTTCTGTGCAGGTAATTTCCTCTGCCCTTCAATTTATAGTTTATTAAATAATCTAGCCTGTTGTTTTGGTGACTATCATCCATCTCTTCAGCTGACTTACTCCGTCTTGAGAGCTCCAGTGCTGATGACATTGACAAGCTTGCTATTAACGAACTTTTTGAGGTATATTTCATTGAAATCATGTACATATGTTCAGAATTAGCAATAAAGCTTTTATTCCATATTATGTGCTTGCCAATAAATACCTTAAAAAAATTCCATTCTGTAGGTAGCTTCAGCAGAATGCAAAACTGGTCCGTTAATCTTGTTATTGAAAGACATAGAGAAGTCCATGGTCGGTAATTCTGAGGCTTATACAGCCTTTAAAGTAAAGCTCGAATCGTTACCAGAAAACATGGTTGTGATAGCTTCACATACTCAGTCTGACAGCCGGAAAGAAAAAGTGAGTTTCAGTTGTGTTTATACTTTTTTTCTTAAAACATATATTCAACTCCTCTTCTCCCTTCTCTTATTTCTTCTTAAATGAAAGAAAAAAGGACCTCTTAGCTTTTATATGTTGAATATAGTCTCATCCTGGTGGATTGCTCTTCACAAAATTTGGAAGCAACCAAACAGCATTGCTCGACCTTGCGTTTCCGGTATGCCCGATTAAATTAAGCACTCTGTATAGTCATCAATCTGTTGTTATTTGCTCTACTTCACTGAAAATTTATCCTGGTTTTTTTTGGGTATAACTATGTTTAATGCTTTTTTGTCTCCAAACTTGACTCTTGACCAATTTCTTATAGCCTTAAATGTTCTAAAAGGTCATGGAATGTAAACTTTGGAAAATTATGAGAGGATATTTCTGGCCATTCATTTTTTATTATTAAGTTCACTCTTTGAAGAATAGAAATGTTTCTTTTACAGGATAATTTTGGTAGATTACATGATAGAAACAAAGAAACTCCAAAGATTATGAAGCAGCTCAGCCGTCTTTTTCCAAACAAAGTCGCCATACAGATTCCCCAGGTAATCGAATTTTTGCTGCTCTATGATGTTTCTATCATTAACTAGAGTGGTACACTATAAATCTTACTTTAAATATGACAGGATGAGGCGGTGCTAGTTGACTGGAAACAACAGTTGGATCGGGATATTGAAACCATGAAATCACAATCAAATATTGGTGGCATTCGCACAGTGTGTAACATTTATCCTTTATTGCTTTACCGTATTCTCACTGATTTTGTTTGAGATGAAATATAATGTGGACAGTACTTTTTGGTTTCTACCTGGAGTTTGCTCTAGTTGCACCACTTATTTATGTATATATATAGAGAGAACTTTATACTGCAGAGCTTCATCCATGTATGCTAAACAATTATCTGATTCCTGATATATGTGGCTGTCCGTTAAATTACTGTGGACTGAAACATCAAATTCTGTCTTGTTGCTTTTCTTTTATTACAAAAAGTAACACCACTTAAATATATCTACGGAACCTTTGGCTTTGGACGCATTTTGGTTGTCCCGGAATAAAAATTGAGAATGAATATGGGAAATAAAAGATTGTGATGCTTGAGGAAGAAAATGCATTGGAAACTTAAATTTGTTTTGTTCCATTTCGTGAGAAGGAATTGAGAAGGAAAATTTGGTTCAACAGTGATATTTGGTTATCTTAATGAGATTACTTGTATTAGATTGTTAATTTGGAGATGTTTCTGTGATGAAGTGATTGGTAAATTCTTAAATTAAAACAACTCTAACAGCCTTACTTCACTGTGCTTGTGACATTGCTGACCAGAAGTTATCTGCCTTCAAGTTGTTTGCTGTCATAAATCTTAACTTAGGTGTCTAATTTTTGTTCTCTCTTCTCATGAATTCCAGGTTCTAAAACGAATCGGCCTTGACTGTCCTGATCTTGAATCCCTATGCATTAAAGACCAAGCTTTGAGCAATGAAAGTAAGTTGATTTTACACAACTTAATGATTTTCAAAGTGGGTGTCGTCTACTTCAATTGTTTATGATCCTTAACATGTATATATTTATAGGCATCGAAAAAATTATTGGCTGGGCTTTGAGTCATCATTTTATGCATCGGTCTGAAGACTTACTGAAGGAGTCGAAACTTGTCATTTCAAGTGAAAGGTGACCATTTTGAAAGTATTTCTTTTAGCAATGAACAAGGCTGATAATGGAAGATGACTGGGGATGAATGAAGGACTAGATGGTATGGTGGTTCTTACTGTTTCTCTTTCTTGATGTATGTTGTAGTGTCAGCTATGGGCTCAATATTCTGTATGGCATTCAGAACGAGAATAAGAGTTCAAAGAAATCTCTTAAGGTGCAGAATTCAGCCTCTAAATTTAGTGTTCATTTATTGGGTTGGTTGATATTTTCCATATGTTTACACTTTAATTGGAGAATGACTTCTTGATTTTCAGGATGTGGTTACTGAAAATGAGTTTGAGAAAAAGCTGCTTGCTGAGGTTATTCCACCTGGTGATATTGGAGTCACTTTTGAAGACATTGGAGCATTGGAAAATATTAAAGAAACTTTGAAAGAATTGGTGATGCTACCTCTACAAAGGCCAGAATTGTTCGGCAAAGGACAGCTAACAAAGGTAGATACATTTTATATCTGGAGTGTGAGAAGTCTAATATCTTCTACATGCTATGAAGTATTTCATCATGACTGATGACTATGCCATTCTTGCAGCCTTGTAAGGGAATATTGCTCTTCGGGCCTCCTGGTACGGGTAAAACTATGCTTGCAAAAGCTGTTGCAACTGAAGCTGGTGCAAACTTTATTAACATATCTATGTCCAGCATCACATCTAAAGTATAGTTCTTCTTAGACATTCAATTGTTTACTCTGTATGTCCATATCATTAGTTTTTTGCCTTAAAGCTCCAACTTTTTTTTATTTTTTTATTTGCATCCAGTGGTTTGGTGAAGGAGAGAAATATGTGAAAGCAGTCTTCTCTTTGGCCAGCAAGATATCCCCTAGTGTTGTTTTTGTTGATGAGGTTCGTCTAGTAATGTGGTAATTTGTTTATGTTTCTTACCATTCTTAGGCTCCTCGTCTTTTCTTATATCTTTACCGCTGTAGGTTGACAGCATGTTAGGGAGACGGGAAAACCCTGGAGAACATGAAGCAATGCGCAAAATGAAGAATGAATTCATGGTGAATTGGGATGGTTTGCGTACCAAGGATAAGGAACGTGTATTGGTTCTTGCAGCCACAAATAGGCCTTTTGATCTTGATGAGGCTGTAATCAGAAGGCTTCCTCGGAGGTTTGTCCATCACACAACCTAATATGTGTTTGAACTAAAAAGTAGAAAACAAGTGTCTGATTTTTAATTCTGATAAAAGGCAACCCTTACCATCCATTTTATGTTGTCTGTAATGGTGCAGACTGATGGTCAACTTGCCAGATGCTCAAAACAGGGAGAAAATATTAAAGGTTATTTTAGCCAAGGAAGAATTTGCTTCAAATCTTGATCTTGATGCAGTTGCTAATATGACAGAGGGGTATTCAGGAAGTGATCTAAAGGTTTGGGCACTACATTTCCATGATCTAAAATTTAAATTATTTTCCCTTTTTTTGGCTTGTGTGGGAAGAAGTGGTGCATCCTTCTTCTATCTGCATTCTTCTTATTGCAAAATTGTCTCTTTCCAGAATCTGTGTGTGACTGCTGCACATTGCCCTATACGAGAGATTTTGGAGAAGGAGAAGAAGGTATTTACTCATCTGGACTATCATATGTTACTGGCAGAATTTGCATATGAGCTGTTGCTATCAATTGCTCCTGTTCGGGTTCTACGATTAAACATTTGTTGCATCTTTTTTAGTCCTTGGTTTTGACCCCTCTTGTGTGCCATTATTTGTTTTCATACTGAAAGTAATGCGGTAAACCTTACACATTTTAACATAAAATTATAGGAGAAAGCTTCGGCGTTGGCAGAGAATAGACCATTGCCAGCATTGCATAGCAGTGCAGACGTTCGCGCCTTGAGTATGGAGGACTTCAAATATGCACATGAACAGGTATGGACGTTTATTTTGGAAATTTATTTGAATCTTTCCGTCTCATTCATTTACTAAGAACTATCTAGGTCTTTATAATTATAGTGCCTTTCTTTAGTTGGGAAAAAATAACTGTTTATTCTATTGAATTTTCTCTATCAATGTTCTATTGAGTGGTGTTACTGTCGGGAGTATAGGAGGGATGCAATTAATATTCTAACTTGATAGTCAAATTAATGACAATTTTTGCGGGAGTACATTTAGGTAAATGATGCTGTTAGTTGGGATGTGAAGCATGTCGTGGAAACACCTACTATGTCAAGTAAATTATTGTATTTCAGGAGGAATCAGAAAATAAATCTAAAAATGTGATTACTTGTTAAAAAAAATGCAGGTATGTGCAAGTGTTTCATCAGACTCACAAAACATGAATGAGCTTCAACAATGGAACGAGCTTTATGGGGAAGGTGGATCGAGAAAGAAGAAATCACTAAGCTACTTCATGTAGATGAGTTACTTGAGCTGTATAATGTTCGGATGTTTAGCGGAGCGTTACGTATTTATTCTTCGAACTGAGGTGGTTCGGGACCTCTGCTCATAAAAATCAAATTTCAGGTTCCTCTCTTTTTTTTTTCTTGTTCCTTTAAAGTGGCTCTTTCTGCCATACTTAGTCTACAGGTATCTAGGATCTAATATTATATGTTCTTTCGTCTCTCCTCATCTGTATATTCAAATTTAATTCTATTCTAATCAATTATGTTTCTGCAATCTTTTCGTATATGCTACAATCAATCTAGATAGGAATACTGGGATTTTGAATTTTTTTTATCTTTGTTAAATGAGGTATCCTCTCTACTTGAGATGGTTGTGGAAAAAAAAGGGGATGATTATGGCAACTTAATTTCAATTTGTTTAATGATACAAGAATTGCAGTGTTCGTTTGGCTTCATCTCCTTGTAATAGGAATCAATGTCAACGTTGTATTAATAGTTGGTTTCATTTGCATAAGGGTTGATCTTGCGTAGACCGGTTGTATATGAGTCTTATATCACATGGAAAAACTGTATGATCCCAACTATAAGGAATCTATTTCGGAACTGAACTCCCCCCACACTATGATTATAGCAAAGGTACTCTGATATTCATACAAACTGAGCTATTCACCGAGAGAGAATGGGTGATTTTGGTTTTTTACAGGGAAAACAATTTCCATTATTCTTGCACTAGATAGATGTGTGCAACTATTAGCCCCACTTGCAAGTTGTTGTTTCAGAGAGTTTCATGTATGCTATTCGAAGGAAACAAGAAATACCAATTTTGGGCTCTTTCAACCAATCATCAATCATGTTCACTTTGATTTTATTCGACGTGAACAATTCCCACCTACGAAATTACTTATCTAGAAAAAAAAGAAGAAGAGAAAATAACAAAGGAAAGAAAAAAAAAACTCCCACTTACTATATTGAGATCTTTCCCATAGTAGAAACATGGGGGATGTTTCTTCAATTGAGTTTTTCTCTTCGAGTTTCACAGTTAGCGCATTTTGCGTATGTGGTAGAGATTTATTTAAATAGTTAAATACAGTAATTAATAGGCCCCTTCGCCCTTCCTAGTATTTTACTAGTAGTAGACTAGTTCGTAACATTCTTAATTACTTCAAATATTGTGCTTTCCATGCGATGATTGCTTTGACATAGAAATGCTATTTATTTTGCGATTTTGCTTTAATACATTGTTGGTGACGGAATTTTATAATATTATAAATAATATTTTTATGGATTTTTATATATTTATTTAGTTTTGGAATCTTATGAAATTTAAAATTAAATAAAATATTTAAATAATAAATATATTATTATATGATAAACATTAAAAGTCTTTGGCAACAAGTATATATCTTTCAAAAAAATATATATCAATTTCCAACAGCCAATGAGATAGTGCCACATCAGCTTTAGATCTCTCTCCCTACAACTATAAATAGGGGCCTCCATATCAGTTGAAAAACACACCAGAACTCATTTGAAGAGTTCAAGAATTTGAGAACCTCCATATCAGTTGAAAAACACACCAGAACTCATTTGAAGAGTTCAAGAAGAGTTCAAGAATTTGAGAACTTCCATAAGTGAAATTCTCTCAGGTGTAAGAATTTGAGAACTTCCATAAGTGAAATTCTCTCAGGTGATCTTGTGACATTCAAAGACGTTCTTCACCAAAATCATTCCGAAGACGGCGTTTGATCCACAAGCAAGACCATTTGAAGAGTTCAAGAATTTGAGAACTTCCATAAGTGAAATTCTCTCAGATATTCAAGGCGTTCTTGTGACATTCAAAGGTGTTCTTCACCAAATTCATTCCAAAGACGACGTTTGATCCATAAGCAAGACAGTCAAAGGCGTTCTTCATCAAATTCATTCCGAAATTAGTGTTTGATCCGGAAACAAGGCGTCGGTCCTCCGAGGTAACGTTATCAAGACTAAAGATCAAGTCAAAGAAGGTCAAGTTCAAACAACAAGTCCGAGAAAATTAAAGAGATAAATTTACTTTGAAGATTTCAAAGACCGTTTGAAAATCAAGTTTTTTGAAGAGAAGAATCAGAGGAAAAATAGAGATTGGATCCATAAATTTATATTTTTGATCCGAAATCATTTTATTGTACACTGTTTTATGTTTTAACAAATTAAATACAAAAATTTGTCTTACATACATGTATAAATATAGTAAAAGATAATAATAATAAGTATATATATTTTTGGGGCATTTATATATTCAAATAATTGCACTACCAAGTTCATTTAGAAACTCTTGAGATGACAAAAACCTGACGGAACCATACAAAATCTGCCTCCCCATTCATCTGGCAAGTTTGTTGCAGATGTGACACATGCATGCCTCAAAATCTGGAGTGTTGATCGTCGATTGAAGTATTGATTGTTATTAAAAAAATTGTTGATCTTTATTTGAAAAAACAAGTTTAACACTATATGAAGTTTGCAGCAGAGGTTACACATGCATGCCTTTATATTAGGAGTGATATTTCATTAGTTCTTAAACTTTTAAAAAATAGCCAATAAAAATACCAAATAAATATTATGATTATTCAGTGTGCACGAGGGGTACAAATAAATTTCAAAAAAATATAAAAAATGAAGAAAATATTTGTTACCCTCACCAAGAGGTACCAAATTTTCACCGAGGGGTACAAATAAATTCCACGAGAGGTATCGATTTTACCCGGGGGTACATATTTATACATGAGAGAATTGTGTGAGTCACTTTATTTCACCTTTGATAATCACACTTTATTTTCAGTCAACACATGTTAGTTATATTATACATTTATACATTTATTGGAGTCATAGGTTTGTCACCCGGTGGTGGAATAGTATGAATTGAGATTGAAGGGCTCAAATTTATGATTCTATCACGTGTGCGTTCGAATATTGATGGAATTTCTCAATATGTGATTAGTAACTTTTTTTTTTCCATATTATAGATCACTAGTCCCAAATGCACTGTGGAACATTTATAGCAATGATATTTTAAATCGTGATTAATAATGAGATTTTCAATTAGAATTGGAAATCAAATCAAATCAAATAATTCGATACTTAACTCGTATTCGTCTGCCATGAAACTCATTCTAACTCATTTTGATAAACAAATCAAATAAATTTGAATATAATTTTGTGTATGATAAAATTTAAAGTTCGACTTATATAATTAAAAGCTATCTGAGCTCAATTCAATAGATAATTAAATAAAATCAAATATAAACTTTAAATAAATTCGAATAAGGAGCCCTATCTACCCCAATCTCCAATTCACCTAAGTGAGAATATTTTGTGCAAAAGTCAAAAACAAAAAGATTAGAGGATCTATCTTAGGGAAAAAAATATCGAATATTGATTATTGCAAGCGAGGAGGTTTGACCGCGTAAATTTATTTTATATATCTTCTCGTCTCGTATTTAATATTTATATCCCCCACCCACGAAACCTGAAAAATTTCGGAAATATTATCATCTCCTCCAATTCATTGCAAACTGATCGATCGGAGCGCGCGCCTTTTTGCCATGGAATTAATGACTCATTCGTCGTCGTTCCTCCTCTCCAATCCTTCCACCGACGCCGGTGGCGGTGCCGCTCTCACGTACGTGCTCATCGTCCTCAACCGGAACCTTCCGCGATTCACTCCGCTCCTATGGAAGAATGGTGATTTTCGAGCCCCTAGTCGTTGTTTGGATTCGTTTGTTTGATTTAACGACTGTTTTATTTAAGCTTTTGGTGTATTTTTGTAGAGCAGCACAAATTCGTATCTGTGCCGACGGCGGTGCGAACAGATTGTATGATGAATTGCCGCTGCTGTTCCCTGACGAAGCCGCTTTAGCTATTCGCAAAAGGTTTGATCAATATTTAAGCGTTTGCTTTTCGTCTGATTGGAATATCTCAATTTTATTTCACTTCTAGCAATTTGGAGCAAATTCGCGTTGAGTTAAGTGATTTCTTTTAAGTAGAAATTTAGTGACTTAGCTAATAGTATTTGATTTGGGGGTAAAGAGCGTGATATGAGAAAAAGATGAGTTTGAGTTTTGATTTTTGTCTATTTTAGTGATGAGCTGCAGCCTGGGACTGAATTGTTTCAAGCTTCATGTTATATGCTGGTTGAAGCGATATAGCTCCTGGAATAGTTTGCTCTGTTCTGAAATGTTGGGTTGAGACTTGATTTTTTATTTTTTTAAAATAATGTAACTTAATTTGGTATTTAAGTACAAGATGGTTACCTTCAAGCACGAGCCAGTGAGAGACGTGCTTCTCATTGTTATAAGGGAAAAATAGAAAAGAAATGAAACCATGAAATTGCTGGCAAAAAAGCAATGCCTGTTTCCTCTTTAGCGCTCATATGTTATATGTCTGATCCAGGTACAAGCCAGACGTAATAAAGGGAGACATGGATTCCGTTAGAGAAGAAGTTTTAGGATTCTACAAAGATTTGGTATGTTCAATATTCTGTTTATTGATTCTTTGTAACAATAGGAAGATCATTTAACCATCTGTTTCTTTGAGAATACAGATTATACTTTTAGATTCTAATATTGTTTCTTTGCTTGCTGAGGTGTGTGAAGTATACCTGGTAATTTAGATGTTTATATAAACTGTTTGACTGTCCAAGTTAAGTTACCTAGCTAAGCCAGATGCAGTTAGATTTCAATATTGATCATTGCTGTTTTGTTGCTTTTCCAATTTTTTGTGTAGATTTTTAGTTTCTTATATGTTTACGCTGCCGGAGATTTCACAGCTGGTAGTTTATTAAATGATTCATTTAAGTCCAGCAATTTAACTTTAATGTGGGCACCAGTTTATTTGAAAGTTGCGGTGATAAATACTATTAACTGTCATAAACCAATGTTATTCACCGATTTGGTTAAGACTTCACTTAAATTCAATGAAATTGTTCCAAATAAGCTTTTGGTTTGCAGCAAATATATATTTGTGGTTTTCTGAAGTTTCATGATAACTAACTTCCTTTGAAATGCAGGGAACTGAGGTAGTCGATGCTTCACATGACCAGGACACCACAGATTTGCATAAATGCATTGTATATATTCGAGATTTACCTAATTTGAAGGATCAAAATGTACGTCCATGCTTTTGTTACCTAATTATCCATGTGGATATATCTGTTATGGCTCTTATTATGTTATCATCACTAAACGACAAGGTTACATTAAAACATCAAGTCCAAGTCTCTGGTGTATTTTGCTTGCTTGTATGTTATTGTTTAAAATTGTCTTATAGTTGGTTCCAATAACCATGTCTTATTGCTTTTACTGTTAGCAATCTAGTTGATGATATGATTTGGAATTCCATTTATTTTATCTCCCTCCCCTTGAAAGTTTTCAACTCCACTAAACGTGCATTTCTATCAGATTTGCATCCTTGTTGCTGGAGCACTTGGTGGAAGATTTGATCACGAGGTTGGTAACATCAACGTTCTCTGCCTTTTCTCGAGCACACGAATAGTTCTTCTATCTGACGATTGCCTCATCCAACTTCTTCCAAGTAGTCATCAACATGAGATCCATGTTCAAACCACCATTGAGGGACCACATTGTGGCCTCGTACCTATTGGTGGGCCTTCAAAAAGTAGTACCACCACGGGACTTCAGTGGAATCTCTGTGAGTATCTATAACTACATCCACTCTTTTCACATTCTAATGGTATTTAGTCAGGCAATGCATGTGACAGCATTCAATTTTGCCACAACCACCAACTCTGCTGTGTTTGGATGCAAGTCATTACTATTTAAGAATCTTACCATCATTGGTGCTTTACTCATCTATGCATATGTAGGGGGTTCTTGAATTTTCATACATTTGATGGTCGAATGGGCTTGTTAACAATGAATGGAATGGTCTACTTGCATATATTGTTTGGTAAGTTGTTGCCTGATTCATCTATATGGCTCTTGTGTTTCAGCTGATACGGAAATGAAATTTGGCGGTCTTATCAGCACATCAAACGTAGTAACAGAGGAAATAGTGACTGTACGATCCGATTCTGATCTCCTTTGGACTATATCCCTTAGAAAGATATGATGACTGATGGGTGTTATTTGGAAAATTCGACCCTATGTGAGGAGGGATGTGGGCAGTATTGCGTCCTTAGGCATGGTCGAATTTTCATGTTATTTGATCTCACAAAACAGAGATTTGGATGGGCAAAGCGACTGTCTTTGTTATGAACTGTATTATATGATATTAATCCATTTTTCTAGATGATTGTTATCGATATCAATATGTATTCTTTGTAAATCAAAACCTGTTCTAGATACTTGTCCTTAGTTTGGTGATCAAAAGGCTGAGTTTGATGCTTCAAGATTCTTTCTGGTCATCTCTCTCACTCTGGCTGATTATATCCGGATCTTTTAATTGATGCAAATAAAACACTATCTTTAATAACTATTGCAACTACCACATATACTCATTTTATTTTACCAAATTAAATACCTAAATCCATATCCGTGTGGGGTATGTTCATTTTTTTAAATATAGTTGTAGAGTGTAAATTTAAATTTGGGCATGTTGTGTCATTGTAAAAGTAATTAAGGGCAAAGGTAGAATTGTACGATTATATTATAATTGCTAAATGATCTAAAACTTTTGAATTTTAATGCAGACAATTTATTCAAAGAAATAATTACAATCTAGTCATAGAAAAATTAAATAAGTTTACAAATTATTTGATAATAAAAAATTGAAAGCCCCAAACAATCACTCAAACCTAATTAAAAAAAAAAAAAAAACAGAAAAAATTGAAAGAAGTTGCTCTTTTTTTTTTCTTCCCAATTCATATTTACTTCTGCCTATTTTCATACATTTACATTAAAAAATTGAAAGCAAAAAATATGGCTTCGCCCGGACTCGAACCGGAGACCTTCAGTGTGTTAGACTGACGTGATAACCAACTACACCACGAAACCAGATGTAATAATTGTCACAAATATTTTAAAAGACTTTAATAATTTCCAACGCAACAATAAAACCCAATACTGCCGGTAGTCCGGCTATTTTGGCGGCAAAAGCTTCAAAATCCACGCTCTCCTCCGCCTAGGGTTTTTTTTTCTTTCCTGCAAATTACTCGCAATTTCCTCTTGCTGAAATCCCGGAATTCGCGCAATATTCGCACAATGCTAGCTCCGGCAGCGCCACCCTGATCATCGAACAGTTCGCGGACCTCCGTGTAATTGGGATTCGCCGCTGCTGTTGACGAATACGGCCATGGAAGTCGAAGCCGAGAGGTCGCCGGTCATCAGGCCGATAAACAAAGGCGTAGTCCACCGAATCTGCGCCGGACAAGTGATCTTAGACCTCTCGTCCGCTGTGAAGGAGCTGGTCGAGAACAGCCTCGACGCCGGCTCCACCAGCATCGAGATTGCGCTGAAAGAGTATGGCATGGATTCCTTTCAAGTCATCGACAATGGCTCCGGCATCTCCCCGCAGAATTTCAAAGTAAATCGATTTTGAACTTGGCATTGTTTTGGGGCATGGATTTTGTGTCCGTGCAAGTCTGATGATTGTTCTTCAGTTCTATTGTAATCGAGTTAATGTAATTAAATGTTAAGAGCAAGAAAATGGGACTTTGCCTAAATCAACCAAATCGAGCGAGTTACGGATTTCTCTGCATTTTTCTCACTTAAATCAGACGGTGAAATAGTTTTCCGTTGTATAATACAATTATCTCATTGGAACATCAAGTCCCAACTGAGTCTTATTATTTTTTTTTTTTCATTACTCGATTCCCCTTTGAATTGCTATTGGTAGGTCCTGGCACTGAAGCACCACACATCCAAGCTCTTGGATTTTCCAGACCTCCAATTGTTGACAACTTTTGGATTTCGAGGGGAGGCATTGAGTTCACTGTGTGCATTGGGGGAGGTAACTGTGGAGACACGGACACTTGATGAGGTGGTTGCAACGCACCTCACATATGATCATAAGGGTATTATGACAGCTGAGAGGAAAACTGCTCGTCAAGTTGGTACAACGATTACTGTCAAGAAGTTGTTCTCCAATCTTCCAGTGAGGAGCAAAGAATTTCGTAGGAATATTCGCAAGGAATATGCCAAATTAATCAGCTTGTTAAATGTGAGTCTTTCTGCTTTTATATGCCTATTGTTTGGTTCATTATGATTTCTCATTCAGGCGCCACTGGCCAGTGGGGTACTCTATATGCGCTATGCTTATCCAAGACTTCACTTTTTGGCTGGATGTTGTTGATTTGCAAGTTTTATTTTAAGATGATATAAATGAGCAGCATTTTGGTAGAGTTCTTCCTGTTCTCTGTATATGTTAGGAACGAGACTGTTCAATTTTTTCATCATTTTCTGTTTGTGTGAAATGAAAAAATTCCCTGATTCTCAAACGCCACTTCTGATTTATGAGATCTGGATTTCAGGCCTATGCCCTTATTGCTAAAGGAGTGAGAATAGTTTGCACCAATACCACAGGGAAAAATGTAAGGTCTGTAGTGCTGAAGACTCAGGGTAATGGGTCCCTGAAAGAGAATATCATTACAGTGTTTGGCTCAAGTACCTTTTCTTGTTTAGAGCCGCTGACACTTAGCATGTCAGATGGTCGGATGGTTGAAGGCTTTGTTTCCAAGCCTGGATATGGAAGCGGGAGGAATATAGGGGATCGGCAATTCTTCTTTGTTAATGGCCGTCCAGTTGATATGCCGAAAGTCGGCAAGCTTGTTAATGAGTTATATAGAGGTGCAAATTCTAAACAATATCCTATTGCCATTATGAACTTTTCTGTGCCCACTAGAGCATATGATGTAAATGTGACTCCCGACAAAAGGAAAATATTTTTCTCTGATGAAAGTTCCATATTACAATCTTTAAGAGAATCTTTGGAGAAGATATATTCTTCAGATGAGGCAAGTTATTCAGTTAACAAAGTGGACGAACTTAATGTGAGCAACCGTGTCATTAAAGTTCATTCTATGCTTGAGGGCTCGCAGATGCCATTAAAGAACTTACTTCCTGACGGTGATGTGGTTCCCAAGGAAAGAGAAGATGAATTATATGCAAATAGCGGCAGTATTCCACCAACAGTTAAAGATGACATGACAGATTTGTCTGGTCAGGAGATGATACAGAATGGTGGAGGGATACCACCCGAAGTACAAGGCAATCAGAAGAGCAACTTATCTGTAACACCTGATAAGCAAATTGTAGTTGACAGAACCGACAAACATACTTGTCTACAATCTACTTCAACCCAGAAAGGGAGTGTTTGCAGTGAAAAGTTGATTGGCCGCTCGAGTATTGTACAGATGTCCCTCAAGAAATTCGTCACTGTAAATAAGAGGAAACATGAAAGTGTTGAAACTGTGTTATCTGAAGTCCCTCTCCTTAGAAGCGAGCCTCGTACAGATAGTAAGGCTAGACTAAGAGTAAACAACTATTTTAACCACACTCCATCTCCAAGCTCTCCAGGGAATTGCGTTGAGATTGATGACTCCAAAAATATAACAAGCAATGAGCCTCAGCAAGTCAAAATGTCAATTATGGATAGTGTCTTTCATGAATCAGATAGGAGTATTCTATTTCCTTGTGGAGACAGAAAGCGAAATGTAGCCATGGATGATGGTGATGCAAGTGTTATGTTAGCTTGTGTGGAAAACAATCAAAATGGAGCTAGCAAGGTACATAATCCTCTGAATTCCTTTCCGATCAAAGTTACATGTGATGATAATTTGCTTATAAGGTTATATGCAGTGTTAATAAAAGGTCTCTTAAAGAATTTGTTGAATATGTTTTTGGATAAAGAGAATTCGTGCTCTGTAATACGGTTTCTGTATAAGTTCTCAAGTTCTTGACACTATCAATTATACTTTATGACACATAAATGAAAATGCAGGAGGAAAATGTTCAAGTGAGAGTTCTGGATGATGATTCTGTACTAAGTGCTTCAGTTGGTGCAACTTCTCAACTTATACCTCACGACCTTTCAGTTGCACCTACTCCATTACAATCTTCAGGTGTATCGGTGGATGCTCCAGTGGTTTGTTCTGGTTCAAAAGTCGGTTTCACATTGCAGTTCAATTTTGAAGATTTGCTGTCAAGGAGGAAGAAGAGGCTGTCAAGACTCAAATATATCAGTCATGCATCTGGAAGTATAAAGTTACAAGGGTATATAGAAAGTCAATTCATGTATCATTCAACGATGCAGAAAATGATAATTGGAATCTCCTGTTAACTTCATCTATTTTTGATCTGTAGGGGTTTTGCTGCAGCTTCACTGGAGCTCTCACAAGGAGTAAATGAGGAGGGGAAGGCCCAGGCCTTAGCTGCTGCTACCAGTGAGCTGGAAAGACTGTTTAAGAAAGAAGACTTTAAACAAATGAAGGTCTCTACCTTGATTCACTTTCACAGGAGATTTCATAGTTGCAGGACGTGCTAGACATTTCGATCCAGTTGCGAAATGACTAATGATCCCATCACATTTAGCACCATCATTACTTGTTGAAGCTTTACTTGATAAAATCAGCAAGAAAAAAAAATATTTGCTCCTCATCTCACTAATTTCTGTCTTCACCTGCAGGTGATAGGACAATTTAATCTTGGATTTATTATTGGAAAGATAGATCAGGACCTATTTATAGTGGATCAGGTAATCTTCTTCTCTATAAGAACAACTAAATAAATAAGCGCAATTGCTTATTTGAATGATCAAGCTTGTTTCATTTGCTGTGGCTTTGCATCAGCATGCTGCAGATGAAAAATACAACTTCGAGCGCCTGTCACAAACAACCATTTTGAATCAGCAACCTTTACTCCGGTAAGGCATTTGGTTAGTAATCTGTAAATTAAAAGGACACCGCATTCATTCTACTCTCCTGTCAGTTTGACCTCTATTAAGACAATTATGAGATTTGAAGTTACTGAAAAATAACTTTTTTCAGTAATATTAGGCAACACATTCATTCGATTTTCCTTATCTTAGGCATGACATTCTAAATGAGGTTCTCATTTCTTCTCCTATATTACGTTGTCTTTCATTCAGGCCATTAAGGATGGAGTTAGCTCCTGAAGAAGAGATATTAATCTCCATGCATATGAATATCTTCAGGTGTCAGTTCTGTAACATTCTGCTTTACTGTTCCCTGCTTTATTTTCTCGTGTGGGTTCTTTAGCTCATAGATAATGTGCACAGTATTGTAAACTGGGGCTGTACTCTGCACGCCTAACAGTGTAGAGATCTTTGTGGTTACCAACATTTAATGGATACTTGGATTGAGTTTATTCTCATGTTTTCACTGCTGTAAGTAAAGATCTGATATCCCTAGTGAGTTTCTTTGAGCTTCTTGTTCAGTCTTTTTTTGAAATTCCTTGTCACTAGCATGTTAGGCTTCATTCTTCCACATTTGGGTTTTGTGTTCCTGATTTGCCTTTCTGCAGTTGTGTTTATCTCAAGTGGCTTTCCAGTAATAAGATTTCTCAACTATCAGGAAAAACGGTTTTTCACTGGAGGAGGACAATCAGGCTCCTTGTGGGCGCCGTTTTGTACTTAAAGCAGTTCCCTTCAGCAAAAATGTAACTTTTGGGGTTGCAGGTAATAGTTAACTTTGTTTGCTAGTTGTCTACCACGAGAAAGAGAAAATTTCTCCGATCCAATAAGATAATTCCTAATTAGAAATGAGTTGAAAGATTATGGTTACCATGAGTTGCGAATCTTTTCAATTAGGTTTGGTCATATGATTGTTTTCTCCTATGTTTTGTGTACAGATATCAAGGACCTTATCTCTATTCTCTCTGATAGTCATGGAGAATGCTCCATCATTGGCAGTTATCGATCAGACAGAGCTGACTCAGTTTGCCCACCCAAAGTACGCGCAATGCTAGCTTCACGCGCTTGCAGGTCATCTATTATGATCGGAGATCCACTGGGGAGGAACGAAATGCAGAAGGTAAGTAAGAAATAGAATGCACGTATAAAACAAGTTTGACGACGCTTAAACATGCTGCATTGGATCTTGTGCAGATCTTAGAACATCTGGCGTTCCTCAAATCTCCTTGGAACTGTCCTCACGGCAGACCAACAATGCGCCACTTGGTCGACTTAAGAAGTGTCCGTAGAAGAGGAGATGATGAAGAGATGGAGGTGTGAGGCAAGACGAGCTCGCTGCACGTATAAATTATTGGCTGGTAATTACGGTGTGGTTTTGTGGTTTACGCACACTTCCCCATTTTGTCTTGTAAAAGTAGCAGTGACGTTGAAACCAGCGGGGTTGATCGTTTATGTAAATCTTTTTTAACTTGTAAATAGCTCAGTCGTTGATCTAGTTATTTCTCGAAGGCGAGATCCTTTGCAGGAACACCGTCGAAGACTGCCTTAGGCTTGAGGCTGCAGGTGGCTCATATTTCTGCTCCTCCACCTCCGCCCAAATCTCCACCACTGCATGCTGCCTCTTTCGGGGAGAGAGAGAGAGAGAGAGAGAGAGAGAGAGAGAGAGAGAGGCATTTCGAATTACAAAGGTACAAGGGATGATTAAAATGAAAAATCATAGAAATTAGGATCCATTAATAACCATTTGTCTCATTAATATGAATGGTCATGGTTGAATTTCTGATTTAGGGGTTTAGTTGCAAATTCCTCATCTCTTCAAATTATATTAGATTTAATAAGGTTAAAAATGTGAAAAAACATTTTCATAATTTCACATTCCTTAAAATCTCTTAGGACCCGTTTGGTTGGCTAGGAAGTAAAGTTGGTGAATATGATTTCTAAAAATATGATTCTCAGAAAAATGAATCATATTAGATTCTTTATCTTGTGTTTGGAACATAACAAAGAAATTGTCAAGATTCTTATTTGAGTATTTAATTAAAATTAAACAAGTAGGAAACAAAATACATAAAATATCTTTTATCATTTTTCACATCACCAATATTTTTTATAATTTTTATGATATGAATAATATAATTGATAATTCTACGTGCAAAAATAATTATATATATATATATATATATGTCGTCGAAGTAATTTGAAGACGTGTTATTTAAATTTAAATCAAAATAAATCATATCATTACCAAAATAATAAATAATCAAGATGATTATCTTGTTATTTTAGGTTAATACAATATTTTATTGTTGATTCTACAACTGAGTTGCTCATTATTTTGAATTCGTCATTCCTTTACTATTAATTCTAAAAAATGAATTGCTACAATGATCAAATTTTAGTTGGAATTTGATCGACAAAAAATAACTTTTTTATTTTTCAAAATTTCATATTTTTATTTTTATTTTTAGTTTGAAAATTGTCAACCCCAAATTAAAAATAATCCGTAAAAAATAAAATAATGAAATAAAAAATTGCATAATTTTCAACAAAAAATATGAATCCAATTTTTTAATAATAATATATATAAAAAATAAAATATAATTGATGAAGAAATCGAAAAATGAAATGATTATACACAAGATTCTCATATGCAAGTTGTTAGAATTTGTTGTCTCAAATACTGTGAAAAATAGAAAACACGTGCAAAGTTATATACAATGTTATAGTCAGTGTTACTCACTTTACCGACAACATTGTCACGGGAATTTATAGAACAGACAAAAGATAAGTTTTAAATCACACTTCTTATGGTGTGTGATTGCCTCAGGGCGAAATTCACTAACATAAATGAAATACAAAAACAATACAAGTGTTGTCTCGGTTAACTCTCTTGACAACATTGCATATACCATTCAAGAGATCTATCCTAGCTTTACTCACTTGAACAGTCTCTCAAACAAACACTATCTAAATATATAGATAGAACAACACGTCAATCTAAATCCTAAAACTCTCGGATTTGACTATCTAACCTACACACACAACTGAATCTAGATTTCAGTTCATTGAGATGCTAGGCAGATGTCGAGGAGAATGTCTTGGATCTTCGAGACAACAATAGATGTAAGTTTCAGAATTTCTCACAAACCACAGTGATAATCTACTTGCATAAATGATTTCAAGGTCTAAGGAGACCTTAAATACTTCTTCTATCTTGCTCTAACAGTTGCTCCACGAACACATGAGATGTGACCTTGAATCAACCGCTTTTAACTCTCAATTGTTGTAGTAGTCTTGAGATAATTGCTTTCTGCTTTGTGTATCACACGTTCTTTAACATCGTGCAATAGTGACATTTATTCCAGTCACCCACGTTACCTGCAACGGTTAGTATTCAAGACAAAGTAGGAACATCACGTTCCCTAGAAAATCAAAACAGACTTTGACTGATTCAAAGTCATATAAAATCCACGATATACCACATATTTAATTAAACAATAAATCCCTAAATACGTGGAAAATAAAATGTGACATAAATAACAAAATAATCAGATTAATTTAAAATAAATTAATACTAAATAATCGCAAATGATAAGATTAGCTTCCAAAGAGTTGTACTCGATGTCACGAGAATGACAGAACACATCCGATACAACATTAACTTCGATGTTATCAAACGAAACGATAACATAATCTAGACACATCATTCTCAACACAAGTAATCAGAATACCTACCTGGAGTAGGTAATCAGAATCCTAAAAAGTTGCATCATTTTTCTTGTTGGGGAATCTGATTACTTTCCAAAGTCTATTGAAATTGAACCAAACACAAGAATTTTAAAATAAGGAATTAGATTACTTTCCCAAATCAGATTCCATGTCAAGCAAATGGACCCTTAATTGATTTAATAGTCACGTATCTTCCATCAAAGCGACATTTTCATTAACAACTTCAACAATTCCATGAGCAATTTGTTATATTAATATAAATTAAAATAATAATTATTTAGTATATTATTAGCAACATTTAATTTGTTAACCAGATGTGCATGTCATTATAAAGATACCAGCAATTTGTTATATTAATATTAGTAAATAATGGAACAAATTAAAGTTATTACATGACTGAAGATTTAATTATGGGTGTTTCTATATACACTACCAAATTTTCTTTATACATCACTTTTACTTTACACACCACATATAATTTAAGGGAATTTCTAAATGCACCACTTAATTTACTCTTTGCATCACTAAAAAATTAAATGAAAAATAAAATAAATACGAAATGACATATTTACCCTTTTATTACTCGTATGCACTACAATAATTACTCAATGCACCATAAAATAAAATTAAAAATAAAATAAAACATCTCCGTCGATTTGTTCTATCGAAATTAAAGAATATATTAATGTGGTAATGAATCAAGAAAGAAAGATATACTGAATGAATTAATTAACTCACCGAGTCCATCAATGTCTCAACGAGAGCTAAGCTGTTGATAATGACCATACCAGTCTCTCGTGAAGCCTCTGCAACAAATCCATTAGGCTTCATTCCAATGCAAGGGGTGAAGCTTCTCGAATATTCTTCACGATTCGACACTTCCCTTCCACCTTCCAAGCTTCTAATCCAAAGCGGCTCGTTTGTCTGCGCGATTTTCACCAGTTCTTCCATGGCCGCCAAGGCTAGCTCCAAATACATAGATCGCTCCAGCGATCTCTCAATCGGGGTGCCGGCATTCATCGTTGATTTCGCCGAAGAAATCACCGGAAGCGGGCTGCCGAAATCCAACGGAAGCGTCCTGGTGACGGTATTTAAACCTCCGAATCCATTGTTTCCGACTCCGATTTCTAAGCTTGAATTAGGCATCGATGCAACTAAGGCTGAAATGGGGCGCCCCAAGAATTTTCCGGCGAGGGCGCAGACGCGATCCACAAGCTCTGTACTTTTTTTCACATAATAACGCCAATTTTCAACCGCCACAATTTCAGGTAAAAAGCAAGAAAAGCAGAAGCCGCCGTTTCCAGCTAGATCAACCATTAATGCCGCCAAGAACTCGCCATCCTCAGCCGAAGATGACTGTTCCGTAAAGCAGACTTCTGACACCAACCGACTAACATGCGCAGTTAAAGTGCGGAGAAGCCCCACGCTTCCGCCGGAGATTCGACGGTCAAACGCCGAGACCTCGCCGAAAAATTCTAGGACTCCATCCTCGTTGGCAGCGAGGCTTATGGGTTTGGAGGATCTCGGCTCCGCCATGAAACGGCCGGGATTGATTGCTTTCTCATCAGTGTTTTTAAGTTTTTAAGTTTTTTTTTAAACTGATTTTATGTTTTTAATTTTCTGATTTTAAGTTTTTTTTTATGTAAAATACATATTTAGAGAAAGGACATTATTGTCAATATTAGTGGTGCAAAAAGTAAAATTGGTGGTGCATTGAGTAGATGTGGTGCAAAGAGCAAAATTCGTGGTGCATTTAGAAACTCCCATAATTTAATTTTTTTTTTTATCATTTTTTCGTTATACACCAACATAAATATCATGTTTTTCCTTCTACTTAAAAATTTAAGATATTAATTTTATTCAAAAAAAAAAGTTAAGATATTTGTAGAAGGCGAAAATTAACAATATTATATATAATATTTTTATTAATTTTTATATATTTATTTAGATTTGGAATCTTATGAAATCCAAAATTAGATAAAATATTTAAATAATAAATATATATTATTATATGATAAACATAAAAAAAATTTGGCAGCAAGTAAATATCTTTTAAAAGATATATATCAATTTCCAATAGCCAATGAGATAGTGCCGCGTTAGCCCTAGATCTTTCTCCCTACAACTATAAATAGGGGCCTCCATATCAGTTGAAAATCACACCAGAAGTCATTTGAAGAGTTCAAGAATTTGAGAAGAAATTCTATAAGTGAAATTATCTCAAATATTCAAGGCGTTCTTCACCAAATTTATACTGAAGACGGCGTTTGATCCATAAACAAGAAAGTCAAAGGTGTTCTTCATTAAATTCATCCCGAAATTGGTGTTTGATCTGGAAACAAGACGTCGGCCCTCCGAATTAACGTTATCAAGACTAAAGATTAAGTCAAAGAAGATCGAGTATACAAATCTTTCCCGAAAACTTCAAAGGCCAAGTTCAAACAACAAGTCCAAGAAAATCAAAGAGACAATTTTTTTTATTGTGTTTTTTTTATATTATTTATTTTGTAAGGATATTTTAGTAATCTATAAAATTAATATTTTAAAATTATTCTAATTAGTAGTGTAAATTGAAAATTTAGTGGTGTATATAGAAACACCCTTTAATTATATAGCATGTCATTCAAAGCATAGTGACAATTTAATACATTAATATTATCAAGAATATTAGCAAGCATATGTTAGTTAGATATTCTGAAAATTGGTTCTTAATAAAATTAAATGCTAACATATCAGAAACTAATTGTTAATATATTAAGAACATATTGCTAATATGATAATCACAATTTGTTAATGTGTTAATAATAAATTGTTAATATATTAATATCATGTTACTATGTAATCAACGATTTGCTAAAGTATTGACAAAATATTACTACCAATGATAAATAACAATTGATTAATATACCAGTAATGAATTAATAATATGTTAATATTGTATTACTAATATGTAACACACAATTCGTTAATATATTGACAAATACATTGCAAAACTCACCTCTTATTCGAAAATCTTTAAAAAAATAAAAAAAAATTGATGTCGTGAAACTAACAAAAAATAAAACAAATAAAGAAATTATTTTGCTCGTTCAACGAATGTAAAAAAAAGTTGAAAGTAACAAAAATTTCAATAGCATGAAAATTGAAAAATTCTCGTGAAAGATAGATTTCATATGATTTCAATTTTTGAATTATCACGATACCTTCATTTTACTAGAAGTTTTAAGATATTGTAATTTTGATCCATTTAATTTGGATCAATCTTTATTATATGAAAATCAAAGAAATTAATGGCTAGGATTTCTTTAGGAGAAGTGGGTTAACATTTGAATCAAAACCTAAAACTATATATTCAATGTGATTTATAAGAAAATTGTTCAAGTTTTTCTTTTCTTTTTTTTCTTTTTTATGTCGAGAGCAACATTTATATGTATTTGATGGTCCTAATATTTAAGTACATTAGATTTTCGTTTGTTTTGTACGATAAATGGAGGACATCTTTTATTCCAACTTGATATTTCATTTCATATTCCAAATTTTGGTAATGTGTATTTTAAAAATTTAATAACATTAATTTGACTAAAAATATTAAATATATACGATATATATCAATTAAAATAGGAGATAGAATAGAGGATGAAATTAAAGCTATATTAGAGACGGGAAATCGGGAAAAAACAAGAAATTGAGAAAAATATGAGAATTAATAAGATTACAAGGTTGCATGATGAGTGGGGAAATTGAAAAGCCAAGAAACGTAATTAAGAAAGTGAAAGATTATGAATTAATTAAGATGAAGAACCACCTTCTGCCAAGATGGCCTGGCCATGATGTCCGCAGCCCATGCAGTAACAAGAGGGCGAGCGTCGAACACTGCCTTAATTGGCGTGGCCATCAAATATTTGAGGGTGGGGAGGTGGTGGAGGTCCGCCAGGGAGAAGGCGGCGCCGCCCAAGTATTTGGATTGGGCGAGGCGGGCTTCGTACACATCAAGAACCTTAGCCAGCTCGGCTTCTTGCTCCGCCACAACAGCTTCATCCGTAGCCATTCCAATAATAGGCTTGATTCCGAGCTCCCACGTTAGCTTTGCTGCCGGAGGCTCATACCTCTGCGCCTCCACCTCCGCCCAAACCTCCTCCGCCGCCATCTCTTTCGGCTCCTTGCATACTAGTGGGGTCCCTTTTCCGGCGTAAGCATGCGCGATGTACCTAGTGATGGCCCGGGATTCTGTACGCATTACGTACAAATTAAGTTATTAATTATTGCAGAGAGAGAGAGAGAGAGAGCGAGAGAGAGAGAGAGAGAGAGAGAGAGAGAGAGAGAGTTACCGAAGAGCTTGAGATCTCCATCTTCAAAGGCCGGGACTTGACCGAACGGCTGCAGGGAACAAAATTAAGCAGATATATATACGTTAGTGTTATGTACGTATATGTATAGAGAAACTAATGTAATATATATACAGTAAATGGTTAATTACGTTGAGGGAAAGAAAAGGGCCCTTCTTTTGGTCGCCGGAGCCCAAGTCGACGGCGACAAACTCGTATTCGAGCGATTTCTCATTGAGGCAAGCCATAACTCTCATTGTTGCAGTTGAGAAAATGCCGCCGTGGACCTTCATCGCCATTAATTCAAGATATATATATATATATATATATAATTTGATTTGGAGCTGCAAAAATGAATGATGATGAATTGAATTGGTTGTTGAACTGAGATATGGAGCAGCAGGTATTTATAGCAATATATATTCAATAAATTGGAAATGGGACCCTTAGAAACTGTATTTCTTTGATCAAATTAGATGGAACACTGAAGAAATGGTTCTTATTAGTCGTAGTTAAATTACATGCGGGCACACGTCATATATATATATATATAACAAATACCTAAGTACATACGTCATCCAAGTTTCTCAAGCAACTGACTTTTTCACATGGTATTGGTGTGGGTGTGGATAAAATTATTGAAAAATGAAGTGCAACACCGGGTCACCTATTGCATTTTCTATTACATTTCCTATTTCAAGTCTTCATTTAAAAAAATAAAAAATTATTTTTTTTAATTTTTAATTTATTATGATTTTATTTAATTAAAATTTTCCCTTTAGGGTTCATCCATTCTCAAGTATATTAATATTTTTTTAAAATAAATGAAAAAAAAATTTCTAGTTATCCAACCCCAAATGGAATAGGAATTGCAATCTGATCCGAATTAAGTGAGGTTGGTGGGGGCTGGTTTCGAGGTGAGAAAATCGAAAACGTAGATCTCAAGTTGATTCTTTATAGATTTGATTTTCCTTCCTTTCGTATTTTAATTAATACAGTAGGTGTTACGTTGTTTCCTTTCTGGAATAAGTATATTACGAAATATGTTTAATTAGGTTGCTAGGTGTCTACAATTTGTTCCTACAACATATCAGATCAAATACATTACCCTAATCTTCAAACTAATCAAGTTAATTTTTGGGACAAATTTTGTATTTTTGTATATAGTATATCTTATTTTTTGGTAGGCTCGAAAAGAGTTGGTCCAAAAGTCGAGATGGTTTAACAGACTGTAGAAATTAAGCATGTAAATGCATATCAGAGAGAAAAGAGAATTTCGGTTGTTTATTTATCAAAAACTCAACTTTACAAATGATGAAATCGTATTATTTATACAAAGGAGCTCCGCTCACTTTGTCTCACAAAAGAAACACACAATCTAATCTACGGCTAACATTATTTGAATACAAACTAAGAATTGAATCAACGGCTGCTGCTAGTTGCATCTAACAGACTCCTTAGTAGCACGGATCGATAACGTGGCGCCTTCTCTAAAGATCATCCAAATTATGCTGTGGTCCTGCATGGATTGAGGTGAGTGAGAAAAACTGTAGTCACATGCACACGTACACAAAATAGGCACAAGATCGTCAACACCCCCCCGCAAGATGAGCCGCATGTAAATCAGAAAAGCGCATCTTGGATAGAAGAAAGCGAAACCGAGGGGCAGGAAGGGCCTTGGTAAACAAATCAGCAAGTTGGAGCTGAGAAGACACGTAAATGGGGAAAAAAACCCTTTGGTAAAGTGTTCACGCGCAAAATGACAATCAAGATCGAGATGTTTAGTACGCTCATGAAATACTTGATTCTTGGTGATGTGAACCGCGGCTTGGTTATCGCAATGAAGAGAGATAGGAAGAGATAGAGCAATATGAAAGTCAGTTAAGAGATAGGAGATCCACAGCAGCTCTCGAACAGTGGAACTGAGACTGCGATACTCGGCCTCTGCGGTAGACATGGCAATGGTTTCCTGTTTCTTGCAACGCCAGGAAACAAGTGAATCCCCAAGAAAGATGCAGTAACTAGTGAGTGATCGCCGAGAGTCAGGACAAGACCCCCAATCCGCATCACAATACGCACGGATGTGAAAGGAAGAGGATGAAGAGAAGAACAGACCAGAAGATGGACAACCTTTAAGATAGCGAAGCACGTGCAATGCGGCATCCCAATGGGACTGACGAGGCTGAGACATGAATTGGCTTAGTTGCTGCACGGCATAGGAGATATCCGGTCGTGTAAGATTAAGGTAAAGGAGGCGCCCAACAAGCCGCCGATATTGGTCTGGATGACTCAAAAGAGAAGAGGAATCAGAGGATAAATGAATCCCAGAAGGCAGAGGTGTAGCGGAAGGCTTACAACCCAAAAGGCCAGCTGATTCAATGAGGTCAAGAACATATTTGCGTTGATTTAGATATGTGCCGCTTGAACCACGCGCAATTTCTACACCTAAAAAATAACGGGCAGGCCCGAGGTCTTTGATGGTGAATGCTTGATGAAGAGAAGCCTTTAAAGAAGAAATCTCATCAGTAGCAGGCCCAGTGATGAGGATGTCATCGACGTAAATAAGAACGGCAACAAAAGAAGAACCAGACCCCTTGGTGAAAAGACAATGATCGTGAGGAGACTGATGGAAACCAAGGTGTAGAAGATGGCGATTGAGTTCAAGATTCCATTCCCGGGAAGCTTGCTTGAGACCATATAAGCTCTTAATAAGCTTACATACTTGATGAGGCTGAGCCTTGAGATACCCTTGAGGAGGAGACATATATATCTCATCAGATAGGGTGCCATGTAGAAAAGCATTATTAATATCGATTTGATCTAAAGGCCAACCATTCTGTGTAGCAATAGCAATGAGAACACGAACAGTAACAAGCTTAGCCACCGGGGAGAAAACTTCATGATAATCAACCCCATGTTCTTGCTTAAACCCTTTGGCGACCAGTCGGGCTTTGAAACGCTCAACGGTTCCATCAGCCTTGAGTTTGACTTTATAAACCCATTTAGATCCAATAGTGTGTTTACCGGGAGGAAGGGTGGTTAATTCCCAAGTGTTATTGCGGTCTAAAGCTTCTAGCTCAGCCTGCATAGCCTCATGCCATTCAATGAATTTGCTGGCTTCAGAATAATTACGAGGTTCTTGTAGACTCTGAACATGAGTAAGAAAGGCCATGAAGGTAGGAGAAAGGTGTGGAGACACTGAATAGGGAAACGTATGAAGAGTGAGAGAAGAAGAGAGGTCAGAGGGACAAGAATGAGGTAGGACTGAAAGGCATACAAAATCTTGCAAGTAGGCAGGAGGCCGATGAGGTCTAGTACTTCTTCTTAAGATCGCAGCTGGTTCTGGGGATTGAAGAGTAGAAACAGGGGAAGAAGGAGAGGAATTAGAAGAAAGAGAAGGAGGACTAGATGAAACATGAACATCAGGAAGGGAAGAACAAGGAGCTTCAGAATCCACAAAAGAAGGAAAGGGCAAAGAGGGTAAAGTATTAGTAGAGTGTAGAGGAAAAACATCAGCAAAGAACTTAACATCTCTTGAAACAAAGATGTGACAAGAATCCAAATTGTACAAAATAAAACCTTTGTGGTTTGCTGCAGTTCCCAGAAAGATACATTTATGACTTCTAGTGTCAAATTTAGACAAAAAGGGTGAAGTATTAGAGGCATAACCCAAACATCCAAAAGGATAGAGTGTAGAATATGTAGGTGGCTTGTGGAGTAATGTTTCAAAAGGCGTTTTCCAGTTTAGTACAGCAGTAGGTAACCGATTTATTAACCACGTAGCATGTAATATGGAGTACGGCCAGAACTTACTTGGAATATGACTTTGGAACATCAAGGCCCTAGCAACTTGTAGGAGATGTCGGTGCTTACGTTCCACCACTCCATTCTGTTGAGGGGTGTAAACACAGCTCCGCTGATGATGAATACCATGATCCTTGAAAAGAGTTTGTGTGGCAGCACTAGTGAACTTTGTACCGTTGTCAGTTCTCACATTCTGAACCTTAGTGTGAAACTGTGTCTGCACCATAATCAGAAAGCTATGTAAAATTCTGTAGACTTGCCCTTTATTGTGCAACAGATATGTCCAAGTGCTCCTACTATGATCCTCTACTATAGTTAGAATATAAGAGGCATTAGCAACATTAACCTCATGATATGAACCCCATAGATTAGCATGGATGAGCTCAAAAGGAATCTGTCTTCGAGCATGTAAAATAGGAAAAGGTAACCTTTGCTGTTTAGATTTGAAGCATATCTCACAATCTCGAAGATCATCAAAGCCACTGTCAGGATGAACTCTCTTTAGATGTGGTATATGTTTCATCGAATTGATAGAAGGGTGACCCAAGATCTCATGCCATTGTTTATTTGTGAGATTGGAAGATGTATGATGAGTGCAAGCAATCTCTGCAGCAGCATTTTGAATAACATAAAGCTTCCCTTTCATCTTGCCAATCCCAAGAAAATGATCTTGTTTGTTGCTCTGAATAAGGCAGTGAGAAGGAAGAAATATAACCTTGCCATCAACATCTCTGGTAAGTGCACCAACAGAAATCAAATTATGGGTGAAAGAAGGTGCAAAAAGGACCCTGTGCAGAAGAATAGTATCAGTCAACTGAACTTCTCCTATATAATCTGCAACCACACTTGAGCCATCAGGTAGGTAAATACGCTGAGGTTCATCTAGCCTTTTAAGTGTCTGCATCAGAGCTTCATTGCAACATATATGTATGCTCGCTCCGGAGTCAATGATCCATTCATTTCTACAGATATTATTGTCTATGCCAAAGGCATAATGTCCCATGTAGGATGTCTGTGAGCCATCCTTGTCTTGCATCTCCACCAGATTCATAGAATTTGTCCCTGTACTACTAGATCCTGATTTCTGCAAATAATTGCCAACATACTTGGCCAATTCAATCTGTATAAGTTTGTTCATCTCGGCCATAGGATCAGACTGTTGTGTAATCAATTCATCTTTCATGCTGACTTGATCCTCCTCTTCCACACAATGTGCCCTATTTTTCATCTTGTCGCTTTTGAACTTCCTAAACCAATCAGGCACTCCAACTAAATCAAAACAATCTACTTTCTCATGACCATTTCCCCCACAGTGGGAACATTTAAGTTTCTGTTTTTCTTCTTTGGTAAGTCTCCTCCTAAAACCCTCTATTCTATTCACAAAGTTTCTAGGATTTGTATAAAGAGCATTGTGCTCACTGTCTTCAGGATACAAAGATAACACATCCTTCTGTTCTTCTACTTGAAGTATCATGGAGTACGCTTGACTGACAGATGGCAACGGCTCCATTATTAATATCTGATTCCTTATAGCTTCATATATGTCACTTAGACCCATTAGAAATTTCATTAGCCGTTCTCCTTCCTCATTTTGATGATTAGCTTCTGCTGCACCACAGGTACAGATCTGACAAGGCACTAACAAGTGAATCTCATCCCATAAAGATTGTAAATTGTTGTAATACAGTAGGACAGACTTATTCCCTTGGCTAAAAGTAGCAATTTCCCGTCGCAATTTATATATGCGTGGCCCATTCGTTCTTCCAAACCTTCATTTCAGCTCTGTCCAGAGATCCTTAGAATTTTCTATGTGTTGAAATCCTCTGCTCAATTCCTTACTAATCGAATTAACAATCCAGGAATAGACAAGATAATCCACTCTTAGCCATTGTTTGTGATCATCAGAATTTTCATGTGGTTTGATCATAGTTCCTTCTATAAAATCTAATTTATTTTTCGCCGCTAGGCCTCTTCTAATTGATCGACACCAACTGTGATAATTCTTGCCATTAAGAAGATCAGTGGTAAGTATCATACCAGGATGATCATTAGGATGAACATATAAGGCATCATTGATCTGCTCCTTATAAGTTGCTATAGCTCGTCGTTCATCACCTTGAATGTGCCTATCAGCCATCATGTCTTGCTGTGAGTTCGCAAATCAGTTACTACTTTCAGCATTATTACCAGCATCAGCAGTTGCAGCAGCAACGTGAAAACCTCCTTCATCAATCACTAGTTGGTTCCAAGGTGTTCGACGATTTTGCTTCGGCATCGTTGAAATCAAAGATTAAAAATCAATCAATCTGATTAATCAATCGGTAATGTCAACAAAAATTGTTGAATTTCAATAGATTCAGTATGAATTTGGAAGAAACACGACTCTGTGATACCATGTAGAAATTAAGCATGTAAATGCATATCAGAGAGAAAAGAGAATTTCGGTTGTTTATTTATCAAAAACTCAACTTTACAAATGATGAAATCGTATTATTTATACAAAGGAGCTCCGCTCACTTTGTCTCACAAAAGAAACACACAATCTAATCTACGGCTAACATTATTTGAATACAAACTAAGAATTGAATCAACGGCTGCTGCTAGTTGCATCTAACAGACTCCTTAGTAGCACGGATCGATGACGTGGCGCCTTCTCTAGAGATCATCCAAATTATGCTGTGGTCCTGCATGGATTGAGGTGAGTGAGAAAAACTGTAGTCACATGCACACGTACACAAAATAGGCACAAGATCGTCAACACAGACCCACCTCTTGCAACACAATCTCCAGTGGGTTGTCTCTGGATCGAGTTCGGAGGCAGATTTGAATTAAAATTCGGGATAGATTAGGGTTAAAATCCTAAGAATCATACTAGGTCAAAGGACAATGAATCCTTATAAAATTAGGATCAGCCCGTTAGAGCGTCTGCTTATAAAATAATAGGAGGTCATTCAAGGGGGAGGGACATATAGAGCTCTAACACACACTACCGACATCAAATTCAACCCCACTTTCAACCTCATATTTGACATTTAATTCTCTCTAAATCCACCATTATTCTTCTTATTTTGTTATTTTCATTTTGAATTTTACCTTTTTAAATCGATTCTAACTTGAGCGTCGGAGTCCGACAAATTATCGAATTCTCGATGGTTGTTTAGCTTCATGTTTGCCGTCTTTGTTTGTAAATCACTGAAACCCGGATCCGAACGATTTTAATTATAAAGTTTTGGATCTCTCTCTATATATTTATAATCAATTGTTCAAATAAAAGCAAACAAACTGGGTTCAATTTTTTTGGAACCCAAAATACTGGTCTTGTTAAGGATTCATATAATCTATTTTTTTTAGTTTTTTTTTTCCTGTTTTTTCATTTCAATTCTTCGTACTTTAATTTAATTTTACACATGTTATTTAAGGTCCATCCTAAATAATTTATACGTATTATATTGTTTTAGTATTTAATTTTCAATTTTTAGTTATTAATTGATTTTTTTAAAAAGAAAATACTAAAAAATTATAATAATCCTAATTGGATAAGATGAATCCTAAATAACAATTTTAAAATTTACCTAAAACACAAGAAATTAAAATAAAAAAATTCAAAATAAGCAATAAATAATTCAATACAAAAGGTAAAATAGACAATTTATGACGTGGAGGAGGTAACACGGTATACTTTTGGTGGGCAATTATACTTTTGAGAAGCATTACATGAGCGCACGTGTCATCCAAAATTCCTAGTGTTTCTAATTTGATGAATTATTGCATGCGGGCCGGGCCGATATGGACAGGCCTCGATCGAGTCAATTGGTTAAATCACTATGATCTGAAAATGATTCTCCCACAAAAGTTAGTGGAACAAAATTCGTGGGTAATTATTATAGAAGTTGATTTTGGCAATTTTGTAATATCAACTTGTAAAAAAGTTAGGCTAAAGCTCAAGTAATTGGTAGAAGAAGACAATAGAATATCTGAAATTTATTAGAAAAAGTAGAGAATTAGAGTTCACAAAGAGCACAGCAGACGCATGTAATGAAAAAGTGTGATCCATGAACTAAGACAAAGCCAGATAAACATAAGAAATTAAGATAATGGCCGCGTCGGCCTAAGCTGCAGTAACCTTCTGCCAAGCGGGCCGGGCCAAGAGGGCGGCGGCCCAGGCGGCAACGCAGGGCCTCGCGTCGAACAAGGCCTTAACCTTGGTCTTCTGCAAGTTGGCGATGATCGGAATGTGGTGAAGATCAGCCAAAGAGTAGTCGTCGCCGCCCAAATACTTAGATTGGGCCAAACGGGCCTCGTACACGTCGAGAACTCCGGCCAACTGTGCTTGGAGCTGTTCGACGACGGCGTCGTCGGTCGTCATGCCCTTCATCGGCTTGATCAGAATCTCGAAGCTCAGTTTCTGGCCCGCAGCGTCGAATCTCTGGGTTTCCACTTCCAACCAAACTCCGATGATCCCCATTTTCTTAGGATCCTCGGAGATCAGTGGAGTTCCCTTGTCGGCATACGCATGCGCGATGTATCTGGTGATGGCCCTCGATTCTGGAATTCAAAAATCGCAACAAAGAAAATATAATTACTGCATAATCATTACGTCGAACAGTTGGAAGGAAAGAATCTTTACCGAAGAGTTTCAGATCGCCGTCTTCGAAACCTGGTACCTGCCCGAATGGCTGAATCCGAATAACAAATACATGTCAAAAACTAACAGAACAAAAAACCATAAACAGAGGTGCGAAAACTGGGATCCTGTTGAAATTTCAAGGTGTGCTTACGTTGATTGAGATGAAAGGCTCCTTTTTCTGCTGGCCAGTTGTTAAATCGACCAACACGAACTCGTAATCGAGGCCTTTTTCGGCTAAGCAGACGAGAACTCTTCTCGCCGCCGGAGAAAGAGGGTGGCCGTGGAGCTTGATCGCCATTGATGCCGCTGATTTCTGTTCGAGAATTCTAGAATTGAGCAGAGACTTTGATATGGTGATGTGAGAGAGAGATGAGTCTGACGAGTGGTTATAAATAGAGATATATGGGATCTCAATCATTAATATTTTTTTACTGATTTTTGGAATAGTTTTTTTTTTTCAACATGTTGCGGATTTGAGATAATATTAAAATCTCAATCATGTGAAGGGCCATAAGGAAAGGGTTGAATTTTCATTTTTCACGTTGGAACTTTTGGCAAGTGGCATGTACCTCTACTCAAATAATTAATACCACCAGATTTGTAGTTTTCAACTTTTATTACAAAAAATTGTGTCATTTTGAATTTGGTTGTATTGGGTATTTTCTATATGTTAATTATGTATTTAGTTACGTCATTATCATTACATACACAACGTGTTGTGTATTACTATGAATACACGAGAAAATGGAACTTCCTCAAATTTCGTGAATATTCAAGTCTTATTATTGGGTTCAACTTCCTAATTTTGTAGATAGTTTTCTCAACCGCTTTTGCTCTCGTTCTTTTATAATGTAACTATCTTTCTTTTAGCTTCAAAATTAAAAATTAAAAATATGAATACACTGAGAATGTATGACATAAATATATTTAATAGTTAAAAAACTACAATTATTTGCATTTTTTCGGTACCCCATGGGGCATGGCAGCATGACTACATTATAATTAGAATTTCCCAAATAATTTATAATGGTCTTTTCCTTCACGCTTCCCACCACTACCAGCTCCACCGACTTCATAATTTTTTTTAATAAAAAAAAAGACCTTAATCAATTAAAAGTTTGAAGATACCACATAATTTCCTCCGGTTGGAAAATTGAATTTATTAAATTAAGTTTTTACTCATTTTATTTAATTTTTTGTGATCGGGTTATTTAATTTTGGAGGAATTAAATACCGTACGATTGTTCTATTGATTTTAGTAGATAATCGTAGTATTTTTATTTGTTCAAATCCGATTTTCGGTGAGTGAGAGATAAGTGGTTGAAGTTGGTCATACGATTGGACATTTATGGTGTGTGGGATAATGTGTTTAAGACACATTAAATGATCCTACATTGATTTCTTAATCAACTTAAAAAGTGTATTTAAGTATATTAACACTTAAGTGAAGTAATTAAGTGCACAAAGATGTGGGCCATGAGCCTACACGCGCGCGCCCGATCGTGCCCGTACCCGTGCTCATCTCGTCCTCGGACTTGGATCTTGGCAATTGGACTTTGGGTACTGGACGGTCGGGTCATGGAGGACTTAATGGCAGAGCTGTAACTCCTGGAGGTTACACACCTGGTTTGAATGCCCTCAAATCCTAGCTATGCCCTCAAACCCTAGTTGTCCCCTGCAGTGAAGATGTGCATATAAATAGGACATCCTGCATGGTCCAAAATGCTACACTCTGCATAAACGAACATCATCATATTGTTGCATACAAGTTCCTTCGAGTCACAGCTTCCCAGTTCTCGAAGTTTGTCTAGTTCGCCGGAGCCTTACCGGACTTGTGGTGCTACTGCCGGAAGGACGAAAAGCCGTTTCATCTTTGAGAGACAATCCGCCTAACCGTGAGCACTACCCGGGACGTATTTGTCTTGCGGAGAGAGGTCCCTTCGACTCGGCTTATCGGAACCTGGTTCAGTTCCAGTTTGTAGTTAATTTATGTCATTTCAATTACGTGTATTTGTTCTTTTTCTACTTTTTCTCTTTTCATGTAATTCAGATTGTAACGAGTTCCAGTCAAGTGTAATATCATTTCTATAACAATCGCAAGACAAATAGTAAACTAAAAGAAACAACTACCTTTGCTGGAATGGCGTCATCATCCGCTCCCGTTGCTGCAAGAACCATTCTCCATGGACAAGCTGAGAAGCCGGAGAAGTTCTCCGGATTGGACTTCAAGAGATGGCAGTAGAAGATTCTCTTCTACCTAACCACGTTGGGAGTTGTTGGCTATATCAAAGCAAATGCTCTAGTGGTCGAGGAAAATGAGTCGGACGTTAACAAACGAACGACATATAATCAATGGATCAATGGCGATTTTCTTTGTAAAAATTACATTCTGAATGACATAGTAAATAGTCTTTATTCTGTATACGGAAATGTAACTAGTGTTAGGGAACTATGGGAAGCATTAGAAAAGAAGTACAAAACGGAGGATGTCGGAACTAAAAAGTTTGTTATGGCAAAATTTCTCGATTACAAAATGGTGGACACCCGGTCAGTGATGGATCAAGTGCAAGAGCTTCAACTCATTATGCACGATGTTCATGCTGAAGGGATGGTCCTTCCCTACTCTTTCACTGTTGCTGCAATGATTGAGAAGTTGCCACCATGTTAGAAGGACTTCAAGAGCTATCTCAAGCACAAGCGAAAGGAGAAGACTCTTGAAGACCTTGTGGTTAAGCTTCGAATTGAAGCCGATAGTCGAAAGGCGGATCCGAGACCACGAGTCCCGATCGAGGCCAATGCTAATTTGATGGAACGTGGTGGACCATCAGATAGCAACAAAAGGAAGCGCCTGGGTCAAGTTGACAAAGGGAAGAAGCCAATGACGAAGTTTAACGGCAACTGCTTCAATTGTTACAAGCCGGGACATATGTCCAAACATTGCACGACTTCAAAGAAGAAGCGTACCAATTATGGTGCGCACTTGGCGGAATATAACAACAAAGGTAAAGGTAAGGCCCGTCAAGATGATTGGGATGGCGATGATTTGGCTGCCGTTGTGTTTGAAGTCAACCACGTGGACAACCTGAGAAAGTGGTTCGTCGACACCGGGGCTACTTGTCATGTTTGCTCTGACAAGGGCTCATTCGCTACCTACAAAGATGTTGAAGGTAGAAAGTTGCACATGGGGAACCAAGCCTCGTTTGAAGTGGCTGGTGTGGGCAACGTGGTTTTGAAGCTGACTTCAAGCCAAGAGCTAACTTTGAAGGATGTGCTGCATGTTCCGAACATCCGCAAGAATTTGGTTTCGGGTTCACTGTTAGTCAATCATGATTTTAGACTAGTGTTTGAGTCTGAAAAGTTTATTTTAAGCAAGTATGGAAGGTTCCTTCGTCGGGACTATCTCACCAATGGTTTCTTCAAAATGAATGTAATGGCCATGCGCCGTGTTACCAAAGAAAGTGCTAATAAAGTGAATTCTTCTACTTACTTGCTTGTTGAGTGCTCAGATTTATGGCATTGTAGATTAAGACATGTTAATCTAAATGCTATAAAACGTTTAGTAAATTTAGATTTGCTAAAAGTGAACCAATTTATACAAAATAAATGTGAAGTTTGTGTCGAGGCAAAATTGGCAAAGTTACCATTTTATTCAGTTGAACAGAGTACTAAAGCTCTAGATCTAATTTACACAGACGTGTGTGACTTAAAGTTTGTGCAAACTAGAGGCGGTAAAAAGTATTTTATTACTTTTATTGACTATTGCACAAAATATTGTTATCTTTATCTTTTAAGAAGTAAAGATGAGGCAATTGAAGCGTTTAAGAACTTCAAGAATGAAGCTGAAAATCAACTAAGCGGTCGAATTAAAGCAATTTGAAGTGATAGAGGTGGAGAATATATTGCCCCATTTGAAGAGTTATGCGCAAAGACGGGTATAATTCATCAAACTACGGCTCCTTATTCACCACAGTCTAATGGTGTTGCTGAACGCAAAACTGAACTCTTAAAGAGATGATGAATGCTTTGTTGATAAGTTCGGGATTACCACAGAACTTGTGGGGGGAAGTTGTGTTGACAGCTAACTATATCCTGAACAAGATTCCACTAAAGGGTAAGGATGTAACGCCTTATGAGTTGTGGAAAGGACGCACGCCGTCTTATAAATACCTCAAAGTGTGGGGGTGTTTGGCTAAAGTTGAAGTGCCGCTACCTAAACAAGTTAGAATCGACCCTAAAACAGTTGATTATATCTTTGTTAGATATGCACTTAACAGTAGCGCATATCGATTTCTTATTCATAAATTGGATAATTCTGAGTTAACTAAAGGAACAATGATAGAGTCGAAGAATGTTATATTCTTCGAGAATGTTTATCCTTGTAAAAATAAGGATAGGGAAGAAGATAATTCTGAGAAAAGAACTATTGAAGCTGCTACTAGTTCTGATCATGTGGATGAAGAACCGAGACGTAACAAGCGAGCTAGGATGGTAAAGAATTTTGGTTCGGATTTCATCACCTATATGCTGGATAATGAGCCAAAGTCTTTGAAAGAAGCTCTATCTAGTCCAGATGCTGCGTTCTGGAAAGAAGCTATCAACAGTGAAATTGATTCCATCATGCAAAATCACACTTGGGAGTTGTCGGATCTCCCAAGTGGGTGTAAGCCGTTATGATGCAAGTGGATCATAAAATGAAAGTATAAGGTAGATGGTTTTGTTGATAAGTATAAAGCTCGTTTGGTTGTCAAAGGCTTTAGACAAAAAGAGGGGTATGATTTCTTCGATACCTACTCACCAGTAACAATGATTACATCTATTCGGGTGTTTTTAGCGATTGCTGCTTTGCACAATCTCGAAATTCATCAGATGGATGTAAAGACCGCGTTTCTGAATGGTGAGCTGGAGGATAAAATATACATGGAATAACCTGAAGGGTTTGTTGCATCAGGGCAAAAATGAAAGGTATGTAAACTTGTTAGATCGTTGTATGGTCTTAAACTAGCACCTATTCAGTGGCACCTGAAGTTTGATAACATGATGTTATCAAATAGTTTCAAAATCAATGAGTGTGATAAATGTGTGTATATAAAGAGTTGTTCTAATGGCTATGTCATAATCTGTCTTTATATAGACGACATGATAATCATGGGCAGTAGCCACCAAGTGATTGTTAAAACAAAACAAATGTTGAAATGAAATTTCGACATGAAAGATATGGACTTAACTGATGTGATTCTAGGAATCAATATAGTTCGGACAAGTGGTGGAATAGTCTTAACACAATCTCATTACGTTGAGAAAGTGCTTAAGAAATTCAATGCTTTTGATAGTCCGCCGACTAAGACCCCCTTAGAACTTAATGTGCACTTGAGTAAAAATTGGGGAGAACCGGTAGCTCAAGAAGAGTATGCAAGGGTCATTGGGAGTTTGATGTACATCACAAACTGCACTAGACCCGATCTTGCATGTTCTGTGAATAAGTTAAGTCGGTACACGAGCAATCCAAGCAAAGAGCATTGGAAATCTCTAGTACGAGTTCTAAGATACTTGAAGTATACTTTGAACTTCGGGCTGCATTATATAAGGTTTCATCCTGTACTTGAAGAGTACAGTGATGCGAATTAGATATCAGACACAAAAGACTCATTCTCGACTAGTGGATTTGTTTTCACTATCGGTGGTGGAGCAGTGTCGTGGAAATCCACTAAACACACTTGTATAGCTCGTTCCACCATGAAATCTGAGTTTATCACTTTAGATAAAGCTTGTGAAGAAGCAGAATGACTTCACAATTTTCTAGAGGATATTCCATGCTGGAAGAAATCGGTGTCATCAGTGATGATTCGCTGTGATAGTCAAGCGGCTATCGAGAGGGCACATAATGCTATGTACAATGGTAAATCTTAACACATACGTCGGAGACATAATACCAGTTGACTATGTGAAGTCAGTAGATAATCTAGCAGATTCGCTAACCAAAGGGTTAAATCGAGATCAAATGGCTAAGTTGCTAGAGGGAATGGGTTTAAAATCCATAATCTAAGAATGCTTGTAGTGGTGACCCAACTATGATGACTGGAGATCCCAAGAACTTGGTTCAATGGGAAAACTAAGCTACAAACATTCAGTTTGACAGCACTTGAGAAGTTGTAGTTAACTGTTCCCTGTAAGCAAACCAAGTGTGCACTTGTCAATGTGGTGAGGATAAGTCCGATGACTTTTAATGATTCCTAAAACTAATGAGGTTGAGTATGACAGAATACTCAGAAAAACCAGATCACCTATATAAGTGAGAAGTGGGGGCCGCTTCTAAGAGATACTTATGAATTCAAAGAGGTTGTCCATGGCATGAAATGGACACAAACGTAAAAACAGATAATGTTTGAGACATAGCTGTTTTCAATACTATTGTCTCGGTATACACTAAGGATGTATAGTTCAAGGCATCATGTCCACTAAACAGCCGGTATACTCGATAGTGTTGGAATATGGAAGGTTCAAAGTCACAAGCTACCTATCATGTTGCAGTTGTGTTTCTAGAGAACTGGGCTGCTTGTCTGTATACATGCATGCACTATTTCCACTCATGTGGGGATTGTTGGAAAATTGGATTTATTAAATTGAGTTTTGACTCATTTTATCTGATTTTTTGTGACCAGGTTATTTAATTTTGGAGAAATTAAATACCGTACGATTATTCTATGATTTTAGTAGATAATCGTAGTATTTTTATTTGCTCAAATCCGATTTTCGGTAAGCGAGAAATAAGTGATTGAAGTTGGTCACACGATTAGTTATTTATGATGTGTGGGATAATGTGTTTAAGACACATTAAATGATCCCACATTGATTTCTTAATCAAGTTAAGAAGTGTATTTAAGTGTATTAACACTTAAGTAAAGTAATTAAGTGCACAAGGATGTGGGCCATGAGCCCACACGCGCGCTCCCGCCCATGTCCGAGCCCGTGCCCGGTGCCCGGCTCATCTCATCTTGTCTCATCCTCATCCTCGTCCTCGGACTTGGATCTTGGCAATTGGACTTTGGGTGGACTTTGGGCGTACGTAGGCTTCTGGAATTTAACCGTACCAGTTTTACGGTACATAAATGGTCGGGTCATGGAGCGGGTCGATGTTGTACAGAAATGATCATGGAGCGGGTCGGCGGATCGGTTGACTGGATCATCGGGTTGTGGTTGCACTTAGTGGTGCATGTCCAGCATTGAAGTGTGTAACTCCTAGCTGAGTTAAGTGACTTCAATGGTGTAACTCCCACCTGGAGCTGGTGGAGTTAGTGGGCTGGACTGTAACTGAAAGTAACTCTTGTCGGGAGTCAAAGTCTGCAGCTGCCTTGGACACATGTTGGGATCCGAGCCGACATGGGACACCTGTCGGGATCTGCAGAAGGTAACTCCTGGGAGTTACAACACCTGGTTTGAATGCCCTCAAACTCTAGTTGTCCCTTGCAGTGGAAATGTGCCTATAAATAGGACATCCTGCATGGTCCAAAATGCTACATTCTGCATAAACGGACATCATAATATTACTGCATACAAGTTCCTTCAAGTCACAGCTTCCCAGTTCTCGATGTTGTCTAGTTTGCCGGAGCCTTACCGGACTTGTGGTGCTACTGCCGGAAGGACGAAAAGCCATTTCATCTTTGAGAGATAATCCGCCTAACCGTGAGCACTAGCCGGGGCGTATTTGTCTTGCGGAGAGAAGTCCCCTCGACTCGGCTTTCCGGAACCTGCTTCAGTTCCAGTTTGTAGTTAATTTCTGTCAGTTCAATTACGTGTATTTATTCTTCTTCTACCCTTTCTGTTTCCGTGTAATTGAGATTGTAACGAGTTCCAGTCAAGTATAACATCGTTTCTATAACACCTCCGTGCGTAATGCTCTTACAAAAGTGGTTGCAACTTACAAATGAAATTGAATTTTGTGGGGGCAACTTTTTTTATAACCACTTGAACTTTAAAAAAAACTCATTTTATCGCCAGTAAGTTTTAAATATATTTTTTTAATCATTTTGGACCAAAATGCCTTTATATATTAAAAAAAGTAAAAAAATTGAAGTATTCCATCCACCCCACCTACCCCAGCACACCTCAAATCTGATTTCATCATTTCGTCATCTTCAATCTTCATCATCGATTTTCATCTTTCCTATCATATCCCACCCTAACCTGCCTCATCTTTATGAAAATCTTCTTGGACCATAATTCTCGTTATAGTTTGATGATGCCAAGCTAGTGTGCGGTAAGAAACCAAGTTCAAGTTTTACAAATAAAAAAAATGATTTTGCTTTTAACTGTGTATTGAATTGTTCTTAACTGAGATCAAGACCCGGCGCGCATATGGCGTGAGCGCATACAACAATAAACATTGGCAGAACATCGACTGATAATTTTCGAGCATCGGCAAAACATCAACTGATAATTTGATTTCAGGTGCGCGCGTGCGGACACAAAGTATGCTCACACAAAGTATGCGCACAATTTTATTCTTAACTGCGTACTGAATTGTTCTTAACTACGATTAAGACCCGGCACGCACTAGGCGTGCGCACATACAACAACAGACATCGGCATAACATCAGCTGATAATTTTCGAGCATCGGCAGATCATCGTCTAATAATTTGACCTCAGGTGCGCGCGTGCGGGCACAAAGCGTGTGCACACAAGGCATGTCTGTGAATTTGTTCTATTTCTTCTCTTTTTCCATTTTCGGAGGTCAATGGTTGCTCGGTGGTGGAGAAATTTGGATTTATTCTCTTCAATTTGTGTAGATCGATGACATGGGGAGAATTTTTGATAAATTCCATTATTGCTACAGATTGTTGGGAAGAAAATGAGATTGTAGGGGAGAGAAATTTCAGAATCTGATTTCAAAAATGTGATATAGGCGGCTGATGGGAGGGATATAACGTCGGGTTTCTTTTTAAAAATAAATATAAGGTATTTTGTTAATTCTGGCTAAAAGAAGTGTACTGAAAATTAGTGGCTAAAATAAATTTTTTAAAAATTTAAGTGGCTACTTTTGCCAATTTCCACAATTTTTTTTCATACAAGTTTTCATTTTTATATGATTTACAAGCTATTTCATAAAAAATTACATTATGTTTATATATACTTTGAAAACTATTCTACGTAGACAAGATTTAATCAAATTGTATCTTCCGTAATGACCGTAAATTTCTCAATCGTTCATGAAAAAAGAAAGAAAGAAGTAAACAAAACATCAAAATGGAGTAGCACGACTTCACCGCCTATGCGGTGCAAGTGACTAATCCATCTCCAATAATCTACACTATAATACAACATCACTATCACTAAAATGCAGCAAATTCTTAATTTCATCTCCAACAGTTTGCAATATAATTCTACGCCAAAAGAGAATATTCCATAATATTTCTTTATTTCATTTACAATTATTATTTTATAATTGATAACATATAATGATTTATGAAATTTCATTTAATGGATGTCTATACTTAAATTCAAAATTTCATAATAATTATTAAAATATTTTTTTAGAACAAATATATTTGAATTAATATAAAATAAAAATACGATTCATTAATCTGATTTGTTTATCTTTTAATTCTAACAAGTTTTACATGTTATACAACTAGAGCGTGCAAATGATAAAATGAAGGATAATGATGATTATTCGAACGACTTCAAATTTGAGCATATGTGGCCTATGGTGAAAATTTTTCTACAAGTTAAAACCACGAGATGTGAAGAAAGTACTCTGGGGGTAAAGCCCCAATCCATCACAGTCTCCGTTTTCCACATTTTTCATAAATGATGACAATATGATCAACAAAGACTCTTTGTCCCAACGACCATATGGTGTTAAAAAGAGCAAATTAAAAAAAAAATGAAGATGCCGCTTTTTTTGAAAAGATGCTCAAAAAAGAAAATGAGAATGCTTCTTTTGAAAAGATGCTCAAAAAAGAAAATGAGAAACTTCGAGAACTTATAACAAAATCGCAGGCTCAACGTACAGAAGATACCCTCTTTAAAAAAGAAAGGCATGAACTGAATAAGACACTAAGAGAAGACAATATATTGATGCTCAACTTGGACATGATTGTTAAACCAGATTGACGTGAATACTTTCACTCGCAACAACAAAAAAAATTATAGAAACGGAGAGAAGCGGAACAAGTTAACTCTAGCAATTTTACTACGTTTGGAAATTTTCTCGATCTTGGAAGGAGAGGAAGTGACCTTTCAGATTATTAGGAAAATATTTGTATCTTTTTATTTTATTTTATGCATATTTTTATGTTTTTATTGTTAAACTAGCATGGCATTCATGGATGATTTGAACAAAGAATCTGAAACTCAATATATTTGCTAGAGTGTTCTTACAAGCTTGCAAGACAAAAATGCTAGAATGCGATATGTAGGCTACAAGGAGAAACTCAAATATAAAAAGTGTCTCTAGGGTAAGAGAGAAAGACAACAATACCCTTAGTGACTAGACAAATAATAAAATAATATTTCTAACATTTATTTCATGTATTTTTATCTATTTTAGTATTTTTATGTATTATTAGAAAAGTATGTATCTTTTTATTTTATTTTATGTATATTTTTATATTTTTATTTCATGTACTTTTACCTATTTTAGGATTTTTATATAGTTTTATTGTTGGTGTACTTTTATTCATTTTAGTATGTTTAATTGTTTGTCTAATTTAATTTTATGTTTCACCATTTATATTTAATTAAATTTATCATATATAATAAATTTTAATATTAATTACAATACATTATTTAAAATACAAAACATATAACAAATAACATACACAAATACTAAACAAAATATAATATAAAAAAAATGACAAAAAAATTAAATTTTTTTGCCGTCGATAGAGAGATACCGTCCGTCTCTCCTCTCTTAAAATAGGGACTCATATGCCGTCCGGTTGGAGACGCACTCAGCAGCATTATAGTGAAATGGCATCTCCTTTAATTTAGCATCACATAATGGGAGTAACTTTTTAAAAAAAAAAAAAAAGGAAAAAGAAATAAATTAGTGAAATAGTAAAACATTACCGACACCGCACCAAAACAAGTCGAGTAAAAAGGCAATTTTGTACTCGAGCAACTTTTTTTTGGCTTACAACTTGCAAGAAGCTTTCTAATCGTTTATTGAAACAAATGCGTGAACTACTGAACTGTATATACACAGTGAAGGATGTAGAGGAGTTTTGTAGTCGCAAAATTCAAAGAAGAGCGCAATACAATAGAAACAAAAGTTCAAAAAGTGAATGCTATAAAAAAACAAGTACAAACTCAGTTTAGTATGATTAAAATTTATAAGGAAGGTGGATTCACCTGAGATTTGCTAATACGTACGTTACTTTATTCAAGTGAGTAATAGAGCGAAATGAATAGCTAAGAAACTAGGAAAATATTAAACGAGTATAACACTAGCAGGTTTTGATATCTTGAGGCCAAAGGTCTCAAGTTCGAATCCCACCAATACCATTAAGTGTGAGTCTGTCACATTTGGCTTACTAAGTGTGGTTTACCTCCCCTGTGGCTATTACACAGGGGTAAGTGTGGTTTATCCAGTGCGCACCTCGGTAGCGGCTGCAGATTACCTTTGACAATAAAAAAAAATAGAAGGAAAAACAAGTGATAAAAAAATACAAAAACTGTACAAGCAAGCAGATATTGTTTGTTTCCATTTTTACAACAGTAACCTTGTTATAGATTAAGAAGTTTCACTCTGTTGGTTGCAATTTACAATCGATATTTACAGCATCGTCAACCCACAAATTAAGAGGGGAAAAACATTATGACTAGAGGTGCTAAAACGCTTCTTCAGGCTTGAGAAAATTGTGATACTCCAACTGTGTCATCTCCCCACCACTCCCTGGTTCGAATTTGCACCGGTAGAAACTGCATATGCATCCAACACAAATCAATATTCTATTTTTTTCTTTTTCATCAACAAATTATTATAACCAAAAACAAAATGCCCAGCTCCCCAAAAACTTAGTAGAATAGGTTCGCTGTTCTGTAGAGGTTTGTGATTTCATGTAAACTCGAAAAATGAAAACTTCCTAACTGAAGCAGTATTACTGGGTGTTAAGTGAAACCGACCTTCCATCCAAGCCAAGAATTACCACTGTGTTCTTCTGGTGACCAAAAGCAACAATATATTGATATCCTTCAGGTAAACGAAACTGAGCCACTGACCATTCTGAACTGAAATATTTTGGAAGGACTCCTGCCAAAAAAATATATATAACTCATTTAGGAATACAAATGTTCAAAGAGAGGCAGTACACACTTTCCATTTCCTCATGAATGACAATTAGCCATACTCTCTGGAGAAGAGAATGGGCACATGTACAGGTACAGGTTTAGTTACTTGCTAACAACCATGAAAAGGAGAGAGAGAAAGAGAGAGAGAGAGGTCAAATAGAAAATTTATTGGAACCTACAAAAGAAGCTTTCTATAAAACAACAACAAAGAAAACCATGCAGCATCACATTCATGATTTCAGGCGACGACAAGATCAATTTCTAACTCTATAACAATGATCAAGAACTACGATACTAATAAATTGTGCTTTCGAGAATTCTCTTTCAATCATTCACTATTACTTATAGTAGTATAGCTTTCTCATCATTCAAAAACATTCAGATTGTTCCCTCCATTACTAATAGATAAAAATCCAATTTCCTTCTGATGTCGGATAAATCCAAAGAAACAATCTACGGACCCCCCAAAGTTGTCCAATTATTTATCCTTCCTAAATGATACTTGACAGAACACATTTGACTTGTCATTAGTCCATGAAGGAAAGTAAAGGCTACAATATCTCATTCAACAGAAAAGAGTATAACTGCACCAAGCATTATACCTTTAATGAAGGACAGTGAAGAACTTGATGGTACTGCAGAAGGGTTCGTATCAGGAGGACTATTTGACCTCTCACTTCCAACATTTCCAGAATTGACCTTAAGGCTAAAAACATGAACAGTGCCCTTATCACTTGACACTGCCAACCACTGGGCCGTGGGTGAGAATGCCACGCTATATATTTCTGCCCTGTCAGCACCTCTCCGCACCTGCATCATATTTCAATTTTCAAGTGGGCTATATGAGATCATTTTTTCATTGGTTAGAGCATAAAATACAAACTAACTGACCAATGCGCATAACATAGAAAACAAGAAACACATCAAGAATATAGCTTTAAATGTAATATGAATTGAGCCCCCTACACAGGCTTACTAAGTGCATAATACGATGACCAATTTGATCTCAAGCCAATTTCACCACAAATTCACTTTCATTGCACTTACTTGCACCCTAGCTAAGAAACTTAATGCGCATTATATAAGTAAAGCTTTTCATGAACATAGTACATTGTTAATGTTGCATTGCATAAATTAACTACAGCAGAAAATTTCCCCTCAAATATTCAGAAAAATAACCTACCTAATGGCATGCATTAAACATTATATGACAATTCAAACAATACTAGTAAAAAAAAAAAAAAGACAATTATTTACCTCCTGCAGCAAACTCCCATCATGTGTATTATATATCCGAACCAGCGTCCCCTTACTGCTCGCAGTAGCCAGCATATTCCCGTCTTGCGAGAGCGTAAAGCAGGCAATTCTGGAATCATGAGCCATGATGAATTTAGTCCTCTTCGAGGCGTAATGCTCCACCCTAACCTGCCCCTTCTGCAGGCCTGGACAAACCAGCACAAACGACCCTGCAGCCTGGGACACCGCGCATAGTCCCTTAGGGTTCGCAATCGTCTCAATCTGATGCAACAGCTTCAAATCCGCGAAATTGTACACAAAAATCTTCTGCTCGAGAACAACAATAATCCGATCTCTCCGCAATCGAACCCCACGCACTTCAGACCTGAAGGAGAGCTCCCCAATACACCGACTCTGATGATCGTCCCATATCATGACCTTATTCAACGGATACTGCGGCGAGTCGCCACCTCCGACCAGCGCAAGTATGTTGCACCGGAAAAGCATCTCGACGGCGCCGACTCCCCCGCCGGTCCCATCGAAATCGCGGCGGAAAATCTCGCGGAAGGGGTCGCAGTTGTAGATTCGGAAGCCGCGATCGGTGCCGGTGGCAAAGCAACCGTAGTCCTGGTTGAAGGAGACGTGGAGGAGCTTGATCGGGATAGGGTTCGGATTAGGGTTGAGAGCGGCAGGATTATTGTTGGCGGCGGTGGAAGAATCGCGGTCGTCGGAATCGGAGACGGCGTCGTAGTGAGATCCTCCGTCGTGCGGAGGCGAGTCGGGCTGGATGCGCTCCTGCTGCTGCTCGAGGTAGGGCTGGAGCATGGGGGAGATCAAATTAGGATTAGGGTTAGGGTTTGGATGAGAGGAGAGGCTGGAAACGGTGGCCATGGCGCTGGCGGGGACACGGACGGAATTACGGGAAAAGGGGAGGAACGGATTGAATTGATCGAATTCGAAGCGATGAGGGAAGTTAATAAGGGTGGGTGAATTGACGGTTGTAGCCTTCAAGAATTGAGGCTGACGTAGGGATAAAATTGGTAATTCATGGGGAAAAGAAGGTAGAATTGTCACTGTGTACGATTCTTTAATTGAAGGGCACGTAACGTAGAATTTCGACAAAACAAGGAGCGACGTGTCATTTCCCTCACCCGCACCAGATCACCTGTTGCATTTCCTATTACATATTTTTTGTCATCCCCAATTAGGGTGTATTAATATTTTTTTTTTAAAAAAATTAAAAAAAAAATTCTAGCTATGCAACACTAATTGGAATAAGAATTGCAACAGAGGATCTAATCAGCACCCGTTGAGGCTTATGTTAATTTCGGCGGGTTCTAACTCACCGGCGCTCTGCCGTAATTCAGTAAAATAAAATCTTGATAAATATCGCATTTAATTTTTAGCAAGTCAATATAGGTAGAGAATAATAAGATAAATCTCGACTCCATCTAACAATTATTATTAAACTATTTGTCATAGAACAATATTATAATTTATAATACAAGGGTGCGGTTATAATAAAAACAAGTGTTGGTGTGAAAATTAGGGACAAATCTGATCCCTACAAATATACAAGATGGATGGTTCAGATTAAAAGAGTTTTAAATGGTAATTTTGTTTTTTTAATTATATATTAAACCGTATAGGGGTATTTATGTAAAATTCTATATTAATTTCATATGGTATCAAATTAGCGCTAGATACGGGAGTTGATATATTGCATCTACATGAGAAACTAAATCCCTACAAATCAGAAATCACAAAATCGAGAAGCAAGTAGCGGTTGAAAAGAGAGATCGATAGTTCCGCCTCCCAAATCTGAAAACCTAGCCTCTGCGCGACCCGACGGCAACTCCCCGTGGAATGGCGAAGAATCCGGTGGTGCTTTGAAAGGGCGACAACCGTGTTTTGCTTGCGCGACGGATTAAACAAGAAACTCAGGCGGCGGTGTTTTTTCCTTCGGCGGCGGCGTGTTAGAACCAGACGTCAAGAACGAAGATGGGTTGGAAGAAATCAGGTGAGTTTCGGAACTTTTAATCGGTTTAAAGGGTGAATTGTGAAACTATTGTTGCCTAGTTACAGTCGGGTGAATACATATTAATGATTAAACCCATATATTTAGAAAATTTATTTTGTGATTTTGTGAATCTAATGAAGAAGGACCAATATATGCGTGCGACTGTTAATCAAGAAATTATATAATGTGGGTTTATAATTGCCAACATAATTTGGTAATTGAGGAGTAAATTATTAGACTAAATAAATTGTCTGTGTGACTTGGTGCTCTGTATTATTAATGTTGATGCTACTTATGCATATATATTTGACGTTAGGTAAATTTTATTTGTGATGCTAGTTATGCATATCTTTGATGCTACATATGAATAATGTGCTACTTAGTATTTAAGTTGGTAATATAACTTCTGTGACTTGATGCTTTTTAATAGTATTGTTGATGCTACTTATGCATAGCTGTGGTGCTTTGGGTAAACTATATTTGTGATGTTACTTATGCATATCTGTGATGTTACTTATGCATATTTGTCATGCTACTTATGCATATCAGCCGTGCTACTTATGTATATCTGTGGTGCTATAGCAATTTATGTACTAACAGTTAATCTTTGTTTTTTTGAATGCTACCTAATACCTATTTGGATGATTTCTATATTGGGTTTCAGGTAAGTCTAAGGTTCATGCAGACGACTCTGATTTTGAGGAGGATATGCGGTTGTGCAATCAGAGTGATGACACAACTGACCAAGACAAGGAAATTAGATAAAAAATAAACACGAGAAAAGAAGAGGTGTTTAGGCTATCTAACATACGATAACTAACTCTAGGAAGAAAAATCCAACTGTGAATGATGTTTTGAGTGGAGATATGTGACTGTTGCTCACCAAGAAAATGTTTCGATATCTTTTTGTTGAATGTTGGTAAAGTCAGTTTTTTTTTTGTGACACTAATTAAGCATATTTGTTAGGCATGACGTTGATGGTACTTATGAATTACCGTGCTATTTATTGTTAAGCTTGGTAAACGACCTTGTATGATTTGGAGTTTCGAATTATTAATGTTGATGCTACTAATACGCACCTGTGGTGTTTTGGACAAAACAAAATTTGTAATGCTAATTATGTACCTCTTTGATGATATTTATGAATATTTGTGCTACTAAGTGTTTAAGTTGGTAAAAATAATGTGTGAGTTATTACTTTGAATTAGGCTTGTTGATGCTACCTATGCATACCTCTGGCGCTTTTACCCAATTAAATTTGATATGCTACTCATATACATCTTTAATGTTATTTAAGCATATTTTTTATGCTATATATGTATATCATCGATGCTACTTATGATTGTCTGCAATGTTGTAAATGATTAGTTCATGTTACAATGAGAGAGATGTAAATACAGTGTTTCGTTCACTTCAGAATAATGCTTCGTAAGTAACATAAATATATTTATATTCCGTGGTTGGTGCTTCGTAAACATATTCATTTGCATAGGATTATGTGAATGCTACAGTTAGTGCTATGTATTCATCGAATAAATGCTTCGTAATATCAACCAATCTAAATCAAAGAATTGTAATGTACCACAAATAATGTACCCAAACAAAAAAAATGGAATACCCTAACTGTACCATACAAAACATCACAAGAAAAACTATGTAAAATATAAACAAAACTAAACACAAAATGAAACATTGATAAAAAAACTAGACATAAATCATTTTTTCCCCGGACAATTCCTAACATCATGGTGGCATTTTTTACCGCAAGCATTGAAATAATGTAACGAAAAAAATTGAAATACCCCAACTGTACCATACAAAACAACATGGGAAAAGATAAGTAAACTAAAAACAAAACTAAGCAAAAAATGGAACAATTAAGAGAAAAAAAACATCTTGACTAGAGTGAATCATCCCTGGGAAAAAACCGCAAAATAATCAATGCTATATAAACGTACTGGTAATGCTTCCTACACTAGACAAACATGCTACACTAATACAATACGCTGCCCAGAATCGCCATAGTCGAGCCGCTGCCTAGAATCGCCATGTGAGTGCAGCGCAACAACCGTCGTCGCCGCTAGAATCGCTGTGTGAGTGACGCATCATCGCCATCATCGATCTATGAGTTGGAAGAAGAAGAAGAAGAAGAAGAAGAAGAAGAAGAAGAAGAAGAAGAAGGAGGAGGAGGAGAAGAAATCGTCTGTACAAATCGTGTGAGTGTCGCATGGTCACCATCGTTGATCTATGAATTGGAAGAAGAAGAAGAAGAAGAAGAAGAAGAAGAAGAAGAAGAAGAATAAACCGTAAACTAAATAATTTTTCGAGATTCATAAAAATAACCGTACAAATCAATGGAGATATTAACTTGCCACAATTAAAACCGTTTAATTAGGGAAGTTAAGATTTGCACAAATATAGGACTCTACAGGATTTTTATTAATTTACATTATTAACCTTATCACTTAATTTAAATAAAAAAATCGAAAAAAAAATACTTAAAATAAATAATCTTATCCGTCCATTTGATCAGATCCAATGGATGAAAATCGTCCCTATTTTTCACACCAAATGGTTGTCCCTATTTGATTCATATCCTATAATACAATACCTATATATATAACACAATATTGATTAGAGAATAGAATAAGCCTCGAAAACTTTCTTAACATTCTTCAAGCATAAGCATTATACATAAGACATCTCTATTTATACATACGATTTTACATGTGGCAAAATCTTTGAAGCACACATTTCATCCAAACTCCATGAGGTAAAATCATCGGAGTCAGGGTCGGTGTCGTAGTGAGATAAATATGGTTTGTTCTAAGAGAGATTTATCGTGGGCTCTCTTTCACAATTATCATTCTTACCAACTAATGGGAATATTGTTTCATCAAAATGATAATCTGCAAATCTAGCCGTAAACAAATCACCAGTTGGTGGTTATAGGAATCTGAAAATTGATGGGGAATCAAACTCAACATATATATCAAGTTTACGTTGAGGCCTCATTTTAGTCCTTTAAGGATGCGGAATTAGTACACATACAGCGCATCCAAAAATGCGTAAGTATGAAATAATCGGTTCAATATATGACACTAGCTGCATTAGGGAATATGTATGATAAGGAATCAGGTGTAATTTAATTAAAGTTGATGCTTGTAAAATTGCATGGCCCCAAGTTTCACTGTTTAATTTAGATCTCATTAGTAATGTACACGCAATTATTTGGATCCTTTTAATCAATGACCCGGCCAATGCATTCTGGGTGTGAACATGGGGTACAAGTTGTTCAATATGAATTCTCAACATGACACAATATTCATCAAAACTTTTTGATGTAAATTCTCCAACATTATCCACCCTTATATTCTTAGAATAATCAGAAAAATGAGCTCGAAGTTAAATAATTTGAGCAAGTAGACGTGCCAAAACAACATTTCGAGTGGATAATAAGCACGCATGCGACCATCTACAAGGTGCATATATCAAGATCATAAAATGTCTAAATGGTCCACTTGTTGGATGTATTGGTCCACATATATCACTATGGATACGTTGTAAAAATGATGGTGATTCATATCCTACCTTTTCTGTATAATGTTTAGTTATATACTTTCCCCTCGAACATGATTCACAAAAGTAACCTTTAGACATTAACATTTTTATGTTTTTCAAGAGATGTTCTCTTGTTCGTTTTACAATTCTACACATCATAGTATTTTCTGGATGCCCCGGACGATCTTGCCACAATTCTAAAATTTCAGGATTAATTAATTTTCATGATGCGGTAGCATTGGATTCATATGTTCGAATAGGAACACAATATAACCCAGAAATTATTGCTTCAAAATTTTCAATGATAATTCTTCTATTCAACTCATATGATGTAACACACAAATATTCTTTCCCATTTTCAACATATGTTTCCAAATGATAACCATTATTGAGTACATCCTTGAAATTTAATAGGATTCTTTGTGATCTTTCAGACAATAGAGCATTTTCAAGATATAAGTAGTACCGTTAGGAAAAATAATTGTTGCATTTCCTTTACCATCTATAATCTCAACGGAACCTGATATTGTCTTAACTTGCAATTTACATAGTGCAACACTTGAAAAATATACATTTGTTAGTCAATATTGAGTGTGTTGAAACACTATCAAGAAGACATATGTCATATTTCTTGGAACTCTCCATTTTGTAGCATGTTAAATAGTAGAATGTCAATGTATAAAAGTCATTTTATTATTATATTACAAAAGGACTCGAGAATACATCATCCTAGTGAGAGGCAAAAATATTAATCTCGGAAAACATATCACCCGAAATACATACAAAAATAGGATATTTACACTGATTAAATCATAACAAAATATCTAAGTTTGAAACATATTTCCACCAGTCATCATCTAGTGTTCCAGAGTCAGGATCAATTAGGAAATCTGACAATTGAAATGGATGTTCATCATCCAAATATTGATTGTTTGTAACTTCTGATTTATTTGTCCCAACCATAGAAAGTGTCTCAATTGTTTATGTAACATGTGCTTGAACATTTTTTTTCTTTCTTTTACGAAGCCTGATGTAGTTCAACTAGATGTGGAGCAATACGGCAAATCCTAGACCAATGCCCGGTCATTTCACATCTATAACAAATACTATTACTATGTTCAATTGTGTGAATCTTATCGTGCTCAAACTTTTTCTGAAATGACTGTCTTGACTAAGTTGTTCGATCATGTTGATATGGATGATTACGTCCGCGAGCACTCTTGCAAAAATTATCACATCATTTGCCTCTATAGACTCCACGTCTATATTTATATTCATGATCATTGACTCAACCCGTGATTATATTGGAATTTGCATGTGTTTCAGATACTGGTTGGGAGGCAGGAGGTCACAAATCATGATTTCTCAACAATAATTCATTAGTTTTTTCAGCTACGAGAAGTACCAAAAGTAACTCAAAATACATCTTAAAGTGTCGTCTATATTGTTGTTGAAGCATTACATTTGACGCGTGCATTGTGGATTTTTTTTTCTAATGTCATGTTCTGACAACTTTGTTCCACAGAGAGCCAAACGCGACTCGATTTTGAATAGTTTTGAGCTATACTCCGATGTTGCCAGTCCTATTGTGTTTGAGGCAACGCCACACTTCTGGTGTGACCAAATCTCTCATTGAGTGTTTGCCATATGTCACATAATTTTTTGATTTGTATATATTGATCTTTCAGGTCATTTGAGAGGTGATGACGTATGAAAATTATAGCATTTGCTTCATCTTTTTTGTTTGTCAGTGCAATGTCCACATTTTCTAGGATTTTTTCAAACCGTAGATGTGGTTCCACATGAACCATCAAGACTAAATAGTTACTTCCAGTAACATCTAATAGTTAAAATTCTATCTCTCGATATTAGCCATTCATACAAGAAAGATTGAGACTAATACCAACAATATTTAAACTTAAATTTTACATACCTTGAAACTTAAACAAAACTCGTGTTAATAACATATTATAGAACAATATTATACAATACTTGTATACATATAATAGAATATTAATTAGAGAATAGAATAAGCCTTAAAAACTTTCTCAACATTAAAGCATAAGCATTATACATAAACCTATCTCATTATATATAAACCTATCTCTATTTATACAAATAATTTTACATGAGAAAGTGCTAAGTGTGTTAATGACTAGACTTGTACTAGCGTTGGTGGCAAAATCTTTGAAGCACGCATCTCATCCAAACTCCATGTAGTTGTCCAAATGAATTGATATTATGTACACATATTATAACACTATACATATTCATTAATAATAGTAGCTTTATGTCTTTCCTCAAAAAAAAAAAAAAGTAGCTTTATCCCTATTTCAGAAATTTACTCGTAGAAATAATGGTTAAAACTCAAAAAGTGATAATTTGTATTGTTAATTATTTTTTATACATTCCCGTAGCTAGTAAGTACTAACACTAGAGGAGTTAGTTTCCTCGAAAAAAAAAAAAAAAACTAGAGGAGTTGCAACATCCTTTTATTTTTATTTTTTAATTGTTAACAAAATAAAGATTCGAAATGAATTGTTGGACCAAACGGGTCCAACCCAATCCCACCCTGATGGGAAGCACGTCGGGTTGAAAAAAGAAAATAGTCTTATCCGGATTGGATCCATATTAGAAGGGCAGATGTTGAGTTTGAATGCGATACGTTCGTTCATCCCAACTCACCAGGTTGACATTTTGCATCCAAAATCAGGAATTTAAAATGAACTTAGTAAAAAAAAATGTGCATTCTTTGGAGGATGAATCATGTAATCTCCCTTAAATCTAAACATATAACTTCTATGAAAAATTGAGGATGGGTAAAATTTATTGAATTGGGGTAAACTCAAAGTGCACGCTGGACCTGGTAGAAGTATGAGCATAAAAAGATCACTTCATCTTTCACTTGCACCTCCTTCCTGTTCCAACAGACACCACATCATGAGAGCAGAGTAGAATCAGCATCAACAAGCCTATACACATAAAACAACAGTCTCTGCTCGAGTTTACGACAAGTATTGCATTAAAAATGATATGATCTTGAGGGAGTGAACTTAATTAAAAGAAGGAAGCAACTGCTATGTCTTATTTTCTCACACGAGCAAGGATAGAAATATACTCAGGTAAAAGCTTGTGCTAGTCATACCAAGGAGGGTGAATGCATATCAGGTTGCCGACTTCCAGATCAACATCACTAGACATTCTTGGGTTGAAGATGATAGTCATAGTCCTTGTTATGCTTCTCAGTTCCATTTCCAAGTTCTCCCTAGACGAGTTCTGAAGACACAAAATGAAGGATCATTTTGCATTTGCCCGTTTACAAAGGATCATGTGTGTTAATCTGTTCGTGCCATGATGCAGTTACTAATCACAGCCTCTTGTGAAGTTTATTATGAGAAAACTTATGGGAGTTCTCCGTTAATGCACACCTTATAAGAGTACGAGGCCCTAACTTCAAAAAGATCCCAGCAAAGGAAACTGCCTACTTATAAAGCTAGAGTATGTTTGTGCCTAATTTAGTTTCATGTTCTGACAGCAAGCAAACCTTTCCATCTCCAACACAAATACAAGAACACACAATCAGCTTTGCTTCCAGAGACCTTGATGAAATTCTGACCAAAATAGACATTTCTTCATCTGGAATCAAAAGAATCTCACAACTCAAGAGATTGACATGAATACAGATGTAGATAAATAGAATGTTCAAGTCTTACTTTTACCTTTAAAACCAGTTTCAGCACTTGCATTCTTTAATGAATCTATATCTCTTTCTTTCTCAATTTGATTTACTTGCTGCAACCTTCTATATATTCCGCCACTGCATGATTTATAACACAATTGAGAGAAAATATATAGAATCATGAGCTGCATTTTATTATTTCTGTTATTTAACCACATTACCACAAAGGTCTAGGAAAAGAATCATGCGAACTGCCATCATCAATTGCAGAGATTGTTCTGAAAGCTTCATGAAATTGGTCTGCCATAGTCCTAGAGATTATCGACTTTACACTTTGAGCATTCTCCTGACACAACCACTTTGACCGTCAAGCAGGTAAATGAACCACTTGCGTCAAATGATTGTTAACAGAACTTTTAAAGCCAAGCCATTCATCTAGAAACTACCTCATCCTCACTTTCAAAAGAAGTGTCGGTGTCTAAAGCCCCAGGAAGATCATCTTCTTCTTGGGTGCTTTCACCCAATGGAGACACATCACTTTCTAAAACAGTCTGCTCTCTTCTTCTTTTCTGGATCTCCTGCATTCTTAATAAAATCAAATCTAAACTGTAGATCTAGGAGATAAGTTAATAGAAAAAAGACCGACCAGTTTGGAACTTCCTTCTTGCATATCACTCATCTCCAGGAAGCTACATAGAATCTCAGCCATTGAATGCTCTCTGGTGTCATGTTTATGGGCCATTTCAAACGGGGGTATGTGTTTATCATGAACATTCAGCTCAGAGTCAGCCATATAATTGTCCATCTCATCATCTGATACAGCACCAACTTCATCTGCTGCGGGGATATTGGCAAATGATGTCCCTATATTGCCATCACTGACGACCAAAGATAGTTCTTTTTTATCTGAATGACAGGGGAACGAAAATTTGGCCTTAGCCTTTCTCCTGCCCCCTCCTCCTACGATATGATGATTATTAAATACAATATATATCAGTAAAAACCATGAACCTACTAAATAAAGAGGAACTACAAGAGAATCAAGTAAAGAGGAAGCAAGTTTTGCTTTAGGTAGACCTGAATGACATATATAGAAAGAATGTATATAGGATTTTTTTTCCCCTCATAACTTTAGCTATAAATGTGTGCTTAGTACCTCTGGTGGATTTCTTTTCTTTCAGGAAGGCATCTTGGTGGTCTGACGAACAGCAGGGGTTCTCATTCGACCGGACTAATGCCTCCACTTCACGATTTGCTTCAGACCATGTGATGGCCAAATTCTCTCTAGCACTTCTAAAAGTGTGAGGATTGATTTTCTGGATGTGTTACCACTCAACATTAAGAATCTATGATTATGAGAAAAATAAGATTGGCTTTAATGTGTTCATACATAACTCATTTTCTATTACCACACCTCAATCTCATCATCAGAAATAATTTCTTCATCAGCGTATGAGACTGAACCTACATGCGGTAAGTAGATTAGTCCTTCATTGGAGGGGGCAAGGGTAGCTGAGGCGATTCTATGGTACTGGCTGGTAGAATTCACATCATTGAAGATAGGAGTTTCAACTTCATCTTTGATGTGATAACCTCCTTTTTTCTGTCAACAAAAGATTCAGAGACCAAAACCACAACCATTGACCCTTCACTAGAAACCATAACACCAAGCGGGGTTGAAGCTTCAATATTAAAAGTAAACAACAACTCATTTTTTTTTCTCTACAAATAAACGGGAAGTTTCATCTTTATATAGTAGTAAAAGCAAGCTTCACCAGTGTTGTCCTTTCCAGAAAAATAAAATTGACCAGTACATTCTGTAGAGCATATCAGATAGTTCTCGTAGCAATAAAACATGTAGCATTAATAGTTTGCAGTAAATACCCCATGGGATGAGATGGACTCCTCAGTTGAGTGAAGTTCACAAGACTCTGCAGAGATGCATCAGGTTTTTCCATTTGAATCTTGGATCAGAGCTCTAACAATGTACTATTGTAGCTCATATACAGAAATGAGAAATAAATCACGTAAAGTACCTTCGAATATCTCAAGTTGTGCAAGAACACATAGTTTGCCCTGTCAAAAACCATATTCATTACAGTAGCCTAGTAAGACTCGGATGAGTAAGAATATTCAAATATTCTTAAAGAGAAGTTCATTATTTCATAGTAAACTGTTACTTCATCTCATCTTTATTTCCTCCAAAAGAAGCTAAAAGGACGCACACAAAGACAGGACCAAACATTTGATTATGCAGGGTTGATCAAATCAGCTACCTTGTCACTCTCCCCTCCACCCAAGGATACCGTATTTCGTGTCCACTCCTCGTCCAGACCTTCCTCCTCTTCTGACAGATCATAAAGAGTAAGAGATAAGAGCCAACAAAATCTGATTCTACTAAATAAGCAAACCAACTTGTTTGAGATTTACAACTTATTGAAAATCGCCAGAAAACAGCATAATCAAAACCCTAAATTATATACTTACATCGCCAAAACCAATTCAAACATAATAACAACTCTACCATCAACATTTTCATATACCAGAGTAGAACACCCTCCACCGTCATATAACCAACTCAAATAAGCAAATTCACGCAACGAAGCAGAATCGGAAAAGAAAAAAAGAAAAACAACGATCAGAAATTTACAATTTATTGACATTTCCAGCTCTCACCAGATATGCTCAGATCCGAATTTTCATTTCCTCGGGCATCATCCCCAAACTAGAAAAAAGTTCGAAATCAAACTTTATCAGCTGCGGAAACAAACAATGAAACAAATGCAGCAGCTGCAGAATAAACAACATAATTAGTAAATAAAAATATCAGCTATCTACATACTCCGGCAGCGCTTCTCCTCCACATTCGCGGCAGAACTGGTGAAATGGAGAGTGAAATTATGAAAAACTTCCCGCCCTAAATTGAAACTCGGCACAGCAAAGACCTTTTGCTTACTGTGTTTTTTACTTTTTTTTCGTACAATGGAAGGTGACTGGTGGTATAGCGATTGTGGTTGGCAAAGTTAGCAACTGTAAAACTTGGACTGGACTCAAAGCCCGGTGGTCCTTGCAGAGAGATCCTTTAGATCTCGAATGGGCTCAAAAACGTTATACTCTATACTGAAACGAGATTTACCCGCCCGCGCTGAGAATTTAATAAGTTATCCTATAATCTATCCACATTATTGTATTTATATTAATATTATTAATCTTTAAATTTCATAATTATTCAAAATTTTTAAAAATAATTATAATGGCACTTAATTCAATTAGTTGTTCCAAAATTCCAAAATAGGATAGAAAGAAAGAAGAAAACCATAGAAATATATCAAAAAATATAATCATCCATAAATTTGAAATACAACATATTAACGATTAAAAATTTAACAAACAATTAATCAAAGTGTATAATATAAAATTAACTACAACATAATTAAATAACAACAAATATGTACAAACTGACATGTATTTAATAAAATATGTTATAGAATATATCACAAATTAATTTTAAAATAAAAAATGTGTGTAACATGTGTGTGTGAGAGAGTGGGAGAAGGAAGGTGTAAATAATTTTTTTACTTACAAAAAAATATAGATGATTTGATGATGTTTTTGAGAGGGAAAAGTTTTGGAAGAAATTCCATTCTATTATATAGATAGATTACTATGAAAATTCGGCCCCGATATTTTTTTATTCTCATTATATTTAATATTGTATTTCACAGGTAAAATATATATTGAGGTCTATTATTATATTTTTAAAATTAAATTATTCAAACTTTATAATTTCATTTGCATAAAATTTAATTAGTTCTATACTTATATATATATATATATATTTGCATACATATATAGGGTTACTCCAATGGTTAATTTTGCATCAGTTTTAGGTGATTAGGACACTGCCAAACTTTTTTCCAACTTCGATCAACTCTAGTTCACACAAGAAAAATATTTTTATTGTGCTTTGTAATTTAATAAATTAAGTATTTGGTTGTGTTTTTAAGATATTATTGAAATGATCAATTTAATTATTCATTGAGATTATTATAATCAAATTATATAGTATTTTTATGTTACCAATAGTTGTTAAATAAAAGGGTTACTAATCAATACATATATATGATAATTAAGGTAATAATTAATAATATTACTTAATAATTATTTTTAATAACATAAAATTAAAGAGAATATAATCAGCACCAATTTTAATGGTGATATTGTATGGTACTAAAAATGTGAAAATTATATGAAAAACTTTGAGAACTTACTAGAAACAATACCTAGCTAGCCATAGGTACCTAGCTAAATGCTCAATAGTTAATAAGCTTTATTAAAATAAACAATATTAAAGAACTATGCATATTTGCAACAAATTTGTTCACTTTTACATCTTTGTGTTTTTTTATCAAACGTCCAAGATTAATTTGAACTTTTGAGAAACCCCATAAAATTAACTGTGGTCAAAAGTATAAAATTATTTCTCTTGGGTGTCAATATATATATATATATATATATGCACACACATTATATTCTTTCATTTTCCAACATATATGATGAGTCATCCAAACTTGTGGGAAGAAGGGCTCTGCCCAATTAATTTGATTATTTAATTTTATAGTATGATGAGAGGGACATTGATATAGGTAGCTAGGTCATTGACAAAATGAAGTATTTTGGGAGTAAAAAGAAGTGGTCCCTTGGCATCTAGGGTTTCTTACATATAATTAATTGGGGATCGGAATACCATTGGTAATATTTTCTTAATTAATTATCTTGCACGATGGTAGACATTGTATGCAATAAAAGTCGTGTACTTTCACATTACAAATTTGATGTTTTAGATATGTGCTCGGTGTATATAATTATCAATATTTTGAATTAATATACATGACACAAACGGATCGAAAGCGTGTCAAGTACACATTTTATTAATTATTAATTAATTCGGATCTACATAGATCAATCACATGAAATTAGTAATTAAAATAATGTTTGGGGGTGAGCAAATAAACATATTGGGACGACATCATATCAAACAATATTTTTAGAAACTATATATATACATGCATAATTAATAAACTGAATCTTTTTTAAATGGTCTTTTTTATTAATTTTTTAAGACACTTAAAAAGAGGATGCAGTCATATATTTTCTCACGATGGAGAACTAGATTTGAGTCGGTCAAAATATAAAACTCAGTCATTTTTTTGCTTTGACTTGGATATTATAACCGATCCAAACCAGTGAAGAAGTACATTACAGTTTTCTGATGATGAACTGCAAATACATACTAATTAACCCTAATTTGGGATACTTGTGTAATTGTGTGCTTGTACTATCTCGAAAACTACAAGCATAAATAATAGATTCAAAATACTCACAAATACATACATGGAATTAGCTGCAAATCCCAAGCTTTTTGAGGTTTGACTGTTCTAGATATATATATAGTTCAATCACAAATAATTTAATTAAACTCAAGAAACAACAACTTAGCTTAACCTAGCTATATTTCAATTTTTATTTTTTTTAAGTGTAAGGAAATTAACTCGATCGTAGCTAGATTCATACAACCCATTATAATCAGAACTCAAAAAGGAAAAGAAAAGAAAAGAAAAGAAAAGAAAACAGAGAGAATTGAAAGAGAAAAATCACAATAGTTTGCACCAAGATGAAATTAAGGTAAAAAACACAAACCTAAAAATCAAACTACTATACCAAACTGATCTCTTAAGTTTTACACAATCCTCCTTTTCTCCATGAGATTGAAGCTGAAAGGCGCCGGCGAAACCCTCTGATCCCCGCCGCCGTTGTCCGCGTCGTGGGCAGCAGCAGCAGCCTTATTCTGATTAGCCGCCCTCTCCCCCTCAGCCTCCCTATACCTAATCAAATACCTCTTCAAAGAGTCGGAATAATCATCAAACCCCAAACTCCCCAAAGCCCAGCAAATATCGTCGCCGTTGACTGTTTTCCTCTTCTCCTTGTGGCATTTATCGGAGGCCTCTCCGGTGACGAAGCTGATGAACTCCGACACGCATTCTTGCATGGTTTCTTTACCCTCTTTCGAGATTTTCGCGTTGGGCGGGAGGATCTGCTTCATGATCCGCCCCACATTGGCGATCGGGAGGAGGCGTTCTTGCTCCTTTAGAACGCCGCCGTCGTAGTCTTCGTCGCCGCCGCCGACGCAAACAGCTGCATAATTGGTGTATGATTTGAGGGCTCTTTGTTTTTCTGAGTTGTGAGGGCGTATGTTATCAACCATGTTTTATTTTCCTTTCTATTTAGAGAAACCTATGGATCGATGGATCCTCTAAGACACAGACACGTTGCGCTCTCCATCTCTCTTACTTCACTTATATATATAGACACATGAGTACTTTTTTTTTTAGGAAATTAAATTAATCACTCGCATATGTGTTAGTATATATGTATTCCTTGCAATAAATTTATTTTTATTATTTATCCTTACAGGCTCGCCCATATATGTATTAACACTTCAAGTCTCGAGATTTGTGTGATCGAACTTTGCAGTCCATGTGATGTAAATATACACCTCAAAATCTCAAAATTTGAATTTAATATAAGAATTTTTACAAGTAATTGATTAATTAGAGAGGAACCAAAATAATTTTTTATTCTAAGTTAGATTTATTCTATTATTTGTATAGCATATGTGAATTACTAATGGGTGAATAATATTGTTATTATGAGGTGATATTCGGTGCACCAAGCCCACAATGTGGCACCCATCAGACGGGCGCGTGGCGCCCACGCGCGCGCCATGCGCGGTGAGTGGGGCCCACCCGTATGTCATTTTTTTATCTGGCGATTTTTAAAAAAAAATCGATTTTCTTTGTTTGTTTTTTTTAAATTTTCCCAAAAATATTTATACCATAAAATAAAATTAGTGAACTCTAAAATTAAAGCGAATTGATATAATTTGTTTGAAATAAATATAAATTTATATCCTAAAATGAAATTAATTTATACTAAAAAATACAAAATAAACCCCAAAAAACCCTAAAAAACACAAAATAAAACCCTAAAAAATCCCCCAAAAAAACCCTAAAAACACAATAAAAAACCCTAAAAAACACAATAAAAAATCCTAAAAACACCCCTCTAAAAATACAAAATAAATCCCTAAAAACACCCCCAAAATAAGTAGCAGAGGTCTTACTTTTTAATGATACATGTGATACTTTTCGAATTTTGAGTGATACGTTTTAATGTTACTATTGATACTAATTTTGCCGGATTTTTTTTTACGGGGTGACCCGCGAATTTGACCCGCCCCGTCTGATATAATGCTTATGTGCATCACATGCACTGAAAACTTTGTCTGTTATTAAAAATATAGTAATTAACACGCAATATATATATATATATATATATGTAGAGAGAGAGAGAGAGAGTCAATATGGGCAATTGGCCGGATAGAATTTTAAAGAACTTTTTTTAGCTACCAAACTTTAAAAGTATTTATTTTAGCCACATTTACTGAAATACTCCTAAATTACTATTTACTATTATTAAGTTTAATGATTATTTTAAAATGTAATAAGTCCTCTTTCTCATTCTCATCTGCGACTCGTTACCCACCGGAATCCCTAACCCCGAATCGCCGATCTCACCTCCTCGCAATCCACGAATGTTTTCCTCATCTCTCTCAAGATAGTAGTGTAGAACACTACTCTCTTCTCCATGTTTGATTTTGCCGTTGGATCCAAGTTTGAAGGAATCTATATTTGTTAAATGAATTTCTGCAATTTCAAGCTCGCTTTATGGCTGGAGTTGGTGGGTTGAAATTTAGATTGCTCAATATTTTGTCAAAACTATACTAGCCCAAGTAAAAACCGAAAATAATAGAATCACATCAATGCACTACAAGAATTCATCAATTTAGCGACGGAAATTTCCGTCGGTAAACCAAGCTTTTCAGTCATTATTTCCAGATAACGACGGATTAACGACGAAAATTCACCGTCGTTATTTCGTTAGTCGGCAATCCAATTTAACGACGGATAACTGTCGTCGTTAGCTTTAACGACGGACCCTATCCGTCGTTAACTCTGGTGTCGTCTACAGTCGTTACTTTTTACGACGGACATAACGACGGACGATGACCGTCGTTAATATTTAAAAATAAATAAAAAATAAAATGCGGATTAATTTAACGACGGACTGAGTCTGTCATTAATAATTAAAAATAAATAAAAATTAAAAAATGGATTAATTTAACGACGGACTCGGTCTGTCATTAATAATTAAAAATAAATAAAAATTAAAAAACGGATTAATGTAACGACGGACAATGTCCGTCGTTAATAATTAAAAATAAATAAAAATTAAAAAACGGATTAATGTAATGACGGACAACGTCCGTCGTTAATTTTTTTTGTTTATTTCTGTTTACGTTTATTTAATTTGTTTTTTGTAATTTAGATTATTGTTTGTAAATAAATTATGGAAAAACTGTAATAAAACGTTGAATAATATATATAAAATCTCCAATAAAATACATAAAATGTAATATAATATAATAAAGAGTGTATAAAATACAAATAATAATAGTGTCAAGATGAAGATGGAGGAGGGCCCCTAAACTGCGCCCGCATCAGCTCGAACATCTTGGCCTGCTGGCGCAGCATCTCCTGCTGCTGATCGATCTTCTCCTGCTGGGCTTGGAGAAGCGATGCCTGTGCGTCCATCTTCTCCTGGAGAGCCGTCTGCTGGTCATCCATCTTCTCCTGGAGAGCCCTGATGGTAGCCTGAGTGTCGGGCTGTGGAGGAGCTGCAGATGAGACGCTAGGAGCTGAATAACTCCTAGATCGACTGCCGAGCCCAAACACTCGATTCTTCTTCGAGTGTCGGAGGGCAGCGTCCACGTATATGGCGCTCATGTCCACGGGTGGTGGCGCCTCATCTGTGCTAGGAGTCGGCTGACTCAACTCCTCAACCCGAGCCAATACATCAGCCTATTCGCAAAATCGAAAAAGAATGATTAAATATTTAATTTCTATGTTATTAATAAATTTATAAATATCGATAAATTAACTTACAGCTATACGGGCAGACTTCCCATCTGTGTGGGATCCATCGGGATTATCGTGCAGCCTCCTGAATGTCTCCCACGTCACGTCATTGGGCTGCACGCCCTTCTCCTTAGCCTATTGGATAGAGATGTTAGCACAAACATATTAAAAAATATATTAATTTAATTGCATACCAAAGCTGCAGCATGCGCAACTGTACTCCGAGAGCCTCCTCGATGCTTCACAATGCCTGTGCCAGGACCATCGGGCTCAGTCAGACGATTCTTCGATGCGATCGCTGACTTCTTCTTGAAGGCATCACTGTCCCAGTGCACCTTGAAGCCCTCCCATATCTCAACTGGCATGAATGGAGGGCAGTCCTTGGTCCTATCCTTCTTGAAGGTATGGACCATGTCTCTGTATCTCTGAGGAGCCCTGAGCTCCCATGTTGCCCAAATGGCATCCTCCAAAGTGGGATCCCAAAACTAGGGGTGTCAAGGTACGACATACCTTACTTTTTTTGTCATACCTTATACCTTACATTAGCTTACGGTATGACAAAAATCATACCGTTGCCTTACCTTTACCTCCGGTATACCTTAGTTCGGTATATCTTAAGTTCGGTATGACACATAATGCATACATTTACCATACCTTTATTTCGGTATACCTTACCGTACCTTAGTTCGGTATACCTTACTTCGGTATACCTTATTGTATCAATATTTCGGTCTGTATCATACCGACATTTCACGGTATATCGAAATTATCGTTATACTAAAACATATTTATTAAGAAAATACATGCATAAAGAAACATTAATCAATAATACACTTCATTTATAAAAACATAAATAGATTGAATAATACACTTCAATATTACACTTAATTTTAATTTTCTCAATAATTCATCATAATTTTTAGTCTAAAAATTAAAGAAGAATATAAGAATATATTTATTACATTAGATTTCATATTGTTCAATTTTTAGTTAGGAGTTTTGTATTGATTATATGAAATATAATATTTTACTAAATGTTTATGATGAATTATAGCATTCTATATCATATATCATTTTATTTCAATTTTTTTTATAATTCATCATAACTTTTAGTCTAGAGAATAAAGAAAAATATAACATTATTATTTATTACATCTGATTTCACATTGTTCAATTTTTTAGTTAGGAGTTTTGTATTAAATTATATGAAATATAATATTTTTCTAAACTTTTATTATGAACATACTAAGTATTATAACATTGTATATAATATTTCATTTTAGTATATTTTTCTTTACTGTTCATCATAACTTTTAGTCTAAAGTTTAAAAAAATATAAAAGATTTATCAATAACATTTGTTTTCAAATTGATGAATTTGTAGTTCTAATTTAAGTATTAAATTATTTGAAATTTAATAATTTTCAAAACTTTCATAATAAACACATTAAGGCCTAAATATTATATTATTGAATAATATAACTCATTTTCTTTAAAATGTTTAGATCATTCATCATAACTTATACTTTAAAAATTGAAAATAATATAATTATTATTTATTACGTGTGATTTCACATTATTTGATTTTCAGTTATAATTTAATTATTAAATTATATTAAATATTATATGTTTATGAATTTTTACGATGAACAAACTACGTATTATATTTTTATATAATATATCTCATTTTCTTTTAATCATTTCAATCATTCTTGTTAACTTTTAGTTTTAAAAATTTAAGAAGAATAAAAGATTATTATGCATTATATAATTTAATTTATCTTTTATTCCATTGAAATAATTTTACATCTTATAATTTACGTATACATCATTATATTTTTAATTTTATTGATAATTCATTTTAACTTTTAATTTTATTGATCGAAAAAATAGATCATTATTTATTACATTTAATTTTAAATAATTCAATTTTAGTTATAATTTAGGTATTAAATTAAATATCAAAACATAATTTTTATGATAAATTTATTAAATATTGTATTATATATATTAAATTTGAAGCACGGTATGTACCGATATATACCGTCATACCGTACCATGGTATATGCCGAAGTGAAGGTATATAACGGTATAACGGTATATACCTTCAATTCAGCATATACCGTGGTACGGTATGACGGTATATACCTGCACATCGGTATATACCTTCACTTCGGCATATACCATGATACGGTATGACGGTATATACCGATATATGACGGTATACCGAACTTGCGGTATACACCGGTATACCTTAATTTTTAAAAATCCATATCGTTACCTTACCGTAAAATTCCGGTAAGGTATCATACCTTACCAAAAAACCGGTATACCGTAAATATCGGTATCTTCGGTATTTTTCCGGTACGATATGGACGGTATTCCGGTATGACGGTATTTTTTGCCAGCCCTACCCAAAACCACTCTTTCTGCAAGATATTGAGAACATATGAAAATACTAAACTTATATAACATTTTAAAATATATATATATATATATAATAAGATACCTGGAACTCCTTCCTATATGTCTGCCTCCTCTCAGGGGGCACCATCTTCCAGGTGTAGGCACCCGGAAGCAAAAATCTCTTGAAGCTGGATGTGATGGTGGCTGAGACAGGATTACTCGGCATCAATTGGCTTCCAAATGTAAAAAAACAATAAATATATTAGAATATTACAGTTAATAAAATAATAATCTGTAAAAAAATATTCAAAACTATCTAATTCAACATACCCATCCTGAAACCAACAACGACGACAACCATGCGCATCAACATCGGACAGTGACGATCCCGATAGTGAGATATCGCCAACTGGGCCGCTCAGGCCACAGATGACGATGATGAACCTCCAGCCGAGGTAGTACCGCCTCCCTGATCTAATTGATCTATGTTCTTCTAATCGATTCAAAACAACAAAAGCCAACATTTCAATAGAGAGGGATCCAGGGGCCCTCATCCCAAACAAAAACCAACAATTCAATAAAGAGGGATTCAGGGGCCCTCATCCCAAACAAAAACCAATAATTCAATAAAGAGGGATGCAGGGGCCCTCATCCCATTTAACATAATTAATTGACATATAAATGCATAAATAACATACTTAGCATGATAATTGCCTAGATTACAAGCTTAATTAGCCTAAATTTGCCAAATAAATTTAACATAATTAATTGACATATAAATGCATAAATAACATACTTAACATGATAATTGCCTAAATAACAAGCTTAATTAGCCTAAATTGCCCCAAAAAAATTAACAAAATTAATTGACATTTAAATGCATAAATATCATACTTAACATGATAATTGCATAAATAACAACCTTAATTAGCCTAAATTGCCCAAAAAAATTAACAAAATTAATTGACATATAAATGCATAAATATAATACTTAGCATGATAATTGCATGCATAACAAGCTTAATTAGCCTAAATTGCCCAAAAAAATTAACATAATTAATTGACATATAAATGCATAAATATCATATTTAGCATGATAATTGCATACATAACATACTTAGCCTAAATAAGCCTAAATAACATACTTAGCATAAATTGACAAAATAACTATGCCAAAATTGCATACTTAGCTTATTTAATTGTAAAGTTACTAACTAACCTCGTATATATCAATGTAAAGTGAAGAATTCTTGTAGTGAACCTACACAAAAATATTAACAAATTATTAATTTGAATGATCGATCATCAATTATAACATGATGTAATATAGCGTCGTTAATAATATATGCAATTCATAAAACTTGTTAAGAGTTAATACATATGCAAACTTAATGTAATGTGCAGGATTTAATGCTATATATTTTGCAAATCTATGTCCCCAGTGTAATTAAAACACTTCTTGAGAGTTAATAGCAAACTTCATTCGTTCATTTACCAATTATGTTGAGTAATTTTATTGCTTTTCCAGGTTATATTATATTTTTATAAAATATGTCCATCCCTTCTAATTTTTTTTAATCTTTTCAGTTTTCTCATAGAAAAATTAAAGTGTTCAAAACAAAGTGCAAGTTCTACATAATGTAACAATTTCAAAACAGCAAGAAATTAATGTAACAATTCCTAAATTAATGTAACTGATGAATACAACAAGAAATCAAGAGATGCAGAGGTAGAGAGAGACGAGAGGGAGAGAGATGTAGAGGGGGAGAGAGACGAGAGAGAGAGAGAGAGAGATGCAGAGGGAGATAGAGACGAGAGGGAGAGATTACCTTACCGCCGCAGCCGCCGTTCGCCGAGCCAGTCACCGTCGCCTGCCGCCTTCGTCTTCGCCGTCCGCCGGATAGAGGGGGGTTGGGGGAATTCGGGAATTAGGGCAGATAGTGAATGAAATTTCAGCGATTCAGTCTCTGTTTAATCATTTTTTACCGACGGCTAACGACGGACTGTTTCCGTCGTTAATATTTAATTTTTTTTTTAAAAAATGCGGAAATCGTTAATATTTAATTTTTTATAAAATAAATGCGGAAAAACGTAACGACGGACTCTATCCATCGTTAATTAAAATATTTTTAATAAAATTAATGCAGAAAACCTTAACGACGGATTAATTTTTTTAATAAAATAAATACGGAAAATTATTAACGACAGATATATCCGTCGTTATAAAAAAAAATTTAAAATAATATTTCCGGAAATTATAACGACGGATCATGTCCGTCGTAAGTGTTAACGACAACTGGTCCATCGTAAGTCCGTCGTTAGACGTTACCGACGGACCGTCCATCGGCATTCCGTCGGTAAAGACGACCCGAAAAATTGGCGTCGGTAATTCCGTCGTTAATAAGCAAAATTCTTGTAGTGATGGTAAATGTGAAACGGTGATGGATATAAATACCAAAAAGAAGAAAAGAAAAAAAACATAGAGGTGGCAGTGGCTCGGCGATTGTGGTGCGGGCTGACGGTGATGGGGAGGCTGGGGAGAGATGGATGGTCGGCATAGCTTGAAGTTGAGTCCTTGTTGGCGGCGGCGGCGTTGCGTCTGAAAGATGAGAGTGGGGGATCGGCAGCAGAAAACTTGAGAAGATGATGATTTTTTCTTTTCTTTTTTTGTTTCTTTTTATTTTATTTTATTTTTTTTGGATTTTTGAACTAAAGGGTATAATGGACCAAATTGGTTAAAATAAATAGTTTAAAAATTTACTGGTTAAAATAATTTTTTAGAAATTTAGGTGGCTAAAAGTAAAGTTGGCTATATATATATGAGAAATGGATAAAAAATACACATTTCCCTAGTGTAATAACTAAGAATTCATCTTACACCATTCAATGATCTAATGGCTGAGATTTAATGTCAAAGTCAAGATAAAAAAGAATGAGGTGGGATATGATCGTCCAATCCATGTAAAATTGATGATGTCATCACTTTTTAAAAAAAATCTTAAAAACTTTAAATGATCATAACTTGTTTGTTTCTAATTGAATCAAAACAGATAATATACCAAATTAAAGCTCTTTTCATGCTCTTTAATTCAAGATCCGTCATGGATATGTTTGGGCAAATAAATATGGACAAAAAATACAAATGATAAATTTTTACTTGTATCTAGGCAAAAATGCTTTAGCTTTTAATAATGTTTCGTCAGCATTATGATCACGTATAGTAACGAAGCATTTGTTATATGCTTACATATTGTATTCACTGTCCTAATGAATCATTATACTAATGTTAATGTAGTACACCTGCTTGTATTATTATTATGATTTATTACATTTCAGTTACGACTTATAATTATTTTTTTATGATTTAATTTTTATTTTTTAGTTACTAATTCATTACTATACATGGTTAATTTAATAAATTTAGAATATATTAATTAGGATTTATTTTCATCCAATTAGGATTTATACCTCATGCTAACAAAGCATTGTCATATGCTAACATAGTTTATCTGTAGTACTGATAGAATAATATCATAATGTTAATTGTGTTGTATATATATTTATATTGCTATTATTGCTTATTCCATCCAATTAGGGTTTATAATTATTGTTTAGAATTTAATTTCTTTTTTTTAGATCATTGGAGTTTATTATATCCGAATTACGGTTTATTCCATCCAATTATGATTTATAATTACTTTTTAGAATTTAATTTTTTGTTAATAATATGAGAAAACTTTCATTAGCATTATGGTAATCTTTTGTTAGCATGATAGTAATGCTTTGTTAGCATGACGATATTATCATGAACTACCCAACGCCTTTTTATAAACATTACCGAATTACGTTAATACCCCCGTTTAGAAAACTTATAAAATATTACAGAATTGTCACCACTCCTTTTAAGAAAATCTAAACCTAAGATTTTTATTGATTGTGTGGTGTAAGATGGGTTTTAATTCTTACATTAAGATTAATGTGTATTATAACCACCCATACACACAAACACACACACACACACACTATATATGAAGCTTCAAAAAAAATATTACTAGTTAGCCAGTTATGTGAGTCGATATACAGTCACATGTTATATACCTAGCTAGGTTCAACCTCAACATCATTCTATAGAATATTTCTTTTTGAGTATATCTTGAGTTTATACTAGTCTATTTATAAGGTTATATGTCTAGTCAGAATAAACTTATGACTGATTTTTTTTTTGTTTTGTTTTTTTTGAATTGGTTTATCGCGCGAAAGCTAGCAGTTACAAATTAATAATTAAAAAAAATTGCAACCTCCATGAATTAATTAATTTGTCAAATTCATGACATCCCTCGAATTCTTATCTCTCTAAAAAAAACTATTTGTTTGCCGATTAATATAATATATATGTACCTCTAAATTAATCTGAATGTGTGTGTGTGTGTGTGTGTGTGTATATATACACATATATAGATCGATGAAGCTGGCGAAGGGTATAGTCAGTAAACGCATCCTTTAAGGGGGCACAGGGGAAGTCAAGTTGATTTTCAGTGAATTGCTGAGTTAGGTCACCTTTCTTATAATTAATTATTAATAAAATTTGAACAATTTAATTATAAAAAAGTTTAAATACTTGATTATCTAAAAGGGAAAAGGACTTATGCAATTTTTAATTCATTTATAGTACTTATAGATGGTCCCCTCTTGGGTCTGCTCTCGATTGGTTTACGAAATATACATTAAAAATGGTTTAATTAATTAATTAAGATTAGCAGCTTATTAATTTTGGTTTGCTGTGGCGCACAGGTGCCTGTGGCAGAGTGCTTGCTAGTTGCTATATTGCTACCAAACAAAACCTAAAAAGAACCAAATTCTGAGGATTTTATATAGTCCAAATTAAACCCAATCCAAATTAAACCCATATATATATATATATATATATATTGTTGGATTAATTACCTGTAATGCTACTTCATTAGGTCTAGCTGCACATATTACTATATATGTACATCTCTCTCTCTCTCTCTCTCTCTCTCTCTCTCTCTCTCTCTCTCTCTCTCTCTCTCTCTCCATCCATATATATGTCTACACTGTATAGTTATGTATGTGCCACATAGTCACCTACTCTTAATTAGACTTTAGGCCATATATGGAAATGTACATTTCTTTTTTTTTTTCTTTATATATAGTGTATAATATATATACATGCTCACATATATAAAATAGCATCGACTTAGTTAAGTCTAGATCGACAAGACAATATGCATGCATGTTTATTGGTTTTTTAATATATATTTATCAATTTAATTTCTTACATTATTTTAATTTTTATTTCAACTACTGTTTTCTTACGCCGAAAACAATATTAAATCCTATATTTGAAAATAATTTCCATCTTTTATATTTCCCTATTTAATATCAAATGTTGTAGATGTATACTAAATGGTGTAATTAAATATACACGAAATGAAACCTAAAAATTAAACTCAATTTAGAGTAGAGAATTTAGCGTGACAGAAAAAAAAAACTGAAAGAAAAGAAACAATTTACTTATTTTAATTTATCATATATATTCCAGCTTTTTTTTTTATTTCATTTAATAAGTGTGTGTTCATGTGATGAATTGATCAGACATGGTGGAATATAGAGGATCCCAACTAATAATTTGATGATGAAGTGAAAATGAATTGATTCTACATTTAGAAAATACGTGTATTGATTACATCTCTAAATTGGATTTATAATTTAGAGCTTCTAGATATGGAAGGCACACGGATATATGAAATTAAGTATTTGTCTATTATACGTAATTTAGGCAAGTCAATTATTGCTCCACCTTTTAATATTTTTTTATTGCTGCAACATAATTATATATGTTGGATGTCACAATCTTGGTATGTTAGGTTAATTGTTCACACGAAAACTCAGCACGTTAATTATGAAAATGACGTGGGGATTTATCTGTATAGATTAATTTAATTTACATTTAATTCAGAGAGATAAGTGAATGTCCTTTGAATAGGGAACCGTGATTAATAATTTCGACGCTACAGCAAGAAGTAAAATTGCTACAACAAGAAGTTAAATCATATATTTGTCAGATTTTGAAAATCTAAAATACATAAATCAATTGGTCAGGCGGGTGGGGGCACCGGTCAATCTACCATCCCATCCGGAAAAAAAAATTCAAATTATGATTTATTCCATCTCAATTAATATTAGAGCTTATGTGGGTTTAGGATTTTTGAAGATTTTTTTTAGGGGGGAGGGGAATGGGTTCTTTTAGGGTTTAAGTTTTTTTTTTAGGATTTATTAATATCATTAGGGTTTCTATTTAATTCGAAAAATTTAATTATCGAGCACAGCACGCGTTAGTATCGGGCGAGTGCACTGTACTAGTTATTTGATCAAATAAATAAATTAATTTACTTTAATTTTAGGGTTCACTAGTTCATTTTAGGGTATATATTTAATTCAAAAAAATTAATTATTGAGCACTATACATGAGCCCATGTGTTAGCGTCGGACGAATGTACAATTAAATTAATTAATTTTACTCAAAGAGATTTATGATTTTTTTAGGGAAAAAAAACAAAAAAAGAACAAAAATAAATGAAAATAATAAAAAAAAAAGGACGGGTGCGTGACATCCACACGCGCGCCTGACTTTGGTGAACGGTATTGGGTCTAATAAGAGACCAGTCCTTACTTTAAATGGTAATAATTGGGGATTAATTATCTTTTTTGTAAAAAGAATAATTGTCTTATTAGTATGCCCCAATTTAATAGAATAAAACACATGAAAACATATATATTATAGGGTAAATTATAACTTGATACTTATATTTTGGCCACTTTTAAAAAATGACCAACTTTTTCAAAATTAACAAAGCAGTGCTTATTGTTTCAAAAAAATTGCAAATCTAACATTTAATCAATTTTACAGCTCGAAAAATCATACGTAATTGATTGTATTTTAATATTCCTATTTCCCCAGCCACACTTAGACAAATTCCTCCAATCAATAATTATTAAAATACAATTAGTTATGTATGCATTTTTTGGTCGTAAAATTGATTAAATGTTAGATTCATATATTTTTTGAAAAAGTATGTACTAGTTTGCTAATTTTGAAAAAGTAAGTCATTTTTAAAAATGTGTCCAAAATGTAGGTATCAAAGTGTAATTAGCAACCACAAGATAACTACTAAGTTTAATTAATCTTTTAATTAAATAATTAATTATGTGTTCCATCAACGGAAAACTTTCATTAAATGTGTAGTCTTTTTAAGAATATATACACTGAGAAAATTTTAATTATATATATATATATATATATATATATTACAACCCAATTCTCATCATTGTTTATTTATAATTTATTTTGAACTTTCAGAACTAAATTTTTGGATAGTAATCCAGATATTGCCTTTATTTTAAAGCTTAGTTTATATTTTTGATAAGATGATAATTTAAAAATAAAGTCAAATTATTTCAAAATTTAAGCTGCTCTATTTGGTGAAAATAGTTAAAATTAATCATATGCCCGCGCAAGCCGCAGGGTTTTGCATTTTGAAAAAAAAAAAATGAAACACACACACACAAACACTTAAATGGTAAATATAATTATTTTTATATATATACCTATAACTTAATTCAGTTGGGATTCGATCATTTTCCTCTATTATTTTGATCCGGCCGGAACTAAATAGCATATATCATTACAACAAAATATATATTCTCCTTAAGAAATACCTATCAAAAGTTCTGATTCTATATATTAAATATTATTTCTTACATATGCAGATGTGTAAAATTAATGATCATTATTATATATTATATCCGGTGAAATCGCGAATATATAATACTTTTAATGTAATAACGGAGTTTGAGACCATGAATAATATCGTGGACGGAAATCTAGTTATATTATATAATAAAACTTTTGGCGCACAGAATAATTAAAAAATATTGCAACAATTAAGAAGAAAGAATAAGACAGCAAATATATATTGAATCAAGAATCAAAAGGTCAGCTTCTAAATGCCAATGGCGATGAGCTTATGTGAATAGTATTTATAAGGTAAAGCAATCGAGATACCTATTCACACTTTATTGAATTCCTAAATTTCATTTCATAATTCAAGAATATATCCCCCATATTATTTTCTTTTCTTTTTTTTTCTGCTTTAACTAATATTTCCACTATCTACGTCAATATTGATTTATTATTGGGATTAAACCAATAATATTATTCCAGCCGTACGGTGAAATTCCACTGTTGAATGGAACATGGAATGTGGTTCTAAAATGAGGTTGATTAAACAAATAATATATGACTTTTGCCCTTATCAAGTAGGAAAAAGCATTTTTGGACCACAAACTAAAGTAAGGATCTGGTTCAATTCATGGTTTACTTCATTATTTAACTTAATTAATTAACTTGTTTAAGTCTTAAGATGATATCATATATATTCTCATACTCATAGCTGAAAAGCTGTGGGATCGAGCATAAAATATATATCTAATGGAGTTATATATTTAATTAATTTGTTTTAAAACTAGCTAGCTAGGGGAAAAACTATAATTTGTTCCTTTCGATTTTTTGATTGATTAGTGAATTTATTTTTTGATGAGACTGGTTAATTAAAGTGATGGAATGTCTCAAAAATATAATAAGCCCTACAATGGTCAAAAATAGAAGGAATCGACAATATTATAAAGATAAATGGAAGTGAAAATAGAACCTAGCTACAATGGTAAGATTAATCCAATTGGATATACTCTTAATTAATTTCTTCAGTTGATATTTATTTATTTAGTTTCATGCAGCATACTTTTGAAAACGTTGTTTTTAGATTTTTTTTTAAGCGCATTTCTAAAATAGTCCGACAAAATTAAAGTATACACATATTCCTACATATGTACCCTAGATAACATATATGTCTCTTTTACATAAATATTGTACACGTATATCGGTACATATAATATGCCTATTTAATTATGAACGACAAAACACAATATTTCGGTTCGATACTAAAATTGGACAACTAATTATTACTGTAGAAAATAGTAATTAAAGCCTTACCTAAATATAATGGCGATTTAAATTTTCACAGAATATATTGGAGATTCTGTGTGAAATACAAAATGTGTTTTAATTATCTATTTAGAAATAATCCGTTGGGTGGATGTAGGCATTCAATTCTTGAAAGCGACCCAAAAAGGATTAGGTTTTTCTAAATTATAAAGTTGTATCATAATCCAACTATTGTATATATAATTTACTTCTAGTTATTCATTCATGGGCCATGGCCATATATGGCCATGGGGGAGTCTCGTGCACTCACATACTCAAATCCAATCATCAACACAATTACTCTACATCTATTATGTAAACTCCTTGTGTGTTTCTCATAAATCTTAGTCTAAATTAATATAATCTTTTTACTTCTTTTATAAATTTATAAAATTAAACTCCTCCATGTACGTAACTTCGATTTTATATCCAAATAAGCTTTGGTGGATGTAGGATGTTCCAAAGTATCCCATGGGCCCATTAGAGAGGGAGAGATGTAGACGGATAAATTTTAATGGCTAAATTAAATTATGCCATAATTAAATATCAAATTATATCATTTATTTATGTTCTAGGAATTTAATTAAATTAATTCCTAAATTAAATAAATAGATATTAATATTTAATAAATGGAGATAAAGATTTAAATATCAAAGTATATCATTTATTTATATTTTAGGGATTTACATGAATTAATTCCTAAATTAAATAAATAAATGTTGATATTTAAATATGTGGATAATCTCGGCCAATCAGGAGTCGACACGTGTCAAATCTGTGCAGAAATCAAGGATTTGATAAAGATAAATCCAAAATATTGAGGAGCCAATCAAATCGCGCCACCTCAGCCCTAAATCTCCAAATTTCTCTCTCCTCACACCTATAAATAGAGGCCATATGGAGAATGAAAAACACACCAGAATTCATTTGAAGAGTTCAAGAATTTGGGAAGAATTTCCACAAGTGAAGTTCTCTCAGATATTCAAGGCGTTCTTGCGGCATTCAAAGACGTTCTTCACCAAAGCCATCCCGAAGACGGCGTTTGATCCACAAGCGAGACGGTTTAAAACGTTCTGCCCCAAATTCAAGCGGTATTCAACGGCATTCTTCACCAAATTCAACCCAAAAAATCGGCGTTTGATCCGGAAACAAGGCATCGACCCTCCGAATTAACATTGTCAAAATCAAAGACCAAGTCAAAGAAGATCGAGGAAATAAATCTTCCCCGAAAACTTTGAAGACTGTTTGAAGATCGTTCATAGAGTGATTAATCAGAGGAGAAATAGAGATTGGATCCAAAAATACAAATTTGATCCGAAAATATTTTATTTGTACACTGTTTTGTGTTTTATTAAAATAAATACAAAAATTTGTGTTTACAAGAGAGATTGAAACTTGAAAGGTTTAATATATAGTTCGCCCAATAAAAGTTTGTAGAGAAATATATAATAAATAAAATGCAAATGGTATGATGGGTTTGGATCAGTTCGGTCTGACCCGAAGATTTAAAAACTAGGCCAGTGTGGTAAAAGTCCGTCAATGGACGGGCCTTGGTTACCAAATTGATGGCCTGAAACTTTGTCAGGCAAGGACAATCCAAGCCGGGCTTTTTTATGGTGGCCCGCCCATTTTCAGAACTCTAATGTCTATCCCATTATATCCTCGGTCGGATTTGCTTTACATCCCATGCACATGTGTTATGATCTCACTTGTAACTCGACCGTTTTTTTGTATTTTCTTTTCCCAGTGTTGTATAGTTTGTACCAAAGAACTGGATTATTAAATAAAGTTTAAATCTTTAGATTACTGTAAAAAAGAAATGGGAGAAATAATAGAGAGAAAGAGAGTTAGAGAGAGACAATAGAAAGTAGAAATGAGGAGGAAATTGTACTATTTTTCATAATCTCCAAATGCTAAGAAGCAACAGTGATTTAAGGTTTACAAGACTTGGGACAACTTTAGGAAAATCATATAAAATAATTGACAAAAAGCTGTGTTAGGTCGACTAACAAATTATAATCTGTTAGATGGGTCAAATTAGCCAAAATCCACCCCCAAAAACCAGCCCCACAGCACCAAAATCCATTTTTTCATTTCTTTGTTTTTTCAAATTACTATTTTGTATAGAGCGCAATCACCAGACAACTTCCAGTTCATGAGAGCATACCATCGGGGATCCTTATTCCATATCTCTACCCAAAAATTTCTGAATGCAGCAGCTGGAAAGTGGAAACAACCAACTAATATAATAACTAACAGAACATTATTCCAGTTGGGCTTCCTCGTGTGTCAATCATTATCCAAATATTTGGGCTATTTGTACGGACTCCTTACAAAATGGGTAACACCCGTTTCTCATAATCCACTTTCAGCCCAATATCAAAATGGACTCCTTCACATGCAATAATAATAATTTCATTATTAAAGTAGATATCCGCGAATAAGGTAATAATTCGATATTCTATATGTCTTTTTCAGAGTTATATTATAAATTTATTTTCCAATAACTAGATGGATACAATTGTTTGAAAATTCCTAATATGTGTGTGGATATGTATATAATAAAAACATATTTCTTTATAATAATAATAATAATAAAAATCTTTTCAAATAATTTAGACATTGGCACTCGAACCGCCATTGAAACATATGTAGGCCCAGTTCGTATAAGGACGGTGATGATTTGACAATCAGTGGAACAATCCTCTGCATCACACCACTTTTAGAATAAGCTAATGGTATTGTACATTTGCATGAGAGGTGAGAAAAGGACAGCAATAGGTTAAAGGTACAACAGCATGAAGCGCACAACGGAAAATTGTACATCCACAGAATTTGAATGAGGGGACAATATATTGAGCAATGATTTGAGGTTAGTTGCTTTAAGAGTGAAAATGTTGTTTAAAAATATTGTCACCTTTTTGTGATCATCTTTTCTCAAGTCAAAAAGGTATACGATTGTGTGAAGGAAAGCAAACAACCCATACCCTCTCAAACCCCCACAACTTGCCCACTTTTCTATTATTATTTATATATATATATATATACACACATATATAAATACATTCGTGAATGATAAATACATTAACTTATCATATCAAAGACATCCTAGTCATAGATACCATATGTTATCTTATCTTATCTAGCAAACGAGCCCTCATGTGATTATCTAGTTAGTGGAATAGCGATTTATGACTATGGCTAATAATAATATTCGTTCGTTAAAAATTCATTTGAGTCTGACTTGATGAATAAACAAACAAACTCAAATAAATTTTAAAGCTCAGATATCTAAACTTTATTATTCATTTTAAGAAAAAAGAAAAAAAAATGAGTTGAGAAAGGAGAATGACGTTGAAACCCCTATCTAAGGAGGTATTATAATATTTTACGCAGTTGGCGTATTCCACCCGTACCGTTGTGTTATTGAACAGGATTATGTATTATTTAGTTGAAATATGTGAGTTTATATAGTTATTTATTTTTTAATCTAGGCTTCGTTTTCAAGGTGGGCTTAAATTGTTGCAATCAAACTGAATACAAATAATAGGACCGATCTGTCTCTGGTTATTGTTTCTTAGTCTGTGGAGCCTCTTTTTTTTTTTTAAAAAATATATTATTCACTGTATCATTAATTAAATATTTAATTGACTAAGTTTCCTTGCACTATGCAAATCTGCAAAGGAATCAAAATAGCTCTTTCACGAATTAATTGTAAATGCTTTTTTTTTTTAAATCAAATTTATGTCTAAATCAAAGAAATTAAATTAATCCAAAATCAGTGCGTCGTTGTCATCGGTTAAAATTATAGAATAGGAATAATTAGAGGTATATAACGCTCTTATAATCTGACTTATTTTGTTGGGTTTACACAATAAGCGCGTATTTTTTAGATAAATTGTCCATTAATCCTAACTATTATAATCATTAGTTGTAATTTTTTTGTTGGATTATGGGTGTCATTACATCTCTGTGCTGCTAACGGTGCTCATTAATTGTATCGAATTCCAACGATGAATCCCACGTATAATTTTTGTTTTTATTAATGATGCTTTGGAAATAGTTAATTTATATATATGCTTGAAATTCTACCTTCTGTTTTCTTCTTGTTTTTTTATATTTTCATTTAGCCGAACTGCTTGTTTGTAATCTAGTAAGGTTGTGAAAATACATATGCAAATCCTGACATTTGAATCGATTCTCGTTTCATTAACGTAAGACTGCTACAATGTATACATTTACAATAATTAAATTTTAGCTAATAAAATATAATTACTAATAAAAATTTAGAACATTATACATGATATTTCCATAGTTAAATTAAACTCAAAATAAATTTCAAATTTAATAAAATATTTAGGAGATTTAAACATTAATTTCTAAGTACTAACTAAAATCGAATTTTTACGTTCCCTGTAACTGCATATATATGACAATATTATTATTATTATTATTATTATTATTATTATTATTATTATTATTATTATTATTATTATTATTATTATTAATGTCCTTTTATATAAATTAATAAAATTGAAATTCATTTTTTTATCCATATACTATATGTATGTATGCACTAATATACATGCATATGTGTATATTAATTAAAGATTGTGGAATGAAATACGAACAATAAGAGTGTGAAATTAAATAAATCCATAGCTTAGTTTATGTGTTCAAATACTAATAAAATATGGATAGCAGAGAAATTGACAAAAAAATCAGTCATTCAATTTTGTAATATATCTTACAAATCATAAGAAATACACATGTAAGTATTATAAAATTTTCAAAGTGCGTGCAGTTATATTTTTTCCAACATTTAATTTGGATTAATAAAAAAAACTTAAAATTTTATTCTCTTCTTAAAAAGCTATATTGAAAGAAACAATACCAACTCATTTGGTGTTATCAATCTACCAAACCAAATAGAAACAATAGTAACTCCAATCCGAATTCGACCATGAAGGAGCATATATATACACACACATAGAGGAAATTGTATTTTTGGTCCCACAGGACATCCTCTCGTTTGGAAATGGTCCCAATACTCTCACTTTTGACCCCAAATGTAAAAAAATATGTAGAAGTGATCCCATACGACTATATTTTGCACTTTTAGTCCTAAAATCACTAACAGAAAGTCTTCACGTAAGGCGTATGTGATTTTCTCAATTTCTTAACTAATGACGTTGAACCCTAATTCAAGAAATCGCCAAATCAAACCCACTCTTCTATATCACGACTTCAAGAATTGGAAAAACTTGCCCATAATTCTGCTCCCAAATCTGCAAAAGTTTCCAAAAAAAAAGGGCGAAATTTGCCCATGGTTCCAGTCCTAAATATGCTTCGTCGTCGTGCACAATTTCCTCAAATGAAGAGGCTGAATTATCGCATTCGTTCTCCATAAAAGATATCAAAGATGAATTGGTAATCATGAGGATCGTAACAGTGGCCCCCATCAACGACCGCAACCAGATCTGTCGGAGGTGGTCGTCGGCGGGGAAAGATAAGGAGGACGAATGCGATAATTCAGCCTCTTCATCTGAGGAAACTGTGCACGACGACAAAGTATATTTAGGACTAGAACCATGGGCAATTTTCGCCCTTTTTTTGGAGACTTTTGCAGACTTGGAAGCAGAATTATGGGCAAGTTTTTCCAATTCTTAAAGTCGTGATATAGAAGGGTGGGTTTGATTTGGCGATTTCTTCAATTAGGGTTCAACGTCATTAGTTAAGAAATTGAGAAAATCACATGCGCCTTACGTGAAGACTTTATGTTAGTGTCTAACGGATTCATTAAAATTTTAGGACTAAAAGTGCAAAATATAGTCGTATGGGACTAAAAGTGCAAAATATAGTCGTATGGGATCACTTCTGCATGATTTTTTACATTTGGGGTCAAAAGTGAGAGTATTGGGACCATTTCCAAACGAGAAGATGTCCTGTGGGACCGAAAATGCAATTTCCTCTACACACATACATGTGTGTGTGTGTGTGGACATGTAACACACACACATATGTGGACATGTAATTAGATACAAACAATTAATTACTACGTACTACAATTGGGAATATTACATGATCCTCTATTTTGGAAGTTATTATAATCTCATACTTTAATTTATCTTTTATATATATATATATAATTGCACTTTAATACACAATATTTGATGTCGTTAACACTTTTATTCTAACGTTTCAAAAATTATATATCGATACCCATCATTTGCATAATATGTTAAATAATTTCTCATTCCTAAAATGCATGCCCATGTTTCATTTCCTTTTCCTTTTCTTTTCCCGCTTTAATTTCTTCCTTTTCATCTTCACTTAAATTTAGTCATTGTGCTTTTACACATAACAATCTGATACATGTACTTAATCACCATTAAATTCTTGCATGTGTACTTTTTGTATGAAAATTAGTTTTTTAATGCTAGTAAAAGAGGTAAGAAGTTAGTATTTATAAATATAACCGCAAGGGACATTTTCTATAGAAAAAAAAAGTACATAGTCCCGAATATGTGCTTTTTAATTTTTTATGTTTACCTAAATCTCATATTTTAACCATAACTTTTAAGGTGATTCACAAAAATATTGTGACCTACAATTAATAACATAATATGTTACTTGACCTATATATTCTAATTTTGACAAATACTAGAGTATCTTCTATGCGATGTACGAATGACAGATATGTATAATTTAATTTTATTTGTTAGAATTTATAATTATGAAAAAATTAAGAAATTTATCATAACAAAACAAAATTAATTCACAATTATTGTGAATTATATAATTTTTTTACATTTATTATTAATGGTCATTGAGATTAAGCCAACCAAGAGAGAGAGAGATGATTATTTAAATCTTTTTGAAATTCAAATTAGGCTCGAATTATGAAGAAAATGCATGAATTGCTTCTTTTTTTTTTCCAGAGCATACATGTGAAGCTTTTGTTAAAGTGGTTCACAATTAATAATAAAAAAATTACTTAGTGGATTGATATTAGTAATAAAAAATTAGTTTCCAAACTTAGCGGGAAAATTATTTTTAATAACGATTTTGTTATTAAGTAGATAAAGATAAAAATAAAGATATCTAACACAGAATCAACATGTTGATGTCTGAAATTTGAAGTGGCTCGTCGGAATTCTACGGTTAATTTAGTCATATTTAGCACAAATAGAGATTGAAAATAGAGTGCCACATATTAAAATTTACACACGTAACGAAATATCAGTTTAATAATAATTTTCGAACTTAACAATAACATTCTACGTGAAAAAACTCATTAAATACTTCACTATTATGCCACTTCATGATGAGTTGAGTTTTTAATTTATATTTACCTTCAAGCAAAGTTGGGGGGATTTCTTTGTCAGCTGTCTCTTATCACTAATTAGTATATATATATATATAGCAAATAAGCCAAATTAAAGGAGACCAAATTCATATGTTCATACCCCTATGCCAACAACATCTCCCTCTTCAAGAGGAGAATTCCCAGCTGCCCTTTTGTCCTCCTCCATCTGAACCAAACTTTCTCATTCTCTTCAATTCTCCACCAAAAAAAAAAAACAAATTCAAGCAACTCAATCAAGATTGAGACATCAACAAACGATACTCACACACACACACACACAAAAAAACCTAAATATATCATTACAATCTGATAATGTCAAACATTACAGGTGATGAAGGGAGCTTCTCTTCTGATGAAGTCCAGCAACACCTAGAGAAGCAGCCGCTGCAAAGCCAGTCGAACCCCGTCTCGACTAACAGTAATGGATCCTCCGGCTCTCAGCAGCCGCAGAAACAGCAGCAGCCTGCAGCTAAGAAGAAGAGAAATCTGCCAGGAACTCCAGGTATATAAATTTATTATTTTACAAAATTAAAAAATAAATATCATTTAGCCTTCTTGAAATGTATAGCGAAATTCAAGAATATTCTTGCAACATGTGATAATGATTTATGAAACCTTATCTTTAATTCATCAAAGTTTTCCAGTTTAGTATTGTGAAGCATGGTGGATAACTTCATGTATATGTTTAATAAGTTAAGATACAAACATATGATCTGGATTCTGGATAGAATCATCAAACTTTCCAAATTAGTGTTTGGTGTGAAGATTAATTAAAATTAAATAATTAAATCATCAAATTAAAACAACAAGTCATTATTTAAAAAGGGTCCAATAATTGTCTTCAATATTACAATAATTGCTACTCCCACACTGTTGTTGATTGTACCTTTAATTCCCACTTCACTTGTTTTCCCTATCCAACTGTATATATGTAATTATGTATATATATCATATTCATATATATGGTTCTTGATATATATCATGATAAACATTAATTAATCATGTATATTTAATTTATTATTACTGTTATATATATAAATATAAATGCAAAAATGAAGATCCGACAGCAGAAGTGGTGGCCCTATCTCCAACGACGCTTATGGCGACGAACCGTTTCGTGTGCGAAATATGCAACAAAGGGTTTCAAAGGGATCAAAATCTGCAGCTGCACAGAAGAGGTCATAATCTGCCATGGAAGCTGAGGCAAAGAACAACTACTGAGGTTAAAAAGCGTGTTTACATCTGCCCCGAGCCCTCGTGTGTGCACCACAATCCGGTTCGGGCTCTAGGTGATCTAACCGGGATCAAGAAACATTATAGTAGAAAACATGGAGAGAAGAAATGGAAATGTGACAAATGTTCTAAGAAATATGCAGTTCAATCAGATTGGAAGGCTCATCAAAAAACTTGTGGCACTAGGGAATATAAGTGTGATTGTGGAACTATTTTCTCCAGGTTTGATCTTAATTAATGTACATGTTTTCATGCAATGCAGCATTGATTTTGAAAAATTGTAGTAATAATAAGTGGTTAATTGATTGGTATATACGAATTTGTTCACTCTTGGCATGCAATTGGCATGATCATATATATATGCAGCTTCTTCATGTGAATTATTTTGATGCTACGTACGTACATATATAGAGTCGTGCATGCATGTAAAAATGTAAAATTAATATGTTTGTTTGTATAGATTTGAACAAATGAATTAATTTGATGTGATGTGATGATCTGATCAGGAGAGACAGCTTCATCACTCACAGAGCGTTTTGCGATGCACTAGCTGAAGAAAACAACAAGGTGAATAATAATAATCAAGGCATAATGGGTCAACTTCCGGATCTGGTAACCAACACAATTAACGTTAACACATCAATGGGCTTCACCAACCCATTGAAATCACTCCCCCAAGAGCTTCTCCCAATCCCATTCAAGCCCATGAACATGTTCTCCTCTTCTTCCGGCAACCTCTTCGGAAGCCCACGGAGCATGCCCTCCTCCTCTTCCGGCCTTCAGCTCAGCTCCAACTCCAGCCCCACGCCCTACAACTATAATAACCAAGACACAAAGAATATGGGCGGCGCCTCGGCCCAAATGTCGGCCACGGCCTTGCTACAAAAAGCAGCCCAAATGGGAGCAACAGCAACTAACTCAATGAACTCCCCCATGATGCAGAAGAACTTCGTAACCACAATGGCCGGCCCCAACATGCATGGATCATCATACGACAGCAGCTTCCAGAACGAATTCAATGGAGGAGGAGGAGGGGGTTTTGCAGCTCAGCTGATGCAGAAGAGCCCGGAGGTGGCTCAGCTCTTCGATGGCGGTGGCGACATGTTGATGTACGGAGGAATGCTGATGGGAGCTGGCGGCGATGATCAGAGATTCTTGAAAAATGTGGTGGAAATGGAAGGGAACCGTGATGGGATGATGATGATGAGTGGAAGAAACAGCAACAACAACAACAACGTTAATAACATGATGACGACCGTGGATTTCTTAGGGGTGGGAGGAATAGGAGGATCTCATGAACAGAGATTGCAGGAGATGAATCAACATCATGTGAATGTGATGCACCAGAATCCTCCATTTCATCATCAACATGCACCAGATTCTGAATCTCATGTCGTCGACAACACATTCTAGCTACCTCCTTAATTACTTTTATATATATCTCTCTCGGATTATTAATTGTTCGAATTTTCAAGAAACTAATTAAGTTGAATCAAATGGGACGATATATATATATATATATATATATATAGAGAGAGAGAGAGAGAGAGAGAGAGAGAGAGAGAGGTAGGATTCAATATTCAACTTAATTGATGAGATGAGATGAGATGAGATGTATTTCATGGCTCAATTGTAAGCTCATCGTTATCATTAATGAAATGGATATTATTTTTCAAATCAATTGATGAGGCATACGTACGCATGTAGTTGAAATTATAAAGGATCGAGATCTAGCTCCCAACTCAATTCTCAATTGAGATATTGTAATAGATAAATCCAAGTCATCATGCGTTTTATACTTCTATGGTATTCCATATGAGTTGCTCTAAAAGCTCGATCCAATTATTAATTAACATACAAAAAGAAAAGCTTTACAAAAAGATCCTTGCGGAAAAATGGAATACCGTGATTTTAATTTCTGGTCTTCCACATAATTTTACCCTCAGAGAATTTTTTAATACGTAAATTTTATCAAGTTAGAACCCAAAGATAAGTTAGCTATCGAGATTTCAAAAATGGAAACAAAGGTTAAAAGGCGAAAAGGTATTTTACTAGTCAGTGAAAACACGCTTTCAGAATCCAAAAGACCCAAAAGATTTATATGCAAAGCAGAGGCAGTTTAAACTTCCATTTTTTTTAAATTATACACGCCAAATTTATTTCTGTAATGACATATAAAATAAAATACGAGATTGAGAGAAAAACAGTGTGTGCGATGAACAACAGTTCATCTTCAGGATTAGATTTGAGAGACCTGTATGAATTTATAGACATACAAAACAAAAGCTACAGATTTGTGCAATAGCAATAAAATCAGCAGCGAAGCTGCAACAGACGTGCCACGCAAAACTCACATCATTCAGCAGCGTCAATCATTTTCTAAGAAAAAACTTCCGTAATAAAATGCCTACAAAATAAACCAGTGATTCAGTAGAGAAGCATCTCGTTCTGTTGTTACGTTATTTAAACCTTAGACGAGGACGTAGTGTATGTACCGTGTTTGACTGCTCACTGTGGGAACTCAGGCATTGGCTGGCCCAGTTGCAGCTGAATGGAGACATGCATGATGTTCGGCACTACCTCTAGAATCTTCTTCTCGGCCTCTTTTGCAGCCTCCACAGCCTCCCTGGTATGGCATCGTCCAAAATAGCATGAGTCGAGCTCAGAAAAGGGACATGATTTGAGTTCAATGCATCATCTCGTTGAGCATTACCTGATTAACGTGTCGGGGGGCATGGCAACCTCGATTTGGAGAAGAATCTGACCTTGCAATGAGTGGCGAGTGATGTGTTGGACTGTCATTTTCTGAAAGCAATTTCCAAAACTAATGTAAGGATGAAAAAGAAAAAAATCTGCTTTACTTCAATTTGAAGTTGTAAAATCACTTCAACTCAAGCTATGCTATTGAGCAATGTGTTAATTTGGTATAAGAGTAGAAAATGGATTAATTTGGTATATGAGTAGAAAATGGATTATAATTTATAACAAACAGCAAACTCATACCTCTAAGAAATTGGATGATAAAATGTTTAAAACAGTGTCCTCGACATCTGTTGGCTCTAGTGAGGCGGTGTTGCAATGACGAACTGAGCTTTTACAGCTTCTTTGGTGGTTAATGACACTTCCCGAAATCTGTGAAGTTGCTGGCTCTGCAGGAAAATGAAAAAGGGATGCTATCACTTCTTCCTCTTGATCAAGCATCAAGAAGATAATTAAGTTTCAAATTCAAAACCTTAAAATGCAAACTTTCAAATGGACTTTACAACAATAAGATAGAAAATCCGAAAAAATCAACAGAAAAACCAAAGTAACCTACATACAAAGGGATGAAAACGAAAGCAACAGAGAGCAGGTCTCCCTCGGGTACAGGGAGAACTTATCACTCAGTAACTGTTTCAAGTTCCAGTTAACTTCGCCATAATGTATATTCTGCATTTTCTCGTCTTTTAAATATTTTTTGTCTTTCTACTATATAAGTGATACCAAAGGGAAAATGAATCTTAAACAGGCACTAGAAATATTACAGAGTAAATTATTTACCTATATGTATAAAGACTTCTGCTACTTCAGGATGGGACTGCTGAAGTTGACGGCGAACATTTTCACCAATATCATGTGCAGCACTAACGCTAGAAAAAGGGTCAACCTACATGAACTAAGTATTCACTGATACCGACTTAAAAACATTCAGTAAAGGATATACAGACTATAAATTTGATAATCTATATTGTGCGTAATAATTAAGAAAAGTGAGATGATCCAACAAACCTCAACATCCACATCAAGGTACAGACTTGATCCGGCTCGCCTTCCTCTGAGGTGACTATAACCCTATAAAAAAGAAACAAAATTGTATAATTTTCAACATTGCTCAGAGAGGCTTCTGATGGGCACTTCAATAAATAGAACACAGCTTTGCCTGATTAGTTGGAAGAAATCATAACATTGGATAACATATCCAAGAATCATGAGTTTATTTCTCTTCATAGTATAGTTATCAGAAGAATTGAGGAGACACCTAATGACATTTCACCTAATTCTTCACAGCATATCATCTATCTCCTAGATGGGGGAGATAAATTGAAAACACTGCATCTTAGTTGGAGGTGTTAACTATGGTATTTGCAAGTTAAATCTAACTAGTACAGTTTCAAGAAGTAGGAGATTATAAATCTTCCGGATAAGCCTAGCCAAACACCCTCTGCAACTGTACATACATAGATTAGACATGACAAGTATCAATACCATGTCTTACGAAGCCAAGCAGATCTGGAAGCTATATAAAAAAAACAAGCCAAAAATAATTTTAATAAGAAAAAAGGAAGTAGTTCTGCTTGGAATTTGAAATTCTACTTACCTTGACTCCCTCAACCTCAAGTATTGTTCGTTTATAAGGTTCAAGGTGTTGTGACGGAATAGCAGCATCCACCAATTCCATGATACTAAATTGTCCACATGGAAGAAAACCACGTCAAAACTCTCAGCAAGTCAAATGATAATTATATTCGAAAAAATAAAGCTGACAAAGTATTTCGGAGGTTATAAGCTTCAAACTAAGCAGCAAGATTTCTTAACAGAAAGCCTTCATATATTATACTCACTGGAGGATGAGAACTTATCTAGGCTGGTCGTTTCTTCACTTATTGCTAGTTCAGTATATATAAGAATGGAACATTTCATGTTGTAGTAGCATGTAATAAGAAAGCAAATACATAGTAACATTTGATACTTTACCTCTGGTAACCACTTTCAAGTCCTGCTTTAAATATCATTGCAGAAACCAGAACTCCAGCAAGAGGATCAAGGAACCTCACCCCAAGAATAGATCCACCTTAATGTTGCATGTCAGAAATAAATATCTCTAATAATTGTAAAGGTCACATACTCACATCAAATGGTGGTGCATGCATGAGTATTCAAAGTCTAATTTAAGAAGGATGCTTGCACAAACTTTGAATGGAACTTTGAAGCCCCTAAAGTGAGCAAGTTGAGGCAAAACACTTTTGAATTTCAATAGCCAGTGTCGAACTTGAAAATAAATCCGAAGATATATATTTACCAACCCCAATGAGGGCAACTACTGATGAGATAGCATCTGCACGATGATGCCAAGCATTAGCTTTCATGAGTCCACTGCCAGTCTTTTCGCCTGCTTTCTTTGTTATCCAGTACAGCCTAGTCAAAATATAAAAGCACACTAGTCAACATAAAAATAAGTGGTACATAGATATCAGAAACAGACACATTTCAGATATGAGAGCGACCCAACCACGCTTTACCTGCTGAAATAGATGCCAAACAGAAATATTAACTATGAAAAGGAAATATTAGAGAAAACACCAAAGAACCTAACGAGGACACAAGTTGTCTCTTTCAAGATGAATAAAGGCAATTAATCTTATTGATAATAGACAAATAAATGCCTTCATACCCTTCTTTTACACCTATGGATACTATAGTCATATTCAACGCCAGAATTGGGTGCTCCATGTCAATTCCATGATGATGTCCACCGTGCTGGTGACCGTGGTTATGAGCCAGGGATTGGTTAACTATCTCTGGAGCAGCTGTCCATATATCCTACACATGTAAAATGTTCAGAATTGAGATGCATAACAATGTGACTGCAGGTCTTCAGCTTTGAATAAGTCATATATGAAGCTTCACAGCACAAAGTAATTTTCCGTCTCCACATCAAAATATAGTATAGAAATATACCACCAAGACATCTAAAGCATGCCAAGCAATGCCTCCAGCAGTTAGCAAAAGCACACCTGAAATTCCAAGGGCTCCTAAGGTTTCAAACTTGCCATGCCCTGAAAGATGGCGCTTACAATTAATTGTCAATTAAGGTGAGCTGGAATCCAAAAAAAATAAATACATCCAGAAAAAAATTACCGAAAAAAAAAAAAAAAACCTACCTCTCTAAGTGGCACAAGGACCAAGCTATCAAAGCTGAAAATGTTCCAACTAATGAACCATCATATTCATAGTTATCTAACTCTAACATAGTTGTCCATCATATTAAAGCAGTTTTCACTTTTCAGAAAGCATCCCGAGCACGACTATTCATAGTTGTTTTAACTCTTAACATTACCAATTTGTTCACATTGTGCTGTATCATCTATTTAATACTTGACTTCATAGCTACTAATAATTGACAAAAACTTATATGCAGCTCGATATCATAAAAGCATCTACGTGTAATTGCTTTCACATTTCAAGCAGACTAGATCTAGCAACATGTATCTTCATCATAACATACAAAACTAGCTACAAATCATTAAAAAAACATCAATTTTGAAGCCAAAAACACATTGAATGAACCGAGAGTGCGTAGATACAGATCAAAGGTGACCATATGGATGTTCTTTATCCTTTGGAGCCTTTCCAGCTTTAAAAGAAAGCAATGCCACCCCACTCAATACCTAAACCATTAGAAACAACTACAATAAATTAAAACATAAAAAAATGGATAAATAAACAAGTAAAGGATTAGTTGTCAACTTGTCATAAATAGCATGAACTTTTCAAGAATTCAGGTTTCAAACATAGCTTAAAGCGTAACACTCGTGAACATTCTTGTGCAATAACAACATGAAATCGAAATTGAGTGAAATTCTAGTATACGTATACAGCCGTCCGGATGCCCAGCCTTAATTTTGCTCAAGTTCGATTTTATGTTGTAATTGCACCAGAATATAAGTTTGTGCTACGGGTGTTACTTTTTAAAGTTTACCGAGTTCATGCTATTTACCGCAATTAACCCCAAAATAAATTGAAAGATAAAAAAAAAATCCAAATATATAGGAATGACATCAAAAATTAAAATGTACCACATCGGAAATGGAATGAGCAGCATCAGCAATAATCGCAGTGCTGCCGGAGACATATCCAGTAACGACTTTTCCAGCGGCCAATCCGATATCCGCCGCCAGTCCTAGCCGGAAAATCTTCTCGCCCTCTTTTCCCGAGTGAAAATCTTGGTGATCGCGGTGGTGGTGCGAGTGGCCGTGGCCTCCATGCCACCGCCGGCAAATCTTGAAATTCGGGTTGTCGAAGTAAAAGGTTGCGTGATCATAGAATTCAGAATTTCCGAAAATCTTGGGACTACAAAGCGAAGATGATGTGAGTCTTGATATGCAAGATTTGGCAGTAGGGTTAAGATTTTTCAAGAATCTAAATCCCATTTCTTCAAACAGAAATTGAAGTCGGAATTGATTAGAACTACAGCGTTTAATATAAGCGAGTTTATGTTTCTATCCACGATTACTGAAATAGGGAAAAAAATACAAAATTAACTTAATATAAAACTTCTATTTTAGTGCCATGTATCAAAACTTAAATTGGCACAAATCACCCCTTATCTCATTTACATATATTAACATTGTGCAAAGTCTTTTATATTTATAATTTTATTGATATTTGATTGTCTTTTAATTTATATCTTAATTCATATTTATAGGGAGAGCAATAAAGTGGCTGATTTGTTGTAACTCGTTTTATGAATTTTATCCAATAAGATGATCATACACAAGATAATTTTCTTATTAAAAAAATTTATGTGAGATTATCTTACGATGAGGGGTTAAAGATTCAGATTAAAATTCATATTCAATGACATATTTATAATTTATTTATGCTTAATTGTGCTTAGATTCAGATTCTAACTCATTTGACGATTTTTGACCCATGAAACAATCTCATTATCACTTCTATTCATATATATTCTCAATTATGGTTGTGGTCTAAATAACTCAACTATAAAATAAATTTGTGGAATCTTAACAAATAATATTAAAGGTTTTTGAAGTTGTGAGATGTGAGATTGACATTTGTACAATGGTCTATCACCTCTACAAAAGTAGAAATACCACAAGCTACTTGTAACTTGCTTGTGGAGTTGTGGTAACTTTTTGTTAAAGTTCAAGTTATGAAATATAATTAATTGGGAATCTAAAAAACACTACTAATGAATCATTTTTTTTATAAACATAAAAAATTACCAATTTTTTTTTTTATATATAAAATATTTTTCAAGTGATTTTCCTTCAAATCACTAGACACGCGTGTTATCCATCCTAATCTATATAATATCTAAAAGTAAGATAGTTAAGGACTAATTTTTCCCGCCCAAAATAACTTCCCTAATCTGAAAAATTATATAACATATTTTGCTTAACTAAATTAATTCATATAAATTAATGTAAATATTAATGGACCAAATACATTAAATATCCGACATATATATGGACCAAATATATTCATATACATTAAATATCCGAGATATATATGGACCAAATATTGGTCCATAACGAAATCTTTGTATACCTACAAAGATTAATTATAACATGTTATATAAAATCATGTTATTTGTGATAGATATTAGGATAGATAAATTTCATTATATATATACATATACACCATATCTATTTATTTTAGGAACTAATATATGAATATTAATATTAGATTATATATTTTAATTATATATAAGATTTTAATTAAATGTATGTACAATCTAATTAACCTAAATCTAATTAAATATTAACCTAAAAATCTACTCATAATATTCATATATAAATATTACACAGGTGAATATTATTTATATATATTGTTGAAACTAGAACTTGCTCACGCCAAAAACTATCCTACTTACCAAAATTATAAAATTAATATTAATATTAAAGATGAATGTCAAACTAATATATATATATATATATACCTAAAATGTGGGTAAAATTCCCTTCAGTAATTATTTGGCTGATTTTCATTAATTAACATACCTTAATTAATTATTCGTTATATTTGAATTAATTAATTATTAACATATGTAGATTTGGTATTTAAAACAAATATACATAGATTGGTTAAAAAAAAAGTAGCTTAGGTAGATTAGCTACAAATTTGCAAATAAAAATTTATATACATATTATTTACCATATACATCCTAGTTTAACCATAAATTCACAATATCATAATTACGATCTTTTCTCTATAAGATATCTTTAACATATATATAAACATTTCAATAACTAAAGTATGAATTAAGGAGATAATTAATCAATTAACACGAATATTGGTAGAATGATGTTTTAAAAGTTAAATTTGAATTTGAATTTCAAATCCTATAAGTTGTTTTGTAGCCATAATTGTGTCTCATGAATTCTATATATATAGGTTCACTTTCATACCCTGTACATGCATTTTCACTGCTATTCGTAGTTGTTTAATTGTAAATATGTGTCTGCTGCATTAAAACATGTGGGTTAAAAAAAAAATATGTATGCATATTTTTATTTTTATTTTGCTCAATGGAGATGTCCGTTCCATACATCAATCCGTTGCCATTGAAGGCATGTTTGGTCCGATACAAAGGTAATCAAACTAATATTTTGTTTTTGTACAAATAAAATAATAAAATTTCTCTTAGAGACAAATAGTTTTGCAGTAGTACTATTGCGATGGTTAAATTTCTTTTATATTTCATTACAGCTATTGCTAGAGTTTTTCATTTTGTGTTGTTTTGCGTTCATTAGCCTAACATGAATTTAATTGATTTCATTTAGTAGAGGTTTTCCAAAAAGATACGAAACTACTTGAAATATTATATTATATATTGCGTTTGTTTGGGAAAAAAATTCGTTATGCTTAGATTAATAGTTCTATATGAAATCTTACATCAATGAATGTTAAATTGTAAAATAGATTTTAATTAATTTATTTTTTGAAAAAGAAGATAAATTTTTCATAATTTTTTAGTTCTATGAAATTTTACTTCAATGTGTTATTTGTACAGGGATCTGCACAAAAGAGACATGGAACACAATATTAGAAAGCTGGGCAAGTTTCAAATTTTGTAATTAATTTTAACTCCCTAGACACAAAAATATGAGTTAAAATGTAGATTTGTCTAAATATTTGTAGATATTCACACCCCAAATAAGAATATAGTGAGTTTGAACATAAATTGGAAATGATTAAATATAAAAAAAGCACATGAAAAGAATATTTTGGAGTAATAATAATTGCATTATAGGTCTATTTTGGATATTAAGAAGTTCAAATCATTACTGAAACAAAACTAAATATCAATATTTTATGGAAATGCAAAATAATCAAATTAAAAAAATATAAATTCATATTAATCACCTTAATTAAATTATGTATTGATTTTTTTTTTTAATTCCGTTAATTCAATGTCTACTTAATTCAATCAAAGAGTATTGATATTTAAATTAAATTTAGTAAGATGTAATCGTAATATATATTTTTCGGTTTCTTATCATAAGAATCAATTGATTTAACTCATTTTTTATTTCAATTTTGAAGGTGAAATGACTATTTTGATGATAAAATGATTAATAAAATTTAAAATTAATCATATAAACAAGGATGATTTTTTTTTTTGGAACTTGATGGATTACTCTTTTTTTTTTAACGTGTGATCAATATGCAACATATTCGATTTGTATAAACAAATAATCGACCTTAGAAATTAATAGGAAAAAAGTAGAAACAAGTATAAAATTATACAATATACTTCTCTCTAATATCTATATTTTATATAGGTCTTTAATTTTATACTTATCTCTGCCTAAAGATATATTTTCTTATAAATTCGATCAATTTATCTGGATATGCAAGAACTACAAATATTTTACAATAATTTTTAATTTTTGTACTAAAAAATAAAAAAATTGTTCACAAATCAATTTATTGACATTCCAAACAACAAATACTAGATGCTTTAAGATAACAATTAAGGAAAAATTATCCCAAAAAAAATCATAATAACCACAAAAATCTATAAAGACTTCGACAAAAAACTTATAAAGACTTCGATAAAAAAGTAAAGAGCAAGTACCAATGTAAATAAAACTTTAGAATCTCAAAAACCTTATGTACATATTAATTACATATCTACAATGAATCATATATCCAAACTCAACCCCACAAGAAAGAAAACATCAAGAATTATAAATATTGATATGCACGAATAGAATATAAATTATTGGGTCCAATTACGGTCTTTCCATTTTTCTTGATCTTTTAGTGAGATCAAGTGTAATATTCAATATTTTATTTTATCAATTTAATATTAAATATAATTTAAATTTATAAAGTTTACATACTTTAAAATTCAAATTTTAAATTAAATATATTAAAATTTTGAATAGTTTTTTCAAATGTATTAATTTAAAATATTCTAATTTCATAAGTTAATTAAATATATTAAAAAATTCAAGGTCCACATCCAAAATCTTTTAATGAGTTCAAATAATTAAAGACAATGTACTTGAATTATTTATACAAAAATATATAATTTTTATATCACTTCTTCTCATTTCTATTTTTGTAGATTTGTGAATCTCTAAACATATATATGCAATCCCTGATCCAACGTATTTTGATAAAATTTTAAATATGTGTACCCCTCTCTCACCGTGCATTGCACGGGTGCAATACTAGTTTTATTTTGTTACTAAAATACTCAAATATAAATTTAAAATAAAAAGTACAAAAAATAACTATTTAAGTATTTGTTTCACAATTTTAATATTTCAGGCTCTTGAGTTAATAGTAATTTTATTTCCCATGTCAAATAAGGCTCGTACATCAATCAGACGGGTCGGGGTCAATGCGGGTCAACTTGCGTTGATAGGCGTTGACTTGCAGAAAAAAACTGTCAAAAAATAATATTAATTCTAACAATAAAAAGTATCACTTGTATCATTAAAAAGTAACCGGTCCGCTACTAATCTTATATGAGTTTATGTAGTTCAAATTGTGATTTTTTCTATTCTAATTAATGTTTAGAGTTTAGGAGTTTAAGTTTTTTAGGGTTCATGGTTTTTTTTAGTATTTTTTAGATTTTTAGGGGTTTATGTTGTATTTTTTTAGGGTTCATGTTCTTTTAAGTTTATTAATCTCAATTAACGGTTATATTTATTTAAAAAAAAATTAAATTCATTCACTTTTATTTTAGGGTTCACTAATTTCATTTAGGGTATATATTTATTTCAATTAACATTTATATTTGTTTCGAAAAAATTAAATTAATTATCGAGCGCAATGCAAAAGTCTACACGTTAGCATCGAATAAGTGCATTGCGCGAGTCGCCGAATTTAAAAAAAAGCATTCACTTTAATTTTATGGTTTATTAAATCAATTTTAGGGAATATATTTATATTCATTTCAAAAAAAATAAATTAATTCATTTCAATTTCAGGGTTCACTAATTGTATTTTAGGGTTACAATTTGGGGGGAGGGGGGCTGGAGGGAACACGAAAAAAAAAAAAGAAAAATAGCAAAAAAAATATTAAAAAACCAAAACATAATAAAAAAATATTAAAAAAAAATTCAGACACGTGTACCTCATGCGCCCGCATGGGCCAGGTTTTTTTTAGACCGTTGGGCCTTGATGGGTCTGGATTCATCTAATGAGCACAGGGCCATACATCTAATGCACAAGAGACCACTTCTTTTATTTTAGATACGCTGAACATTGTTATCTAATTAGTAATTACCCTAGTAATTTAATTTAAGAACCCGCTAAATATTGTTATCTAATTGCACGGGACGTATTTATAAGAAACATTAGAAAAATTAAAAGAAATAGTTAATGGTATTTTTGGTTGAATATTTGGAATAGGGTAGATTTGAAAAAAAGAAAGTTAAATAAAAATAGAAGAATGAATGGAATAGGGGTTGCAGCCTTTAAAGCATTAGGAATCATGTTGGAAAAAGAATCAAGGTTTATCCAAGGATCAACAATGTCCTCCATACATATTCCCACTCCAAAAAAATTGCTCTAATCCTACATCCGTACATGGCAGTTTCCAATTCTCTCCAAACCATCAAGTCAACAATCTATCATCACTACATCGTACATAAAACAGTCACTGTTATCTTCTCCGATCTTGCCACCGTTTATTTCCACCGGAAGGCTGCCTGTATCCATTCCTCGGCTCATTATTGTATCGGGCAGGTAAGTATTCATGTCGTCTGGAGGGGCTGTTGTCCGGGCTCCATGACTCGTATTCAACGTTACTCCTACCACCCCATGGCACCTGCAGAGACCCAGACCCAGACCCAGACCCAGACCCTCCTGCGTAGGCATGGTGCTGGTAATTCGCAGTTGGATTATTTTGGTTTTGGTATGAATGATTCGACTCATAACCTTGTCTTGCTCTCAAAGAATCGGAAAATGGAGGTTCCTGCACGTAGAGTTTACCACCATTTTCGGAGGTAAAATGTTGCATGTTGGAAGAATTAGGCCTACTTTGATGGTGCATTTGTGGATTCGTGTGTGCTTGCTGCCACTGTTCAGGCGATGACTGCACCACCTTGTGGCCGGTATACTGTTGGACTGTTGCTGAACTCCGAACCACACCTTGCTGCCGGATGGGAACCTGATGCGCGTTGCCGTTTGGCTGCCTCGAAAACGGGTTTCTTGAGAAGTCGCGCTTCGCTCCATTCTGCATAAAGAATTCAATATTATTCCGCAGAATCTCCAAGCAAGAGATAATAGTTTCAGGAGACAAATAAATATTTCGTAATGCGTCGCAAGAACTACATGACGTAGACGTCCATGAAAGTTGATAATTTCTCCTCTCTCCCTCTTTTTTTTTTTTTTTTTTTTAATTCCTAGTAATGAATTTGACTTTCATTTTTTTTATTTTTTATTTTTGTGAAAGACGCACTGTATTCTGCCTGTTTTTTAGTTCATACACTCGTTTTTAATGGAATGAACTGCTCACTCCAACTTGCACAACGCTGCCAGTGAATTCCTTGGTGCAATAGTCATACACGTTCGAATTTGCGACATTTGGTTATTTCCTCTCTTCCCTAGTTTCATTCAGTGACCAAACAAAAAAGCAGAAACCATGCAAAATTTGAAAAGGGCACAGAAACGCACACTGAAGATTGCGAAAAAGTTGGAAAGAACTTGCAAAATTTCCCAAGTTGAGTACACAATGTGCTAAAATTACGCACCGGAACAGGGTCGCTTGAAGGTGTTGGAGACGGTAGGGAAACCTCAACCGTATTGTTGGCATTTCCTGCTAAATTACCAAAAGAACTCACCCCGTTGGCTTTGATTCTATCGAGCAGTTTCACGGTTTCATCACTGGACAGATTACCAGCTTGCCCGGATGTCAAAGCAAAAACCAATTCTGGGTTTTTCAACAATTCTGCTAGCAGCTCGAAATCAGGCTCAGGTATACTCTCAGATGATGTAGAAGCACCTGGAGCTACAATTTCATTGCTATGGTTTGGAGGATTGGCTAAGGGTTCAACATCGGGCAGCTGCTCGATTGGGATTTCAGGGGTTAACGAATCATCACAGTCCATTTCACGGTCCCAGGGTTCTCTAGGGTCAGATGGGATTTCCTGTATTGTCCTGTAAACTACTTCTCTCTCACGTCTAATTCTGTTTTTTTGGACTTCAACTTCTTTGCTATTAGTACCATCACCAACACACCATGTCTCATCGATTTTCACTTCTGCACGAAACAAACAAATATTCTGGATAAATGAAGAACAAGAAGATGCTCAACCAGCAAGAAAACAAGATATGCCAAGTAGATAAAATAATAGATAAAAAAACATCTCATATCCTCATTACTAATCCCGGAGTGAATAAAGGATTAGTTAAGAAATTGACTAGATGGTAATTTACGGCATCCAGACTTTTGTCAGCTGAATGTCATTGTTAAAATGTGCAAACTTCACGAGTTAGAAAGAATGTTTAAACATTACGTAGGTAGCTTACGTTTGCGATGATATAAATTTGCATTCTGTAACATATTGGTATCCCGTATATCAACTCAGTGATTAGTAATCAAACTCCGGAAAAAGTGAATCGTAAATGAGGAAACATACATCTGATTTTGTAACCCATTCTTTGCTTTTTATCATTTTTATCTTTTCAGTTAAATGAACTTGGACCCCAATTAGCTGCCCACAAGTTTATTGATGCCGCTTTTAGTTGTCAGGAAAAAAAGTTTCTGTCTTGTATTTTAGTGGAAACAAATCAATTTTTTCAATAAATAGTCATACTAAACTAATTTAAATGGGAACCAGATGCATCACATTATTCAGTTTTCCACTTAATATCATTTTACCCTCCTCCAACCAAGGAAGGAGGAGAACCATTTGGGAGGGTGAAGACAACCGGACGACGTAGGATTTGCTCCAGAAAGTAGAACAATCAGATTAAGATAGAAATGTATGCCACTTAGGCCTTCAGTGTTAATTGTGGAGAATAGAATAGTCTTTATAAAACATTGATCGGATCATAATGCCAATACCAGATAACAAGAATAAAACATGAAATTAACTGCCAATAGCTGTATAACCATCTCCTGGGCACTGCATTTCGTGTATCATTGACTTCTGCTACGTTTAGAAAGCAGCAGAGCCACACACAAGGATAAAATTTAGGGGTGGTTAGAGGAAAAATAACAATCCTGGAATATTTACATTTTCAAAATCTCACAAAGGCCCCCCTGATGCTGTGAAATATTGCAAACATCCCCTTGAGGTCTAAAATTTTCTAACAAATCCCAGTATCTTAGCATGAATTTATAAATATTCCTAGACTTGTCAATACATATTTTTTCAGCAGTACAATCTCCAGTATATTTGACTTAATTTTGAAAAGGAAATGGAAGACAAGTAACAAGGTAGTGAAAATGGCGTCCTTCCAATTAGTTTAGAAAGCAATTTTAAGCATATTTTAACATTTTTCTTTCCTGAAAGAGAGCCTAAACATAAATGGAGTTCACTTAATTTGTAAATTTTTTTAGTATTATTATTATTTTTTTAATGGAGGAGTTACCTTTATAATCTGATAAATTGAAACTGCAACGAAAATAAAACTAAGAGACCAATCAGAACATCAGAAAAGGAAAATGTACCTGGAGGCATCTGCCATGGGATCTGAATTCTCTTGTACTTTTTCCAAGGAGGCTCCTCCAAATTCAAAGAAGAAGTTTCATGTGGATTAGAAAGTGTGGATAAAGAATCATCAAATCTCTTATGCTCCTCAAGTTCAGTCAGAACATTAGATTTAGAAACAAATGTTTCTGAACTGGCATGTGAACTGTTAACTGTGGTCAACTTGTTCTCACTTTCAGTCTTTTGTTTTTCACTATCAGGCTTTATTTTTTCATCAGGAGGTGTAATTGTCTTCCCATGTTTATTCTGCATAAATTGAGCACGCATCTTTGCTTTCTGTATATCATCGGCAGAGAGTGGGCGGCTCTGCGTAGCAGATGTAGATTTTGCAACCTGGGGATTCCTTGCAGCCAATCTTTGACCAGGATGCTCCACCAACTGGACTTTCCGGCGCTCTCTTGTTTCTATAACTTGTTAAGGGATACTATTATATAAATGCATATATAGAAGGATCTCTAATAAGCAACTATCAAACTTTATGGAAAAATTGAATAGTTCTGTAACAACAAAATCTTATTCACATAATGACACTCCTAATCAACTGACAGGTACTTAATTAATAAAAAGGCAGCTGAATAATAAAATGGCTAGTAAAATAAATGAATCAATATAAACTCCATAAACATTGCATCAGACTGAAACATACAGAAAGCTTTCCCAAAAACGAAAATCTACATTTGATTGTGAGCTAAATGCGAGAAAGCTGATCATATACGGCTAGCTAGGAAATTTAGGCACTATGCGTTAAAAGGTCTCTGCAGATGCCTTCATCCAAGGCATTCTCAATGATCCCCAAGGGATAAGTGTTATGTTATGAGCCCATACTCAGTTATGCCTACAGGGGATATCAAAATGTAGCCTGTTTCAGGTACACTCAAAGAAGCAATATTGATTATATTTCACCAACTAATAGTCCCATATTATAATAATAAGAAATATATGCATCAACATCTTTTTTAACACGGTCAAATTATCTGCCTGTAGCAATTTATCTAGGTTTTAGCATCGATTTGCCAAACGACCATCCTCACATTTAGCATGTAGAATGGGCTGGAGTCAATTGGCCCAGAGAAAAGTCAGCCAAAGTTGGAGAAGAAAGAATGTGGTTCATCACCTAGACATAATTGGTATCTATATGTGCATACGCACCTCAATATCAATGTCAAGGTTAGAGAAAATGGTTATGTTTAGTTCTAATCATTAGTTGCAAAAGATAGGCATCTCAGTACCCAGCCAGCAGCTAATACCATTCCAGATTGGAAATAAACACAGAAGGATACGAGGCGGAAAGGCACCTCTCCTTTTATTGGAGTCTTCCCCTGATGCCGTAAGCATTTTTAGAGGCTGAGCGGCGTCCAACTTCCTATAAAAGAAACCTTGGCTTAAAATGCAATACTACAACAAAATCCGCAGCTAAACTTAATGGGAACAGACTGATAGAAGCTGGTACCTAGGGGAATCAGGATTGTCAGAGATGAACCTCATAGCATTTTCCTGAAGTTTTGAGAATAAAGTTAGCGCTTACAGGGAGATGTTTTGAACATATAAATTTGTAAAGTCAAAAAAGACTTACAGGATTTTCTTTTTTTAAGTCCCATGATTCATTATCCATAACTTCACTGATGCTGCATATTAAAAGACACTAACTCTCAGTAAAAGTGAAAATAGTATTTTCCACGTGTGATAAAAGAAGAGGCTTGCCTCTGTTTCAACAGCATCTCATCCTGTAAATCACTGGCTGATTTCAACGCATTGCTTTTCTTTGAAGATAGGTTCTTTCCGAGCATCTTGCTCCATTTCGATAACAGAGTTCTTGCCCTGTGTGAGATGTCTGATTTTCAAATCAGAAAATGAGCCAACTAGCAAAGGGACTTCTGGCAACATAGTTCATGAATAGCAAGCACCATCAAAAATCAACTATGACGTGCTTTCTTTCTTCTTCTTCTTCTTCTTCTTCTTCTTCTTTTTTTTTTTTTTTTGAGAAAAACTATGTCATGCGATATTGAATACATTTTATAGCATGTAAAATATTTTATTTTTCAACAATAGGATTATGAGCAACAAATTAACATTTCAAATACATGAGATAGAATTGAGATTCATAATCTAACTTCCATCTGAACTTGATATCCGAATCTCTGGAAAGAGATTTTTCAGTAAACTAAGAAACATAGGTCAACTTCAGCATTCATTCAGAAAGCATATAATTTATTGAAGCATCGATGTGTTGGCAGATAAACAAAGAAAGGAGGCAGTCGAAGAGTTTCTAAAAGTATATAAGAGCATACCTGATGCTCTGTAAAACCGCAGCCTGTTAACACTTTGCAATATAGCAGACATATGCCCAGGGAGAGCCTTGCTTACAGGCAAATAATCAAGCAACTGAAAATGAACAATTAGCCTTAAGCTACTGGAAGCAATTAAAGACAAACAATAAATCATAAAATTATACATGGAAGTACCTTAAGGGTAACAAGCAAAAAACTTGTTTGTTCTTCTTTAGCTGCTTCACCTAACCATGTCGCCAATATCATCAGTCCACCCTCAATCAAAAACCTGCACACAAAAATCAGATATTGAGGGGGAAGAAATAATTCATTAAGTCAGTCATCAAATCCATGAAAATAAATATAAGGTGGGTACCAATTCAGCACTGAAGGATTTGTTATTCGCAAAATCCAGCTCATCAATTTAATCTGTCCAGAAAATGATTCTTCTTTCCTCATTAAACCAAATATATTTTCAACAAAATTTGTGTCTGAGTCGCCCAGGCCAGATAAATCCTCATGCCTCTTTGAACAAGAAGGCCCTTCATCAATACTTATTGGAGCCACTGTTTCTAAAGGGATGGGCTCAGCAGGCATATTCGAATTTGAAGTGGAGGGAATTCCATCATGCAGCAAATCAGAGGCAGATGTATTAGCTTTCTCTCTAGACAACCTGACAAATTTCCTCACTCTAGTTCGCTGCCCAGTAAAAAAATCCCGAACCTACAAATAATTAATACATGAACATCAATGAGTAACTTCTAGACTTCTAGCATCATTAGAAGCATTTTTTCTCAATAATTTCTCAGTACACTGGCGAATGTAAAGATAGCAACATTTCTTTTAACAGATATCTAAATACATCAGTACTTCATCAACAATGGAAAGTACTGCCATCTCACAATCAATAAACCAAACTAGAAAAAGCAAACAGAGGTTATGACAGACACTTCTTTTCAGAGACCATCGGAAAATAAAAGGAATGATTATTAAAACCTGAGTAACTGTAACTCCAAATTGAGCACTGATCTCCCTAATCTCCCGCTTGCTAATTGCATCTTTCATGGAGAACACGAGTTGCATGTACTTTACGGCCTTGGGATTCAGCAAATCTCTAGGTCTCTTACCTGCAAAAACAAATAACGCACAAATACAACCAATGGTAAATCCCACAATGTATAAGTACATAAAGAGAAAAAATAACATATACACATGGAGGTGCAACTTCCAGCCCCAACCCCTTCTTCCCAAAAAAAGATAAATTAAATAATAACCAAAAGCAAACAGAATAAAAAATCTTGCAATAATTCTATCTGAATTACTGGCATTTGGGCAATGATCACAAAGGGAGATTAATTTCGATCACATGAATCACACATGAAGAAGAAACAAACTGATAAGGGGGGAAAACACTCACCAATTTTAATGGACAAAGCACTAGCGGCCTGCATTGTATTATAAATTGATCAGAACAAACAATCAACCAAATAAACAACATGCACGAAATTAAACGGAATTTAACAGAAATAAGACCATCTCTTGAGAGAGGGGGTTGACGCCCGTTAGTTTGCATTGGGTGGCAACAATCTGTTGCAGCTTCTCGATCTGATTCTGGAAAAGGTACCTCTGCTCATCCAACAATCCCTGATACGACGTCGTCGTCGTCAGTTCCATCCGTCGAGTATCTTTCAATAACTCCATCGCTTAAACCCAATTCACCGATCCAGAAATCGCGCGCATTTGAGCTAACAAATGCTGAAAGAAACGTACGATACAGAAACAAAGAGTGTCCGTTTTCCGATTTGCTAAGGCTAGAAGAATTAGAAGAAGGTGGGAAGTGAAAAAACAAAAATTAGGGTTCAATTTGGATTTTGGGTGACCCTTGTTATGATATCAGCGTAGGTCTGTACACAGAAAGCCTTGGAGAGTATACGACACGCGCTTTCTTTTTTTCTTTTTCTTTTTCTTTTTTAGTACTATAAATTATACTTAATACCCAACATTTACCATTTATAACAATAATACATCAATTTATACTTAATACATTTTAATTTTTTTCACAATTCTACCCCACCTCAAATTTTTCACTGAGTCCCGGAATCCTACATGAAAAATTAGAAAAATAAAATAAAATTTGAATGATACTTTTATGACGTTTGAACTCAATCTCTCCTAAGTCCTAATATGATACAGCATAACATTATGTATCATGGTTATTAATATGTACATTTACGTAATATTAATAATATAATTTAGATACAAAAAGTCAGCAATCTAAATTAAAAAATGTCACGCATACGACATAAATTATCCCGAATTCTAATCATAATATTATAATCCGCCATACAATTAAAAATAACGAGAATATTGCAAATCAAGATAAACTTGTTATGAGACAAAAATCGGTTGTCACAATTTGATTCAGAACTCGAATTAGTCCGGCAGTTGGAAACTTAATTATAGCCTTTTCGGAAAAAGTAATTAAATAGAAACAAAATAATATGAGGAATATTGTTTGAGTTACCTTCTTCAAACAAATTCTCCCCCTATAAATATATGCGATTGAGACTCCATTTTTTTTTTTCTCCAGCCATCGTCGTTGTGCTCATTCTCTCTCTAAATTCCTACTCCCAATCGCTCACCGAGAAACTCATACTCGATCGTATGTGTTGTACCATCCATGTGTTCTATTTCTGTATTTAATTAATTTATGGAGTTATATATGGTCACGAGCTTACCCTCTCTACCAACTACTAGGCCTTGATGGTTTATTTTTGAATTGATATGATGTTTATTATATTTATATGTTTTCTATGTTGTTAATTTATGGATTCCATATATTTTTATCACAAATTTATCCACTCCACCAAACTCAATCATTTATTTTCAGTTGATTTCATATGTTCTCTATCTTTGTAGTTAATCTATAGAGTCAATATATTTTGGTCACGAACTTACCCACTTCACCAACTAGGCACTCGAATATTTATGTACGAGTTGATGTAATATATGCTTATTTTGCTATTTAGTTGGCGTTTTTGAAGTTGGAATAATACGAACAAGTCGTGGATTTAAATTTGTGCTATTGTTGTTATGTTTTTGCGAATTGACTGATTGAGTTAGGTTATGAACTAATAATTAGTTATGGATATATGTGACAAGAATCCAATTTGATTGTGATCAAATTAATTAAACAAATATGTATATATATATGTTGTTGCAAACAGCTTGCAGAAGGAATTTAAAGCGAAGACGAGCACAATGATTGAGAACACAACTATTGAGTTGGATAGAGGATGGAGTGAAATGGAAAAAGCCTTGACGAAATTGAAGAGAATTCTGGAAGGGGCTCAAGAACCATTTAGTGCAGAAGAACATATAAGTCTTTACACGTATCCTAATTTAATTAATTTCTACAATTTAATTTGTTGTTTTCCCTGATAATAATCAAATCAAAATTCTGAAATTGTGATCAAATTAATATATTTGTTTATACCCTTGACATGAAGCTTAGTAACATATATAACATGTGCACACAAAAGTCTCCCTATGAATATTCTGCGCAGCTATATGGAAGATACAAGGAATCTATTAATGATTATATAAATTCGACGGTACGTATATTAATATGATTGATTTGTTCAAGTAATTAGCATTGTCCCTTGATTAATTAACTGCATGCAGGTTACTCCATCTTTGAGGGAAAAATCTGATGAATTCTTGCTGAGGGAACTTGCAAGGAGATGGAATGATCATAAGATCATGGTTAAGTGGCTTACGCGTTTCTTCACCTATCTCGATAGATACTATGTACACAGGAACTCACTCCCACCTTTGCACGAAGCTGGGATAAGCTGCTTCCATGAACTGGTTGGTTTAGTTTCATCTACTTTAATTTTGATCATATCCATCATCATCATCATCAATGTTAAAAAAGTTTTAAAAAATTTGAATGCAGGTTTACAAAGAGTTCAAATGCAAGGCTGCAGATGCTGTCATTGTTCTGGCAAGACCTTTAGATTTTCCACCTTCTAATGCTGCAAGGCTATATTAATTTGTTATGAATATATATGCAATTAACTATTGCAGATTAATCTAGAACGTGAAGAGAATCTGATTGACAAGGCTTTGTTGAAGAACGTAATAGATATGTATGTTGAGCTGGGAATGAACACTATGGATTATTATGTAGATGACTTTGAAAACGCGTTGCTTGATGATTCATCTGATTACTATTCTCGGAAAGCATCACAATGGATTGTGGAGGATTCCTGCCCTGATTACTTGATCAAGGTAGAGGACTGCTTGAAGAAGGAGAAAGCTCGGGTTTCTCATTATCTGCATTCAACCACCCAAACAAAGCTTTTGGAGGTTGGACACCTATTTATTTCTCTTTCTTCATTCAAACTTCTGTCATGCATAATATGAATGCCATTAATTTGCTGCTGCAGAGAGTGTTGCATCAATTATTGGCACTACATTTCAATGAGTTGTTGGAAAAGGAGCATTCGGGCGCCCGTGCATTGCTTAGAGATGACAAGGTATTCCTTTTTTGGTTGCTAATTTGAACAATTTATTATGTCTGGATTGGCTATACAAAAGTGCATGACTTATTTTCTCCATTGGTGAAGATGGAGGATCTTTCCCTGATGAACAGACTTTTCCAGAAAGTTCCTGAAGGATTGGTGAAACTTTCCAACGCTTTTAAGCAGGTTTGTGGAATTTCAAAAGGTCATGAAAGATCTCTGTTACCATTAACCATTGATATATCTATACACAGCAACGATGATTGGTTTGTGCAGCATGTCAGTTCCGAAGGCATGATTTTGATCAAGCAAGCTGAGGATGCTATGAGTAACACGGTCTGTCATGAGCTTCTTCGCATTCTTGTGCCCGTTATGCACTTTTTAGTTGGCCTAAGCAGAGGGTGTTATAATATATATTATTTTGTTTGATGATAACTATTAGCTAACTTTTGTATATCTACAGGCAGAGAAAACCGGTGGAGCACAAGCACTGGTAAATACCTCATACAACATATATACTATATTCATTCAGTAAACTCCGTTTTGTATATTAGGCCGGTATGGCTTATTGTTTGCTTCTGCAGGAACTGGTGGCAAAAATCATGGAGCTTGAAGACAAGTATATTACTTACGTGACTGATTGTTTCTCAAATGGCTCCCTGTTCCACAAGGTGTGCTTTGGAAATTCAGTTGAATTGCTTCTATTGTTGTAATGCATTTCTAAACATATATGTTTGTTGACAAATATAATGTAGGCTCTGAAGGAGGCTTTTGAGGGCTTTTGCAACAAAGTTGTTGGGGGAAGCTCAAGCGCGGATATGCTAGCTTCATACTGTGACGATATACTGAAGAAGGGTGCAGCTGAAAAACTCAGCAGCGAAGCCACAGAGACAAGTCTGGACAAGGCAGTCAGTCTCCTCACCTATATCAGTGACAAGGACCTTTTCGCTGAGTTCTATAGGAAGAGGCTGTCTCGTCGCCTGCTCTTCGACAGAAGTGCTCAAGATGACCAAGAAAGATTTGTTCTATCCAAGTTAAAGCAGCAATCTGGTGGCCAATTCACTTCAGAGGGAATGGTTAGTTTTAGATTATATATATAGTTACTTCATCAATGCACAGCTCTTGATTTATTTGATCACTTATTGCAATTTGCAAGGTTACTGATATGACACTGGCAAAAGAAAACCAGAAACAATTCCAAGAATATCTCAGCCACAACAAAACTAATCTTGGCATGGATTTAACAGTCACCGTTATCACCACTGGATTTTGGCCAACCTACAAATCTTCTGATCTCACGCTTCCTGCTGAGATGGTGAATATTCAACATTTTTCTAGTTTTTGTGTGTTTTTTTTTTTTTTGGAATTGCCTGAGTTGTCACAACCTTCATGTAATGTTCCAGGCAAAGTGTATCCAAGTCTTCAAGGATTACTACATGGCCAAAACTAGTCACAGGAAACTCTCTTTTATTCACTCTTTGGGAAGCTGCAATGTGATTGGGAAGTTCCAACATAATCCCATCGAGCTCATCCTCGGAACGTACCAGGTTCGGATTTTTTTGCTACAAAATCTAGAAAACTGTAAAGATTTAAAATTTGTTAGAAAATTGTATGTCTTAATCTTTTTTTTTTTCCCTTCTTCTTCTTTCAGACTGCTGTGCTGCTGCTGTTCAACCATGCAGATAAACTGAGTTATGCAGAAATCAAAGCACAGTTGAATTTAGGAGATGATGACTTGATTAGATTGCTTCATTCACTTTCATGCGCCAAATACAAGATTCTCAACAAAGAGCCGAACACTAAATCCATCTCTCCAAATGATAACTTTGAGTTCAATTTCAAGTTCACAGACAGAATGAGAAAGATGAGGGTGAGTGAGCAAATCTCTTCAATTTCATTTTATTTTTGCCCCAGCATTGTTTATAATTTGGTGGTGCTCCAGATTCCTCTGCCTCCTGTTGATGAGAGGAAGAAGGTGATCGAAGATGTGGAGAAGGACAGGCGTTACACGATCGACGCGGCGCTGGTTCGCATCATGAAGAGCCGTAAAGTCTTGGGCTATCAACAGCTGATCGCTGAGTGTGTAGAACAGATGAGCAAAATGTTCAAGGTATGGTGATCATAACTGGTTGTTTGTTTGTTTAATGAAATCATGCAAATGCTAGTGTTTTTATATATATATATAAATTTGATCTTGGCAGCCTGAGGTGAAAGACATCAAAAGGAGAATTGAAGATCTTATAACAAGAGAGTATTTGGAAAGAGATAAAGACAGCCCCAATACTTTCAAGTATTTAGCATGATTATAATTATAATTTACATGTAGATTATTACTTTTATCCCTTTTTTTGTGGATAGAAATACAAAGCGTTTTTCACTTTTTTCAGACAAAAACATCGCAAGATTTATTTGTTTTCAATTGTTTAACTAATTTTACATTTACACACAGTAAAAGCCGAACTTAATTTGCTGATATAAATCAGATGAAAGATTAAAGATAGATAGGGGTGGAAATGCAGCAGCAAAGAATGAATTTTTGTGCTAGTAGCCTGTTTATTTACAACAATAGACTGTTAAAAAGCTTCCTTTAAAAAAAACAATTATAAAATCTAAGACAGACTATAATTTATCAGATTAACGTTTAAATAGCCATTTTCAGCATATAAAATATACTCATTTTAGTTACTTTCAAGAAGAAGAAAATGTGCTATATTTACGAAAATATCATTCTTAAAATATCTGTTGTACTTAGTTTTTAGTCGGAAAATATTTATTTGTTCAGTTATTTACACAATTAATTAATTTTTGTTATGAAATAATTTACTTGATCATTTTTTATTATAAATAATTTAAGCAATCAGCTTTTATTATGAATAATTTATCCGATCACTTTTAATTACTTGAGCAGGTTTTAATTATATTTATCCAACTAGTTTTGTAATAACATAATTACCTAGTCAATTTTTAATTGAAATAAATCTACGCAGATAGACTTTTTTAAATACTTAATAGAAAATAATTAACCTGTCATTTTTTATTAAAACTAGTACGCGGCCCGTGCGTTGCAGGGTGGAAGTAAACTGATTACTTCCGATATGTGAACCGTGCGTTGCATGGTGGCAGCGAACTGTTTTCACCGTTGCATTGCACGGAAAATAAATTTAGTTAAAATAAAAATTATTTTATATTTTTATGTAATTTTACATAGCTTAGTATTTAATTTTTTTTAATAGGTACTTATACACTTCTTAACATTTTAAATTAATATAAATTCATATTTAAATTATATACACTTTATGTTATCAAAAATCAAACTGAATATTAAAAAAAAACAATTAAAGTATAAAGTTTACAGATTTTGAAAAATTTCTCTATACACAACATTTGTAGTGGTATTTGTATTATTATCATCAAGTAAGATCTTTAATCCACTACGACTTGTAACCCTTGAAACAGCAACATAGAATTGTCCATGAGTGAAAACCGGCTTCTGCAACAATAAACCAAAGTGAGATAGTGATTGTCCTTGGCTCTTGTTTATCGTCATTGCATATGAGGGCATGAGAGGGAATTGTCTTCTCTGAAACTTAAATTGCAATCTTGGATCAGCAGGCGTAAGAGACATTCTTCGAATTAGTACCATTTGCTGTGCATTTTGGCCACTGAGAAATCTTGCTTCGACAACATGTTTGTCAAGCCTTGTGATCATCAATCGAGTCCCATTACATAAACCATTTGCATGATCTATGTTTCTCAACAACATAACAGGAGTACCTACTTTCAAAAATAATTCATGATTCAGAACCCCTGAGCATCTGATACTGTTTAAGAATTCCGGAGTATGAACTTCTTGCAGCAAACCCGTATTGTTATCTGAGTTGCATGTCGAGTCAGAACTTAAATACAATCTGCCCTCATCCTTGTTCAGAGAAAGCATATATTGATTTACAGATTCAACCGCATTTAAAGTTGGAGCAAAAATTGCTCGTTCTTGTAGATAAGTTGTATCTGCAATATCAATATTATATGATGAAAAAGTACTATGAACAATTGCTGAAATTGGATCTCCTGACCATTTCAATAAAATATCAGCAGGGATGTCAATATTCACATGTCCATCATTTGGGCCACCGATTGTACCGTCTCCAATACCAGCAATCCAATTTGCAAATTGTTCAACCTCAGCAGCTACATCATTAGGCCCCAAATTCGACAGTCTTAAATTTTTTGTTAATCTTAAGACTCGGCAGTCTTTCCACAGATAACAAGAATTTATTGTGGCATTAACAATATCTTGTCTGCTTCCTTTTGGAATAACTGGTAAGATTTGTCGAAAATCTCCTCCAAAAATTATTGTTTTTCCTCCAAAAATTCTACGTGCATTTGAAGAATCAGATACACGCATTATATCTCGAAGTGTTCGATGCAAAGCTTCAAAGCAGTATTTGTGCATCATAGGTGCCTCATCCCAAATTATCAGCTTGCATCTAAGAATCAGTTCTGCTAGCGGACTTCCTTGGATAATATTACAGGTGTAATCCTCGTTTGGATTTAACGGTATCTTAAATCTTGAATGCGTTGTCCGTCTACCTGGTAATAATATAGAAGCAATACCACTTGATGCAACATTTAAAACTATTTCTCCTTTTGATCTCAACGCTGCTGATAATGTCTTCCATATGAATGTCTTTCCAGTACCTCCGTATCCATACAGAAAGAACATGCCCCTGATTCCGATGATATAGCATCCAGTACAATTCGATACACATTATGTTGTTCATCTGTTAGTTTGCTAACAAACACTTTGTGATCATTTTTCAATTTCGTCCTATCATATCTCATTTCATTATTTATCAATCTATTTTCCTGAGATTGAAAAAAGTCAGAACTTGAAAATGGCATACCTACAAATTCTCGTTAAAATTTAGGCGATCTTTTTAACTTTTTATTAAACAAACAATTTACCTGCTCAGATTTCAAAAGGAAATAACTTAACCTAATTAATTTTTAATAAAAAGTATTTCGTCACAATTTTCATTAGAAAATAATTCACGTAGATGGTTTTTATGCAGAAATAATTCAGCTGACCACTTCTTAATTGGAGTAAATTTACTCGGCTGATTTTTAAGAAGAAACAATTTACCCTGTCATTTTTTACTAGGTTAGTTTTTAATAGGAATCAATTTACCTGATCAACTTTGAATATTAAATAATTTACTCGTTCCATTTTACTTGGTATCTGCTTGAACTAGTCCCAATTCGTGTGTACCAATTGTATACTAAACCTCAAAATTATTACTTTTTTCTTCAATTTTAATTTCATTTAGTTTAGTATAATTTTACATTATTATTTAGGATTTATTCCACCCAATTATGGTTTATAATTATTTTTAAAACAATAAATATTAATTATGATTAGTTGTAATATAATAAATTTTATGTTTATAAAAAATATTATTAACAATATATAATTTTAGGGCAAGTCTTCTGTACATAAGAAGTATCGTTTATAAAAAATATTATTAACAATATATCATTCATAACAATGAAAAGTATCGTTTCAAATGCCCAAAAATATCATTTGTATCAATAAAAAGTATTGGTTAGAAAAAAAAATAAAGAAAAAAAATTGTTAATCAGTATCAATCGAAACACTAAAAAGTATCGTTCAAAATTTAAAAAAAAAAATATCAGTTTTGACCGAGTCAACGCGCGTTGACCCGGTCAACACGTGTTGACCGTCTGATGTACATCTTATGTACAGGAGTTTTTACGATAATTTTAATATTGGCATTTGACACAAGATTGACACATACAAGTTGAGAGTATAAGATCTCTACTCCAGTCTATCATAGGAAATCATTTGTGCAATCAACTTCTATTAGGAAGTTTTTTTGGAATATTTTTGGATAAAAAAAGGTTTCTAAATTAAGTCGCCTTTTAAAAAGAATTTTTTACACACACTCCCAGACTCCCAGTAGCATTACTGAACCCTTTTTTTTTTTCCAGCAATCCATATCTTCCTTATTTAGACAAGCAGCAAATACTTTCTAAATCTGGCATTTTTATTTCACTAAAACTATCCTCTCAATATAGGGAATTTTACAAGCAACAAGTAGAAATACATGTGAAAGAATCCACGTTAAAATGTAATACAAAACTTGTCATAAAATTGTCCCAACACAGCAAAATCTTCACAAGGACTGCGAACTCTCGTGCATTCATCAGACGGTTGGAACGCATCTCGTCTCACACACCACCTGCACCAAGGATCTAACTATTAGCACCAAAAATGCGAAGGTTCTGTAGAAAGTAACAGATCCCCAACTTCAGAAACAATCGATTTTCTACAAGCTGAGAAGACAAAGGGCTGAAGTGTTTGTTTTTGTTTCAGGGAAGGATGAAACTGTAAGAATGAGCAAAGATATTTTTACTGCTTCAAGATTTTGCAGGAATTTATGACCAGACATAAAACAAAGTGAGAACCAATGAGTGCATGTATTTAAGTAATGAAAGGGACTGGTTAATGACCTGTCAGCCAGAGGTGATTGCACAGTATCGACTATCGATATCCAGAATAGCGTGCACTTGCATGTTTTTCCAATGCATGCGTAGCATCTGAGATTTCAGAAAGGCGAACACCTATCTGCAATTCCTCGAGAATCAGCTCCGCAACAATACACATTATGCACAACCTTCAGGCATCACTTCCAACTCATTCATCAGTATATATAAAGGACTACCATATTATTCTTCCCACCAGGTGAACCTGATTCATTAACTTATTGTACTTGTCTAAATGAATAGAAAAGCAAATTCGGTTGGGGCAAGAGTGGAATTCTATGATCGGACCTGCAAACATCAAACGACAATAGAAGTGTCAAAAGAAAAGGCCAAGATATAATCTCACAGATGGCTAGTGGAAATGGTGAATGGAAAATTTACCTGACGACGCAATCCAATTTCCTTAATCAAAATTTGCCATATCTGGGCAAACAATCAGGGCTGGCTTTGTTATTACGAGCAAATTGTAAAATTACAAGAACCCAGCCCATAAGTCTTCTCAGAATCAGACTTGTATATAAAATTGAGGGTCAGTCCACTCAAGACAGCCCTGCAATGCAACTATACTCGAACAACTTAAAATGATCCTATAGCCCTTTGTCAACCAAACCTAATGTTATTTCTTCAGTGATACACTTCATTATGCACCATGCCTTTAAAAGTATCATCAACCCAACTCGGAAAAAAATGAGGCCTTTATTATCATCCAAAAGCATGCATTAAAGAATAGAAAGGCATTGCGGACTCAAATATAACTGTACAGATATACAAGGGTGACATTCTAACTGAACTCATGATGCATTGCAAATTATTTGGTGAGGAAGGACCCAAAATTGGAATGATAAGTTACAAGCAGTTTAACGACTGATGGCTTCCATTGCAATTCGCACAATGTGCAACAAACCCTCAACATCTTGGAAGTTGTAATCAAGCGCGTTTTTCATTAAATGGATACCCTCTTTGTGGGAATTTTCTCCAAGTCTTGAAGTAGCAGCTGTGAAAGCAATCCTTGATTTTCTTGAGGCTTCCATTGCAAAGTTAACATCCTGTGCCTACAGAAAGCAACAGAGTAAAAATATAACACATGCAGCAGCCATACAGACTGATTGTTGCACTTAGAATTTCAAGGCAAACCTATTCTAACATGTAGGTGGATTAAAAACTTAGGCCTTGTTTATTTTTATTTCCAAACGGAAATTTCCAACTTTTAACTATGCAAAACACCAAAACCACATTTGTTTTACTCATTTTCAATTTTTATTTACACTTTTTCCAATCCTGTATCATCTATTCACTCATGCATATATATATAAATATATATAAATGATTTACAGTGGGACCCACCACTTAGATATTCTACGCATGATGAAAATCTATATGCTATGATAAGTTGAGTGTAGTCAAATACTTACAAAGTTGAGAACACGCAGAAGACTAGAACGATTCCGTGAAGTGATGATATGGCTTCCAGAAACTTGAGGAGAGCCTACAACTTTGGCTGAGGCGGCTTTGTCTGCTGTTGCTTGGTGGTTCAAGTTGTCAACATCAGATGCAGAGGAGGAAGGAGATTCACCTGAACAGTGATAATTGAGAAAATTTGATGTTTAAGTTGTTGCACACTATCAAGATAAAGCAGTAAAAAAAATGTTCCCATAGAATCACTCTATAACAGTTCAATTGGTCAAGATTACACCATATCAATCAATAGCAAAGGGCAGTTTAATTCATAAGTTTCTCAGTTTAGCTGTCCTCTTTGGATACAAGGTGAGGTAGCACTGCTAAATTTCTAATCTATCAGAAACTTTTTTGATGGTACAACAATTCATAGCCTGATAGCCCGAGCCCACCATGAGCATGTTAGAGTTATTACCCTTATCATAATATTACTAGATAACAGCAGAGGGAACAGCAACAGCTATGATTCTGTTCCGAATCAAATTATAAATAATGGTGCATCTAAAATTTACCAGGGGCAACAATTTGTAGAGCATTTTGCAATTCATTCCGGTCCCTGCTTGCAGTGTTATGTGATGAATAAACCACTCGCATGTAAGCCACCTCCACACATTTGTAGGCCAAAGCAGCAGCACCCATGTCTTTTGATTTTTCATATTCATGGGCACAAAACCTACAAAAGATAACTTTTAAACAAGCAGAAATGGTATCCAGTTGAGCCATGTCCACTTCAAGGATTAATCACCACTAGATGTATACAATACATACGCCATGGACCAACTTGAATAAAATAAACGTTTGAATCTTCTTTGCCCACAAAAACAAAATATGCCAAAACTGGTTATAAGTTATAGTTATAAACACTCATTTAAGATTTGGCGAGTTTCAAAAACCAGAAGCTTGAAAGCATATGAACAGGCAGTGATGAGGTGGATTACAGATGGAGATTATGATAACTTACTCGCAGAGTTTTGCAGTGCTACTATATATATGCATTGAGTGCATCAATTCATTATGCTTAGTGGCTTCACTACTTCCGGATTCCAGCAAAGAGGCTCCATGAAGAAACTTGAGGGCAGCTTCGAAGTAAATTCTAATACTTCCGTTGGATCCAGAATTCTGCAAAATAGAATCCGGTTATGGAAAATTGAGAAAATACAAAAAATCTCAAACACCAAAATTTGAATCAACCTTAAGCCGGTCAGCCATGTGTTTGAGGTCCTTCGCCTCTTTTAAAATGTTATTAGCTGCATGACTGGTGGAGTCCCTTCGAACGGGACTTGGAGCGTCAACATCCCGAACTTTATGAGAATTTGGTGTTGGATGCCTCGTAGGTTGACCATTTGAGTTATCCGATTTTTTTCTCTGATTTGATACCTTTAGTGCATCACCATTATCAAATGCATCAACAGCCACACTTTTCAAACTATTTTCCTTCTGATATCCAGAAACAGGACCGGTGTCAGTCTGTATTCTTGCCAAGGGTGGAAGTGAGTGCGACTTCCCATTCCCGCGGACTTCTACCTGGTTGCTTTTCTTGGGTAGTTTCTCATTTTCATGCTCTTGTGGAATATCATGCTTCTTATCCTGGCTTCTGATAGCATCTTGACCATCATGGCCAAATTTCTTTTGATTTGGTCCTTTACTGCTCTCACTTGATGTGCCCCCAGCAGTATCTTTCTTGGAAATAAATTTTTCACCCTTATTGGGAGTGCCAGATTTCTCATCAGACTTGTTTCTTCTACTCTTTGACTTCTCCTCATGCAAATGCATGTGATCCAAATAATCATTTCTTGAATCAGAAGCCTTGATTTTAATCTTGTCCAAGTCAGAACCAGAAGCACGAGCCTTGTCTTTAGAATGTGAAGACGAACCTTTTCCAGATTTCTTTGAGTGAACTCCAGTCTGTGATTGGCCGTTATTTGTTTTTATTTCAACTTTGGATTGCTCAGAAGAATGTTTTGTACTAGCATACTGATTACTTTGACATAACTGATCATTGTAGACATCATCAACATGATCGTTGACAGGAAGAACTGCATCTATTTTATCCAAGCCTGTTCGGTCGATCCCTCCATCATCACCACCCGAAAGCCTTCCTGGATTGACAGCAGTAGAATCATGAAAATCATTCCGTCCATCAAGGTTCTTCCTTGCTGATGTGACCTTATCGGCATTAGAAAATCTCAGAGGTGATGAAGAAACTGATTCCACTGGGGACCCTTTAACTTCCTGGCCATTGGTTTTGGTTTTATGTGAGCCAGATACCTTGGAGGAGCTTGAATTGGCAGCAACTGAAGGATGTACAGAACCCATATCACTTTTTAAATAATCTACTGCATGAGGATTGTTCAGAAACTGCCCATCATGCCGGTCCTTCGTACCTCTGCCTTTTCTGTCAGCTCCTACACTAGCTTTGCTTCCACTCGTAGCTTTTCCTCCGGACTTGGAAAGTCTAGCTTTCTTTTCTTTCCGGTGTTCACTTTCACATAATTCTTCTATATAATCACCAGAGTGCAAGTATTGTTGTCCTGAATTAGAAATAGGATCAGTATGGATCCTAGAACCATGATGTTCTTTTGCCCTCCTCTTTCTAGAATCATCATCATCACATTTTCCAGAAAAGAGCAAACCATCCCCTGAAGGTGATGGAACTTGCATTTCTGCATTCATACTTGATACTATATTTTTCATGCCTTCACCACTAAAATCCTTATGGTTATTGTGCTTGTCTCGATCATTACCAGATGTATTATTTGACAAACTGGAAGAGCGCCGGCCAGCTTTTGAGGAAGCCCCGCCATTGTCAGAAGTCCAATTTTCATCATCAAAAGGTAATTCCTCACTCTTAATTCTTTTAGAAGCTCTAGAGCCTTCAACATCAGACTCTCGCTTGCTCTTTATCTTTACATTCGTACCTATGCATGTTCATTCAAAGACAAAATTTAGGAATTTCGGGGAAAGAAGCCCAAGGTTAAAGTAGATATGACTCAAATGTGCAGTTGAGCACACAGAAGCACAAAGTACATGATGATATACCTTTATCATAAGAGCTGATATGCGATATTTTTTCTGCTTTAGCATCATTGCACTTCTCAAACGCCATACTTGCTTGCTGCATATGCTGTCCGGATGCATCAACAGAAGGTGAATTATTTATGCTATTCGATTTACTTACTTTTCCCAACATCCCAAGGTTCTTCTTTCGTGAGTTTGATGACTGGGTGGAACCATCTATATCCACTGAATTTGCAGCCATTGCAGACCCATTTTTCTTCTTCCCACTAGTTGTTGCAGTTGGGACAGCAACATCTTGGTGTTCTTGAGCCAGATGCCTAGAATCAGCTGAGGTCACCCCCACTGAAGCCACAATGGAACTATACGGCCGAATGTCTTGACCCTCAGGAGGAGGGACATGAACTGAAGCAACAGGTTGGTAGAGGGCCCTTAAAGCATTAGTTGTCTCCTCCTCTAGGATGCTACAGCGGTTCATCCCAGGCCTGTAAGAATTGCATAAAGTGAGTTTTCCACATTGAAGAACTTTTACACATACGCAAAGAGGCAGAGCTCGCCAACAAAACAGTAATAGACCATCAAAGGCAGTAGTTGATAATTTTAGATCAACTATAACACTGATAATAAGACAGGACCTTTTACATAACAAAAATCCAAAGAGAATGAATATTAAAACGATAGAACTTACAGCCAGGTAAGCATCCTACAAAGCCATTTATCAGGAAGACTTTTAGGGTTAGTACCAAGTGGAAGAAGTCTCCATTTTTTACACTTATCGCACAAAACCCAATCTTCTTTGACCAGAGGAATCATTCCTGTTGGAGCTTCAGAACTCGGACCATTTTCCAGGGGAGGAGCCGCACGAGAAGCAGGTTTAGCATATTTCTCTAGTGTTTTTTCAGAACTTCTGCTTGTATGTTTTTCTCTAGACATATTATGATCTTTGCTTAAGTTTCTTTTCCCAACAAGTTGAGGGTCTTTTAACCTTCCTGAGGCTGTCATTTCCCCAGAAACTGATTCATTATCGTCATCATCAAATTCTACATCTCCAAAGAAGTCCTTATATCGGTCCCCTGGTTTCTCATGCTCCTTCTGGAGATCAAGTGTATCATTTTTAGATAAGAGACTATTAGTATGAGAACTCTTCCCAATTTTAGGAGCCAGAGAAGACTCAACCATCAACTCATCTTTTGCCATATATGCACCTTCAGAGCCTTTATTTTGAGCTTCCTTTTGTTTCCTCTTGCCCCCAGTAGATGATTTCTCCAGAGATGATTCGAGGCCTTCCTCATTAACTAGTCCTCCTTTCTGAGTGACTGACTGTTTTGAGGGATCAGCGGGTTCAGCAGCAGTAAGAGCTTTCATTCCCTTAGAGGCATTAGATGCTGACTGGTCGAAAGCATGAGGATTTTCTGCCTTGCGTATATCCTCCTGAGGTAAAGCTGCACCAGTACTGACAAGATTTCCTTCTTTAGATTCAGAAGCCTTACCTGATGAACCCGACCTCCCACCCAACTTCTCAGCTCTGCCAGAATCTTGAGCAGGTGCACTCTGCAAATGTTCCTTCTCAATGAATGGGGAGAAGGTTTCTCGCTTCACACCATCTTTTGTAGCAATTTTTGCAGGGGAAATGTCTTTTGGCTGGGAACTTGATAACAGCGGAAGTTTCAAAGCATTAGAGACGAGCTCATCATAACCTAACACATCAATATCAGTTTCTTTTTCCTTCTTCAAGGGAGAAACATTGTTATCCACGTAAACATTATTTTTCTGATATGATATTTCTGTGAAGAAATCGTCATCCTTTTCTGATGACATCAACTTTTTCTGCTCAGTAACTTTCTGGTTGATTCTACTAGATAGAGCTCCATTCGCTAACAACCCAGAACTTTTGCTTGTTTTGTCGACTGGTTTAGTTTCAAACTTTCCCTTGAACTTCCTTTTTTCTGTAAGATTAATCAGATCCTCAGACAGAGGGGACAGAAGCAGTTCCCCAGAATAGGATGTCATAATCTGCTCAAGCACAAAAGTAATGAGAAGCTTAAATACTTGTTAGAAAAGAAGAATCAAACAAAAAGTTCTCACAACTTAATATCAAATGATAAGCATCAACATTACCTGAAGAATACTGGTGGGTGATTCCTCTGGTACATTCAAAGGTTTGCCATATTGCCCTCCACTAGTTGTGGGGCTGTCATCCATCGAAGAAGATGGTGAAACTACAAGACCAAGTCCACTGTAGATTTCAGCATTCTTTTGTGCTGACAAATTTTCAGAACCAACTTTGATTCGGACCTTCAGCGTTCTATGATCATTTGCACATTTTTTATTTGTTCCACTTTTTAAGCTTGAATCTTCAGCATGTTTAGATTTTAAGTAGCCATTGTCTTTCAAGGAACTTCCCACTGATATAGTTTTTCCTGAAGCGGCATGGGGCCTTATTAATGGAGAAGCACTTGTTGAAGCTAAAGAGTTCTGCCTTTGATCCTATATTAGAGAAGTCAATTAACTCAAGTAAACATGATTTCATGTCAGGCTATATAAATTCTAGTTCTTTTTTTCAGAGAGTGAAGAAAATATATGTTGAAATAGACTTAGATGTGCAGGCATCTAGTACCTCTGTATGTGGCTTTCCTGGGGATCTTGGTGAAACATAGTTATGAGCTTCAGCTGGACTTTTTGTATGAGACCAAGATGGACTCCGCTGATAAGTAGGTAAAAACGAACCATAGCCGCCAAATTTTGCCCCTATAAGGTATTCAATTAAACTTCACATTCACATGATCCTACAGTGACATGACTGGTTGTACTCTTTTCGACTTACCCAAATTCTCAGCTGAAACACCACCTTCAAAATCTTTCTGGAGGTGACCCAAAAACCTATGGACTTTCTCCTCCTTTAAAAGAACACAAAACAGGGAATATAAAGTCAGACTCATTAATAAAGGAGAAGTAGAATGACAACCCTAAAGCAAGATTCATAGCACCAAGAGAAGCACCTAACTCTACAATCTTCAACAGATTTTTGCAAGAATGGAAGGGAGGCCAAACATTTGACGTGTAGTCAATGTTCTTGTCGTGTTTTAAACCACTTTCATTTCCTCCAACTAAAACATTTCTGAGATTTCAATTAATCCAAAAGAAGGGTACTACATACTAGAATTATACAGAGAGCATATCTAGAATGCATAATTGCCCATCAGACAATGGTGACTAGTGACTCACGTTCAACAACATTAATGATCCTCAACTATTTCATGAGCTATAAATCCATCGCGATGATGTGGTAATAAACCAAACAAGAAAAGAAACAAGCTCATCAATCAACACGATGCACCAGTTAACAATAACTACTTCACCAATAGGTTTCAACTAAAAACAAGATCAAAACAATTATACTACATACTAAAGAATGAACATAACGTTGCAAGCTGAAAAAGTGATTCGCACAGAAAATTAAACAGGATAGCTCAAGATCCTTACAATGTAAGAGAGAGCAATATCAGGGTCAATGGTGGAATCTTCACCCTCTTCATGAAAACCAAGAGCCTCTCCTTCTTCGAGCTCAGTTTCTTCCATCTCTAATCCCAAACCTATCCTCTTTCTCCCATCTCTACTACCCACAGATATCATCACACAAAAATCAAAATAAGAGAACAAAAATTACTAACAATCACAATAAGACTTCGTAAAAAGGTGAACTTTTTTCTTCCACCGTTTACTTTTCCGCCAAAAATCTCGAATACCTATTTACAAAATTGAGAACCCAGAAAAAAACCCTTGAATTATTTTCCCTGATCAGACTTATACTTCGATTTCCTCACCAAACAAAGAAAGAAGAAAATAATAATAAAAAAAAAAGGCTTTTTCTTTCTCAGCAAATATATCTGCGCGTGTACCAATCTACACTCGGGCAAAAAAAAATCAAATTTTTTGAATTCGTTGGGAATCTGAGAGCTCGCTTTGATTCACGTCTCGTGGAAATTGGATCGTGTTATGCGATCTCTGAAGCTCAAAACGATGAGCAGGAAACAAAAAAGTAGAGAGAGAAAATGTGTTAGAGAGAGGAGAGAGAGAGGACTCTGGTTTCAGCAGCCGCGTTTGTTTCTTACTATTTTGTTTTATTTTTTGAGTAAAAATAAAATTGGAAAAAAATAGCTTTTCGAGAAAATACGAATATTCTAAATTTTATTTAATTTTATATTTCTGGGAAATAACTGTTTCTTACTTTTAACTGCAGTGAAATTCTGTTTCGACCCAACGGCTGTTGTCTCTGAAGATAATCCAACGGAAAATCACCACGCGTTTCTTTAGGAGCGCGTCTCACGCGCCGGCTTTATTTCATTTTATTTTAGTTTTTGGGAATAAATAAATATAATTGAGTGACTCACGCTATATGAATGAATGAATGAGTGAGAATGTCAATCCAGCTAGCCATTCGGTTTCAATCAGCTATCTGTTTTGGGTTCATTCCACCTTTATTTTTTCAATCCAATTTTTTTTTACTAGCCCATCACATCATTAAGTTTACAAAAATACATTTACTCCCTCCGTCCCATAATTATAGTCCATTATTCCTTTTTAGGATGTCCTAAAATTATAGTCCTATTCTAAATTGGGATTGTATTTAAATATTATTTTACAAATATAACCCTATTTAATATAGTATGAATGCAATTAATATAGTAAAAAATAAGGACAATATAGGATAATTATTGTAAATTGTATATTTCCAATACATATTAAATGTGATTTCTTAATCTGTGTGAAAATGGGAAGTAGACTATAATTATGGGACGGAGGGAGTAATATGTTAAATTTGTCGATTTATGTATAATATTTAACAAATTAACACAAATATATAACATAACTTATCAATACTTAATTGTGCAAATCATTTAAGCTTCAACAATTGTATTTTTCAATATTTTAACCAAAATATGAACATAAAAGATAAAATTTCAGGCTTTTCAAATCAACCAATTTAATTTCAGACTAGCCCTATACATCAAACTATTTGTTTGGTTCACTTTGGACTAAATTCACTTCTAGCTATAATTTTATATTCCTAATCTTTTTTTTTCCCCCAATCTATCCAGATTAGCTCATTGGCTTCGAGCTAGATTAACATGCATATGCCGAGGTTATTCATTTATCATATAAGTCTTATAGTACATAATTACTAAAGTGAAGTAGTTTGATATTTCGATCTAAATTAGCATCCCTGTGCAGAGGTTATTCATTTCTTATATAAGTTATTATACATAATTAACAAAGTGGAAAAGTTTGACATTCACTTAAATATTAAGTGTTCATTATATTTTTTAATAGAATAATAATATCATTCATTCGGGACACTCAAGCGGTTACAATTTTTGTATAAAAGAGAGACGTCGCCGTCGAGATCAATTTCTCTAACTAATTAAAATAAATAAAAATATAATCATTACATTATATAATTAAATTTCTAAAGTCTTATTTTTGAAATTATCTGCTTGTGTTATATATCTAGGGTTTAACCTATTAAACCATTAATATATATTATATATCTTGGGTTTATCTGCTCGTGTTATATATTTAAGGTTTTAACCTATAATCATGAACCATTAATATTTGATAATTAAATTGAACAACGCGTAACCAAGCATATGTATGGAATACAAATCAAACTGTAACAAACTTAAATTCAACATATTAAAATATATTATCGAAACTCAAATTTTAAAATATATACATATATAATTAAGAACTAAATTTTTTGCAATATATACACACACATTCTAGTACTTGGTGTGGTAATTATGCACAAGTGCTTGACATTTCAAATATTAATACATGACAAGTGTGTACATGTGTAAATGCGCATATAGAGTAATGTATGGTATGAGTATGATCTAATTTTAAATGTGTGAGTTATGTTTTTTTTTTCCTTGATATATATGATTATCAATGATCTCATAATCAGGGACGGATCCAGAAAATTTTCTTTAGGGGGGCGAAACGGTTGTTCGTACTTTCTATTTATTCGTGCCGCTAAGAAAGAACATTAAAAATGAGACGATTATGAATAATTATGCATTTAATTACTTTTTACCATAGGTGTATTTGTAAAGTGACACCATTTTCATTTGTTCATTATTTTTTCTAGTGAAACGATGTCATTTTATGACCAGTTTACACTTTCGTCTTTCTTTCCCTTCCCCAAATTAAATATAAAAGAATGTTGTTTTCATTAAAATAAATAACTGAAAATAATAACATAAATAATTAAAAATTGAATTGAATTCTTTTCTAATATAAACTAATTCGTTAATTGAATTTTAATTGGTTATGACCAACAAAAAAAATTTGAATAATAATTCATTCATACTAATCATTTGAGGTAGAAATTATAATCCAGGTGGTGAATTAATAAAATGAAAAGTTCACAATATATAATTTATAAAGTAAATTATGTGAATAACATAAATCAATAATTTCAAGTAAAAAACTAAAATAAATAAATAATGCAATTCAATCATGATCTATACATATATTAAGGCAAAATCGCAGGGGCAAAATCGTCCAAAATAAAGTCAGTGAAAAGTTTTATTTAAGGACTATTTCTGTTGAATAATGAAAGAATGTTGGGTTTGGTGTAGTGGTGAATGGTTGGCCTAAATTTTTATTTGCTTGGGTTCGAAACTTGTGGCCTTCACTTTTCTCACCTCTTTTTATTTCTTTTTTTTTTTCCTTTTTTGGTTTTTTCTTTTTCTAATCTATTTTTTCAAAAACTAAAATTCAATTGTTCTTTCTTCTTCTTTTTTCCCCTTTTTTCATTCCTTTTTTTATTCTTTTTTTCAAAAACTAAAATTCAATTCATCTTTTTTTTTGTGGCATCTCAAGTATATTTAAAAAAATAGAATTATTGCAATGATTATAATAAGAAAAGTTCATGGAAAATAATTGAAAGTTATAACAACTTTACATATTCTCTAAATTTAGAAGGAAAAGAAAAAAAGATAAAAAATAGAACTCTACACATTCTCTTCTTAAATACTGTCACTTAATGCTCACCTCCAATAACAAATATTTAATATGGAAGATTATGAAGAGGTAAAAAAAATGAATAATAATTAAATAAATTTAATTATACTTCCATGAACAAGAATTGAATTGTTACTGCTGTATCAAATTTTAACGTATACATACTTTTAAAATTTACAAAAAAAAAGTAACAAATTAGAACTCTATACAAATTTTCCACTTCAATACTAACACTTAACATCCACCTCCACTACCAAATATTTAATATGAAAGATCATAAAGACTTAAAAAATACTTGAACAATAAAAAATTGAATAATAATTATATAAATTTAATTACACTTGAATGAACAAGAATTGAATTGTTGCTGCTCATATCAAATATTTTCAGTGTACGTTTACATATATTAAGGTAAAATCATGTAATAGACAACAGTTCTTGTATAAATCACCTGTATAACTCATAATTTAATAATTATATTTTAGACAATATTTTCTGCATCATAGACATTAAAATTTTGATTTAATAGACAATGGTAGTGACATTAATAGTTGAAAATATTATATATCTTTTACATTTTTCATGACGATTTAGATTACAACCATTGTCTTTTAACAAATTCTTACAATCATATTTGTTATTTTTTTTTTTTGCTCAAAAATGTGAGATTTGTAACATTTTATATTTTAATTTGTATGCATGAATGGAGAATTTATAGTACAATACACTTGTCACCTAAAAATAGTCTCTATTTATGTGATATTATAATAATAGTAATTTATAAGTATAACTTAATTCCGCAACAATTTATTATTTTTCTATTTTAATTTTATCATTTAAAATAAATAATTATAATTTTTATACCTGTCATATATTCAAAGAAATCAAATTTTATTTAATTGTGGAAAATTATGCATTGTTATTTATAAAATCGCATCGTTAGGAATATTCCAAATTGATCTTTCTAAATTCTAATATGGATTTTTAGTTAGTTCCTAAAATTTAATTTTCTTTTTGTTTATCATAACTGCACAAAATTTATCTTCTTATCTAATTAATTAATGCACGTGCAAATCATTTTAATAATTTTTAAAAATTGAACACAACATATAGAATTCAAAATAATCATAATTACAAATTGAAAAAAATAATTATTTGTGCATCGCACAGGAGAAATACTAGTTCATTATTAAATTGAAATTGATATCAATTTAATAAATATGTAATCTAATTCAACCCTACTTTGTTTAATTTGTTTTGATTGAAGAGAGATTTGAGAGAATTTGTTTTGATTTGTGTGTATTTAATTTTATTCCAATATTTATTTATATATTTGAGTGATGCCCAATTTCTCAAGCTTAATTATATGTAAATTAATATCATATATTTTTTCAAAATATATCAAGCCTAACAAAAGAACCTTAAATTAAAAAATAAAATAAAATTAGGGAACAAAAATAGAATTTAACTAAATAACCATATTAAAAAAAATTTGGGAGGGGGTAATATGATTGTAATAGACAATTATTTTTTATTTTTTTTGAGAAAAGTAATAGACAATTATTTAATAGCTAGTAAGAAGGTAATATGCATTAAAAAAATACTATTGATTGAAGTTTATAAATATATAAATGAGTTCGGACACTTGTGAAGTTAAATTGATTCCGAGTAATTTTGGTGATTAAGTTGTACTGTTATGCATATGCCACGTGGAACCCTTCAGCGTATTGTTAATAACAAAAGTTACAACATTAAGTAGTTTTAATAGTAATAAATTAAATGAGCCACACCCACATAAACTATATATCATGTGACCACTATTTACATTTTTCATCCAGATCAGAAGTGAATATTGTACACGTGCTTAATCTCGTGGCATTACCACGTTATCAGTTGGTACAATAGTTCATTTTTTAAATTTCAATTAAATAAATTGCAATTAAGAATGTGTAATTTTGCCAGTATGATACAAGTGAGTATTTGTTAAAAAAAAGTGTATTTTAATTTGTTATATTTAAAAAAATAAATTCACAGTATATTAATAAATATTTTCATAACATATTAATGTTTATACTGATAGAATTATGAATTATCAGAGGAAATTCTATGACGTGTGAGGACATTGTGTGTTCTCTGCTACAATGAACCTAATATGACATTTCGATGTTTTATATTAGATCTATTAAGACACATGATACACTGCGTGATCACACGCATGGTAGAATTTCCCAATTATCAGATGAAATGTGGAATTTATCCGGCATATTACAAAGGGACCCACTTTTGGTTGAAGGTAGGCAGTAGGCTAACAGTGTTTGGACAAAATTTTATTTTTTTATGGGAAAATGTCTTTATAAAGTTATCCATGTTTTTACGGAAATACCCTTGCAGCATCCATGTGGTCATGGTTTTGACAACAATTAATTGCAATAACCAATTTTTTTAACATTTCGTATTTTAAATGTTATGCGTTATGAAATATTCGAACATAATATGCATATGCATTGGTTAAGGGTACTTAATATTTAATGGATCAGTTGAATCGATTCACATAAATTTATGTTTGAGATTTATATTAGTTAATTTGTGGGCATTTATATTTCTTCAAATAAAATTTAAGCTGTTATTTCCATTTCTATTAACTCAAGTAAACACACACACACACACACTATTTTTTTGTAATATGAGCATTGCTACCCCCCATCAAATTTGATATACAGTTGATTAACATTTAATTTGTTACTGTGATTCGGCATAGTTTAATTTCATTTATTTATCAAACCGATCAATATGAATGGAATCCAACTAGTCTTAATTTATAATGTTTATCGTATTTCTTAGTTTGGTCATGAATATTGATTATTCGAAATTCGATTTTATACAGGTTATACCATAAATACCAATACTTATAATTACACCACATACAGTAAAACCTATATATAGTAATATTGTTGGGATCAGAGAAAAATATTACCATAGGGAGATTATTCTTACATAGAATTCACGTATAAAATTATTTAAAAAAAATAATAATATATATTATACAACACTTGAAAATGTCCCTTCATGTTTTAAAACACATGAATATAAAAGGTATATAAGATTCATTTATATGTTTGAACCGAAGAAGACATCATTATAGGAATTGGGCAAAAAGCTCAAGATGATAATCTAGAAAATGATAGTGTAGAAATAGAAAAGTCTCGTGTCAAGAAACTTAAAGCATGTTGGACAAGCTGAAAATGTTTTAGATTCAACAAGAAGATGATTGTGTGGATGATCGAGTTACTTCGAACGTGCAGGTTAAAAGATGTGGTATTAACCAAAAAATTAAAGCATTATCACAGGCAATTTCAAATAAATATTTCATACAATCTCAAATTTAACATAGCATATGTAATTAAAATAGTTCTAGATATTTTATATAGATATTTAAATATATTTAAAATTTAATGTCATTTTATTACTATATGAAGTAAATTCATTAAGAATGGTCCAAAAAAAATATTGAAATATTACAATGTAGAGTTTATTCTTATTTATAATTGGTCTCAAGTTGTGACCATCATTTTTTTATTACTATAAGGAGTTATTCTTATATAGAGTATCATTATATGGAGGTTTTACTATATTTGATTAATTTGAATTACTTATTACGAATTAGTAGTGCTCCATCGGCTCGATGTCGATGCTTCTGTCAACGAGAATGGAGTCTTTTTTGGGTGGGAGCAATTGTTCGAGATTGGAATGAAACGTTGAGAGCTGGTTTGGCGAAGCCTATGGAGTTGGTCTTTGTTTGCTAGAGGGGCTTTATTCCCTTCGTTGTTTACTCAAACTCGTTGTTGGCAGTTCGCTTAATCAAAGGGAAACACGAAGGAGATTCTTACCTTGAAAATGAATTGCCGTCTCTTGCGGAGCTTGCCAATGGTGAAGTTATTTGTGATTTTAGACATATGTATCGAGAAGCTAACACTATTGCTCATGCCGTGACACAGTTCGGTGCACGTTGCAATAAGTTAGTTACTTGGAACATGTATTTTTCCCTCTGGTTGGAGACGTTATTTTGAATGGAATATATCCATATTTTGGTGTAAAAAAAAAGTAGTGCTCCAACATATTAAAATATATCTCCATACATACAAGGTTGATTGAAATAATATATTTAAAATAAAATATTATATATATATATATATATATATATATATTGTTACAGAAACCCATACTAGGTACTCACACGATCAGAGTACAAAACATGTGTATTTTAACAAATAAAGTGCCAAAATAAATAAATAAAATAGATAACAAAAAATAAAAAAACACTTACAACGAACAAAATGACTTCGTCACTAAATATGTATAATGGCACATATGAATTTCTGCAAATTATGTGGAGATTTGTCGAATATAGAATCCATTACATCATGCTTTAATTCCTAATACACTCTTTTTAGATAATTTTCCAAATACACTTTAATTATACCTTATACGTATATACAAAGTGAATAACGATACCGTATTTGTCAAAGTCAAAATTTGGTCGGGATAAGAATTCTACATTTGTCCTAATTAATGTACTTATGTTGTACTTGAGATTTACATGCATTTATATCATTATATGTTGGTTTCTATTTTCTACATAATAATCCAAATTTTTGAAAAATATATATTTAAAAGGTATAGTTAGTTGTAGTTCTTTTCCCCTTGGAGGGATAACTGTAACAAAAATTAAAATGAAAGACTCATCAATTTATGTACTAGTTAGGATGAAAGAATAATCTCCATTCCCTAATTATCCTTAAGATCATGAATTTTGATAGGTTAAGATAAAAATATTAAAACTAATTAATTAATACTTATTAATTACAAATTAGCTAGTGAATTTAAACCGATTTAAAAACTTCTGCGCCGGATTATGGCCGAATATAACTACTCTAAACTTAAAAGTCGATTTAATAGGGGATACGCTTGGCACTAACTCAATTAAGACAAACACAATAAAATATAAGATCACATTCTCTCATTCATCACTCATTACTCATTAAACATGCATTCCGTAACAAATTGTATCATCTATATATATATATATATATATATATGAGAGAGAGAGAGATAACTTAATTATTGTAAATAAATAAATTATCGAGCTAGTAAGTGTCAAGATGCATTAGAAACAAAGGGTAATTTTTATTTTTATTTTCAATTTAATGTGCATCATTTTATAACACGTGCATTAGAAACAAAGGTTGTCAGGCAAGTTGTTATTTTGGTCCTTATCTGAATTCGCTTTAATATTGGAACCCACTGGAAACAAGAATACCAACACCCTCTCTGGTATTGGATACTAAACCCAACTATCTCAAAATAAAGGGCAAATCTCCTGCATATAAGGGGGGCTCGTTTACTAAATAGTATAAGATAGCATATGATATTTATGACTAGGATGTTTTTGATATATTAGGTATTAATATGATGTTTGCTTGAATGTATTCAAATATTTATAAATATATACATATATAATCTACTGTTAGGTTGGAAGTATTAAATTTCCCATATAATTACAATCCCAAAAATACCCTCTTATATTAGGCAGGAGAGAATTTATTATTGGACATTAATTAATATGGAGAGGGGCAATTTAGTTCAATAATTATAATAATGATCTTCTGTATTACATATCCCACCTAGAAGGTAGGATACATAATCCTACTAAATCCTGCAAATCTTTGTTAGAAATACTGGACCCTTATTTAATCAAGGGCTTTGAGTTTTGAACCAAACAACTTATTAAGGTGTCGTAGATATCTATCACTCTCTTATCACTCCTAGCAAATGAGCCCAAGATGTACATAAGACGGTCAACGCGTGATGACCTGATCAATACTTTGACAAAAAAATCCTTCAAAATTAGTATCATTCATAATACTGAAAAGTATCATTTCAAAGGCCCAAAAGTATCATTTGTATCAATAAAAAGTATTGACCAGAAAAAATAAATAAAAAAACTGTTAAGATCAGTATCAATCGAAACACTAAAAAATATCATTCAAAATTAAAAAAAGTATCAGTTGTATTCCTAAAAAGTATCACCCATTTTCACGATTTTTTTGGTCACGCGTGTTGACCGTCTGATGTACATCTTGTGTACAGGAATATTTGCGCAATATATATATATATATATATATATATTTTATAAAATAAATAAATAACTAAATATTAGTTTCTTGAAAATATTATTTTATACTTTAATTTTCACTTTTTAAAAGTTATTCTTCCGGTTTAAGTTGACTTTTGAGTTGATGATATGGGATGGGATAAGATGATATCAAATGAATTTGATTATTATGGTTGGTGAAGCTGGTACGGACATGACATATATGAATAATTATTTGAAATGAAAAAAAAAAACCCCCACTTTTAGGTAGTTTTAATTTGAATTAATCTCTTAATGTTGGTTTATCTCGTTCGATCTCCACACACACACACACACACACACATATATAAGGAAGGGATCAAATGAGAACCCTTCCCCTAGGTGGAAACTAGGAACCAATCCTATCCCTTCATTGGTTCAATCTGGACGGCCCAGATTAAGTGAATGGGGGCGGTGACATAATTGTAATATTTGGCAAGTTTGATGAAGGGGGGACAATATAGTAATTCAGATCTTCAACTTTCCCTCTTCAGATTTTTTCCCCCTTTTCTCTCTCTCTCGCTGATTTACGTCGTTCTTCTTCTTCTTCTTCTTCTTCTTCTTCTTCCCTTTTGATTTCTCATTATTTTTCAGCATCTGCTTTCTTTTTATCGCAAGAATTCGACCCTGTGATTCGTAGAGTTCATCGGCGGCGCTGTTTTTGTATGGTGACTTCATGTATGTGTTTTTTTTTCAATTTATTTTAGCAGTTTGATATGTCGATTTGTTTCTCGTTTCTTCTCGTGATTTTTATTTCTCATCTTATTTTAGTTTATGGCTTCATCGTTTTGTTACGAAGATTCGATATTTTTGATTGATTTGATCTTTGTCGTTCAAATCTGGGTTGTATCAATTTTTATTTTTATTTTGAGAAAAATATCAGTTATTTTCTAATTGTTAGGAATTCTAGGGTTTAGTATGTGCGAGAATACACAGAATATGTATTAATTTGATCTGTTTATTTATTTTAGCATGTTAATGTATTTGTTTTAGCCTATCGTCACATATGTTTTAGCCTATTAATGTAGTCGTTTTAGCCTCTCGTCACATATGTTTTAGCATGATAACATGCTGGTTTAATTTTATTTCTACTGCACTCTGTGAAACATGCCATACAAACCATGCTTTGCTTTTTTTTTTCTTTTGTGTGTGTGTGTGTGTTTTGTGATCCGGCTACACAATGTTATAGACACCATGCAAATATTAGAATACTTCGGTGCTAAAATGCATGTTGCATGATGCTAGAATGGTATATACCTAATGCTAAAAATTAATTTGTGTGTCTGAACATCTCTTGATGTGATTGTATTATTATTTTACCCTGTTCAGTTTATAATTTTTTGATTTTAACGTGTTAGCTTATTTTGTTTGAAGTGACCATAGTAAGATTACTCACACGGTGATATGGAGGGTTCTACTTCACATAGCAAGATGATGATGTTTGAGCAATACTACGGTTTACGTGTCCCTTTTGAAGTTGTTGTTCTTCCACCTATTCCAGTTAAAACAAAAGATAGCGACAGTCATTTGATATTTAAGAAGGAGGCAACGAAGAGAAAGGAGAACAAACCACTCAGAATATGCAGCAATTGCTACAAGTTGTTAGATCATGATGCTAGGAACTGTCCAACTTGATGTTATTATAGCGATTGGGCATAGTTTAATATCATGTTTTACCATGCCTGTGAATTGTTTTCAACACATTCATTTTTAAGAATATATATGATTTTTAATAAAAGTGTTTATGACATTTTCTTTGCAGTAATTATATTACTATTAAGTTTTATTAACCACGGTTACTGTTTAGAATATGATGCTAAAATAACGGAAGCATGAGGTTAAATACCTTGTCAGATTCCTACTGCATATTTTGTTTATCAGAAGATGCTAAAATGAGAAACGCATGAGGCTAAAATGATTGAAGTATGAGGCTAAATTTGATGTGACATTTTCCACTAGGATTCACCGTTCCCAATTAGGTTTTATTACGTTCCAATTAGGGCTCATCTGATCTCAACTAGTAATTATGAGATTCCCAATAGGGGATCACTGTCCCCATAAAGGGTGTATTGTGTTTCATTGCAATGAAATCACCGTTCCATATTTTGTTTATCAACACATGCTAAAATGAGAATCATATGAGGCTAAAATGATCGAAGTAGGAGGCTAAAATTAATGTGACATTTTCTACTAGGGTCCACCGTGCCCAATTAGGGTTTTATTACGTTCCGATTAGGGCTCATTTGATCCCAACTAGTAATTATGAGATTCACATTAGGGTTCACTGTCCCCAAATAGGGTGTATTGCGTTTCATTCCAATGAAATCATCGTTCCATTTTTGTTTATCAACACATGCTAAAATGAGAAATGCATGAGGCTAAAATGAGTGAAGTAGGAGGCTCAAATTAAATTTGGGCAGTTTCTGAGTTCAGTAATTATGGTTTATTACGTTCCGATTAGGGCTCATCTGATCCCGACTAGTAATTATGAGATTCACATTAGGGTTCACTGTCCCCAAATAGGGTGTATTGCATTTCATTCCAATGAAATTATCGTTCCATTTTTATTTATCAACACATGCTACTAAAATGAGAAATGCATGAGGCTAAAATGAGCGAAATTGGAGGCTATAATTGATGTGACATTTTCCACTAGGGTTCACTGTTCCTAATTAAGGTTTATTACGTTCCAATTAGGGTTCATCTGATCCCAATTAGTAATTATCAGATTCCCATTAGGGTTCACTGTTCCCAAATAGGTGTATTGTGTTTTATTCCAATGAAATCATTGTTCCATATTTTATTTATCAGAACATGCTAAAATGAGAAATGAATGAGGCTAAAATGAGTGAAGTATGAGGCTAAATTTGATATGACATTTTCCACTAGAGTTCACCATTCCCAATTAGGGTTTATTACGTTCCAATTATGGCTCATCTGATCTCAATTAGTAATTATGAGATTTTCATTAGGGTTCACTATCCCCAAATTGGGTGTATTGTATTTCATTCCAACGAAATCATCGTTCCATATTTTGTTTATCAACACATGCTAAAATAAGAAATTAATGAGGCTAAAATAAGCGAAGTAGGAGGCTAAATTTGTATGTTACTTTCTGCACTTAGAATTGCAGCATATATTTTACTCTCATAAAGTTTATCTCGTTTTGGAAAATATTTAGGCATTTTCTTTCTTAGTTGTCAGTCATCTCTTTCGTTGCTTCATTTTCTTATTCTTTTTTCTTTTTTATTATCAACTCGTGTTTTTCATTTTGTAGTATCTATATAGGTGTAGGTATTTATATAAAACTGTTAGAAATATATTCATAATATCACCCGCTAAAATGTATTACACAATATGCTAAAATGTTATATAGGTCATGCTAAAATGTTGTATACAACATGCTAATATAAATCTGGGTTGTTCTATGCGAAAATTATGCCTAAAAATGATTTTTTGTATTTTTCATCTATTTTTTTCAAATAAATATATGCAATATGGATCTTAAATGAAAGAGTATGAAAAGAGCTTTAATTTGATATAAGATTTGCGTAAATCGAATTAAAAATGAATAAATTATGATCATTTAAAGTTTTGATTTTTTTTTTCAAAACATGATGATGTCACTTTTTTTAAAAGTCAATTGTTCCAATTCTACCCTTAATGAGACGCGTGAATTGAAGATTTTCGTTTTAATTACAAAATTGCCACCGAAAATTTGCTTTCATCTAGTGCGTTCATTTTTCAGAATAGATGGATGGGATCGGTTCCCGGTTCCCACCTGGTGACCGGTTCTCACCAGATCCCATCCCTATATATATATATAATATATATATATATATATATATGGAAGAGATCAAATGAGAACCCTTCCCCTAGGTGGGAACTAGGAACCAATCCTATCCCTTCATTGGTTCAATCTGGACGGCCCAGATTAAGTTAATGGGGCGGTGACATAATTGTAATATTTGACAAGTTTTATGAAGGGGAAGACAATATAGTAATTCAGTTCTTCAACTTTCCTTCTTCAGATTTTTTCCTCTTTTCTCTCATTCTCTCGCTGATTACGTTCTTCTTCTTCTTCTTCTTCCCTTTTGATTTCTCATTATTTTTCAGCATCTGATTTCATCTTTTTATCGTGAAGATTCGACCCTGTGATTCGTAGAGTTCATCGGCGGCGCTGTCTTTGTATGGTGACTCCATGTATGTGTTTTTTTTCAATTTATTTTAGCAGTTTGGTATGTCGATTTATTTCTCGTTTCTTCTCGTGATTTTTATTTCTCATCTTATTTTAGTTTATGGCTTCATCGTTTTGTTACGAAGATTCGATATTTTTGATTAATTTGATCTTTTTCATTCAGATCTGGGTTGTATCAATTTTTTTTCTTTGAGAAAAATATCAGTTATTTTCTAATTGTTAGGAATTCTAGGGTTTAGTATGTATGAGAACGAGAATATACAGAATATGCATTAATTTGATCTGTTTATTTGTTTTAGCATGTTAATGTATTCGTTTTAGCCTATCGTCACATATGTTTTAGCATGTTAATGTAGTCGTTTTAGCCTGTCGTCACATATGTTTTAGCATGATAACATGCTGGTTCAATGTTATTTCTACTGCACTCTGTGAAACATGTCATACAAACCATGCTTTGCTTTTTTTTCTCTTTTGTGTGTGTGTGTGTTTTTTGTGACTCGGCTACACAATGTTATAGACACCATGTAAATATTAGAATACTTTGGTGCTAAAATGTATGTTGCATGATGCTAGAATAGTACATACCTAATGCTAAAAATCAATTTATGTGTCTGAACATCTCTTGATGTGATTGTATTATTATTTTACCTTGTTCAGTTTATAATTTTTTGATTTTAATGTGTCATCTTCTTTTGTTTGAAGTGACCATAGTAAGATTACTCACATGGTGATATGGAGAGTTCTACTTCACATAGCAAGACGATGATGTTTGAGCAATTCTACGGTTTACGTGCCCCTTCTGAAGTTGTTGTTCATCCACCTATTCCAGTTAAAACAAAAGGTAGCGACAGTCGTTTAATATCTATGAAGGAGGCAATAAAGAGAAAGGAGAACAAACCACTCAAAATGTGCAGCAATTGCTACAAGTTGTTAGATCATGATGCTAGGAACTGTCCAGCTTGATGTTATTATAGCGATTGTACATAGTTTAATATCATGTTTTACCATGCTTGTGAATTGTTTTCAACACATTCATTTTTAAGAATATATATGATTTTTAATAAAAGTGTTTATGACATTTTCTTTGCAGTAATTATATTATTATTAAGTTTTATTAACCACAACTACTGTTTAGAATATGATGCTAAAATAACGGTAGCATGATGTTAAATACCTTGTCAGATTCCCACTGCATATTTTGTTTATCAGAAGATGCTAAAATGAGAAACGCATGAGGCTAAAATGATTGAAATAAGAGGCTAAATTTGATATGACATTTTCCACTAGGATTCACCATTCCCAATTAGAGTTCTTTACGTTCCAATTAGGGCTCATCTGATCTCAACTAGTAATTATGAGATTCCCAGTAGGGGTTCACTCTCCCCATAAAGGGTGTATTGTGTTTCATTGCAATGAAATCACCGTTCCATATTTTGTTTATCAACACATGCTAAAATGAGAATCGTATGAGGCTAAAATGATCGAAGTAGGAGGCTAAAATTAATGTGACATTTTCTACTAGGGTCCACCGTGCCCAATTAGAGTTTTATTACGTTCCGATTAGGGCTCATTTGATCCCAACTAGTAATTATGAGATTCACATTAGGGTTCACTGTCCCCAAATATGGTGTATTGCGTTTCATTCCAATGAAATTATCGTTCCATTTTTGTTTATCAACACATGCTAAAATGAGAAATGCATAAGGCTAAAATGAGCGAAATTGGAGGCTAAAATTGATGTGACATTTTCCACTAGGGTTCACCGTTCCTAATTAAGGTTTATTACGTTCCAATTAGGGTTCATCTGATCCCAATTAGTAATTATCAGATTTCCATTAGGGTTTACTGTCCTCAAATAGGTGTATTGTGTTTCATTCCAATGAAATCATTGTTCCATATTTTATTTATCAGAACATATTAAAATGAGAAATTAATGAGGCTAAAATGAGCGAAGTATGAGGCTAAATTTGATACGACATTTTTCACTAGGGTTCACCATTCCCAATTAGGGTTTAGTACGTTCCAATTATGACTCATTTGATCTCAATTAATAATTATGAGATTTTCATTAGGGTTCACTGTCCCCAAATTGGGTGTATTGTGTTTCATTTCAACGAAATCATCGTTCCATAGTTTGTTTATCAACACATGCTAAAATGAGAAATTAATGAGGCTAAAATGAGCGAAGTAGGAGGCTAAATTTGTATGTTATTTTCTGCACTTAGAATTGTAACATATATTTTGCTCTCATAAACTTTATCTCGTTTTGGAAAATATTTACGCATTTTCTTTCTTAGTTGTCAGTCATCTCTTTTATTGCTTCACTTTCTCATTCTTTTTTCTTTTTTATTATTAACTCGTGTTTTTCATTTTGTAGTATCTATATAGGTGTAGGTGTTTATATAAAACTGTTAGAAATATATTCATAATATCACCTGTTAAAATGTATTACACAATATGCTAAAATGTTATATAGGCCATGCTAAAATGTTGTATACAACATGCTAATATAAATCTGTAGCGCCCCAGTCCTGAAAGACTGTGGAAATGGATACCACGGGGGTTGGAATTAAGAAGCGGGAAAGAAAGGGGGTAATTCAAGTAACGAAAACCTCAACGGAAGACCCAGAACAACCAAACATGCTTTATAATAAATTATACTTATCCAAAATACTAAGATCACAAGTGCAGAAGTTCAATACTTAATAGAATACTAAGGAGTAGCATAAGTGCGGAAGCTTAGATCACAACATAATATTTAACAAAAGGAGATAATGGGAAATAGGTAAATAACAAAAGCCCATCTCTCAGCCTCGTCACCTCCACGCTCCAACCTATTGACCTGAAAATGTTTGAAAAGATTTGGGCTGAGTACTAATGCACTCAGTGGGCAAGTTTTCACAATTCAAGTTATGCAAATCATTTTGTTAAAGTAATCTATCTGTGTTCATGCAGGTAGTGAAGCTTAGGAGGTTTAAAAGTTGAAAGCAACCTAAGTTCACCAAAACATTTTATCGTGAAGCGCTTAAGAGTATAACACGTCGCTGCCCGTAACCCAAACTACATCACCAGCGCATAAAGTTGAGTATGGCCATAGAATACCCAATGAGTATAACCAATAAGTGTAACCAATGAGTGTAACCAAAGAGTGTAACCAATAAGTGTTTCATTTTAGTCTTACCGACAAGGAGTGGGGCAGGATAAATAATGCATGCGTACTGTAGCTACTCACATTGACACAACGCTGGTATATGAGACTCCGACAACATACAGTAGCACGTAAATATTTAACACAGATAGTCACATATGCGATTTTAACAAAAGCAGAGCTTAATAACTCGAAAGATACAATTTGCAAAGATAGTATAGTAGCCCACCTTATAGATACAAATATCCTAACAAGGATCCAAGCTTGATCACGGTCTTGGGGACGGAGCAAAGGTCCGGAGTTCTTTCCCGGGTTTTCCTAGGGCTCAACTGCTTTAACCATCTCGAGATTCAATCATTCACCTTTCTCGTAAGTTAAGCAAGTCCTACAAGGATCAATCTTGCTTTAGGATCAATAACTACTTCCGGAAATAATCTAATATTCACTTTAATTTAGTTAGAGCTTTATTAGTTTTACTTCGACTAGGAATACGCAATACTTGGGTTTTAAACCCAACACGAATCGATAATAGGTTCTTACGATACTCTTCAATTAACTTGAAACAAATCGACGTAAAATGGAGCAACTTAAAACAGGGCAGCAACTTTGAAAAATCATAGAAAATTCGATTCAAATCTGATCGAGACATGGTCAGTGGCCACGCGTTCGTCACGACGAGACCTACAATCGGTCAGAAGGAGTCGGAGACAAATTCCGACCACCCTTGCCTGAAATCGGCCGGAAAGGTACTGTTTATTGTTCCCGGAACAGATTTTTCGTAAAAAAGTTTAAGGCTCAAACGAGCTCGATACTCAACGGATTTTCGCTCAAAAATACAATTTTTGATACTAGAGGAGACAAATATTTCAATGCAGCAAACGGATTTAGATTTTATAATATATAACTACTGCAAATGAGCATGAAATTCAGCATTATCAACATAAGACATAATCTGCCGGAAATAAGTTGGTTTACGGGGAATTTGCGACTCAATTTCGGAAAAACAAATGACATCGGATCATGGATTGGATAATATGTCTGGAAAGCTTGATATGAAAAGATTGTGCAGTCCAAAAATCAAGTCAAGAGGATGGAGGAATCAACGGGAAATAGCCTCCGAAGTTACACTCGCAACACAATGATTTCTGCGGCAGATTTGACATGTCGATTTGCGACGTATCTTTGATAGACCAAATGATATCATATCGACGAACCGAGACCTATTTTGGAAATCTTGAATAGATAAGTTTATAATTATGTAGATCTCATAGAAAGATAATGGCTGGATCTATGGAAAAATATGTTGGAAATGACTTCGGTGAGTTACGAAAATTAAACAACCAAGAAAATAGTCGAGCTTCGTTTAGGAGCTTTAGAGATCCGAATTGAGAAATTCTTAAGCCTAAAATCAACTACATAATTAGAGGAAAAACATACTAAAATTTCATAATTTATGGATGAGATTTAAGGGATGAAAATGGTAAAATACGACTGCTACACTAATGATAAAACTTACAGCTAGAAACCCCAATTTTGCATGTCTTCGTTTCTAACTTTCCGTATACCAAATCGAGCGATTCCAGTGGCTAACATCAACTACATGAAGAGAGGAAGAACATATCAAAATTTCAGCTATGTTGGTGGAGATTTGAGGGTCGAAATGTACAAAATACAATCGTTGCTGCAGCTTGACGGAAAACAGCGGCCACTGCAATGTTTACCTTAGTTCTCGACCATATGAGAACCAAATTGGATGATTTCTTAGGCTAACATCATCTAAATCAAAGTGGGAAGATCTCTGTAAAATTTCATAATTGTTGGTTAAGTTTTGAGGGTCGAAAATAGAAGAGAAAGAAAGGTGCTGCTGGGAGGGAAAGAGAGAAACTAGTGAAGAAGAGAATGTGGGAGAAAGTTGTGCTCTTGCTCATCACCCCACTTGATTCAACCAATAACTATGTTAGACATGTGTAGGACATGCATCCAACTAGTTGGAATAAATGGTGACACATGGAGCACTCTTGTCATTCATGATGACATTTGGAGCAATGCAAGGTGACACTTGGAACAAGGTAAGGTTGACACTTGGAGCAATGCAAGGTGACACTTGGAATAAGGTAAGGTTGACACTTGGAGCAATGCAAGGTTGAATGGTGGCAATCAATTTGTTATGTATTTTAATATATGGTATTGGGTTAAAATAGAGAATGAATAAAATTTAGTTGGAAGGTCAAACGAACTCCATTTTTTTAAATGAAATTAACGACCACACGATTCTGAAAAGATTTGTAACTCCTAGTCAAAGACGAAACTAATTTTCGGAGTTAGACATAAAGTGGTAGAATTTTATTTTCGTGATGAAAATATGGTCTATCAATAATTTGGACACACAAGATTATGAATGAAAAATACTCATGGAAATATCTCGTCACGAGGAACAAGATATGTGATCGAGAAAGATTTAGAGGACAACATGATTTTAAGAATAGAATTGAGCCAACTTTGGGAGTCATTTTCTCTATATTTGGGATTTTCTAAAATCATTTCAAAGAATTATATAAGCAACACATGATTCCTATACAGTTGGAATAATTCATAGATTTATTTTGGGACGGGGTGTTACAAAATCTGGGGTTGCTCTATGCGAAAATTATGCTTAAAAATGATTTTTTTTGTATTTTTCATCTATTTTTTTTTCAAATAAACATATGCAATATGTATCTTAAATGAAAGAGTATGAAAAGAGCTTTAATTTGATATAAGATTTGCATAAATCCGATTAAAAATGAATAAATTATGATCATTTAAAATTTTTAAGAATTTTTTCAAAACATGATGATGTTACTTTTTTTAAAAGTCAATTGTTCCAATTCTACCCTTAATGAGACGCGTGAATTGAAGGTTTTCATTTTAATTACAAAATTACCACCGAAAATTTACTTTCATCTGGTGCGTTCATTTTTCAGAATAGACGGATGGGATCGGTTCCCGGTTCCCACCTGGTGACTGGTTCTCACCAGATCCCATCCCTATATATATATATATATATCTGCTTGTATGCTCAGATTATTGACGTGCCGACCTTTCTAGTCAAAATCAGGATACCTTGACAAATCACAGCCTCCTTTCTACTTCATACTCTTAAAAATATGATTTCATATAATTATATTTACATAGGAATAAAAACAATAATATTAGTAATTTTCCGCATCCATTGAAAAGTCTACAGTCTCTTGATAAAAATTAGGTAAATTAGCATATACGGACCAAAGTAATTCTCTTATGCTGACTTGTTTTCTATCTGTGTGAATGTATTTTTCTAGCCAAATTTGAATTGTGAAATTCTTTTCTAACCAAACATTGTAGAATCTTCTTGTCTAATCTAACTTATTTTTGTTAACCTTAATACCCTCGTGCAATTGTGAAACCAGGCAAAAAGTAAAAAATACGGCCCAATATAAAATTCTAACCAAACAAAATTTTCAATTATTAACGGCACAGAATATGTCACTGTCATAGGTTCTTCACGGGCTTGAATACAAATTGAATCGTGTTCTTCATGGGTGGCAATTATTCACGACCTATTCTTCTTCAATTGTCGTGTTTTTCTTCTTCTTCAATTATTCACAGTGAGCCGAAGAGATCTGCCACCCCAAGGAAAACCGCCGCTGCTGAGGAGACCCGCCGCCCCGAGGAGAACCGTCCGTCTGCGCCGCTGTCGTGTTTCACCGGAAATGGTGGACCCTCAACACTAAGGTTATTCATCTATTTCTTGTTAATTACTATAGTTTCATTCAATTAATTAATTAATTGATGTATGGGTATTTGGATTTTGATTGTGAATTGAATTGAGTTTTGTATTGAATTATTAATTGGATTGAGTTTTGAATGGAAAAAGGTCGCCGATCGTGAATTGAATTGAATGGGTGGACTTCACGGTCGACTATCGTGTAGTACACGGTCGCCGACCGTGGCGACCGTGAACTTGATTTGTTACGTGATTTCGAGAAAAAAAAATTTGGCCGAGTGGCGAGTACACGGCTGAGCACCATGAACTTCACGGTGGGTACCGTGAAGTTCACAGTGCTCGACTGTGTACTCGATCAATTTTTTTTCTCGATTATAATTGAATTGAAATCCTAATTAAATCCTAGGTAGCTCAATTAGCTCCATTTGCACAATCCTAATTTAAAAGGAAATTATATCATAATTGAAAAACTAATTAAATCCTAATGCGAAATATGCAAGTTGAAATCCTAGTGGAAGAGTAAACTAATTAAATTCTAGTGAAGAACATACTCGACACCCCTTTTTTTATTTTTATTTTTATTTTTCCGATTTTTTTTATTATATCATAATTGAAATCCTAATTAAATCCTAGTTAGTTGAATTAGCTCCATTTTGCTCAATCCTAATTAAATCCTAATTAAATACGTATTAAAAAAAATTATTATATCATAATTGAAAAAGTAATTAAATCCTAATTAGCTCAATGTGCAGGTTGAAATCCTACTCGATTTTTTTTGATTATATCGTAATTGAAATCCTAATCAAATCTTAGTTAGCTCAATTAGCTCAATTTGCTCAATCCTAATTAAATTCTCCTACTCGATTTTTTTTGATTATATCGTAATTGAAATCCTAATCAAATCCTAGTTAGCTCAATTAGCTCCATTTGCTCAATCCTAATTAAATTCTCAATTAGCTCCATTTGCTCAATCCTAATTAAATTTTTTGATTATATGGTAATTGAAATCCTAATTAAATCCTAATTAGCTCAATTAGTTCCATTTGCTCAATCCTAATTAAATTTTTTGATTGTATAGTAATTGAAATCCTAATTAAAACCTAATTAGCTCAATTAGCTCCATTTTCTCAATCCTAATTAAATCCTAATTTAAAAAGTAATTATATCATAATTGAAAAACTAATTAAATCATAATTCAAGAACATATTAAACTTAAATATGGATTATTTAATAATTGAAGAACTAATTGATTTATAATACTAAATTATTTTTGAAAACCATCATGAAAGATGTTGCAATTATATTCCTATATTCTATTCAAAAAGTAATAAAATCGTAATTGAAGAACATATTATATTTCCAAAGTAATTAAATAATAATTAGTAAAGGACAAAGTAAATAATCTTTATATTTACAACCCTAATTAATTAATTGTTACAAAAACCATAAAAAGAATTTTCATTTAAACAAATTAAAAATACAGTAAAATAATTTTGTATAGCATTAGTATAGATTTAGTTAACTTGTTGTGTTTATATATGAATTAATTTGGTAATATTTAGTTATTAATTAATTTAGGTAACTAAGTTAATGCATTAATTTTATTTATTTATTAATTATTAAATTTTTGAAAAATACTAGGCTCACTAGGAGTGGAAGAGAGAGGCTCTGCAGAATGTGACATATTCGATTAATTTATATTGGAAGAATTACGCATCTAGTATTGTAGATATACTACAGACTGTAGCACATGTTGATGTTGATATGGTTCGAGAGTTTAGGGATGGACCTTTTGGAAGAATAATGGATTTTGTTGGAGGAACTAGTTGCAATACCGCATTATACGAACTTATGACACGGGAGATTGCAATAAATGGTGCTGTAGAGCATGAGGTTTGATTCCGTATTGGAGGAACCAACATGAGGTTTTCCCCCATAGAGTATGCACTAGTGACGAGGTTGATGTTCGGTGGATCTGATTTTAATCCATACGTAGAACACCGCATTCCTCGACACAATTTTTATAGTCGGGTGTTGAGTTGTGTACCTATCACGATATCAGATCTGTTATAACACAAATTTTTATATTTAATTTAATAAAATAAAACACAAAAAAGTGTAAAAATAAAATAATTTTGGATCAAGTTTGTATTTTTCGATCCAATCTCTATTTCTCCTCTGATTAATCACTCTAGAAACGATCTTCAAATGCTTCGAAGTTTTCGGGGAATTTTTATCTCTTCGATCTTCTTTGACTTGGTCTTTAGTCTTTGAAAATGTTAATTCGGAGGACCGACGCCTTGTTTCCGGATCAAACGCTAATTTTGGGTTGAATTTGATGAAGAACGTTTTTGACTGCCTTGCTTGTAGATCAAACGCCGTCTTCGGGATGATTTTGGTGAAGAACGCATTTGAATGTCACAAGAACGCCTTGAATATCTAAGAGAATTTCACTTATGGAAGTTCTTCTCAAATTCTTGAACTCTTCAAATGATTTCTGGTATAATTTTCAACTAATATGGAGGCCCCTATTTCTAGTTGTAGGGAGAGAGATCTAAGGCTGACGTGGCACTATCTCATTGGCTGTTGAAAATTAATATATATTTTTTTGAAAGATATTTACTTGTTATCAAGACTCTTGATATTTATCATATAATAATATCTTTATTATTGATAAGTCCATTTTTTTCGTGTTTTTATGGGCATTTTATCCTCTATAAATGTCCTTTTTAGTGTGTTTTGAGTCGAAAAGAACCAGGTTGCGGTCAAAGGGCATTCCAAGAGTCGAGTCTGGCGGAAGGGGCATTTTATGCCTAGTTATTCACGTATATCTCACACATATGTTCATTAGAGGCACAGGGGACTTCTTCAGTATCCATCCCACATTCGGTCGGTGAAGTGGGCATATCAGATACGGATGGAGCTGACAGATGATGCCGTGCCCACAGTACTCGCACAGACTCGACCACAGGGCAGAATGGGCATGCCAGTAAAATTCGGGATTCAGTTGAAGGACAACTGGTGGAAGGATAGCTACATATCCGCATGAGAGTTGGAGCTAAGCTGGACTCCTGGAAGGTGCTGCAACAAAAGGATAAGCTCAGACGAGGAGATAAAGCTCAATCTGAGGAGATAAGAGCAATCCCTAAAAAATAGGGATTTGTTGAAGATAAAGCTTATCCAGTCAAAGTCAGCGAGGGCACACCGTTCCGGATTTTCAGCAGAAGACCCCCGCCTGTGGGGAAAACTCTACTCGGGAATGTAGTTATTTAAACAAGTTTAGTTCCTGGAAAAAGAAGCTTTAGACACTCTGAAACATTTCTACAAGTTTATATTTTCTGCATTTTAATTTCAGTACGCTGCTTAGGCAGCCAAACAATCCGAAAGGTCTTAAACCTTCGGGACTTAGGTTATGTTCATGTTCATCGACGTTGGAGTCGAGTTTTAGCTTAATTAATTCGGTACGTTCTCTTTATTTTTATGTCGTTAAATTCTGTAGTTTTAATTATGTCTAGCCTTCTCGGCTAGATCTTTAATTCTGGCGTTTGAATGATGAAATTGGATTAAGCATAAATCTGGACTCGTGAGGCCAAAATGGGCATAGTAATGCATGATTAGTTTCCATTAATTCTTGTGCCTTGTTCCACGTGAGTGTGTGTCTGAAGTGCCCAATGTGGCTGATCACTCGTTAGGTAAAGAGGGCACACCACTATTAATTGAATTGGCGAATCGTGACTGTGTGTCGGTTCATATAGTAATAAGGGAATTAATGGGGTGTTGTGGGCACAAGAGGAATCAGTTGAACACAACAGATCTGGGTCTGTCTAGGGCACACTGCTGCTTGCTTGCTTACATCTCTTAGAGGAATCGGGAGGTGGGTAACTGGTTAGGGGTTTAATCGAAGAGGAATAACTTTTAAACCTAAAATGAAAGGATGGATGAGGAGACGCAGAGAGGAATCCGGTCACCATAACTAGATGACGTATCATGCATGAAAATCGGTGTGCCCATGATCGAGTTGTTTTATGTTTAAACCAAGTTCTAATTCAAATGCCAGAACCTTTTGTTATTTGATATTTTCTTTAGTTTCTTTTGCAGATTTACATTCAGTTTAGTGACAACACCAAAACCCCCTTTATGATTGGTTACTTGAAGATAGAATTGCAACAACTCTCTGTGGGATCGACCCGTACTCATTGGCTAGCTACGCTCGCTGTGGGCACATGAGTTTACAAATATATTTTTGAGCGCGAAACGACAGCGCGTCAAAATTGGCGCCGTTGCCGGAGAGCTGGTTTCTAGTGATTTTATCTTCCACAATTGGCGAGCCTAGAAGTTGATGCCCAGGGGCTCTTTGGAGGAGACTCTATTGTACGATCCGGAAATAGAGAAGACTTCAAGGAAAAACAGGGCAGCAGTGAAGAGGGCACGCCAAGCAGCAAATAGACCTCGTGAGCCCACACCACCACCAGAGGATCAAGAAGATTAAGGAGACGAAGGGCACGAGGAGGAAAGACAGTTTGAGAACGGCCACAACATCAACATGGTCGCAAATGGAAATGCCGCGAATGGCAATGCGGATGATAACAGGACTTTAAGGTAATTGGCCTTCCCGACCAACATGAATCTGCGCCCAATGGGCATTACACTCCCAGCTGTGACTCAGAACTGGGACATTCACGCAAACTTTATCCAGATCTTGCCAAAGTTCCACGGAATGCCTGGAGAGGATCCACAAAGGCATTTGCAAGATTTTGAGATGGTTTGCCAGACTCAACCATCCGACCATGGACGAGAGGAGTATGTGCGGTTGGTCTCGTTCCCTTTCACTCTTCAGGATGGGGCACGGGACTGGCTGTACACACTACCCACTGGCGCTGTGACCACATGGAGACAACTTAAACAGAAGTTTTTGGAAAAATATTTCCCAGCATCCAGAGTGCAAGAAATGAGAAGAAGAATAGGGAGCCTGAAGATGGGAACTAACGAAAGTTTCTATGACTATTGGGGAAGATTCCAGGCAATGCTGGCGAAATGCCCACAACACCAGATTACTGAACACAATTTAATTCAGTATTTCGTCGGAGGATTGAGACCACATGAGAGGACGATCGTGAATGCCTCATGTGGAGGATCCATTTTGAACAAACAACCTGTTGAAGCATTCAGAATTCTTACAGAAATGGCTGAAGACAACCGAGACTTCGGTGGAGAGGGCATTCGAGTTGTAAGTGAAACAGAGAGAGCACCGGACCAGGACAGCATGATCGATAGATTGTGCGACAAGATCGAAAAAATCTTATCCGGTGCAAGCATGGCGAGGAAGCCCAGACCTTGTGGGGTGTGCAAAAGCATATCTCACTTCACGGATGAATGCCCTGCTCTACAAGATGAAATGGAAGAAGTGAATGCTATAGGTGGCCAGAATGGGCATTCCAGAAGATATGACCCCCATTCCCAGACCTATAATCCTGGCTGGAGAGACCATGAAAATTTTAGATGGAGAAGGCCGGAGGATGGGCATCCTGGACGCCCATTGCCACCACCCGAGGAGAAAAGGAAGCCAAGTAGGCTGGAAGATCTTGTGTTTGCTATGGCTGAGGAGAACGAGAAGTTTAAGCAAGAGACTCGAGCTGGTCTCTCGCATATGAGCAAGCAAATCAATCAGCTGGCTCAAGCCATGCACAAGATGGAGGAGAAAAATGGGTAGCTACCTTCCCAGGTCGAAAATCCAAGAGAACAAGTGAATGCAGTAGCATTGAGGAGTGGAAAAGAGCTTCCGGAGATGGTCAGGCCGAGAGGAGAGAAGGATGATGTGCCCTTGGAGGAAGAAGTGGAAAAAATCCCTAAAGAAGACAAGGCACAAGAGACTGAGCCGACTGATACTGTGCCCATTCCAGAAGTGAAGCAATCTGCCAAGATAGCCACTCCAGAAAGACGGAAACCCCCCTTTCCAGGGAGATTGGCACATAATAGAAAAGAAGAAGAAACCAGGGAGATGCTAAAAGTATTCAGCAAGGTAGAGATCAACATTCCACTGATCGAGGCAATCAAACAAGTGCCGCGGTATGCCCGGTTTCTAAAGGAGCTTTGTACCAGAAATGTGCGATTCAATGACGATGCAAGGTTCCTAGTTGGGGAGAATGTATCGGCTATGATACAAAGAAAGTTACCCAAGAAGTGTGACGATCCAGGGATGTTCATGATTCCTTGCATCATAGGGAACAAGAAAGTTGAAAAGGCCATGCTGGATCTGGGAGCATCAATCAATGTAATGCCTCTGTCGGTTTTCAAAGAATTGAAGATTGGACCTTTGAAGGAGACCCGTGTGGTCATTCAGCTTGCTGACCGGTCCAATGTATATCCAGAAGGCCTCATTGAAGATGTATTGGTCAAGGTGGACGAGCTTATCTTCCCAGCAGATTTTTATGTGCTTGACATGGGCACAACGACTTCAAAATCTTCATTTTTATTGCTGGGAAGGCCTTTCATGAAGACAACTCGAACCAAAATTGATGTGGACAAGGGCACACTGACGTGTGAGTTTGATGGGGAGAAGGTGACGTTCAACATTTTTGAAGCCATGAAGCACCCCCCAGATACAGAAAATTATAATTTCGTGAACACATTTCATTCCCCGAGCTGTTCTATTTTATCCATGGTGAGCAACAGAGAACCACTAGAATGAGCATTGTGAGATGGACTGAATGACCAGGATGCCCTGGACGAAGATGATGACATAAGGAATGGAATTATGATGCTGTATTCATTAGAAGAAATGCCACACGGATGTGTAGACTATGGTGTGCCCATTCGGAGAAATGATGACAAGCTGATGCCTTCTATTGTCAAAGCGCCCACGCTAGAGTTGAAGGCATTGCCAAGGCATTTGAAGTATGCCTACTTGGGAGATAATGAGACACTCCCTGTAATCATAAGTGCGGGGTTGAATCAAGTTGATGAGGACCGCCTTTTGAGATTGCTGAGACTATACAAAGAGGCACTCGGATGGACTTTAGCAGATATAAAGGGCATTAGCCCAGCGGTTTGCATGCACAAAATATTGTTGGAAGATGATGCAAAACCTGTTTGTGATCCACAAAGAAAGCTTAATCCAGTGATGAAGAATGTGGTGCTAAAAGAGATAATTAAGCTTCTGGACCAGGGCATTATATACCCAATTTCAGACAGCAAGTGGGTCAGTCCAATCCATGTTGTGCCCAAGAAGTCGGGCATTCAAGTTGTGAAAAATGAGAAAGGAGAGCTTGTGCCCACACGACTGCAAACTGGCTGGAGAGTTTGCATTGATTACCAGAAGCTGAACACGGTCACGCGGAAGGATCATTTCCCACTTCCGTTCATCGACCAGATGCTGAAAAGACTAGCAGGAAACAAGTTCTTTTATTTCTTGGACGGATACTCAGGATACATGCAGATTGCAGTAAGTCAAGAGGATCATGAAAAAACAACATTCACGTGCCCATTTGGCATATTTGCCTATCGCAGAATGCCCTCTGGCCTCTGCAATGCTCCTGGCACATTTCAGCGATGTATGATGAGCATATTCTCTGATCTACTCGAGAACTGCATTGAAATATTCATGGATGACTTCACAGTGTATGGGAGCTGCTTTGATCGATGTTTATATAATCTGGAAAAGGTATTGCAGCGCTGTGTGGACAAATGCCTAGTGCTGAACTATGAAAAATGTCATTTCATGGTCAAAGAGGGCATTGTACTGGGACATGTGATTTCTGAGAGGGGCATTGAGGTCGATAAAGCCAAAGTGGACATAATTGAGAAATTGCCATACCCCACTTCAGTAAAACAAGTGAGAGGCTTTCTGGGGCACGCGGGATTTTACAGGAGATTCATAAAGGATTTTGCAAAAATTTCCCAGCCTATTACTCACTTATTGCAGCAAGATGTCCCATTTGAATTTGATGAAGAATGTAAGAAGGCATTCAATTTTCTGAAGAAGCAACTGGTCACGGCACCAGTCATTCAACCACCAGATTGGGGAATGCCCTTTGAGATTATGTGTGACGCCAGTGGCTACGCTGTGGGCGCTGTACTGGGTCAGAAGAGAGGAAAGGAAAGCCATGTTATTTACTATGCCTCCAAGACATTGAATGTGGCACAGTGTAATTACACCACTACTGAAAAAGAGCTATTGGTTGTAGTGTTTGCATTTGAGAAGTTTCGATCCTACCTCTTGGGAGCAAAGAGCATTGTTTATACAGATCATGGTGCACTGAGGCACTTGATGGCCAAGAAGGAGACGAAACCAAGACTAATTAGGTGGATCCTGCTTCTACAAGAGTTTGATATCGAGATAAAAGATCAGAGTGGGGCACAGAACTTGGTGGCTGACCATTTGAGCCGGGTGCTGAATGAAAAAGGTGATGAAATGCCCATTGCCGATCATTTTCCCGATGAGCATTTATATTCAGCAAGGGGCACACTAGCACCCTGGTATGCAGACATAGTGAACTACCTCGAGTCTGGAGAAATGCCTATTGGGTACTCAAGGTACCAGAAAAATAAACTAAGGTATGAGAGCAGGTTCTATGCATGGGATTGCCCTATTCTATGGAGAAGATGTGCTGATCAAATCATCAGAAGATGTGTCCCTGATGAGGAGATAGATGAAATTCTAAAGCATTGTCACAATTATGCTTGCGGAGGGCATTTCGGACCAAACCGAACAGCAAGGAGAATTTTGGATTGTGGGTTCTTGTGGCCCACAATATTCAAGGATGCCCACAACGTCTGCAAAAGGTGTGACCAATGCCAGAAGGTAGGGAATATTACAAGAAGAAATGACATGCCCATGACGCCAATCATGCCAGTGGAGATTTTTGACATTTGGGGAATGGATTTTATGGGACCTTTTCCGAATTCAAGAGGGAACCAATACATTATCCTGACAGTGGATTATGTGTCCAAATGGGTAGAAGCAAAGGCTACTCCTACCAATGATGCAAGAGTAGTAGCCGCATTTCTGAAATCCCACATTTTCAGTCGGTTTGGTGTGCCCAGGTCCATCATCAGTGATCAAGGGACCCATTTTTGCAACCAAACGCTGGAAAGATTATTGAAGAAGTATGGGGTTCACCATAGGGTCACCACACCTTACCATCCTCAAGGAAATGGGTAAGCTGAAGTCTCAAATTGAGAAATTAAAGCCATTTTTGGGAAGGTTGTAGGTCCGAACTGAAAAGATTGGAGTACTCATCTGGAAGATGCCTTGTGGGCATACCGAACTGCATTCAAGACTCCAATTGGGATGTCACCATACAGGATGTTATTTGGGAAGTGTTGCCATCTGCCAGTCGAGTTGGAACACAAAGCACGATGGGCACTTCAAAAGCTAAATATGGATCCTGACGCCGCTGGGCATTTCAGGAAATTTCAAATTCAAGAAATTGAAGAGATGAGAATGGAGGCCTATGATAATTCGGTGCTATACAAGGAAAAAATGAAAAGGCTCCATGATCAAGTAATTCAGAGAAAAAGATTCATCCCAGGACAGAAGGTACTTTTGTACCACTCAAGGTTCAAGCTTATGGGAGGAGGACTGATGACCAAGTGGGTTGGTCCATTTGAAGTATATGCAGAATGCCCGAACGGGGCAATTGAGTTGATAAACCCCGATACTGGAGGGCGCTTCAAAGTGAATGGCCACAGTGTGAAAGCTTACCTGGGGCACTCTGATAAAGATGTCACAGTGATCTGGCTCGCGGAGCCCACTTACGCCTGATTTTGGGTGATGTCGTGCCCACGACAATAACTAGGACGCTACTGGGAGGCAACCCAGGTGTTTTCTTATCTTTATCCGTTTTTATTTTCTTTTAATAAGTTTTCCAGTTAATTAAACTAGTTTAGGGAGCAATTTTACGCTTGTTTTGGATAAGCATGGTGTTTGCAGGTTTAGATAAGGAGAGAGAAAGATGAAGATAAAAATAAATCCCTTAGAAATAGGGATTCTGAAGTGAGGCACTCTGGAGAGAGATAGTTTGTTCCGATTTTTCAGGGGATAAGGCTTATCCATTAGCATAGGGCATACTGATCCGAGAGACTCCTAAGGAATTTGAAGAGTCACAAGTCAAATTATGAATAGTAATCCCTTAATATAAAAGCCTTACCCCACAAAATCTCTACTATCACTTTCACTCGCCTTCTTCAAAATTCAGATACTTCTTTCTCGACTTTTCTCTGAAACCCTAGTTCTTGAAAACTCTTCAACTTTCAATAATGGCGAAGACAAGAGGCAAGAAGGTCGCACCAAAAGCTGGGCCAAAGGCACGCCTGGACTTCGAGACTCCCGCTGTCTCTGAAGAGCCCTCTCCGACCAAGGTTGTGAAGAGACCTTCTGTGAAACCCAAGGGGAAAGCTGTGTCTGAGGCAGCCATGTCGAGCAAACATACCAAGGAAACTCCACCGGAAAAAGAAGCTGTGCCTGAAGTCGAGGCGACAAAAGAGAGCTCCGCTACTCCAACTCAAACGGAGTAGCAAGATGATGAGGTGATTGCAGAGGGCATGCAGGAGGAAGAAGCGACTGAAGCGCCTGCACAAAAGCTGAAGAAAGGAGCTGAGAAGAAGAAAGCTAAGAAGCCCGTTAGGTTCCGACTCCTGTGCCGTCAGTGGAGATTGAAGACCTGGAGGATGAAGAAGAAGGAGAGGAAGTTGAAGGTAGAGCAGAAGATGAAGGGGATAAAGATAGTGAGTTGGACAAATATTTGACTGAGATTGAAGACATTGAGGCTGAGCCCCAACCAGAGAAGGTACCCCTGTTTGAAGAAGAGGAAGAGGCGCCCGCTGACATCAAGAAGCGGGCACTGGAGAAAGCAAAGGGAAAAAGAAAAATTGTAGAGCCTACTCCAGAGCCAATCGAGCCAGAAGTGTCCCAGCAAGGGGATACTGATGAAGAGAAGGAGTGACAGGAGCCCAGTGTGCCCTCCCAAACGCAAGCAGGCTCTGAAGAGCCCTCGGAGGACTCCTCATCCAAGCGAAAGGTGGGGAAATCTGTTGGAATGAAAGCTGGAGCCAAGCTGGCTGGAGAGGCCTCTTCGCAAAAGAGGAAAGCTGAAGAGGGCATTTCAGCCTCTATGCCTAAAAGAGGCAGAGGGGTGGGGAGCCCCACACCGAGTAAGCCCAGCAGCGGCCCGCCACCAGTCAGGGGCATCATCAACTCGAAAGGAGTCCACCGTGAGATGCTTGCAACTCTTGGTATAGAGCAAGAGGTAAGAGATTTATTTTCTGCAATTGGTTGGGAATGCTTCTTAGATATGGAGTGTGTTATTTTTCCTTCATTGTCTCGTGATTTTGTCCAGAATTTGAAAATTAAAGCTGTGAACAAGCCTGCTACTTCCACTAGGGTTTTAACTTTTAAATTATGGGTAGGAATTATTCTGTGTCTGCTGATGACCTGAATATGTTACTGGGTATCGTGACATACTTGGACCTCCAGGAGGAGGAGTATGTCGATGCCGTGACTGTAGTGCCCGACTCTGCAGAAGGAGTCGACGCAAAATGGGTAGATATTGGGGATGGATCTGTTTTTCAAAGCGGATCCACAAAAGGTTATTGCTTAAATAATGATGCTTTGCGATTCTGCCATAGGGTGTTGGCCTACAATTTTTTCGGCCGTAAGGATAGCTCTAATTCAATTACCAATCAGGAGCTATATAATTTGTGGTGCATGGTTCATAAAATTAAAATCAATTTTGGTTTTGTGGCCATTGCACATTTTCGAGAAATTAAAACGCACCCTAGGCATCGTATCTCTTGTGCCCAATTGATCACCCAGATTGCAGTTAGATATAGGCTCCTTGACTTGCATGAAACTGATTTGACCCCCCTTCCCCGTGAGTATTTTGATCTTAATTGCCTGAGGAGAATGCAAGATGTGGTTGACGATGGGCATGGGAAGTCTGTTTTCTTTATGCCGGGGGCAGACCCCTCGAGCATGCTTCTAGCTATTGCAGGTACATCGAAGAAACCACCAGCAGGGAAGGCACCGCAGAGGGAGCACCCAATCGCAGTGATCACAAGGAGACTTGAGCTGATTGAGAATGCCCAGTTCCAGACCAATGAAAAGCTGACCCGAATAGAAGCAGCCCTGAAGGCCTATTTCAAACACGTTGGGTTCTCCTACCCAACGCCTGCAACCGATTGACCTGGTTCTGTCTGTCCTTTAGATTAGGTTTTGTTTTTGTTTTGTTCCTCTTGTTTCTCTGTTTTCTTTGTTTTTGTTGTTTGAGTCTGTGTCCACACTTTGCAAGTTGCAAAGTGTGTAGGTGGGTAGTTGAGTCAAAGCATGCTATTCTGTGAGTCTGTGTGGGCATTTCACGTGATGATCCAACTTTAATTGCTTTACAAAAAAATCAGCATGCCCAATTAAGATAGGGATGACAAACGAGTTTTAGCATGCCCTGTGAGACTTGAGCCTATATGCTGTATGCTTCAAATTTACAGTTTTCTTTCATTCATGAGTGTGAATAATTCTGTGCTTAAGATGTTCTAGAATTTGCCTCTGTTCTGTGTTTAATTCTAGGGATTATTGATGCATATGTAAATGAGATAGGCCATGTTTTGCTGAGCCACTGAAATAAAATAACTCTCACTAAAGACATAGCCCTTGCAGCCCCTTTGAGCCTATAAAATGCCCTGGTCAATTTTGTTTTGGGATGGTTTATACTTAACCAGGACATTATAAAACTTGAAAAGAAAATGGGGCAGGAGAGCTATTTCTGGAAAGGCATAAATATGAAAGGGCCAGGAAAGAAAGGGGAAAAAAAATCTGAATAAAAATCCCCCGATGTTCTAAGTGTGTAGAATGCCCAATATAGAAAAATTCAGTGCCTGAATAGGGCACAAGAGGGTAGTGAATAGAAAGGAGCTGAGGAGGGGTCGGTACAATTAATAAAAACCTCTCCCACTTAAAATACCCAACTGTAGCCTAAAAAGCCCTATTGATACTAATGCATCATGGTTTCTGGAGAATGAACAACAGAACTTTGGCAAACTTATGGGACAAAATTTACATAGAATTACAGCCGAAATGAGAGTATACACTGAGTGAAGAGAGTCTGTGAAGAACACCAAGCTAAAACTCATTTTTGACCTATTTTAGGTATGCTGAAAATTTGCATTTTTGTTGGATTATTTCTGATGTGCCCACACTGAGTAACAGTTTGCATGCTTGTGTCTTGTGTCTGTTTCTTTTCTCCTTTCTTTTCTTTTGTTTTTCTGGATGCGTTGCACCCCATGCTTGAGGACAATCATGCTTAAAGTGTGTAGGTGTCATAAGTCCATTTTTTTCGTGTTTTTATGGGCATTTTATCATCTATAAATGTCCTTTTTAGTGTGTTTTGAGTCGAAAAGAATCAGGTTGCGGTCAAAGGGCATTCCAAGAGTCAAGTCTGGCGGAAAGGGGCATTTTATGCCCAGTTATTCACGTATATCTCACACATATGTTCATTAGAGGCACATGGGACTTCTTCAGTATCCATCCCACATTCGGTCGGTGAAGTGGGCATATCAGATATGGATGGAGCTGACAGATGATGCCGTGCCCACAGTACTCGCACAGACTCGACCACAGGGCAGAATGGGCATGCCAGTAAAATTCGGGATTCAGTTGAAGGACAACTGGTGGAAGGATAGCTACATATCCGCAGGAGAGTTGGAGCTAAGCTGGACTCCTGGAAGGTGCTGCAACAAAAGGATAAGCTCAGACGAGGAGATAAAGCTCAATCTGAGGAGATAAGAGCAATCCCTAAAAAATAGGGATTTGTTGAAGATAAAGCTTATCCAGTCAAAGTCAGCGAGGGCACACCGTTCCGGATTTTCAGCAGAAGACCCCCGCCTGTGGGGGAAACTCTACTCGGGAATGTAGTTATTTAAACAAGTTTAGTTCCTGGAAAAAGAAGCTTTAGACACTCTGAAACATTTCTACAAGTTTATATTTTCTGCATTTTAATTTCAGTACGCTGCTTAGGCAGCCAAACAATCCGAAAGGTCTTAAACCTTCGGGACTTAGGTTATGTTCATGTTTATCGACGTTGGAGTCGAGTTTTTGCTTAATTAATTTAGTACGTTCTCTTTATTTTTATGTCTTTAAATTCTGCAGTTTTAATTATGTCTAGCCTTCTCAGCTAGATCTTTAATTCTGGCGTTTGAATGATGAAATTGGATTAAGCATAAATCTGGACTCGTGAGGCCAAAATGGGCATAGTAATGCATGATTAGTTTCCGTTAATTCTTGTGCCTTGTTCCACGTGAGTGTGTGTCTGAAGTGCCCAATGTGGCTGATCACTCGTTAGGTAAAGAGGGAACACCACTATTAATTGAATTGGCGAATCGTGACTGTGTGTCGGTTCATATAGTAATAAGGGAATTAATGGGGTGTTGTGGGCACAAGAGGAATCAGTTGAACACAATAGATCTGGGTCCGTCTAGGGCACACTGCTGCTTGCTTGCTTACATCTCTTAGAAGAATCGGGAGGTGGGTAACTGGTTAGGGGTTTAATCGAAGAGGAATCACTTTTAAACCTAAAATGAAAGGATGGATGAGGAGACGCAGAGAGGAATCCGGTCACCATAACTAGATGACGTATCTTGCATGAAAATCGGTGTGCCCATGATCGAGTTGTTTTATGTTTAAACCAAGTTCTAATTCAAATGCCAGAACCTTTTGTTATTTGATATTTTCTTTAGTTTCTTTTGCAGATTTACATTCAGTTTAGTGACAACACCAAAACCCCCTTTGTGATTGGTTACTTGAAGATAGAATTGCAACAACTCTCTATGGGATCGACCCGTACTCATTGGCTAGCTACGCTCGCTGTGGGCACAGGAGTTTACAAATATATTTTTGAGCGCGAAACGACAGCGCGTCAATTATTTAAATATTTTATCTAATTTTGGATTTCATAAGATTTCAAAACTAAATAAATATATATAAAAATCAATAAAAATATTATATATAATATTTAATTTTTTGCTATCTACATCTGTATCATAGGTATACACATTATATGCTGGGAGATGATGCTTCCGATTATTTGAAGGTGACCAATGAATTGTTCTTGTACAACATGGTGCTTGGATATGAGTCATCGCGCTGCATAGATGAGTGGGTGTGGGTTTTGGTGGAGGATACACATCGATGAAAGTATTTCCCCCGGGGTTCCTATTCATTCGATGTCTTAGTACATTATGTAAGGCTAATTCCAGTTGCTTTGACGGTGAAGAAGAGGGCTTACCATTTCTACGGGCATGTATGGGCATTGCAGGTACTGGTTTTTTCTTGTTCTCTTGCATTATAATTTCTAAGCAATTAATAATGAACTAACAAAGAAACAAAATGTGATATTTTGTAGATATGGGCTTATGAGGCTATCCTTCGTGTCGGACGACATTGTGCCCAACTTCTGTCCGAATTTGCAATACCGGGATGTTTGAAGTGGAAGTTCTCTGATAAGAGGGTCCGTATCGGCGTAGTACTTCTTCTGGGCCTACACGTAGGTCAAGACCATCCGGATATGGCTCCGTGGGTCTCTTCAAGCGTACAGAACAGGCTTATGAATCCTTTCAAGCCAAGGGTTCTTATGCAAAGACAAAGGTTTGAGAGGGTTAGGGTTTTCCATTGGATGGTGCATGGTTCGAGCGTATAGAGAACATTGGATACCAGCTCGAGATGGGCGACATGGACTTGTTACTGTGGACATTCCAGCGCAAATTATGGAAAGAGCGTCATCTGAGGGCTGGAATAGATGCTGAGAATACAGTCATTGTACAGTCAACCTTCTGGGTAAGTGTTTCTTCTACTTTTCCTAAATTGTTTAAAGGTGTTTATCATTTTTAAAAACTAATCTGTGTGATTTTAGTATCAATTGGAGAATGAGTGGAAGAGATGCCATCTAGATGGTCTAGATGGAAACAAAGACTACTATAGATTACTACTACCAAGATTGGCAGTGGAAAGAGGATTTGATACGCACTATACAAAGGGAATATTAAATTCTCTCGTCTGTGGTGGAAGGCTGACTGCGTAAGTAATTCAGTGCTTATTTGAATACCCAAGTAAACTTACGACATATTATATAATAATTTAATTTTTTACACTATTTATTTTTTCCGTTTTTAGGTCATCACGTGCTGTATCGTAGGTGATCATTGGGTTACTGCGTTGATCGGTCAACACCGTACTCAACCTCAATACCATACTCCCTTAACAACTCAACAATAATTTCTCTAGGCTTCAACATAGCACCCTCGTATCGTATCTTCTTCGAAAAATAGTCAGCCATCACCTTCGAAGACATTTTTCTCGGCGCATTACGTGTCAAGTCAAGCCGACACGTATGATTATCTTCAAAATTTTACACTCTCCATAATCCGTCCTTTTCTTTTGCATATAATCTAAAGGCGCATATATCTTTTCTCTTACAGATGAATTCGAGTCAGCTCTTAGTCGAACGTGAAACATAATACTCTACTTGCCGTTGCATGTACCAGTTTCCCACAACAATTATCACATCATCCTTCTTCGGAATGTCTTCCCAACCGCATGTTGTGAGGACCACTATGCTCCATAATGGACACAAACTCATCAAGATTCCCCGACTCACGAATCCATTCACAGAACTCTGCAATTTGAGTGCACCGTAATTCACTCTCAAAGTTGTCATCATCATCTTCATCCTCTTCAGCAGATGTCTCATCCAATTCGTGATCCGAATCATGTGTATCTACAAATGGAGGCACTTCACTTGTTGTTGGAATTTCTTGAATACTCTTCGGTGTAACATACACCGTAGGCTCATCTTGCTCTTGGACTAAGCGAATTAAATCAACATCTATCTTAATTAGCACCTTCAATTTTCTTCCATCACCTACCCTCATCAAATAATTCAATGTATACGAAGTAGTGGTCGAAGATGTCTCCATAAAGTCATGAATCTCCTGTATCAAACTATCACGAGATAACTGATTGAATGAAAGATGCACACCTTGATCTTCACCATCTAAGTACTATAATCTCTCCCATCTACTGCTGTGTTGTACAACTATACGTTGTCAAGCCATCTGCAGATCAAGAAACGTCTCATTCATTAAAAAAAAAAATTAAGGTTTGACCGTGAACTACATGGTCCACCACCGTGAACTTCAAGGTTGATCACTGTGTACACGGTTGTAAGCCGTGTTCTACAGGGTTGTAAACTATGTACTACACGGTTTTCAGCCGTGTACTATTTTTTTTTTTTTGGAAATTCATTTCATTTCAATGTTTTTTTCTTTTAATCTCTCTTTTTTATTTTTATTTTTCTGTTGACAACAGGTGATGAACATCTTATAATAACAATAAAAAAACATAAAATTGTATATAGCCTAATATTTCAGATTATCATATATTAAGACATACAAATTTTTCCAATATGAAATATAATGTTTCGGATTATCACAATTGAAACAACGATTAGGATTATTTACAATTCTTTTTCCATAGATTATAAAATTTAAACAAATTAAACCATAAAAAAATAAAATTGAAACATACCTTGTAATGTTTTTGCCTTTCGGATTTTCTAGTTCCCAATTGAAACCAAAATTCCTTCCAAACTTTTCGACCAAAGAGTTTAATAGATTTGAAATGCAAATTTTTGCTCACTCAACATCTATTATACTCGTTTTGTGTGTGACATTTACTGCATCTCATTTAAAATCCAACTACACGACTGTGAGCATGCCATTTAAAATTCAACTACCCACCACTGTGACCGTTGAAATGAATAAATGAAAAGGAAAGAAAGAATCGACGTCTTAATTTTGCAAAAATAAAAGCAAAAAAAAAATATTTGGAAAAAAAATATTTGGAAAAAAAAAAAACAATCACCGTGTTCACGGCCAAAATTCCATTGGGTTCACTGCCAAATTTCTTTTTATTTTTGACCGTGTTCACGGCCAATTTTTTTTTTTGGACCGTGTTCACGGCCAAAATTGGTGAACAAAAATTAAACAAATTGTTGTGTACACGGCCAATTGATTTCTAAGCCGTAACTTTTAACTTTCAAATAAATTATTAAGAATAAGTTAGACATTTACCTTTATGTTTGGATAGAAAAAAAGAATTTAGAATTCTTGGTTAGAAAAGAATTTTCCGACTTGATTTTGATTACTTTAAATCTTCTGCTATATTATAATCTTCTACCAAAACTTAATATTTCTATTGAAAAATGTTTGTGAGTTTCTGTTCTTGTGAATTAAAAATGTTGGTACGATCTATCCATTATGAAATGATACTAGAATATAGCTCCAAATAAATATAATATAGACTGAATAATTATTTTTTTTTATTAGTAAAAAGGAAAGTGGTGGATCCCTAATTCGAAACACATGTCGAGAGTACAGCTATTATTCTTTTCAAATTGAAAAGGTCAAAGTGAACATTCAGAAATAGGTGTGCGACATGAGAGTTTTGACATACATAATCTGAATGACGACTGTCAGTAGTGATCATCATCCATTTATTTTCCTTCTTTTAAAAAATAAAATGGTTTGACGATGCATGATGCTCAATGAAGATTTAAGATTGTATTAAATTAGATCAAAAGCTACATGGCTCGTTCACTAGTTTATTTAAAAACATTAATATACAAATATATTAAATAAATATTTTATTAGCCAACCTAATTTTCTCTATTCACCGAATTATATGTATAAAATATATTTGTAATCATTAATAATATAAAGTAAGCGCGATATTATTATTATTATTATTATTATTATTATTATTATTATTATTATTATTATTATTATTATTATTATTATTATAAGCAAAGGGGTGGAAATGGGCTTATCGTTATTTGATTTTCTGATTTATGGTCATTGCAAAAATTGGTTTTTGAGATATCCCGTAAATAATTTTCTTTAGCTCTGTTTTTTACATTAAAAAATGTATTCACAATTTGAAAGCAAACGAAATTGTCTACAACCAATCTTTGTTTCCGAATATGGGCCCAGAAGAAATGATATAATCAAATAAATCCAGCAAGTTTGGTAGAATATTAGCATATTTAGTGAGAGAATATGCTGCCCAGAATGATGATGGTCAATTCACAAAAAAGAAGTAACCACATAGTCTAATGTAACTAGTATTAGTTAACCAACCCACTATTATGATTTATGAGTATCAACAACACAATGGATAAAGCGAGAGATTCAAGAGGAATCAATCTTCCTATTGTTTGTATATCTAAATGAAAGGAGCTGAAAACTGTATGGAGCTTCAAACAAGACAATAAGCGCGTCTACTACAAGTCTACAAAATCGAGTTTCATGCACAGGGAAACGAGCGTGCTGAGACGTATGAAAATTGAAATACTAGCTAGGCGGCAAGCAGCCAGAGGTGAAAAAAGAAGAGTGTGACATGGGTTGTTTTCTAAGATTCAAGGCTTATTGCAAATGATGCCGATTATAGAGTTTAGGAGACTCACACAGCTCATCTCGATGGCCCTTGGAACTGATCTCGCAGCATCTCGTATTTCTTCAGCTCAGCCATTGATAGAGAAGGCGATAAGTCTCTTAATACCTTCAGAAATGAACATGGTGGCATCAAGATTATATTCACCAAAAAAAAAAATGAAATGTTTTTTTTTTTCAGTTCGTATTTTGAAACCATAATGAATGAAATTAACTGATCAGCCCTGGTTCGTTCAACAAAGTTACTAATATCTTCAGCAGCAGTTTTACTTACCTTATTATTTGTGGTATGTAAGAATGAAATGATACCTCAATAAAATCTTCGTAGTCAACAACAATGGCCTCAGGTTGATCAGGTGGGTGCGAATTTGAATCATCAACTGATACCTACACCACAATAATGAAATATTTGCAAACAAATATGCAGCAACCAAAGATATTGAAGGAAAGGCGGGAGAAGATTAGACTTACTTTGCGTTTTGCAGCATGAAACCAAGCATCTGCACAGAGGGCATACATATCAGCCCCAGTGAAATTTGGAGGGCATTTCAGTGCTATCTCGTATAGTGATACATCTTCGTGCAGTATAAACTTCCGAGTAAGTGCTTTAAGTACCCTGCGGAAACAGAGTTTGGAACCATAAACTAACATGGTTTACACGCATTGAGACTGTATATTGAAGAACCAAAGGAAAAAAAAAAACCTTTCCCTATAAGATGCTTCAGAATTAACACCAACATAGAGGAGCTTGTCAAATCTGCCTGGCCTCAAAAGCGCTGCGTCAATGAGATCGGGTCTATTACTAGCCCCAATTATAAACAAGTCCTATTAAACAGCACAATGAATATTATTAGATGAAGCAGAGGAAGAAGTAAATAACGAGGGTGAGATATACAAAATATGAGAGTGAAATCGTAAAACAAGTATAAAACTACTATTGCCAGGAATTATGACTCACCTGGGTAGAATCATTCAGTCCATCAATTTCTGCAAGCATCTAAAAATAAAAAATCACATTAGATATGAATAGGCCTTTTTTTACAATTATCATGCACTGATGCACATCCTTATAGATGCATGCATAATTCTATTTGTTTTTCTATTACCTGATGTTTTTTTTTGTTTTTTGTTTTAATTCAACCATGAATTTACCTGAGAAACCACTCTGTCCATCACACCACCAGAATCTCCAGAGGCACCTCGAGCTGGGGCAAGTGAATCAAGTTCATCAAAAAATATAACACATGGGCGTGCTGCTCTGGCCTAAAATGATGCCCAATCAGAATAGAAAAAAAGTTGCCGAGAATTTTGTAGTTGCCATTTAGTTGTTACACAATAAAGCCTTTTACCTTCTGAAAAATGTCTCGTACGTTTTTCTCTGACTCTCCTATGTACATGTTGATCAGTTCAGGCCCTTTTACACTCAGAAAGTTCAAGGAACATTCTGTAGCAACAGCTTTTGCCAGTAATGTCTGAGGTTTAAAGTACAACAATGGCCAAGTTAATTAAACTGGAGAAAAGTTCAGAAGGATATTCAGCAAGATAAACTTACTTTTCCAGTTCCTGGAGGGCCATAAAGAAGAACTCCTGATCGTTTACGCAACCCAGATGAAAATAAATCCTTGTGCATGAGAGGAAGCTGCCAATTTTTAAATACAGAAGAACAACCATCAATAACAGAGCAGAAGATCAAGTAAAGTGAAGTTGAAGACAACATATATAAAGCCAACAGGTATGAGAATTATGTACTTTGAAAACCTTTTCGTCAACTTAAAAGAAGGTATTAAGATGTAAATTCTATGTCCACAGTAAGTTGAGCATTCCATTTGAAATCTATCACTCACTTTAACAAAGAATATAACTTCTAATGTCCTCATAAATAATCTTGACAAAAGCCCACAATAAGTTCGAAGTGGAGGGAAAAACCAGGCTTACCTGAACAGTGTCCAGGATTGACTTTTTGACATCCTCAAGGCCACCGACATCTTCCCATTTGACGTTAGGTACCTACAGTGCAGGTGTTTTGTGTAACTGTATAAGTATGTTTGCACATACAGAGAGTAGAGGGAAACAATGCCTCTACTGGAGTGTTAACATTTATTTAGGTACCTACAGTAGCAGCAGTATTATGCATAAGTAGGATTACTGGCTTGCCACATAGAAGGAAACAATGTCTCTAATGGAGTATTAATATTTATCTTTTACCCTTGTTAATTTCCAATACAATATTAGACTGGCCATTTCAACTTAGATGTACAAAGTGTTCAGCATGGAACACACTCAGAACAAACCACTAGGGATTTATAATCATTAACGTATCATAATTTCCTGAAGTACTACATGCAAAGAAATATCAAAAGTTTGTGTCTAGGCACATATGTTTTACCTTTGGAGTACCAAGAGCTGATGCATTTCTTTTCTTTGATCGTTCCAATGCTTTGAATATATTTTCTTTGCTAAGATCCTGAGATGCATCATTTATTTTGTTACTATCTTCAACCGATGAGGACTCAAATGAACCAGGTGTTGAGTCTTGAGGCTCCAGCTTCTCCATCTTGGATATTATATTTGCTCCAGCATCAGCAACTAAAGCAAGCAAATCTCTGGGCATGAAACCTGATGTTTGTCCAACTATATCCTTTACAAGATCTTGTACAGAAGTCTGCAATGAGAAATTATCTGATCGATCAATATTTAGACCCATAGAGAAGGTTGTCACAGTGGGACAAAGAAATCATAAAAATGTTTCTTTCTGGCAATTTATCCTTTTCATCCATGCCACAAGAAATTGTCCAGAATAATGCACCAAATGGCTTGTTACCCATGTAGAGAATTCAGTATTATAACTTATAGGGCTGCTATTTATATAGCCCCCTTATGTTTGTAATCATCGATTGCAGCATCACCAATCATTGAATTGCAAATCAAGTGAAGGACAACATCCAACTTTTACAGGGCGTACGTGCAAAATAAAGAAGAGAACAAAATGATAACTTACATCAGGAAGCAGGTCAGAGATGTGTTGAAAGGACTGGGACAGCAATTGAGACCTTTGTTCTTCATTGAGGGGACCCATCTTAATTTCATGACTAAAACAGCGTCGGATAATTGGAGGAAGACCTTCAGAGTCGTCCGCAGCTGCAACAAGTAGTACCGGGTGCCGGTTTATCATTGCACTAACTTTTAACTGCTAAAGAAGAGAAAAAAGGGAGTGTTAACATATCATCTCGTAAACATGTAGTGACCATGTAAATTCCTATCAAAGGTTTTCATTGTAATCTAATATTGCCAAGGATCTGTCTAGCCGGACAATTATCATCTCAAAACAAAAGAGAAATTGTATCCTTAACATGAAATGAAAGATTTTTGTTCTCTACATTTTATCCCAGATTACAGGGAATAAATAGGAAGGAACTAGGATGAAAGAAACATGTAGAAGCTATCTTGGAATACTAAATCTGATGCGGACTGATAAATATTGTAGCATCAGAGATGAAGCTATATATCTATATCCACATCTTGTAAACTTACAAAGTCACCGTCTGAGTTGTCTTCAAAATAGTCCTTTTTATCTTTACTAATTGGCTCAGTGAATTGCTTAATGGTAGAAGCAACTTCTGAGTTAACTCCAACTTGCTCATAAGACGACCCCTCTTGAGCAGCAGAAGAGTGGAAAACCTCAAAATGACGGAGAAGAAGGATTGCTGGACAGTATCTATAACAGTTCAAGCGTATCAAATATAAGAAATATGCCTACGAAATCAACAAGAAAAACATAACAAGAAAGTAGCTAAATGGAATATGCATGTTTTGCCTAGTAACATCAAAACTGGTGGAGGTAGATTAATTTAAAATAGTAAGTTCTGCATGGATGTTTTGAAGCTGCGTCTTTGATTCTCACTGCTCAATGTTTAGTACCACAGTTGTGTCAGAATACCTGCGAGCTGCAATGAAGGCTTCAGATAGAGCAATAGATGCTTTCTTTTCTGAAGATGTCATGAAATCATGACAACTATATTCCACTACATGCAAACCCAACCGACGAGCAACATATCTTATCACAGTCCTCTTTCCAGAACCTACAAGTCACTTCGGAATCAGTAGATCCAGAGGATTTCCACCCAAAGAGAGAATGCTATTTTTAATTTCCACAAACTATCAGATATATATTCAGATAAAGTTATGAACCTGAGGATCACCATAACTGGATATTTTTCAAGGAGCCAGATCTAGGAGTTTATGAATTATAACAGACCTGCAACACCATGTAATAGGATGGAGACCCTGAATTTTGATGACAATGCTGATGGGAATAAGGTTGGTGCAAGTATGGAGGCTAGGGCAAGCACTGCATCCTCTTGCAAGGGAGAAACACCTTTCAACTGTGGAATCAAAGGATCTGGGGGGATGGCAGATGGAACCCCTCCTCCAAGAACAAGAGCAGTTTGATGACGGTTGATCCTTAGAACAGGTTCCTCTGACGGTTCCATAGCTGCAACCTGAAAATCAGCAGGTGTCTGTGCTACAGTTCCTCAAGCATTCAAGAGAAAATAAAGCACACAAAAAATTGAAATTTTGACCTTGAAGTATATTGTGTTGTCACCACTACTTTGCGTTTTTTGATTGCAAGGGATACACAACTCAGATTTGCAGTTCCAATTTATGCTAACACTGAAAAGATCACCACGGGTAAGATATCTATCAACAGAAAAGTAATCATTTAATGCTAAATCTATCAAGCTCTGGCGATCATTTGCTTCTTCAGATGAACTAGTTTTAAGGCGTTCAAAGGTTCCACATTCTGGTATCTTCACAAAGGAGACCCTCAAATGTGAGGCATATTTAGGCATCTCAGCCCAAGATTCAAGCCCTATACGAACAGTAAAGGGCTCATTTTCTTTCTCATTTATTTCATCATCTGCTTTTACTTCGAACAAGGACGACAATTTCTCTTTCCCTTGCTGCACAATCGTTTTCAAGCACGACAGATGCAAATTAAGGTTGAATGCAAGAATTGGGGATAAATAAGCCACTTGATGATCCAAAGTTTCAGGCTGAGTCTGAGGATAACCACATGATGGAAAGATCAGCATTGTCCTAGGAGCATGCGAGATAACTGATCCGTATTCTGGGGAGCTGCCATCTGGATTTGCAGGATCCAGGACCACCGCTTGTCCAACTCTACTTACATTAGCATCGACATTGTTGATGAGTATCTACAAGGAAAACAAGGCATAAATGGCATGTCACAATCCACTGATCAATCAAAATCCCTTCTACAATAGAGAAACACATGAGAAGACCACAAAATGAAAATTTTAATCATAGTCCTAAATTAACGTTCTCTGCGTCAAAATGATCACAGAACTGCGTCCATAATTTTATCCATTTGAGGCTTACCATTAGCTGTATGTACTTCTGTTTCAGGAGATGTAAGAACTTAGCTTCACAAACGTTGAGACACAAACATCTCTTACCAAAGAAGTCGATTAAACCAACAGACAACGGAAAAATTACATCTTTGACTGTGTTCTACGCTGCACTATCATACATTTCAAAAAAAGAATCTTTGCAATGCAATTCCAAACTAAAATCACAGCAGAGCATAAAGCCATAATTAAAACATGAATTACACATTGCATAGAAAGTGAAGAAAAAATACCAGCGAGCCTGATGTAATGGATAACTGTTTGAGAAGAGCAGTGGACAACCCAACCAAAACAGAGCCATCAACTGAATTAACAGTTGCATCCTTGGAAACTCTGAGAATCCCAGCCGTGAACTGCAGCGTGCGAGCAGAGGGGCTGGGGTCAATCTTGTCAATTCCATCGCTATCTTGAGTAGTTCTGTGAGAATTGAGTAAAGAATCGACGAGGGCTTGAGTTGAAGAAAGCACAAGGGGCTTCCTCTTCCTCCTCTCCACCATTGCCGCACCAATTCACAAAACCCTGAACCCTCTTCAATTGATCACAATAAAGGCTTGATTAATCGATAAATTTGAGAAAGACCTTATTAGAGGTGATAGATACAGTTGTTTGTATGTATAGATTGGATGTATGGTGAAGGAGCTGTACGTTGAGCAGCTCAAGGCGCAGTCAGCAGCAGTTGATTTTGAGCTAACCGTTTTTAACTTCAAATATCACTGCCCTATTTTGAACAACTGGATTTTTTTTCGTAAAGTGTGTCTTCATATTTATTGATAATATTTACATTGGTCACCTTTTGGACAAATTAAGGTTTTTTTTACACACCCGATCTGGAGGTATTGAAGAGATTCGAACTCACAATCTTTAATCTCCAAGCAAGCTTACTAACCACTAGATCATTCCCATCGGAACGGCAAATTAAGATTTTTTTCATTGGGAGAAAAGTTTATCTAGACAATTAAATTCTAAAATTAGGGTAGTTGGGCAAGTTTTAAGGGTATAGGAGTTATATGGGCAATCTGTACTATATTATGTATCTTTTATTTATAGTGGGTCCCAGATATCTTGAATTTAAAAAAAAAAATCTGAAAAGGTGTACTTTCAACTCTAAAATCATTAAAGAATCTGAATCTTTTGGAACTTATCACCTGCCTTATTTTACTTTCGTTATTTTCGTTCACTTCTCCAACTTCCGTTACACCAATAATGAAAATTAAATGTCCATAACGAAAATTTAATTTCATGAATAACGAATCTTTATTTTTTAACATAACGAAAATTTAATTTTACATGAACGAAAATATAATTTTTGACACAGTGAAAATGTAATTTAACAATAAAGAAAATTTAATTTTAACCATAATGAAAGTTAAAGTTACCAACAACGAAAATTCTATTTTTAACATAACGAAAATGTAATTTACCAATAACGAAAATTTAATTTTAACAAGAAGGAAAATTTAAGTTTTAACATAACAAAAATTTAATTTAACAATAACGAAAATTTAATTTTGACCATAACGAAATTTAAAGTTAACCAAAATCTACTTTTCATTACGTAAGGAAATATAAATTTAACAATAACGAAATTTTAATTTTAACAATAACGAAAATTGAATTTTTAACATAACGAAAAATTAATTTAACAATAACGAAAATTTAATTTTGAACCTGACAAAATTTAAATTTAAACATAACAAAAATTTAATCTAACCATAACGAAAATTGAAATAGAAACATTTGACCATAAAAGCTGAATATTCCCCACTTTTTCGAAAAAGAATAAAATATTTCTTTGGAATAAGATCTTTCCCGATATATATTACGTTGATACTGTATCTTTTGGAACAAAATTTATCCAAACTCAAGTTTAGTTTGAAAAAAAAATCGTGGAATCAAATCCTCTTTATTATCGCCTTAAATATCAGTAACTACCCTCTTTACTCTATCTCTCTCTCAATTACATTTTTTTTCCTTCTCTTTTCCTCTCCGCCGCTGCTCTATATTTTTTTCGCTCTAAGTTCTGTGAAAATAATAAACTGAGAGATTGATTCGAGTTGAAGAGGATGGAGGAAGAACGAGAGGAAGGACGTGAAGATGTAGGCCGACCGTCGGGAGAGGTTAGACTCACATCCTTTTAAGCGTTAACGATTGTCGTCGAGTTGTTTACATTTTATCGTTATGCATAATTTTGATTATCGTTACACTTTGTTAGTATCGTTATGCCAATTATATGTTTAATATGAATGTTATGCCTTTTTTTGAAGTATGGTTATGATTTCATGTAATCGTTATGCTTATTTTTGAATTGTCGTTATGATTTCATGTAATCGTTATGCCAATTTATGTGTATCGTTGCGTCTTGATTTCCTATAATCGTTATGCTTGGATTATCATCGTTATTCCTCATTTTTGTTCTTTTTTGAAGTATCGTTATGCCTAAATTTATGTTTATCGTTATGCCAATTTATATTTATCGTTATGCCTAAATTCATGTAATATTAGGCCAAATAATAATAATAATCGTTATTAATAATCATTATTACTTTCGTTAACACCAATAATAATAATCGTTATTTATTATAATTTTCGTTATGCATTAGTTAATAGAATCGTTATGCCCTCATTAATGTTAATAACATGAGATCATTAACGATAACCTTATCGTTATGCCCTATATTATTTTAGATTTCGTTATTCTTTTTTTAAATAAACGTTATCATATTTAATTAATCATTTAACTAAATATATGGGCCACATTTATCCAAATCGTTGTGTCCTATTCAATCTTAATTACATTTAATCATAATAATACAAATAATAATTCAATCTTAAATAGTAATAATTTTCTAATAATAATAATAATAATAATAATAATAATTGTTTAATACATGTAGCTATAAATTTAATTTAATAATTTAATAACAGTCTAATTTTCTATTGTGAATATAAATAGTAATAATTTTTTAATAAGAATAATAATAACAACAGCAATTAATCTAATAATAATAATAATAATAATAATAATAATAATAATAATAATAATAATAATAATAATAATAATAATAATAATAACAACAACAACAACAATAATAGTAATAATTGTTTAATACATGTAGCTACAAATTAAATTTAATAATTTGATAATAGTCTAATTTTCTATTGTGAATATAAATAGTAATAATTATTTAATAAGAATAATAATAACAACAACAATTAATCTAATAATAATAATAATAATAACAATAATAGTAATAATTGTTTAATACATGTAGCTACAAATTTAATTTAATAATTTAATAATAGTCTAATTTTCTATTGTGAATATTAGATTCAGTGGATTAGACGCTACCTCCAGAGGCTGAGCCGAATATTTTGATGTACATAAAGCTGGAGCTAATAGAGAATATTAGGGAGGTCTTAGAGCATTTTGGTGGTCAGGCTACGATCCAGATGTTTAGATCTGGATGTTTTGGACATTTTTTGGACTTTAGGGGGGGTAGTATAGCACGCAAGGCGATGCATGCCTTGATCTGTCGCGAGGTGCGTGTCGAGGATCCTGCACGTGAGGGTAGAGAGTGTTGGTTCTATGTCAATGGAACCACACTTCGCTTTGGGCCCTCAGAGTTCGCACTGGTGTCAGGTTTACAGTTCGGCCCGTCGAACTTCGATCCGAATGCGGCTCATCCCATTCCGCCTAATGGCATCTTTTACCGATTATTTGAAGGGAAAAAGACGACTGTGACACAGATGTATGATAAGTTCACAGATAAGAGGCTACCCAATCACCCTCCAGACTACGTGAAGATTGTGAACATCTTGGTCGTGTATCGGATCTTATTTTGCATAGACCCCTCACGCGCGATCGATGACTGGGTGTGGGCCCTGATGGAAGATGCTGATGCTTGGAATTCTTTTCCATGGGGGGGCTACACATTTCAGATGCTGATGCACTTTATCAGTCTCATCCCCAGAGTTCGACGGGCTATGGGTGGAGAGAAGGATGGAGCGTATCATTGGTATGGACCGTTCAGGTAATTAGTTAAATTTACGTTTTATCTACTTGATATTTTAATCAGAAGATATGACAATTTGTTTTACAGACATGGGCCTATGAGGTTTTCCCCGAGCTTGGATGTCGGTTGGGCGTCGTTGGAGGCCAGTTGACCACACCTCGCTGCTTGAAGTGGTCATTCTCATCCCGGAGCTCTGATTTCTCTAGATTATTTGATGGACATGTAATTTTTTTATATAAATAATTTAGAATATTAAATTTATGTGTTAATATTGACATGGATAATACTCTGATGCAGTTGGATATCCAACTGATGGTGCCATCAGCTGATGAGCTTCAGAGACCATACTTTCAGAGTTCGGAGGGAGAGAGTGTACTGGGTGTGAGGTATGTCGCACCTCGAGTGCCCTCGAAGAAGAAGTTACTTACTAACGTGGCTTGCCGTGTGATCCCGAGGACATGCACTAGCTCCTCTGACGTTGTGGGCCCATCACGGCCTCGTAGGAATACCCGGACTACTCAGCAGCAGGCTCTACAACAACATCGATTGATTGATGAGCCAGATGAGGGTGTTGGACCCTCAGAGCAAGGGGTGGGTGAGAAGACCTCGGATGAGGATTGTCTGTCAGATCCTAGAGTGAGCCCTCCTCGAGCATCCTAACCTAAGAGCCCTAGGAGGACTGAGGAGGAGAGCAGTAGAGAGCAACCCCCTCATCCACCAGTTTGTTAGTATGTGCTGCTGAAGGCTCCCCCAATTCAGTGGGCCAGCAATGTCCAGATTGGCAAGCGGAACAACCCAATTGCTCAAGGCCCTCTCAGGAACATCCTCAGACCTAGTATTCGATGATGTTGCTCCTCCCATCATACCCATCAATCGCCATCTACCCCCTGTCGAACGAATCCAACCACAAAACTCCGTATACAATTATTCGAGCAAGGTCGATATGTCGTTCTCCTTTTCATCTTCATCACTAGAGGGCATCTCTTCTTCTTCTTCTTCTTCGTCGTCGACTTCTTCTTCTTCCTCTCCTTCGTGCGGGCCTGCATGATCATCAACATTCTGCTCATCTCTAACCGGATCTCTTTCTTCTAACACGGTGTCAGGGATGACCCTTGAGCTGCTACAGCCTCTCTGAACAACATACACAACCATCTCTGAGCTCTGTTCGTGGAGCAAGTCAAGCAAATCTGCATCATCTTTCAGTCTTGTCTTTATCTGTCTGCCACTATTGGTGCTCAACATCCATGATAACTGGTACTCGACAGATGTGGGATCGGTCTCCAATAACTCATGAATCTCTCTGATTAGTGACCTAAAACAGAAACCATCCGATGACATGATGATCTACTCCTCCACACCATCTACGTATTGAGCTCTCTCCCATCAGCCACTATGTCGTATAATAATACGATGTCTAACCATCTGTCATAACATAAAATTTAAAAATAAGCATAACAAACCATCTATCTTAATACACCAATAACGAAATTTAACTATATATAACGAAAGTTTAATTTTATCAATAACGAATTCTATTTTCTAAACATAACGAAAATTTAATTTTACATTAACAAAAATTTAATTTTTAACACAACGAAAACGTAATTTAAACATAACGAACATTTAATGTTGCCATAACGAAAGTTAAAGTTCCCAATAACAAAAATTCTCTTATTAACATAACGATAATTTAAAAGGAGAAAAACGATAATGAATAATGATAATTAAATACACAATCATTATGAGCTTTTATAACCATAACGATTATCAATAGTTATCATTATAGATTTTAATCGTTATCATTATAAATTTTAATCGTTATCAATATCTTTTATCGTTATAAATTTTAATCGTTATATCACAAACATATTAAATTATCATTATTCTTTTAATTAAATTAGCGTTATCTTTGTGATAACAATAATAATCTTTGTGATATCTTTTAACTTTCGTTATCATTTTTTAAATAAATGTTATCAATATTTTTTTAACTTTCGTTATTCTTTTTTTAAATAAACATTATCATATTTAATTAATCGTTATAACCTATTAATCGTTATTCATTAATCTTTTTAATCAATAATCATTATCAATATCTTTTAACTTTCGTTATCCTTTTTAAATAAATGTTATCAATATTTTCAAACTTTCGTTAATTTTTTTTTAAATAAACGTTATGGCTTTTTTAAATTATCGTTATAACTATTAATGGTTCTTCGTTATTCTTTTTATTTAAGAATCGTTATCAATATCTTTTAGCTTTTGTTATCCTTTTTTAAATAAATGTTATCAATATTTTATAACATTCGTTATTCTTTTTTAAATAAACGTTATCATATGTAAATTAGCGTTATTACTATTAATCATTATTCATTATTCTTTTTATTCAAGAATCATTACCATTATTTTTTCAAGCTATCAATTATGCCTTCTATTTCTATCGTTATCCTTTTAGCCTAATGTTATAGAATTAAAATCAAGAAACCACAACACTAGTAAGGATAAATTTAGATATTACTTTAGGACTACAAACGTAACAACAGATAACCTAATCTAAAAAAAATCATAAGTTTTTTTGCAGAAATAAACTCGAGACGTATCTTTCAAAATTTGAAACCTTTTACACAGAAATGTCGAGGGTGTTTTGCAGATGAAGACGACGTTGTTTTCTTCAATAATCTTGTGTATCAAGCTCTCGACATATTTCTTCCATTTTCTTTGAGGTAATTCTACATATTTTTTGTGTTTTGTGTGTTTGGATGTTCCGGATCAAACCCTAACTTCAATATATGCACATTACACCACCAACCTATCTTACTTAGAATTAAATGCATTAAATTAAATTTAATTTCAGTCAACTACTACCTACCTATACAAATACATATTTATGCATTTTACCTACCTCGTTTTGCCGAAGTAGATACAAAGAATAATGCATTGATGTTCATTTAATGTTGGCAACTAATACTCAATCGTTATGGGATAAAAATATATATACCATTTAGTTATCATTTCATTTAGGGTCTATATCATTTCAATCGTTACCTATTGAATGCTTTTCGTTATTCATTATTAAAGTTTCGTTATGTATAATTCAATGCATACGTTATATAGTTGTGCATTAATAAATGATAATCGTTATACATTTATTAATTCAAAACAAACGATAATCGTTATACATTTATTAATCTTTATAAATGATAATCGTTATACATTTATAAATGATAATCGTTATACATTTATTAATCTTTATTAATAAAGATTAATCGTTATCTTATATTTCGTTAATGGAGCGTAAGTTTTTTTTAAAAAAATCATTACGTGCATGTATGTTAGTTTTTTAAATAAAAAATTATTATGGTTATTTTCGTTTTCAAAACGTTAATGGTAGGTCAGTTTTTTAAATAATTTTCGTTACGTGCATTAACGTTAGTTTTTTAAAAAATACGTTATGCTTATTTTCATTTTTAACAATTTCGTTATTTTAGAGTTTCACACTTTCTAACCCTTACCCTAAAATTCATGAAATTGGATTTTTATATGTTAGGTGTGTGCATTTATTAGATAGTTATTAAAAGTGTAAATAATACACTTACACAATGATTGGAATGTGGGGACAAGTGTGTCATAGGGGTATTGTAGACATTTACACTCCAAATTGCCCAAATAACTCCTATAGCCTTATATCTTGGTTTTTTTTTCCCAATTACTATTTTATTTTGCCTCTTTTTATCCATTTATACTTTTTCATTTGGCCAAATTGAAATAAAATAAGGACAATGCTAAATAACACAAATTGTCATGACATAAAGTAAATAAAAAAACACTATCGTCCTTCATATAATTTTGACTCCAAATAAGATGAATACAAATAAAATTTCATAAATGGATAAAAATGTGCAAAAGTAAATAGAGATTGAGAAAAAAAGATTTAATAATAGGGAGTTTTGTGGGCAATTTGTCATATAACACACTTGGTCCCCATACTCAATCATTGGATAAGTGTACTTTAATATCATTATCTGTCTCTCTCTTTTATATATATATATATAGGGGTGGGTTAAAGTGTTTACCACCCCCTATGTAGGAAATAGGAACAAATATTAACCATAGATTTCCTCCAAATTAGCGGCTAAGATTAAACTTTATATATAGGGATCAATTTGCAATTATTTGCCTTTTTATTAATATATCTGAATATTTAGGGGTAAAAAAGGGTGGTAAAAATAATACTAAATCACATCCCTGAATTGTAGCCGTGTAATTATGGCAATTAACTCAACCAAAATCTCGAAAATCCGTTAGATTTCATATCATTCTGCAAAATTTATTCTAGGGTTTAGTTCTTTGAAAATTTAATTACGCGACGACCTCCTCCAGCCATTTTTTCCAGAATCCAGTTTCATTACTTCACCGGCGGCGCGATTTCATTCAATTGCAGATTGAAGGTCGATTATAGCAATAAATGATGGGAAGGCGTTCAACAAGAACTACTCCAGGTATTTTTGAAGCCATTTTTTTCCTAGTTTAAGTTGGTTTCTTTGATGGAATTTGCAATTTTTGGGCAAATAACTACCATGGTGTATTTCATTGTTGAATTTTTTTTTTGCTTACTAGTGTTTGGATTTTGAGTTCTATCGATTTATTGGTTTTTTTTTGTGGAGGGTTTACAATAAGTTCGACATTTTTGGATTTGTAATGGAAATCGGTAATGTAAAAATTCTCGTTGAAATGGGTGATAAATAAATATTTGGATGTTGATGGGTGTGATTTTCTGTTTGTTGGAGTTTTTATTAGCAAATTTAGTTATAATACTAGCAAATTTAGTCATGATAATTAGCAAATTTTTTAGTTGTGGTAAACCCCTGTTTCTTTATTGTTAGCGAATCCAAAAGTATAATGTTTGTAAATATATTGGATTGCGTTAGCAAATACAAATTTGTTGTTAGCAAATATTTAGGATTTTATATGATGTGGAGAGAGTATATATTACTGTCCAAGTTATTACTTTCTAATTATGTTGAAAATTCAAAAAAAAATTATTTTATTTGAAATGGATGGAATTTGTCAGTAGGTTCAGTTGTGGATTAAATGTTTGTATCTTTTTTTTTTTAACTTTTCTGTAATTAAATACGTATACCATGTACAGTCGTTATTAGTAGCAAATTTAGTTATGATAATAGCAAAAATTTATGAAGGTGATAGCAATCTTATTATGTTTGATTTTAACACTGTGTATTGGATTGTATATTTCGTTTTCAAATTTGTCGTAACAGATTCATATTTGTTTCTGCAAAAAATATTTTAATTGTAGCAGTTTTCCTTTTTTTTTTCCGTTTGGCTCTTGGTTGGTTTGAGGAAGGTTTTTTTTTGTTATCTTGAATTTTCTATTGATGGTGATCTCCTGTTTCTTTATTGTTAGAGAATCCAAAAGTATAATGTTTGCAAATATATTGGATTGCGTTAGCAAATAATGATTTGTTGTTAGAAAATATTTAGACGTCTGATAGCAAGTATATGATTTTATATAAGGTGGATATAGTATATATAATTTTCCAAGTTATTATTTCCTAATTATGATGAAAATTAAATAAAAAAAATTATTTTATTTGAAATGGATGGAATTTGTCATTGATTTCAGTTGTGGATTAAATGTTTGTTTATTTCATTTGCAAATTTGTAGTAACTAGATATTTATGAACCAGTTAGCAAATACATAGTTGATTATAGCAAATAAAAATGAATATGTTAGCATTTCTGAATGACGCGATTAGTAGCAGATTCATATTTGTGTCTTGGCAAAAAATAGTTTAATGGTATCAATTCTTTGATTTTTTTTTCCATTTGGCTCTTGGTAGGTTTGTGGAAGGTGTTTTTTCTTACTTTGAATTTTCTATTGGTGGTGGACTCCTGTTTATTTATTGTTATAGAAACCAAAAGTATAATGTTTGCAAATTTATTGGATTGCGTTAGCAAATAAAAGATTTGTTATTAGCAAATATTCAGCCGCTTGTTAGCAAAAAATGTTTATTTCAGTTTATCATATTTTGTTGGTTTGGATATTAGTTAATTTGTTAATTTCTGTTTCCTTTTGTTGTATGTTTGTTTATTTAGGTGGGAGCCCTCAAGGTGATCACGGCTTGAAGAACATGCAACAGAAAGATGTAACAGTTATAATTTTTTTTTAAGAATGACATTCTAATTTTGTATGTTACTGTTAGCGATTATGTATGTTTGTATAAGCAATTATATGAATCTGATATCAATTTAGTGTACATTATTAGCTAGATATTTATGAACCAGTTAGCAAATACATAGCTGATTATAGCAAATAAAAATGAATATGTTAGCATTTCTAAATGACGCGATTAGTAGCAGATTCATATTTGTGTCTTGGCAAAAAAATAGTTTAATGGTTTCAATTCTTTAGTTTTTTTTTTTTTTTTTTTTTTTTTTTTTTTCCGTTTGGCTCTTGGTAGGTTTGTGGAAGGTTTTTTTCTTACCTTGAATTTTCTATTGGTGGTGAACTCTTATTTATTTATTGTTATAGAAACCAAAAGTGTAATGTTTGCAAATTTATTGGATTGCGTTAGCAAATATTCAGCCGCCTGTTAGCTAAAAATGTTTAATTCGGTTTATCATATTTTGCTGGTTTGGATATTAGTTAATTTGTTAATTTGTTAATTTCTGTTTCCTTTTGTTGGATGTTTGTTTATTTAGGTGGGAGCCATCAAGGTGATCACGGCTTGAGGAACAAGCAACGGAAAAAAGTATTGTATTAGCAAACCATATTGCAATAGTTAGCAAATATTATTTTACAGATAACAATTGTCTGACAATAATTATAAAATAAACACAACTTGCAATAGTTAGTCATGATTCTGTAAAAAGTATTGTATTAGCAAACCTTATTGTAATCTTTAGTTCAAAAATTATATTGCAACAAAAATGGAAATGGCGGATACAATCTCACCTTTTGAATCAATAAACCTTAAAATCTTATAAATTAGCAAATTGTATTGCATTAGAGAGCAAAATATTTGTTGGGTATCAATTCCGCCACCTCCGAGCGTCTTTCTCCTATATACACCGGATGATTCAGCCATGGAAGAGTGTAGAAACAGATGGCTCAGAAACTCAATGTTAGAACAGGATCCACCGCTCAGCAAGGCTCAAACAGGCAACCAAGATCTGGAGATCTTCACAGAGAGACCACGGGGACAAGGCTCACACAGCCTCCTCAAGGAACACCGAACCCTAACCCCTTCACCTTAACCCAGAAAGGGACAACACAGTAGATCCACACAGGTGGTGGTATCTACTCTAGACCAGAAGAGGATAGAGAAGGAGAGAATCTCACACAGAGGAACAAGAAGATGGAAAACACTCAGTTTACCTTGAATCGAACGGATTCGCTCTTTCTCTCTCTCAAGAACTCTCCAGCAAACACACAGTAGAATGAGAAGTAGGAGTAACAGTAACCAAGCACCATATAAATAGGTCGGCACACGGTTAGGGTTAATTAGGGTTAAACTGAATTAGTTAGAGCAGTTGGGCTTCGGTGTAACTGAGCTGCATGTGTGAGTGCTTGGGCCGGTCCACAACTGATTGGGCTTTAACAAATGGGCCACAATTAAATAACAATCTCCACCTTGGTCTATTTGACATCACTTGAGCAGGATCTATCACTTGTAGAGTTCATCACTGCCATCCATCTCACCTATAGAGATCACATAGCAAAACTATAAGTGAGACAGTTTCAAACACATAGTCTGAATCTGATCACATAGATCATATGGAGCAACAAGGTAATAACCAAGGGACAAACCGATGAAACTACCAGGCTGCAGTCTTTGAGAACAAAATCTGACCATTTCCCCACCTGTCCTCAAGCCCATTTTCTTCTAAAGCAGCACAAGATAGCAAGTTATAGCATAATTCAGGCACATATCTTACATTCCTTAGAGTAATAGAAGAGCCATTATCAAATTTTAAGCAAACATTTCCAATTCCAACAACTCTGCATTTCTTTTCATTTGCCATTGACATAAAACCATTTTCAACTTGAGTAAAAGAAGAAAATAGATTCTTAAATGGTGAGATGTGGTAAGTGCAGCCAGAGTCTAAAAGCCATTCAGATTCACTCATAGAATCAGACACAGAGTTTGCAGAACTTATACACAAAGAATTTGAATCAGCAACCATGAAACAATCACCAAGTTTGTCTCCAGTAGCTACATTAGCCATTTCATTCTCATTGCTATTCTTATTCTTGTTGTTCTTCTTTGGCTTAGGACATTCTTTTGCATAATGACCAGGTTCATGGCAATTATAACATTTTCTAGAGCCCTTTCTAGACTTAGACCTGCTTTTACCCTTCTTTTTCTTACCACAATTTTTTGAATTTTCAGAGGACCTGAATTTTGTCCTCCCTCTTACATTCATTGCCTTTTCCTGAGAATTACTACCCCCATGTTCAAGCAAATCCAGTTCTTTAGACTTTAATGCACTGATTATCACATTAACTGATGCACTGTCCCTACCATATTTTATAGCAGATTTTACATCAGAGTAGGAGTCAGGGATAGCATTCATTAAGGCAATGCTGGTGTAATTATCAATTGTAGTATCACCAGCCCTTTTAATATCTTGGACAAGCTTAGTAAAACCATCTATATTTTCATCTACATCTTTAGACAAATCCAATTTGTATTTAAAAAGCTTTCCCAACAGATACATGCGGCTAGTAAAAGAGGTTTCAGTGTACAAATTTTCAAGTTTATCCCACATATCTTTAGCATGCTCAGTATCACCTACTTTTCTAATCACAGAGTCAGATAAGCTCAAGATAATACTAGAACATGCAATTTCATCCATTTCAGCCCTTCTTTCAGCAGTTTCAGTAGTAGCATAAGATTGATCAATGGCTTTAGCAACTTTTTGATGAATTAACACACATTTCATATTTTGTTTCCAAATGCTAAAATCATTCTTGCCATTAAAATGAACAATACCAAAGGAATTAGTGGCCATTATTCCACCAGAACACCAAAACACCCACAGAGCAAAGGGCAGACACAGAAAATGGATTTTGGGGAAACTCAGAATCCAGATGCATACTAAAACACACGCACACAGCATGTGAGACTTCCAACCCTTACTAGTTAGAGGATTACCCAGTTTGCAACACTCACTTGGCGGAGGGCACAAGGATTACTCAACACCAGGTCTGAAAGTCTCAGGGATTTCACAAATCCCGTAAGTTCACAAGAACTTCAACATAAGGATCTTATAGATCCTTAAAGTAACTCAACACACACTCACAAGAATCTATACAAGAACGCGACAGAGTTAACCAAGAAGCAGCGGAAAGAAACACAAAAGAAATCCAGGAACAGAAATCCTAATAACGCGAACACAGATAGATCTAGAGCGCACCAAGGTAAAAAACACGTTGACAAGTACCAGATACCAAACCTATAGCCCCTCACGGCACTAGAATGAGAAAAACAAGATGTTACAGCCGCTTTACCAGAGCGGAGCCCTAGGAGAGGGTACTCCGACTTACCACCGTGTTGGAAAACGCGAAGACGGACTGTCACCCGGTGGAGGACGGCGAAGGCGGCGGTTAGTGGCTCTGATACCACTGTTGGGTTTCAATTCCGCCACCTCCGAGCGTTTTTCTCCTATATACACCGGATGATTCAGCCATGGAAGAGTGTAGAAACAGATGGCTCAGAAACTCAATGTTAGAACAGGATCCACCGCTCAGCAAGGCTCAAACAGGCAACCAAGATCTGGAGATCTTCACAGAGAGACCACGGAGACAAGGCTCACACAGTCTCCTCAAGGAACACCGAACCCTAACCCCATCACCTTAACCCAGAAAGGGACAACACAGTAGATCCACACAGGTGGTGGTATCTACTCTAGACCAGAAGAGGATAGAGAAGGAGAGAATCTCACACAGAGGAACAAGAAGACGGAAAACACTCAGTTTACCTTGAATCGAACGGATTCGCTCTTTCTCTCTCTTAAGAACTCTTCAGCAAACACACAGTAGAATGAGAAATAGGAGTAACAGTAACCAAGCACCATATAAATAGGTCGGCGCACGGTTAGGGTTAATTAGGGTTAAACTGAATTAGTTAGAGCGGTTGGGCTTCGGTGTAACTGAGCTGCATGTGTGAGTGCTTGGGCTGGTCCACAACTGATTGGGCTTCAACAAATGGGCCACAATTAAATAACAATATTATTTTATGGGTAGCAATTACCTCACAAATAATTATAAAACAAACACAACTGTACGTAGGTTAGTGTCATGTTGATGCATTTGATTTTTTCAAATATAGTATTATTACCTTGCGAATACAATACAATAGCATAAACAAATTTCTTTTGTTTGCAAAAAGTATTGAATTAGCAAAACTAACTGTATTATTTAGCAAATTTTATATTACAAAAAAATGGAAAATCTGGATATAATCTTAACTTTTGAAATAAACAACATTAGCATAATGATATTGTTAGCTAATACCCAAACCAACAAAATATGATAAACTGAATTAAACATTTTTGGCTAACAGACGGCTGAATATTTGCTAACAACAAATCTTTTATTTGCTAACGCAATCCGATAAATTTGTGAACATTAGTCGAGCCATGCAGTTGACCCTCTTTGATACTCTACGTCATTTCTTATTTACATCATCGCCAACTTCATCCTCAACCGAATTCTTTTCACCTTCACGACTGCATAACACGTACTTTCATATAATAACACCATCATTTAGACCTTCTAGCTGTACCACGACGAATGTCCAAGCCAGCAGCTGCACCATAATTTCTATAAAAAATAATACCATCCTCTACACTTTTGAACTTCTGACTAACAAATAGTTTTAAATATTTTTCACACTCTGTTATATAATCCTCAATTGCATGATTATCTTGAGACAAATTACTACATGTCATTTTAATAAAATTATAATTCATTAAGCTATATATATTAAGAATAAAAAACAAAAATAATAACCATAATAATAATATTTATAATAGAAAATATGTCGATATAATTAAATCACACAAACAACATAAACATGTCTGTTTATATTAAGGTTCTGAATTACAAACATTTCTAAATTAGTTAGCAAATCATATGTCGCATATAGCAACATTCTGACAGTTGACAAAACTTATATAAATCATACAAATTAAAAATCGTCAACGTACATGAACTACGTGTAGGTTCTGAATTAGCAAACAATGATAAACTAGTTAGCAAATCATATATTGTATCTAGCAACATTCTGATCATTAGCATAACACACAAACACAACTCCAAAAACCCCTACATATAAGATCAAAAATATCAACTCACGTATTTTTTGGCATGAACATCCAATATATAGCATAGATGAATACTCTGCAACTTCGCCTACAACATTTTAACACATTCTTATATAAATCATGCAAATTAATAACCATCCCCGTAAATCAACTACATGAAGGTTCTGAATTAGCAAACAATAATAAACTAGTTAGCAAATCATACATCGTAGTTAGCAACATTCTAACAGTTAAGAGAACACATAAAGACAACTCGAAAACCCTAAATATAAGATCAAAAATATGCATTCACACATATTTTGTCATGAACGCATAATATATCATAGATGAACACTGTGCAACTTCGCCTACAATATTTTGACTCAATCTTCTTAATGTATTCTTTATGTTTACACATTCCTCAATCGATTAACATACTAAAATATCCTAAAACCCCATCATATATAAAATCATAGAAATTAAATAAACATACACGAACATCAACTACAAAATTTGTTTTCAACTACAAAATTATTCTCCTATAACATTTAGACACAAAATTTTAAATTTATTTTTTCTGTTTACACAATCGTAAATCGATTAATATACAAAGTTAGACTAAAACCCGCTCACATATACAAACATATAAATTTTTTTAACAAACCAGTAAATCGACAAACAAAATTAATATGAACACGATAATTACATGTCCAATACCTGAATTTTCCATCGATGTTGCGATCTTCAGTTTATCTTGCACAAACAACGAACAATCCTCCCGTTCCAAAAAGCTTTGAAAAATTTATCGAATAATGCAGAATTTATTTAATTTTTTTCAACTTGCAATGAACAGTTTCTAGAATAATACTGCGTGTTTAAGAAAAAAATTCATCGCGTCTAAGGAAAAAAAATGGATGAATTCTTATTCTCATAATAAATCGAAGTAGAATCCAAAATTGCATGGATTATGGAAATTTTCCTAAAACGTGGGAATAGATTTCAGCCATAATAAGATGAATTACAACTATAACCCTCACATAATTAAATTACTAAATAATTGCAATATAATCCCTACTACAAAAACGGATCTTGAGCATCCAATTAATTGGATCCTATGGCTGATACTCATTCTTATTTCCTACACAGGGTTTGTGTTCCTATTTGAACTCTGATATATATATATATATATATATATATATAGGGGTTGGTTATAATGGGTACTAGGTATTCCCGTGAGAACTATAAACCATGCTTATTTAATATGATTTTGTAGCTTATCTTCTATTTTAGTGCTAGTGTTAAATACAACAAGATACACTATATTTTTTTTTAAAAAAAATTAGCACTAAAATACAATAAAATAAGCTATAAAATTGCACTAAATAAACATGGTTTATAATTCTCACGCAAATACTTAGTATATATATATATATATTACACTACGATTAATTTAGTAAAATCTACGATTAATTTAAATAGGTATGATCGATTAATTTAAATAGTTAAATTTAATTAGCTACGATTAACTTTTTTCAGTGCCACGATTAAATATAATTAGCTATGATTAAATAACTATTTAAATATCTATTTATATAGCCACGATTAAGTAGATACAATTAAATAGCTATTTGAATATGTATGATTAATTTAAAAGAAATGTTGCGATTAAATTTTAATAGCTACGATTACATTGGAATAGCTACGATTAATCATTTAATTATAAAAACATCTACGATTAATTAGTCATGATTAAATAGATACGAGTAACTAGCTATTTAAGTAGCCACAATTAGGTACGATTAATTTAAAAAAAGTTATGGTTGTTTTTAAAAATTGTACAATTATTTAGTAAAAACAAAGCTACGATTCTTTTAAAAAAATCAAAGATTAATTTCAAACATTACTTGACCACATACGATGAAATTAGTCGTAGGTTTTTTTTATATTAATCGTAGATTTGTATTTTATATTAATCGTTGTTTTGTAGTTTAGTTAATTTATTTTATAAATTAATCGTAGGTTTTATTTTTAAATATTATATTTTAAATCAATCGTAGATTTGTTTTTAATTAATCGTGGCATTCTTTTTTTAAATGCAGATGTTTAGATGTCGCATTATTGTACGACATAGTGGTTGATGGGAGAGATCAGAATATGTAAATGGTGATGAGCAACTTGTGGGGACGTCATCTGATAATCTGTGTTTTAGGTCCCTGGTGAGAGAAGTACATGAGTTGTTACAGACTGATCCGAGCACAGTAGAGTATCAGTTATTTTACATGATGAGCACCAACACTGACAGGCTGATCAGGGTTTCTTTGCAAGATGATGCGGATTTGCTCGATCTGCTTCACAAACAGACCACCGAGATAGTCGTGTATGGGGCTACGAGATACTTGAGCAGTTCCGGAGTCAGTTAGTCTAACACAGAATCGAGAAATCCGATTAGAGAAGATTATGTTCCATACTTCCCACAATACAATGAGGTTGCAGATGACCATGGAGATGGTGGTGACTTTCTGCGCAAAGAAGAAGAAGAAGAAGAAGAAGAAGAAGAAGAAGAAGAGCAAGAGAATGACAGAACGACCTTGATGTCGAATCCTTGTTGACGGAGTTCTGTGGATGGATTCGTTCTACTGGATGCATGGACAGATTGTTAGGCTTGACAAGAGCTGTATCATCATCTATTACTGGTCTTCGGGATATAACCGAAGGAGCTTCGAGCAATTGGGTGGTTCTCCTTACTGATTTAGACATTGCGAGCCCACTGTCCTAGGATGAGAGATCGGCAGCACAGACAGATGCACTGCATAACAGTGGCGAAGCTATGTATTAGCTGTACCCCCAAAATTAAATTTTTTTACTAGTTATATATACACACACACATATATATATATATATATAGGGGTGGGTTAAAATGAGAACCATACCCCTATGTAGGAACTAAGAACCATTTACATCCATAGATCTCTACTAATTTAATGGACCAGATTGATTTTAGATTTTAGGGATCAAATTGCAAAATTGTAACTTTTTACCAAAATTTCATGCTCCATAAGGGTATTAATGTCAAACCCAAAATCTCTATATTAATAGCAAAAATTGGGTTGTTGATAAGTGAAAGAAAACCCTAAAAAAAACACTACCAGCCGCCTCCTCCATCAGCCGCCCTCCTCATCGCCGCCTCCGTCGTCCGACCTCCTCCACGTCGCCGAACGCCCCGCCTATGCCCTAGTCCAGGTCGCCGCCTCCGCCCTCCTCCATGTCACCGAACGCCCCGTCTCCGCCCTCATCCAAGTCGCCGTCTCCGCCCTCCACCCTCCTTCTCGTCGCCGCCCCCGCCCTCCTCCACGTCGCCGAACGCCCGCCTCTGCCCTTGTCCAGATCGCCGCCTCTGCCCTCCGCCCTCTTCCTCGTCGCCGAACGCCAAAGCTCCAAGTCGCCGACTGCCTCCACGTCGCAAAAAGCGCTACCACCGCAGCCGAGAACAATGAAGGGCACAAAGGCCTCATGAACATGTATTTTTTTACTATTTAATATAATATTTAGATGTTTTGAATCTGATTTATTCTTGTTTTTACGTGGACATCTCGATTTTTTTAGCGTTATTTGCCTTAAATTATCGATCTTGATGTGAATGTTTTATTAATTTTCCAGAATATTTTGATGTATTTTGGTTTGATGTCTATAGCAAATTAGTACGACACGGTTAGCAAATTTTATGGCTAGTGATGTTGATTTTATTTGATTTGATGTATTTAGCAAATTATAAAGATATAATTAGCAAATTAGTTAGAAATTATTAACAGATTAATAAGCTATGTTTCTGTTTTATGGGTGGTTTTTGTCTATAGCAAATTAATATTAAGTATATAGCAAATTTGTAAGATATGATTATCATTTTTTATGGGTTTTGGTTTTTGATTATTCGATCTATTTATTGGTTTTGATTTTATCTGGTTTCATGTATTTAGCAAAATTATAAAGATATAATTAGCAAATTAGTTGGATGTTAATAGCAGATTAGTAAGATATGTTTTTGTTTTATGGGTGTTTTTTGTTTATAGCAAATTAACATTTAATATTTAACAAATATACATTGGCTTATAGCAAATGATTTAGATGTGATTAGAAAAAGTTATGCGTATTGATTTTTGCTTAATCGTTCTATTTATATGTTTTATTTGATATGATTTGATGTATTTAGCAAATTATGAAGGTATAATTAGCAAATTAGTTAGATATTATCAACAGATTAGTAAGATAAATTTTACAATTTTTTGGGTATTTTTTGTTTATAGCAAATTAACATTTAATATATAGCAAATTTACATTTGTTTATAGCAAATTAGTAAGATATGATTATCATTTTTTATGGGTATTGGTTTTTTGCTTAATCGATCTATTTATTGATTTTATTTGGTTTGATGTATTTAGAAAATTAATAAGAAATGATTAGCAAATTAGTTAGCCATTATTAACATATTAGTAAGATATGTTTTGTTTTATGGGTGGTTTTTATTTATAGCAAATTGACATTTGTTTATATCAAATTTGTAAGATGTGATTATCATTTTTTTATGGGTTTTGTTTTTTGATTATTCGATCTATTTATTGATTTTGATTTTATCTGATTTGATGTATTTAGCACATTAGAAAGATATAATTAGCAAATTAGTTAGATGTTAATAGTAGATTAGTAATATATGTTTTTATTTTATGGGTGTTTTTTGTTTATAGCAAATTAACATTTAGTATTTAGCTAATTTACATTTGGTTTATAGCAAATGAATTAGATATGATTAGAGAAAGCTGTGCGTATTGGTTTTCGATTAATCATTCCATTTATATGTTGTTATTTGATATGTTTTGATGTATTTAGCAAATTATAAAGGTATAATTAGCAAAATAGTTAGATATTATTAACATATTAGTAAGATAAATTTTACGATTTTTTTAGGTGGTTTTTGTTTATAGCAAATTAACATTTAGTATATATCAAATTTACATTTGTTTATAGTAAATGAGTTACGGATGATTATAAAAGTGTTATGGCTGGGTATTGGGTTTTCCTTAATCGTTCTATATATTGGTTTTTATTTGATATGGTTTTGCATATAATGTTGATAATGTTGTGTATTTTTTCCTGTATTATAATGCAGAAGCAAAATTGAAGCAACTAGAACGAGAGGATAGGAAGGGAAGACGATTTAGCATATTATGTATTGGTAGCAAATTATTCATTTGTTTTTAGCATATTATGGTTCGAATTATAGCAGAACATTAATGTTTTAATAGAACAATTTTATTCTTTTATATATAGTTGTTATGTTTTGATAACAAACTAATGATCCATGACGATGAAGTTATTACTGATCGATGATCGATGGTGATAAACAACAATGAATTAGGAATGAGTAAGTCTTTGCTCTGTTTAACCAATTATTACTAAAATAATATCAAATTCTCCAATTTGTCTTAGCAAATTATTATTAATTTTCAATCAAATAATTTCATAAGGTGTACCAAATCATTCAATCGAATTATTATCGGTTTAAACTAAAGTATTTTGGTAGTCATATTATATTATTTAGTTAGTGATAGACGATTATAATAATATTATTTAGTAATATTATAGCCAATTATTATAATATATATAGCAAACTAGCGTACACGTGATATTTTGAGAAAACTATAATAATCTGACCGAATAAAAACTGCTAATCCATGTACAAATATTTGCTAATAGCATATAAATTATTTGCTAATAATAAGAAAACATAACTTCCAAGTAATAACACCATCAGGAGACTTTTTTTTTTTTTTTTTCCGATCCAAGACTAATATCAAAACCACCTATTTCACCATAAACTCTATAAAAGATAATCGCCTCTTTGAGATTTTTAAATTGCTAACCAACAAAGGGCTTCAATGATTGATTACATTATGGTATGTAACTTCCAAAAGAACCTAAATGTGAATCAACATGAATTCTTGCTATTTAAAAATAATGTTATTTCGTAAAAAAACAAATCACATTTTCACATAAAAATATTACCGATTTGCTATTAACACAGCTATAATGTGCTAATTACCCTTAAACAATTTGCTAAAAGTAGTACATACGCGTCCCTAACAGATTCTGCCCATATTCCTACACCTATAAAGATACATTAATGGATAACATAATACCTGTATCTTGCATAATCAGACGATAACCGGTGTGATGATAATATACGATAGAGTAAGAACTTGTGAAAAAAAATACATTCTTATTTTGCACACAACAATTCATGTCATTTTAACTATTTTTTTCTTAATAACTTGAAAACGTCGACAACCAAATACGAAAAGCATCTATCGTCTATAATAAATATGAAATGCCCATTATTTGCGAACATTTCACTATCATGTTTGAAACCATTTAAAAAAAAACAAGAGACCATCCTATCATCAAAAAAATAAATCATATTTTCACATAAAAATATTACCGATTTGCTATTAATACATCTATAATGTGCTAATTACACATAACAAATTTGCTAAAAATCGTATATACGCGTCCCTAACAGATTCCGCTCATATTCATACACCTATAAAGATATATTAATGGATAACATAATACTTGTATATTCCATAATCAGAAGATAACCGACGTGATGATAATACACGATGGAGTAGGAACTTGTGAAAAAAAATACATTCTTATTTTGCACACAACAATTCATGCCATTTTAGCTATTTTTTTAATAACTTGAAAACTTCCACAACCAAATACGAACAACATCTATCGTCTATAATAAATATGAAATGTCAATTCTCTGCAAACATCTCACTATCATGCAAAGCACATTGAAACCATTTTAAAAAAAGCTAAAATTAATATCTAAGTGAGCTACAATTAATTTTAAATTGAGCTACGATTAATATGATAATTGTTACGATTAATATTCAAGAATCTATGATTATTTTTAAAAAGCTATGATTAATATTTAAGTGAGTTAAGATTAATATTCAAGTGCTATTGTAGCGCCCCGGTCCCGAAAGACCGTGGAAATGGACGCCACGGGGGTTGGAATTAAGAAGCGGGAAAGGAAAGGGGTAACCTGAATAATAAAATCTCAACAGAAGACTCAGAATAGTCAAACATGCTGTATAATAATATATACATATTCATAACACCAAGATCAGAGTTCTTAGTGTTTAACAAAAGGATATTACAAGCGCGGAGACTTCATTATCAACAGAATAATTAACAAAAAGGGACAATGGGAAAATACGTAAACAACAAAAGCCCATCTCTCAGCATCGTCACCTCCACGCGCCAGCCTACTGACCTGAAAAATATTTGAAAATATTTGGGCTGAGTACTAGTGCACTCAGTGGGCAAGTTTTTACAATTCGAGTTATGCAAATCATTTTATTAAAGTAATCTATCTGTGTTCATGCAGGTAGTGAGGCTTAGGAGGTTTCAAAATTTAAAGCAACCTAAGTTCACCAAAACATTTTATCGTGAAGCGCTTAAGAGGGTAACCAGTCACTGCCCGCAACCCGTACTACATCACACGCGTAAAGTTGAGTATGGCCAAGTATACCCAATGAGTATAACCCATAAGTGTTTCATTTGTGTCTCACCGACAAGGAGTAGGGCAGGACAAATAAAGCATGCATACTGTAGCTACTCACATTGACACAGCGCTGGTATATGAGACTCCGACAACATACAGTAGCACGTAAATATTTAACACAGATAGTCACATATGCAATTTTAACAAAGCAGAGCTTAATAACTCGAAAGATACAATTTGCAAATATATAGTAGCCCACCTGGATAATAGATAAGCTTTCAAATTCTGAGCTGGTTTTGTTCAGGTTCTTCTGCTTTCTCTAAGCCTACAACAACCAACATTGGCTTAGTTTAACTAAAGGCCCCTATTAAAACTCAATCTCTAATATTTATTTTAGTTTGGCTTATGCTACTATACTATACTTTGCATTTTTTTTTATAAATCATTAATTTGATCATTTAAATTTGCATTTATTCCTAAAATATCAATTTACTCTTAAAATCACTATACTAATATTTCCAGTTAATACCATTATTTACTATGATCAATTTAAAATTATTAAAGCATAATAAAATTTATTGAAAATTTACACAATAGGGTTGTATGTTACATAGTTCTAAAAAATAAGTTTTACATATACTAGAGATAATATACATTATTTAGGAAATATTATAAATTTAAATAATTTCAAACTTATAGAATATGTATGATAATTCAGTTAATGAAAATATTGGTGATCAAATATTACAATATATCATTCATGATTAGCACTAAAAATAAATAAATAAATTGAATATGAAATTTAGGAGAATTGTGTAATCAAATGTTGTATTCAATTATCTTCTTATTTTAGTATTATTATTTTATATTTGAGTACGAATTGAGATTCTACATTCATATCCCATAATTTGGATTTCTTAAATAAAACTAATAGAGAATTATAAAAGATTACCTGATTTTCGGTCGGCTAAGTATTAAGATAACTAATTAGAGGTTGTATGTAGATATGGGGTGGTGTTGAGAAATTAAAGTGCTGTGGATTAAATCTCTCAAGTGTAAAAGAAGCTGGAATACCTAACCTTACTTAAAATTTGGCATGATTAAATTTTAATAGCAATAGAGGTTCGAATAAAATATTTAAAATAACTAATGAGTCATCACTTGCTTTAATCTTAATTTGACACATAAATTTGTTAAAATAACCTTATGACACGTATGGCAAGAGATCAATGTCAATTCAAATTGAAATATACATATACTTATATATATTTACACGAAATAATATTTTCTTTATTATTATATATAAATAAATAAATAAATGTTATACATACAATATATATATATATTTGTCACAATAAATCTATTATGCTTAGTAAATAAATTCTATTTAATCAAATTAAGTGCATATCTAGGGTTCTAAATTAAATACGAAAATATTCTAGGGTATTTCCAACACACTCAATGGGCACACATCACCTAAAAATGTGACCTAGAAGGGCCTGTTTTCTTCCCTAGATTATCCTTATGGTTAGTATATGCTGTTTATATATATATATATATATATATATATATATATATATATTTTTTTTAATACCAAGAAGATTGGATATTACACTTATTCTAACTATTAGATATATATTTCTAATTAAATTTAGATAATAAAATTTTGGGGTATTACACTCCTCCCCCCTTAAAAGAATTTCGTCCCGAAATTAACGTACCTTCGAACAACTCAGGATATTGCTGTCTCATTTTGCTTTCTAGTTCCCACGTTGCTTCAGTTCGATCGTGATGATTCCATTGCACAAGCACCAATGGAATTTGCTTGTTTCTTAGCACTTGAATTTTTCTATCAACAATTTCGTGAGGTTTCTCCTCATACGTCAAATCAGAACGTAGAACCAACTCACTTTCTTTGACAACGTGTTCTGGGTCAAACACGTATTTCCTAAGCATTGAGACGTGATACACATCGTGAACTTGTGACAGGTCCGGCGGTAGAGCTAATCGGTAAGCAACCTCACCAATTCTTTCTAGAATCTCGAATGGCCCAATAAATCTTGGTCTCAATTTACCTTGTTTTCCGAATCTCACAACACCCCGTGTTGGAGATACCTTTAAGAAAACCTTTTCACCAACTTGGAACTCTAGGTTTGTCCTGCCCTTGTCTGTATAAGCCTTTTGTCTGTCTTGTGCTTCTTTCATTCTTGCTCGAATTTGGTCGATCATCTTGATAGTGGTTTGCACGATCTCTGGACCTAAAATTTTTCTTTCTCCAACTTCATCCCAGTATAAGGGCGATCTGCATTTGCGACCATACAAGGCTTTATATGGTGCCATCTTTATAGTTGATTGATAGCTGTTGTTATAAGCAAACTCCACCAAGGGTAGAACATCTTCCCAACTTGTGTTTCCATCCAACACAACTCCTCGTAGCATGTCCTCCAGAATTTGTATCGTCCTCTCTGATTGACCATCTGTTTGAGGATGAAAAGCAGTGCTGAAGTTCAACTTTGTTCCCATTGCTTCTTGAAGACTCTTCCAAAACCTTGATGTGAAGCGAGTATCACGATCTGACGTGATAGAAACTGGAATTCCATGTAGTCGAACAATCTCCTTCACATAAATTTGCGCCAACTTGCTTAATTCTGTTGTTGTTTTGATTGGCACGAAATGTGCTGATTTGGTCAATCGATCTACAATGACCCAGATTGATGAGTTTCCTTTCACTGATCGCGGTAAGCCTACTACAAAATCCATCGTTATATGTTCCCATTTCCATTCTGGAATTTCCAACGGCTGCAATAACCCCGAAGGTCGTTGATGTACCGCTTTTACTTGCTGGCATGTTAAACATCTCTCCACAAATGTGGCTATCTCCCTTTTCATATTATTCCACCAGAAATATTGTTTCAAGTCCTTGTATAGCTTTGTGCTGCCTGGATGTGCCATGTAGGGAGTATTATGAGCCTCTCTCATAATTTCTTGCTTCAATGTGTCATCTCTGGGAACGCATAATCTGTCACGGAACGTTAAAGCTTCGTCATTATCTTCCCTAAATTATTTTGGTTTGCCCGCTTTGACTCTTTCTCTTATCTTCTCCAATCGTTCATCTTTTTGTTGAGCTTCTATGATTCTCGATCGTAGTTCTGGCTTGGCTACCACTGCGGCTATCACACTTGTTGTAGAGCTTGGTGCAAACACCAACTCTAATTCCATCTTTTCTATTTCTCTCACAAGCTCCTCCTTATTTGTCAGTAGATATCCCATCACTCCTTGTTTCTTTCTGCTCAATGCGTCGGCTACTACATTTGCTTTCCCAGGATGGTAGTGTATCGTGCAGTCATAATCTTTCACTAACTCTAACCATCTTCTCTGCCTCATATTAAGCTCTTTCTGTTCGAATATATACTTCAAACTCTTATGGTCAGTGTAAATCTCACATTTTACCCCATAAAGATAATGTCTCCAAATCTTGAGTGCATGTATGACGGCGGAAAGCTCTAAATCGTGGGTTGGGTAGTTCAGTTCATGAGGTCTTAATTGTCGTGAAGCATATGCTACTACCTTCCCATTTTGCATCAGCACGCATCCTAAACCCAATTTAGATGTGTCAGTGTATATCACGAATCCTTCTACTCCTTCTGACAAAGTTAAGACTGGTGCAGTTGTTAATCTTGTCTTTAGTTCCTGAAAACTCTGTTCACACGCATCAGTCCACCCAAACTTGACCTTCTTCTTCAAAAGTTGTGTCATTGGCCTTGCTATCTTTGAAAAATCTTTAATGAACTTCCGGTAATATCCTGCTAAACCGAGGAAACTTCTTATCTCATGAATGTTGGTCGGTGATTTCCATTTCTTCACTGCCTCAACCTTTGCAGGATCCACCTTGATCCCATCTGCTGACACAATGTGCCCGAGAAACATTACTTCATTTAGCCAAAATTCACACTTGCTGAATTTGGCATATAACTTTTCTCTCCTTAGTGTTTCCAACACTAGTCTCAAATGTTTCTCGTGTTCTTCTTCATTTCTCGAGTAGATCAGTATGTCGTCAATAAAGACCAACACAAACTTATCCAAATATTCATGGAAAACTCGATTCATTAAATCCATAAAGACTGCAGGTGCATTTGTTAACCCAAAAGGCAACACTAGAAATTCATAGTGGCCATATCTTGTTCGGAATGCAGTCTTGGGTACGTCATCTTTTCTTACTTTAACTTGATGATACCCAGATCGTAGATCAATCTTGGAAAAGATTTTTGCACCTGATAATTGATCGAAGAGATCATCTATCCTCGGAAGTGGATACTTATTCTTCACTGTCAACTTGTTTAACTCCTGATAGTCAATGCACATTCTCATAGTACCATCCTTCTTTTTGACGAATAGAATCGGTGCTCCCCAAGGCGATACACTGGGTCTTATAAAACCTAATTCCAATAATCCCTCCAGTTGCACTTTTAACTCTTGTAACTCATTCGGTGCTAATCGATATGGGGCTTTAGATACTGGTGCTGCTCCCGGTTCTAGCTCTATGGTGAACTCTACTTGTCTGTCTGGCGGCAGACCTGGCAAATCATTTGGAAATACATCTTCATAGTTCCGTACCACTGGTACCTGACCTACTATTAAACCTTCTTCTTTCTTGCTTACAAGGTTTACTAGAAACGCTTGACAATCTCCTTTCTGTAACAACTTTACAGCCTTCAATGCTGAAATGATGGAAATTATATTTCCCATTTTTGCGCCATAAAACTTTACTTCTTCCTCGCCTAGCTTTTGAAATATTATCTCTCTCTCGTGACAACGTATTGTTGCACTCTCCTTCGTTAACCAATCCATCCCAAATATAATGTCAAAGTCCCGCATCTCAAGAGCATAAAGATCAGTTGTGACATTCTTTTCACCTACTACTAAGTCTAAGTTCTTACAAACACAATCGGCTAAAAGTGTTTGCCCTGAAGGAATGCTTACTGCTAGGGCTTCTCCTGCTAATTCTAGCTCTAGATTAAGACGTTTACATACATCTCTAGATATAAAGGAATGTGAAGCTCCAGTATCAAATAAAGCAAGCACAGGTATATCGCTCAAACTAATCATACCTGCCAAATTTCCAGGATTTCCAGCTGCCTCTTGCTGGTTGAGAGCATACGCTCTGGCTTGTTGTGGTGCACGAGGACCTTGATTCTGATTTTGCTGAGGTCTGAGATTACTCCTATTGTTGTTATTCCCTCGACCTCCTCCACCTTGTGGTCTCGTATTTCTCATGTCCTGTCTGAATTGTGGCCTCTGCTGCTGTTCTTGTGCTCCAGAACTCTGTTGGCATTTATTAGCATAATGACCCTGTCGACCACATCGATAGCATTGGACACATGGTCCAAAGTGATATCTGTTACAAGTTGCACACAACGGTGAATTTCCTTGATAGCCCTGAGATTTTAGTGCAACATTCACTTGCCCTGCAGGCCTTGGTCCAAAGTTCCTTCCTCCTTGATAGTTATGCTAAAAATTCTTCCCTTGATAACCTCGTTGTGGTCCATCCCACTTCCATTTTCCCTTCTGATCCCCAGCTACTGGTTGAGATGGGGAAGCCTTTGACATTCCTTGCATTGCCTCAATACTAAGTGCCCAACTCAGTATTTGACCATAGTTTACTTCATCCTTTCCAATCAATGCAGTGCCTATCTCTGGTTTCAAACCCATGCGAAATTTTTCAATTCTCTTTGCTTCTGTGTCTACGGTCTGTGGTGCGTATCGGGATAACCTATTAAACTGCAAATCATATTCTGCGACTGATTTGCTCCCTTGTTTGAGATTCCAGAATTCATTAGCCTTCTGATGCTGATAATGAGCCGGTATGTATTTTTGATATAAGATCGTCTTAAAGTTATCCCAAGTGAACACTTCCCAGTCTGCATTAGATATTGTCCTTCGAACTGACTCCCACCAGAAATCAGCATCATCCACAAGTTGATACAGGGCACAGGCCACCCTTTCTTTATCACTACAATGCAAAAACCCAAATATCTTTTCAAGTGCTCAAACCCAACGTTCGGCTGTGAGTGGATCCCCTTCTCCATTGAAAGTTGGGGGGTTATGGCGTCTGAACTCCATTTCAATTTGTGGTCCCTGACCCTGCGGAATATTCGGTACTTCCGGTACCGCCAAGTTCACATTTCTTGGTCTTCCTCTTGGCATTCTGCAACTAGTCAAATCTCCAATCGATCAACACTTGCGTAAAGATTCGAAAAGAAAATAAAAATAATAACCACTCATCTCGTAAAGAAAATGAAATATATATATGCAAAGCCTTCCAAAAATATATACACGATATATATATAAATCCAAAAGATATCCTGAAACAGAACTTTTATATAAAAGAGTGGAGTACCACACATACATCATCTATACATCAAAAATATAATATACCGTCTAGTTCACTAAGTCAAAAAGAGGCTAACTACCAAGTGCCTCATGTCGGAACGGTCTTATAACAACGACAACGTTTCCGACTAACAAAAGCTACTGAGCTAATGATACAACAAAATATCAGCGTCAGTATATACTAAACTACTCAAACTACTACAACTATACATCTATCTATGGAGAGGACGGAATATACCAGTGCCCAGGACGCCCTTCCGCATCGAAATCACGTCGAAAGTGGAGTGTCGTACTTCCATCAGTTACTTCCATTGGCTCCTCATCGGGATCCTCCTCCGGGTCCTCCTCTGCAATGGGCTCTAACTGGGTCCCAGATGGACCAGCCTCATCATCATGCGATGCTATCGTGATAAGTGGCGGCTTTGGTGCAGGTGGTGCCGAACGATCCATCTCGATCGTCCTCTCTTCTGGTAAGACCGATGTAAATGGTACTCTAAACATATCCATATCCTCCTCCACTATGGGTAATTGTGGAGCCACACATCGTCTATCTGCCCAAGTCCGTAGCACATACGTGAAGAATCTCGAGAAATATACTTTCTCTGCAAAAGTAGGTGGAGATCTCTCTGAGAAAATATCAGCAACTCTTGCAGCCCATGGTCTCCAGGCTTGAGGTAGTCCAATAATATATCTCGCCGTAGCCTCTACCTCTGTAATACCACCGATACCCGAGACAGTCATCCATAAAGTCACAAAACGTGCAGTGAACTCTGGCACATCCTCCCCTGGTCTACTAATACATGCACGGAACCTCTCTATCCGTTCATCCATCGTCACACGAGTACGACACCTCTTTCGAGGTCTCACCTGCCATCCCGCCATCTAATTAGGATAATTTTTTTTTTCAATCAGTCTACGTTCAAACATTTTCACAAATTCTTACAAGTTCAGCCTAAGTTTAACAACTACAGGCTAAGTTCATCTTAAATTCTCAAATTCCAAATCAAAGTACTCATCTAGAGCACAAACATCAAACACAAATCAACTATCAATGTATGCAATCAACATATGTCAATCATTCATAAGTATGCCCAAAGCATAGATAAACATATTACAATAGAATTAGCATGGTTTAACACAAAATCCTGTACGCCCACAGGTATATTTCATTCTCAAACCAACTTAACATTTCACCAATTAATGTAAACTTTTAAAATCTAAAAACCACATAAAAACATGCGTACCTTTTGGTTGTTGCGTGAGTGACGAGCTGAGGGCTTATATAATATCACACGGGAATTTAATGAAAAAGAAAAACAAAATAAGTTGACCCAACAGGTTTGCAGAGTTGCAAGACCTGCTCTGATACCACTCTGTAGCGCCCCGGTCCCAAAAGACCGTGGAAATGGACGCCACGGGGGTTGGAATTAAGAAGCGGGAAAGGAAAGGGGTAACCTGAATAATAAAATCTCAACAGAAGACTCAGAATAGTCAAACATGCTGTATAATAATATATACATATTCATAACACCAAGATCAGAGTTCTTAGTGTTTAACAAAAGGATATTACAAGCGCGGAGACTTCATTATCAACAGAATAATTAACAAAAAGGGACAATGGCAAAATACGTAAACAACAAAAGCCCATCTCTCAGCATCGTCACCTCCACGCGCCAGCCTACTGACCTGAAAAATATTTGAAAATATTTGGGCTGAGTACTAGTGCACTCAGTGGGCAAGTTTTTACAATTCGAGTTATGCAAATCATTTTATTAAAGTAATCTATATGTGTTCATGCAGGTAGTGAGGCTTAGGAGGTTTCAAAATTTAAAGCAACCTAAGTTCACCAAAACATTTTATCGTGAAGCGCTTAAGAGGGTAACCAGTCACTGCCCGCAACCCGTACTACATCACACGCGTAAAGTTGAGTATGGCCAAGTATACCCAATGAGTATAACCCATAAGTGTTTCATTTGTGTCTCACCGACAAGGAGTAGGGCAGGACAAATAAAGCATGCATACTGTAGCTACTCACATTGACACAGCGCTGGTATATGAGACTCCGACAACATACAGTAGCACGTAAATATTTAACACAGATAGTCACATATGCAATTTTAACAAAGCAGAGCTTAATAACTCGAAAGATACAATTTGCAAATATATAGTAGCCCACCTGGATAATAGATAAGCTTTCAAATTCTGAGCTGGTTTTGTTCAGGTTCTTCTGCTTTCTCTAAGCCTACAACAACCAACATTGGCTTAGTTTAACTAAAGGCCCCTATTAAAACTCAATCTCTAATATTTATTTTAGTTTGGCTTATGCTACTATACTATACTTTGCATTTTTTTTATAAATCATTAATTTGATCATTTAAATTTGCATTTATTCCTAAAATATCAATTTACTCTTAAAATCACTATACTAATATTTCCAGTTAATACCATTATTTACTATGATCAATTTAAAATTATTAAAGCATAATAAAATTTATTGAAAATTTACACAATAGGGTTGTATGTTACATAGTTCTAAAAAATAAGTTTTACATATACTAGAGATAATATACATTATTTAGGAAATATTATAAATTTAAATAATTTCAAACTTATAGAATATGTATGATAATTCAGTTAATGAAAATATTGGTGATCAAATATTACAATATATCATTCATGATTAGCACTAAAAATAAATAAATAAATTGAATATGAAATTTAGGAGAATTGTGTAATCAAATGTTGTATTCAATTATCTTCTTATTTTAGTATTATTATTTTATATTTGAGTACGAATTGAGATTCTACATTCATATCCCATAATTTGGATTTCTTAAATAAAACTAATAGAGAATTATAAAAGATTACCTGATTTTCGGTCGGCTAAGTATTAAGATAACTAATTAGAGGTTGTATGTAGATATGGGGTGGTGTTGAGAAATTAAAGTGCTGTGGATTAAATCTCTCAAGTGTAAAAGAAGCTGGAATACCTAACCTTACTTAAAATTTGGCATGATTAAATTTTAATAGCAATAGAGGTTCGAATAAAATATTTAAAATAACTAATGAGTCATCACTTGCTTTAATCTTAATTTGACACATAAATTTGTTAAAATAACCTTATGACACGTATGGCAAGAGATCAATGTCAATTCAAATTGAAATATACATATACTTATATATATTTACACGAAATAATATTTTCTTTATTATTATATATAAATAAATAAATAAATGTTATACATACAATATATATATATATATATTTGTCACAATAAATCTATTATGCTTAGTAAATAAATTCTATTTAATCAAATTAAGTGCATATCTAGGGTTCTAAATTAAATACGAAAATATTCTAGGGTATTTCCAACACACTCAATGGGCACACATCACCTAAAAATGTGACCTAGAAGGGCCTGTTTTCTTCCCTAGATTATCCTTATGGTTAGTATATGCTGTTTATATATATATATATATATATATATATATATATATTTTTTTTTTAATACCAAGAAGATTGGATATTACACTTATTCTAACTATTAGATATATATTTCTAATTAAATTTAGATAATAAAATTTTGGGGTATTACACTCCTCCCCCCTTAAAAGAATTTCGTCCCGAAATTAACGTACCTTCGAACAACTCAGGATATTGCTGTCTCATTTTGCTTTCTAGTTCCCACGTTGCTTCAGTTCGATCGTGATGATTCCATTGCACAAGCACCAATGGAATTTGCTTGTTTCTTAGCACTTGAATTTTTCTATCAACAATTTCGTGAGGTTTCTCCTCATACGTCAAATCAGAACGTAGAACCAACTCACTTTCTTTGACAACGTGTTCTGGGTCAAACACGTATTTCCTAAGCATTGAGACGTGATACACATCGTGAACTTGTGACAGGTCCGGCGGTAGAGCTAATCGGTAAGCAACCTCACCAATTCTTTCTAGAATCTCGAATGGCCCAATAAATCTTGGTCTCAATTTACCTTGTTTTCCGAATCTCACAACACCCCGTGTTGGAGATACCTTTAAGAAAACCTTTTCACCAACTTGGAACTCTAGGTTTGTCCTGCCCTTGTCTGTATAAGCCTTTTGTCTGTCTTGTGCTTCTTTCATTCTTGCTCGAATTTGGTCGATCATCTTGATAGTGGTTTGCACGATCTCTGGACCTAAAATTTTTCTTTCTCCAACTTCATCCCAGTATAAGGGCGATCTGCATTTGCGACCATACAAGGCTTTATATGGTGCCATCTTTATAGTTGATTGATAGCTGTTGTTATAAGCAAACTCCACCAAGGGTAGAACATCTTCCCAACTTGTGTTTCCATCCAACACAACTCCTCGTAGCATGTCCTCCAGAATTTGTATCGTCCTCTCTGATTGACCATCTGTTTGAGGATGAAAAGCAGTGCTGAAGTTCAACTTTGTTCCCATTGCTTCTTGAAGACTCTTCCAAAACCTTGATGTGAAGCGAGTATCACGATCTGACGTGATAGAAACTGGAATTCCATGTAGTCGAACAATCTCCTTCACATAAATTTGCGCCAACTTGCTTAATTCTGTTGTTGTTTTGATTGGCACGAAATGTGCTGATTTGGTCAATCGATCTACAATGACCCAGATTGATGAGTTTCCTTTCACTGATCGCGGTAAGCCTACTACAAAATCCATCGTTATATGTTCCCATTTCCATTCTGGAATTTCCAACGGCTGCAATAACCCCGAAGGTCGTTGATGTACCGCTTTTACTTGCTGGCATGTTAAACATCTCTCCACAAATGTGGCTATCTCCCTTTTCATATTATTCCACCAGAAATATTGTTTCAAGTCCTTGTATAGCTTTGTGCTGCCTGGATGTGCCATGTAGGGAGTATTATGAGCCTCTCTCATAATTTCTTGCTTCAATGTGTCATCTCTGGGAACGCATAATCTGTCACGGAACGTTAAAGCTTCGTCATTATCTTCCCTAAATTATTTTGGTTTGCCCGCTTTGACTCTTTCTCTTATCTTCTCCAATCGTTCATCTTTTTGTTGAGCTTCTATGATTCTCGATCGTAGTTCTGGCTTGGCTACCACTGCGGCTATCACACTTGTTGTAGAGCTTGGTGCAAACACCAACTCTAATTCCATCTTTTCTATTTCTCTCACAAGCTCCTCCTTATTTGTCAGTAGATATCCCATCACTCCTTGTTTCTTTCTGCTCAATGCGTCGGCTACTACATTTGCTTTCCCAGGATGGTAGTGTATCGTGCAGTCATAATCTTTCACTAACTCTAACCATCTTCTCTGCCTCATATTAAGCTCTTTCTGTTCGAATATATACTTCAAACTCTTATGGTCAGTGTAAATCTCACATTTTACCCCATAAAGATAATGTCTCCAAATCTTGAGTGCATGTATGACGGCGGAAAGCTCTAAATCGTGGGTTGGGTAGTTCAGTTCATGAGGTCTTAATTGTCGTGAAGCATATGCTACTACCTTCCCATTTTGCATCAGCACGCATCCTAAACCCAATTTAGATGTGTCAGTGTATATCACGAATCCTTCTACTCCTTCTGACAAAGTTAAGACTGGTGCAGTTGTTAATCTTGTCTTTAGTTCCTGAAAACTCTGTTCACACGCATCAGTCCACCCAAACTTGACCTTCTTCTTCAAAAGTTGTGTCATTGGCCTTGCTATCTTTGAAAAATCTTTAATGAACTTCCGGTAATATCCTGCTAAACCGAGGAAACTTCTTATCTCATGAATGTTGGTCGGTGATTTCCATTTCTTCACTGCCTCAACCTTTGCAGGATCCACCTTGATCCCATCTGCTGACACAATGTGCCCGAGAAACATTACTTCATTTAGCCAAAATTCACACTTGCTGAATTTGGCATATAACTTTTCTCTCCTTAGTGTTTCCAACACTAGTCTCAAATGTTTCTCGTGTTCTTCTTCATTTCTCGAGTAGATCAGTATGTCGTCAATAAAGACCAACACAAACTTATCCAAATATTCATGGAAAACTCGATTCATTAAATCCATAAAGACTGCAGGTGCATTTGTTAACCCAAAAGGCAACACTAGAAATTCATAGTGGCCATATCTTGTTCGGAATGCAGTCTTGGGTACGTCATCTTTTCTTACTTTAACTTGATGATACCCAGATCGTAGATCAATCTTGGAAAAGATTTTTGCACCTGATAATTGATCGAAGAGATCATCTATCCTCGGAAGTGGATACTTATTCTTCACTGTCAACTTGTTTAACTCCTGATAGTCAATGCACATTCTCATAGTACCATCCTTCTTTTTGACGAATAGAATCGGTGCTCCCCAAGGCGATACACTGGGTCTTATAAAACCTAATTCCAATAATCCCTCCAGTTGCACTTTTAACTCTTGTAACTCATTCGGTGCTAATCGATATGGGGCTTTAGATACTGGTGCTGCTCCCGGTTCTAGCTCTATGGTGAACTCTACTTGTCTGTCTGGCGGCAGACCTGGCAAATCATTTGGAAATACATCTTCATAGTTCCGTACCACTGGTACCTGACCTACTATTAAACCTTCTTCTTTCTTGCTTACAAGGTTTACTAGAAACGCTTGACAATCTCCTTTCTGTAACAACTTTACAGCCTTCAATGCTGAAATGATGGAAATTATATTTCCCATTTTTGCGCCATAAAACTTTACTTCTTCCTCGCCTAGCTTTTGAAATATTATCTCTCTCTCGTGACAACGTATTGTTGCACTCTCCTTCGTTAACCAATCCATCCCAAATATAATGTCAAAGTCCCGCATCTCAAGAGCATAAAGATCAGTTGTGACATTCTTTTCACCTACTACTAAGTCTAAGTTCTTACAAACACAATCGGCTAAAAGTGTTTGCCCTGAAGGAATGCTTACTGCTAGGGCTTCTCCTGCTAATTCTAGCTCTAGATTAAGACGTTTACATACATCTCTAGATATAAAGGAATGTGAAGCTCCAGTATCAAATAAAGCAAGCACAGGTATATCGCTCAAACTAATCATACCTGCCAAATTTCCAGGATTTCCAGCTGCCTCTTGCTGGTTGAGAGCATACGCTCTGGCTTGTTGTGGTGCACGAGGACCTTGATTCTGATTTTGCTGAGGTCTGAGATTACTCCTATTGTTGTTATTCCCTCGACCTCCTCCACCTTGTGGTCTCGTATTTCTCATGTCCTGTCTGAATTGTGGCCTCTGCTGCTGTTCTTGTGCTCCAGAACTCTGTTGGCATTTATTAGCATAATGACCCTGTCGACCACATCGATAGCATTGGACACATGGTCCAAAGTGATATCTGTTACAAGTTGCACACAACGGTGAATTTCCTTGATAGCCCTGAGATTTTAGTGCAACATTCACTTGCCCTGCAGGCCTTGGTCCAAAGTTCCTTCCTCCTTGATAGTTATGCTAAAAATTCTTCCCTTGATAACCTCGTTGTGGTCCATCCCACTTCCGTTTTCCCTTCTGATCCCCAGCTACTGGTTGAGATGGGGAAGCCTTTGACATTCCTTGCATTGCCTCAATACTAAGTGCCCAACTCAGTATTTGACCATAGTTTACTTCATCCTTTCCAATCAATGCAGTGCCTATCTCTGGTTTCAAACCCATGCGAAATTTTTCAATTCTCTTTGCTTCTGTGTCTACGGTCTGTGGTGCGTATCGGGATAACCTATTAAACTGCAAATCATATTCTGCGACTGATTTGCTCCCTTGTTTGAGATTCCAGAATTCATTAGCCTTCTGATGCTGATAATGAGCCGGTATGTATTTTTGATATAAGATCGTCTTAAAGTTATCCCAAGTGAACACTTCCCAGTCTGCATTAGATATTGTCCTTCGAACTGACTCCCACCAGAAATCAGCATCATCCACAAGTTGATACAGGGCACAGGCCACCCTTTCTTTATCACTACAATGCAAAAACCCAAATATCTTTTCAAGTGCTCGAACCCAACGTTCGGCTGTGAGTGGATCCCCTTCTCCATTGAAAGTTGGGGGGTTATGGCGTCTGAACTCCATTTCAATTTGTGGTCCCTGACCCTGCGGAATATTCGGTACTTCCGGTACCGCCAAGTTCACATTTCTTGGTCTTCCTCTTGGCATTCTGCAACTAGTCAAATCTCCAATCGATCAACACTTGCGTAAAGATTCGAAAAGAAAATAAAAATAATAACCACTCATCTCGTAAAGAAAATGAAATATATATATGCAAAGCCTTCCAAAAATATATACACGATATATATATAAATCCAAAAGATATCCTGAAACAGAACTTTTATATAAAAGAGTGGAGTACCACACATACATCATCTATACATCAAAAATATAATATACCGTCTAGTTCACTAAGTCAAAAAGAGGCTAACTACCAAGTGCCTCATGTCGGAACGGTCTTATAACAACGACAACGTTTCCGACTAACAAAAGCTACTGAGCTAATGATACAACAAAATATCAGCGTCAGTATATACTAAACTACTCAAACTACTACAACTATACATCTATCTATGGAGAGGACGGAATATACCAGTGCCCAGGACGCCCTTCCGCATCGAAATCACGTCGAAAGTGGAGTGTCGTACTTCCATCAGTTACTTCCATTGGCTCCTCATCGGGATCCTCCTCCGGGTCCTCCTCTGCAATGGGCTCTAACTGGGTCCCAGATGGACCAGCCTCATCATCATGCGATGCTATCGTGATAAGTGGCGGCTTTGGTGCAGGTGGTGCCGAACGATCCATCTCGATCGTCCTCTCTTCTGGTAAGACCGATGTAAATGGTACTCTAAACATATCCATATCCTCCTCCACTATGGGTAATTGTGGAGCCACACATCGTCTATCTGCCCAAGTCCGTAGCACATACGTGAAGAATCTCGAGAAATATACTTTCTCTGCAAAAGTAGGTGGAGATCTCTCTGAGAAAATATCAGCAACTCTTGCAGCCCATGGTCTCCAGGCTTGAGGTAGTCCAATAATATATCTCGCCGTAGCCTCTATCTCTGTAATACCACCGATACCCGAGACAGTCATCCATAAAGTCACAAAACGTGCAGTGAACTCTGGCACATCCTCCCCTGGTCTACTAATACATGCACGGAACCTCTCTATCCGTTCATCCATCGTCACACGAGTACGACACCTCTTTCGAGGTCTCACCTGCCATCCCGCCATCTAATTAGGATAATTTTTTTTTTCAATCAGTCTACGTTCAAACATTTTCACAAATTCTTACAAGTTCAGCCTAAGTTTAACAACTACAGGCTAAGTTCATCTTAAATTCTCAAATTCCAAATCAAAGTACTCATCTAGAGCACAAACATCAAACACAAATCAACTATCAATGTATGCAATCAACATATGTCAATCATTCATAAGTATGCCCAAAGCATAGATAAACATATTACAATAGAATTAGCATGGTTTAACACAAAATCCTGTACGCCCACAGGTATATTTCATTCTCAAACCAACTTAACATTTCACCAATTAATGTAAACTTTTAAAATCTAAAAACCGCATAAAAACATGCGTACCTTTTGGTTGTTGCGTGAGTGACGAGCTGAGGGCTTATATAATATCACACGGGAATTTAATGAAAAAGAAAAACAAAATAAGTTGACCCAACAGGTTTGCAGAGTTGCAAGACCTGCTCTGATACCACTCTGTAGCGCCCCGGTCCCAAAAGACCGTGGAAATGGACGCCACGGGGGTTGGAATTAAGAAGCGGGAAAGGAAAGGGGTAACCTGAATAATAAAATCTCAACAGAAGACTCAGAATAGTCAAACATGCTGTATAATAATATATACATATTCATAACACCAAGATCAGAGTTCTTAGTGTTTAACAAAAGGATATTACAAGCGCGGAGACTTCATTATCAACAGAATAATTAACAAAAAGGGACAATGGGAAAATACGTAAACAACAAAAGCCCATCTCTCAGCATCGTCACCTCCACGCGCCAGCCTACTGACCTGAAAAATATTTGAAAATATTTGGGCTGAGTACTAGTGCACTCAGTGGGCAAGTTTTTACAATTCGAGTTATGCAAATCATTTTATTAAAGTAATCTATCTGTGTTCATGCAGGTAGTGAGGCTTAGGAGGTTTCAAAATTTAAAGCAACCTAAGTTCACCAAAACATTTTATCGTGAAGCGCTTAAGAGGGTAACCAGTCACTGCCCGCAACCCGTACTACATCACACGCGTAAAGTTGAGTATGGCCAAGTATACCCAATGAGTATAACCCATAAGTGTTTCATTTGTGTCTCACCGACAAGGAGTAGGGCAGGACAAATAAAGCATGCATACTGTAGCTACTCACATTGACACAGCGCTGGTATATGAGACTCCGACAACATACAGTAGCACGTAAATATTTAACACAGATAGTCACATATGCAATTTTAACAAAGCAGAGCTTAATAACTCGAAAGATACAATTTGCAAATATATAGTAGCCCACCTGGATAATAGATAAGCTTTCAAATTCTGAGCTGGTTTTGTTCAGGTTCTTCTGCTTTCTCTAAGCCTACAACAACCAACATTGGCTTAGTTTAACTAAAGGCCCCTATTAAAACTCAATCTCTAATATTTATTTTAGTTTGGCTTATGCTACTATACTATACTTTGCATTTTTTTTTATAAATCATTAATTTGATCATTTAAATTTGCATTTATTCCTAAAATATCAATTTACTCTTAAAATCACTATACTAATATTTCCAGTTAATACCATTATTTACTATGATCAATTTAAAATTATTAAAGCATAATAAAATTTATTGAAAATTTACACAATAGGGTTGTATGTTACATAGTTCTAAAAAATAAGTTTTACATATACTAGAGATAATATACATTATTTAGGAAATATTATAAATTTAAATAATTTCAAACTTATAGAATATGTATGATAATTCAGTTAATGAAAATATTGGTGATCAAATATTACAATATATCATTCATGATTAGCACTAAAAATAAATAAATAAATTGAATATGAAATTTAGGAGAATTGTGTAATCAAATGTTGTATTCAATTATTTTCTTATTTTAGTATTATTATTTTATATTTGAGTACGAATTGAGATTCTACATTCATATCCCATAATTTGGATTTCTTAAATAAAACTAATAGAGAATTATAAAAGATTACCTGATTTTCGGTCGGCTAAGTATTAAGATAACTAATTAGAGGTTGTATGTAGATATGGGGTGGTGTTGAGAAATTAAAGTGCTGTGGATTAAATCTCTCAAGTGTAAAAGAAGCTGGAATACCTAACCTTACTTAAAATTTGGCATGATTAAATTTTAATAGCAATAGAGGTTCGAATAAAATATTTAAAATAACTAATGAGTCATCACTTGCTTTAATCTTAATTTGACACATAAATTAATTAAAATAACCTTATGACACGTATGGCAAGAGATCAATGTCAATTCAAATTGAAATATACATATACTTATATATATTTACACGAAATAATATTTTCTTTATTATTATATATAAATAAATAAATAAATGTTATACATACAATATATATATATATATATATATTTGTCACAATAAATCTATTATGCTTAGTAAATAAATTCTATTTAATCAAATTAAGTGCATATCTAGGGTTCTAAATTAAATACGAAAATATTCTAGGGTATTTCCAACACACTCAATGGGCACACATCACCTAAAAATGTGACCTAGAAGGGCCTGTTTTCTTCCCTAGATTATCCTTATGGTTAGTATATGCTGTTTATATATATATATTTTTTTTTAATACCAAGAAGATTGGATATTACACTTATTCTAACTATTAGATATATATTTCTAATTAAATTTAGATAATAAAATTTTGGGGTATTACAGCTATGATTAATTTTAAATTGAGCTACGATTAATGTTTTAAGAGATACGATTAATTTTGTGAGAGCTACGATTAATTTTCAAAGAGTTACGATTAATATTTCATATGCTACGATTAATATTTAGTTGGCTACGATTAATAATTATTGAGTTACGATTAATATTTTCTTGGCTACGATTACTTTCTAAAGATAATCGCAATTCTATGATTATTTTGCTTAGGTCTACGATTGACTACGATTAAAATTACAGTGGCTACAATTAGTTTTTAAGGGCTATGATTAACTTCAAAACTAATCCCAGGGCTACGATTGCAAAAATTAACACAACCAACCATTGCAAACACAAACAAAAACCAACCATTGCCAAATATAAACAAAACCAACCATTGCAAAAATTGATCAAACAATTTAACATTCTGAACTTACAATCATAGCCGATATACACTATATAGGAATTTAAACAAAAAAGGGTCGGAAACCTACTTGAGAAGACGAAGTTGTCTCCGGTGCCGTTCATTGCTCCATCGTCGGAGAGAGAGAGAGAGAGAGTGAGAGTTTCAGTTGGGAGAGATTTCAAGTCGGTTTCTTTTTTATTTTGTGAGAGAGATGGGAGAGAGAGGGGTTGGGGTGGTTGTATTTTCAAACCCTAATTATAAATACTCAAGAATATGATAGTTACATGTATGTATTCCCTTTTCAGATTGTGGCGGTTGGAAAATCATGTATTTTATTCCCTTGATTCCCTTTGCATGTAAAGTACAAAAGTGTCTTAACTTTTTAGATTTTATGGGTCCAATACAAAGGGTGTTGTGTAAGATAAGTACATTTTGCCGAAATAACTTCCTAATTTTAAATCTTGTTTGCCTACACCAATTTTCATATAATTTTGCCTATATATAAATTTCACCCAATAAAATTCAACCCCCATTTTCTACATTAATTCTCAATATTTAACTTTGAATACATTATATGAATAATCTATAATGAATAAAAAGTATTTTGATTAGGCATAATTTTTTAGGCGGAATGAATTGAAGAATTTTAATTGCCCAAATTGAATGTGATAGGTTAAGAAAATGTTTTTTTTTTAATGTTTTTTTTTAATTTGGCCAAATGAATTGAATAATTTCAGTTATGAGAAATTGAATTTATTTCTAAAGAAACGTTTGATTAATCCAATGATCATAAATTGATTAATAGAAGAATTGGAAATAACACAACCAAGATATTTTGATAGGATGTATATCTAAAATCTTTGTGATGGACTGAATATAAATATTGTATATTAATTAATGATTGAATAGCTAATCAATTAATGAATTCCAACGTTAACAGGCCAATTATTTATATACACTCTTTGGAAATAGATTAATACAATAATCATGTATACTTTAATACTCTATAGAAACATATAATTACATTAAATATATTAAATATTATTCTGAAATTTCTATCTTTATATATATATATATATATATATATAGGGGTGGGTTAAAGTGTATACTACCCTCTATGTAGGAAATAGGAACAAATAATATCCATAGATCTATCAAAATTAAATGGTCAAGATCCAATTTGGTTTCTAGGGATCAAATTGCAAATTTTTAGATTTTTAATATTATGTTGATTTTCATAAGGGTAATAAAGTAAGAAAATAGATCTCATAATATCACGTCCCTAATTTGTAGGAGATAAATATGGTATGAATCCAAAATTACACTCAATATTGAATTATATTTGACGCTAAAATTCAAATCCAAATGCAAAAGCAGGGTGAGTCAATAGCGTGAATTGAAGTCGGCGTTTGGAGAGCATTAATTCATTTCATCATCGACTCACTTCTATTCTCCGGGGAAAAAAAAAACACATCACTCTCTACTATTTGATTTAGCGGTGGTTTATATCTTGCATTTCCAGTGTTGGAGTTAGGGTGAAATACATTGGGAATCGCGAATTCAATATCAGATGACAGTAAAAGGATTATCAAGAAGGAACCCGGGTATTTATGTGCGCCTTTCGTTTGATTTTTTTAATCTACGTATTTTGTTTGTTATGTATGAGATTGTCAGTGTTCACCATAAAAAAAATATTGTTCTTGCTAGTTTAATATATGTTTGCGCATACTAGGGTTTATGTTTTGGGGAAATTTTTCTGAATTGATTTTTCGATGAAGACAAAGTCGATGCTTTTTTGTTAGTATTTTTAGCAAATTTGTGGTTTAGTTTTTGTATAACACAAACTACAGGGGAACATAATTGCATCAAATTTATATAAATTGAAGGTGGGTTCTTGTTTTTTTTGTTCTGTATCATCTATGAAATTATCATATGTATATTTCCTTGAGTTTATGTTTTTGATTCTTAGAGATTGATCGAAATGTCATTTGTCCGTAAGTGCCCATGACGTTAAACCTAGGTTTAAATTTTGCAAATGTTAATAATGTCATTAGCATTTCTAATATTAAATGTTAGCAAATCGTTTTCAATATTTTATATAATGTTAAGAAGTTTGAATGCAAATTAGTTGTACTTGTATTTTGAATTGGATATATAGCACATTTTCATAGAATTGTTAGCAAACTATGTGTACACTGTTAGCAAAAAATAGGTGTCTGATAGCAATTCCTTTCTTTTAAAGACTTTTAACAAATCATATATGTGTATAATATTAGCAAAATGTTAGGTGTCTGATAACAATTTCTTTCTTTTAAAGACTGATAGCAAATCATGTGTACAATGTTAGCAAAAATAAATGATTTTAATAGCAATTTCTTTCTTTTTAAAGAATATTAGCAAAGCATGTGTACAATGTTATCAAAAAAATGGGAATCTGATAGCAATGTTAATTTTAACATCTGTATCACTTTATATGATTTTATGTTTTAAAATAGCAATTAATTTTAGGGTGATTATCAATTTTTTTCTGGGTCTGTTAGCACATTATTTACCTATGACTAGCAAACATATATGTAAAGTAAATTTCTTAACTATGACTAGCAAGTTGTTTTATTGTAAATAGCAAAATGTTTAATTGTCAAATAGCAAACGATTTTTATTCGGAAGTAGTGAATTTTTTGTGTATATGTTAGCAAATTATTTTACTGTAATTAACAACCACATGTACGCAGTAAATATCAGTATAACAACTAATTTTAACATTTGTATCAGTTGATATGGTTAGTGAATTTTTGTGTGGTTGTTAGCAAATTGTTTATCTGTAACTAGCAAATATATGTATTGTAAATATCAAAATGTTTAACTGACAAATAGCAAATAGGGAGTAGTGAAGTTTTGTTCATATGTTAGAAAATTATTTAAATATTATGTTTAACATACTATATTATGGATGAATATTCACCCTTTATTTATGTGCTAACATCTGCTATATAGTTTGATTTTTTTTTTTGTAGCCTTTATGAAAAATATTGGATAAATAAAAAGGGCAGCTACAATGGAAAAGAGATTGAAGCAAATTGATAGGTTGAAAATGCCGTGGAGGAATGTAACTAAAAATTGACTGTGGAATCTACGTGATGAGGCATATGGAAACATATAAATGAGGAGGGGTTAGAAATTGAAACTTTGAACTCACCAATAACAATGTGAAACAGATGAAGTATCTCAGAGCTAAATACTGCGATGGCATCCTTAGCTCAGATAGTAACATTCACGAGCAATGTATAGTTGATGAAGCAAATCTATACTACGTGATGTCGTGCGAGGATAGTCCCCACAACATTGAAGCCATTATTATAAGGAATGCATAGTATGAAACATTATTCGTTGTGCAGATTTATAGGTTCCATATTGCATATTATTTTTTTCAAAATGCTACTTATGTAATAGATCAGTACAATGTTTATTTATCAATAAGTATTGAACATTTATTTATGTGAAAATGTACGGACCCTATTGTTAACAAATAAATTCGATACCGTTAGCAAAATGACTACATTAATAATACATACAATTTTATATAGTTGTGTTTTATTTTATTTTATATGTTAGCAAATTATTTAATTGTAACTAGCAACTATATGTGTGTAATAAACATCTATATAGCAATTAATTTTAACATCTGTATTAGTTGATATGATTTTCTGTTTAAAATAACAGTTAATTATTGGGAGTAGCGAATTTTTATGTAGTTGTTAGCAAATTGTTTACATGTAACTAGCAAATGTACGTGCTGTAAATAGCAAATGTTTAACTGTCAAATAATAAATGATTTTATTAGGAGTAGCGAAGTTTTGTGTATATGTTAGCAAATTGTTTAACTATAACTAGCAAATATATGTATGCATAGTAACATATATTTTGCTTGTTCGTGATACTAAAATTTTTGTAGCTTACAATTTCCGTTATTCATGATATGTGAATGTTATTCAACCCAAATTTGCTGAAATAACTATAGCATAATCATGACAATACGCCTCATGTATTACATACATAATGTTTGACAAATAATAACAACATATTTGTATACTATTTAAAATGAAAATAAAATTAAAGTAAATAACTTTAATTATATTAAGAAATCAAACACATATATTGTTCAAAACTTAAAACATCCATATGCATAAAAAATGAACACCCTATTTGGGAAATGGACAATTCCTAGCATTGTGGTGTGTTTTTTTGTCCACAATTGTTACACGTTCTCAAATGCTTATTTGATACTCTGAGGGTCTTCTCTATCCGAGATTTGAGATGACTATCACTATCTTTAGTCTTAACTGGTATTGGTGGATTGACAACTACTACATCCAGTCGGATGGACCCACAGAATAACCCGAACAACTTGCTCTTTGTTGGATAACCACATGAACTTTGTGCATCACCGGAAACAAACACAACTATTAGTTCATTAGTCCCTCTTAAACAATGTCATCCTCAACTTTTGAACTTTTATCCAATAAATGATTTCAAAAGATTTGTCACATCCTGGTATATGATCTTCAACAACATCATTTGCTGCAAACAAATTAGTGTGTTCAGTATTAGCAAATCACGTTTCCTGTGTTAGCGAATATTAAGGTGGATGATAGCAAAAGTTTCCATTTTGTTAGCAAGGTTATCTAATGACATAAAATTCATAAACACATGATTGCACACAATTTCTTTCATGTCTTTTTTACCTTTATATTTTCCTATTTCCATTAATGTATTAATTTATCCTATAACACGTCACATACCAAATAGAAAATCACATTCTACTGCAATATACACTAACACCATGTATAAAATGAAATCACAATCACAACAGCAACAAATACATTAATATTATGAATTAGCAAATCACGTTTCCTGTGTTAGCAAATATTAAGATGGATGATAGCAAAAAAGTATCCATTTTGTTATTTAGTAAAGATTATCAAAATGATATAAAATTCATAAACACGTGATTACACACAATTTCTTCCATGTTTTTTATATTTTCCTATTTCGATTAGTGTGGTCAATTATCCTATACTACGTCAAATAGAAAACATAAAATCACATTCTACAATAATATATTGTTATAGACTAACAACGCGTACAAAATGAAATCACAATCACAATAGCAACATATACATTACTGTTCTTAATTAGCAAAGCATGTTTCCTATGTTAGCGAATATGCTGATGGATGATAGCAAGCATCTCCATTTTGTTAGCAAAACATTTATACAGATAATTTATTTCATATCTTCTTCACCTTCATATTTTCCTATTTTGATGAATGTACTGCATTTTTCCTATAATACGTCACATGGAAAACAGACAATCAGATTCTACCACCAATCGTACAATACAACCAGCAACCACACATGTTATGAACAGAATTATGACAAAATAACTAATGTTAATACATCCTCCACACTGTGAGACAATAATAAATAATCATAGAATACCTGAATTTTTCATGGAGATTGCAACTTTATATAGACTTTAAAAAAAGATCAATAATAAACTAAAAATCCGTTACCAAAAACGAGAAAAGTGTGATCGAAAGTGGCAGAACTCAATGGATCTCAACTTCCCATGAAGCAATTTTTGCAAAAATTTTGTGATGCATACCGAAAGAAGGTAACGCGACAGCTTGAAGTGAAGGAAAAAAAAAACGCTGGATTCATTATCTTTGTGAAAAAAAGGAAATAGAATTAAATATTGGATGAAGATTAGAATTCCCATCAAACGTGGGATTTGATATATGGATAAGAATTAAATTACTACTATAACCCTATCTAATTTTATTTATCAACTAATTGCATTCTAACCCCCATTTATCATCAATCAATCTTAACCGTTAGAATAACTTGTTTGTATGGTTTTGATTTGTTCCTATTTCCTACATGGGAACAGTGTTCCTATTTGAACTCTGATCTATATATATATATATATATATATGATATCTTATATATATAACTTAAGGTTTCAATCTATCTACACAAATTACATTAATCAATCAATTTACGCTTGATTTCATTGCACTAATTAAATATAGAAGTAGAATTGACAGGGAAAGAAAATGAATGAAAATTACCACCCATTGGTCGCAGATTGCGAATTCTCTGATAGGATTTTCCCAATATTTGTTGACTCTTTTGTTTTTGTATTAGTTTGTCTTATTATTTATCAATTCAATCAATTATCTTTTTCATCTATCTAGATAAAAAAAAAAAATCGTGCATCATCTTAATCTTAGAATTCAAGGTTTGGAATACATAATTTTACAATTATATTTCTTTTTTATTTTCTCGCTCTGAAATTAGCAATATCATCAAATTTTCTTTTTAGTTAATACTTTTGAATATTATTCGTGCTAAAGTGGGTGGTGACTGGTGATGTAATGTGCATAAATATTAGTACTATATTTATTGCCTACTAAAGTTAATACAAAGAGGGTATGTCATCCTTTAAAAAAAAGTGAAATATGTTTAAATTATTTAATCAATCTCTTAACTTACATAAATGGTCCAGTCATGATAAGCTAGTACGAATTAATGAACTAGATACAATGATACATGTATTCCATATATATATAGGCAAAAAATTATCTGTACTAGTTGTATATAGTGTTATATCAGACGGTCAATGCGTAATAATGGCTACACATGTAATACTTTTTAAGGATACATGTGATACTTTTTGAATTTTAAGTTATATTTATTAGTGTTACGGTTGATATTGATTTTGATGGATTTTTTTTATCGATACTTTTGAAGGATACATGTGCACGTGATACTTTTGAGCTTTTGATTTATAATTTTTAGTGTTATAGTTGATATTAATTTTTTACGTTGACCTGCCAACGCGAGTTTTTCGGCGTTGACAAAAGTCCAACTCATATGTATATCATATAATATAATTATAATAAAAAATTATGCATAAAAAAATATCCAACTAGCAATGAAGTTGGGAAGTTAATTCATCAATTTTGTTTCCAACATTATTTTTTAAAATATGATAGTAGCATGGATAAAACCTTATTACATTGAATTATCGAATTTGCAATTAAGTGCAATTTTATACAAAGATTATAAATATTAATTTAAAATATGATACTGATAGACAATGAATATTAGTCCACCACTTTTTCTTTCTGATTTTGATTATTAACTCATTTTTGTTGTCGGCATATTTTATAGAAATATAACCATTCATTGAGTTTGAAAATTTATTTACATTTTATTGTATCAAATACATGATGTAGTTAGTCTTCTCCAGCTATTTCCGCTATCATAGTGCCTTTTTTTATTCCTTTTCTCTCAAAAATAAAATAAAATTATTAAATATGTAAATGCTTATCTACGTTGAGCATGTTAATATGCTCAAAACAAAAGATCTAATAAGGGTTAACGATGCATATTCTCCTACATATTTTCCATTTGCATTTGCTATTCACATTTATGCACATTTTGAATATGATTTTTCTTTTATATATTATTTATATCAGTTCAATATAATGATTTAGTACTTATAATCAATTGTTATACTATTTACATAATAATAAATTAAGCACTTTATTAATAGAAGAATTAAAATTCAATACATTGAATGATTTGTAAATTATTAAATGGGGGACAAGCATGGACATATAAATTTTTTAATTTTGAATTCTTTTAAAATCAATGGTCTAGTAAGGGCAATTTAGTCATTTAATACACACACATAATATAATTTATATTACACTTTTACCCCTATTGTGTTTGAACAATTTGTGGTATTTAACATTTTCTATAAAATAATCGGTGTGGATTGAAATGATAGTTGGATCAATTGAAGTCCATCTTAAGATTTTGTTATGAATTTTAATTTCTAAGAACCATTATTAAAAAGCTGAAGTAGTAATTCATTTATTTGAAGTCCAAAAGTTAAATTTGCAAGTGCTAATGTGCTCAAATGTGATCTTATGTGTCCGTGGCTCAATTGAGATTATCTATTCCAACTTTGTATAATTGTATTCCATTTCATATTTTAATCGCGAATTAGAGTCAATTGATTTCTAAGGTCTCGAAAGTTGAGACAGAGAGATACCTCTTTCTCAAGGAAATGAAGAAAAAAAAAACATGGAAAGACAAAAATGATGGTGAATATGAGGGAATTCTTTGCTACCCCACGCGTATACCCCAAGTGTTACAGTATATCTATTTTGACACTTGGGTACTACCCGCGCGGTAGCATAGACTTGCACGGTGAATATGTTCAAATTCATTCCAATCTCCTTTTCATATAAAAAACCTAAAGGAAACAATTCAATTATTCACAAAATACCATTATCATCTCACAATTCTGGAACATGACATGATCTCATCAGCTGGGATACTTCGTCACTTAGTTTCTTACCAAACTCATCAATCCCAAATAGTTCACGAGTCAATTCAACTCAACTCATACCCCATTTTTGAGAGACTCAACCTGCCTCGATAGACATCAATGAGATGAAGAATATCGTCTCGATGATCAATAACATACCTCGGAGCTTACCATCAAGCCGGCGACACTGGTTGATTTCTTCAACAACCCTTTCGCTATCAAAATCTTAGCAACTGACCGCCTCGATCTCATTCTCTTGTCGAGATTCAAAGTGAGAAGCAGAGGGCGTCGAGCAACATCACCAGCCTTCAATCCCAACTCATTAACAAAAGAGAAGGTATTCCATGCAGCACGCCGCTATTTCAGACGGCGCGTGGGTCCACGCGCCCATCTTTTTTTTTTTCTGGCCGTTTTTTTCTCTTTTTTTCCATATTTCTGGCAATGTTTTGTACGTTTTTTTTTTGTCTTTTTTATCAATTTTATTTGTTCCTCAAAAATATATACCCAAAAAAAATATTAGTGAACCCTAAAATTAAAATAAATTGATTTAATTTGTTTGAAATGAGTATTAAATAGAATTAATAAACCCTAAAAAATACAAAATAAACCCCTAAAAACACTCCCAAAAAACCCTAAAAAACACAAAATAAACCCCTAAAAACACCCCAAAAAAATCCTAAAAAACACAAAATAAACCCCTAAAAACACCCCCCAAAAAACTCTAAAAATCACAAAATATACCCTAAAAAACCCCCTAAAAAAACTAAACCCCCCCCCCAAACCATGAACCCTAAAAAAAATCCCTAAAAAACATGACCCTTTAAAAAATCATGAACCCTAAAAAAACTCTAAACTACCAAGCTCTAAATATTAATTCGAATGGGAAAAATCACAATTTGAACTAAATACACAAGTATAAAATAACTAGCAGACCCCTTACTTTTTAATGATACAGATGATACTTTTCGAATTTTTGGTGATACTTTTTAGTGAGACTGTTGATACTGATTTAAGCATTTTTTTTTCTACTTTTTGCGGGTTGACCCGTGTCAAAGCGCGGGTTTGACCGCGTTGACCGGGTCAAAGCGCGGGTTTAACCCGACCCGTCTTAAATAACACTATTTACAACAGGTGCATGGAAGTGTTTGCCTTAACAAAAAAATCCATAGTGGTCGTGATTTTCTTCTCGGACAAAGTCATGCAATTCGGAAACCTAAAAAAAAAGTAGCAACCTCGGATTTGGACCACCCGCACCTCCCATAGATGTCCCTCTTATGCTTCAGAGTCCACTCAGACATACTACCAAACACCTTGAACGCAACCAAGAATCGAGTTTTCGGCACATCAAACCCCGCTCCGGCAGCTCAATCCAAACACGCTGTGAGCTTCCCTTTACCTAGCATTAGCAAACTCGGCTGGCTCATGAGCAATGAAATGATACAAGACTTGGGAACTCCGTGATTTCTTAAGATCGCAATGTTGGAAGAAATCTCCCTCGGCCAGCTATAAGCGAACGCCCTTTCACTCGAGCAAACACACAAGCAACTCTCTCATCGGATTGAACGAGACTTTTCAAATCATTGAAAATTGGGATGAGATAGTTTTCGAGACTGCGCTGAAAAATCCCGAGGTATGTAGAGAGCTTATACGCGGAGACATAGTCGGGAACGCTGATGGAGTAGAAGAATTCGAGTTTGGGCAAAAGGGTTTCGTTGGTGCGGGATTGAAGAACAAATGTCCATCTCGAGACGAGTTTAGAGATATGAAGATTTCTGAATCCATAATCGGTGAGCAGCTCTAACACCGAGAAAAATATAATTCCAGTCCCACAGGACTTGTCATGCCCCGATTTTGGTCCCAAACAAACTAATTTGGTCCTTTTTCGAATTTTTGCTGCTAAAATGACCCTAAAAGATAGGGATATGCATAAATAGTCCTAGGCGTTTTGACAGAAATCTTAAGAAGAGACGAAAATGTTACACGTGAGGAGCACGTGATTTTTAGTAAACCTAATTAAACCTAATTTAAACGAAAATTCCCAAATCCCCAAACCTGTTCAAGATCACCCACGAAAAATCCCCAAACCATAAATCCCCAAATCAACTATCACTGAGAACGTAAATAATGATAATACAGAGGAAGATTCACTTAGCTCTACCACACCCGCCTTATCGTAAGTCTTCTCTCTAAATTTGTTCGAAAGCATAACATTGATTCAAACCCAATTTAGAAGGCCTAGTTCAGACGTTCTTCTCTGAGTCAGTATTGTCGTGGAAAAACCAAGCCGGAGAGTATAAGCACTGGTCGAAGAAAAAAGCTCTTAGTCGAATTTGTTTCACCGTTTTTCTCTCTTTCAAAGAACCAGGTAATGATAGACGACCTTTTGTTTCGCTATTCTTTTGGGATGTGAAAGGGAAAAATTTAGGGTTTTGTGATCAATGACTGTGTATTAGGAAAATACAAACTTCAAATTTCTGCTTAATTTTTTTTCTCTGAACGATGTTAATGGCTATGTGAAGTTTTCTCTTTTTGATGTGTGTTCTGAAACCAACTGATGCTCCAACTGTTGCTTGAACTCGATGTGTATTTGGTCCTGTTTGAATTTTATTAGAAATTGAGAGAAAATTTTCTGTAAAATAATCAATGTGTCTTTTACCATTTTCATAATTAAGAATGTTAGTTCTGCGTTGCTAAGGTGTTGAGTAAGCATTGATTCGCTTTCAACAACAACAACAACAACAAAAAAAAAAGTTGAGCAACTATTCACCTATTCATAAAGTTAGGTAATAGGAGAACTCTGTTTCAAACTACGGCTGATACTCTTCAGAGAGTTTGAGGGAACCTAATCTCTTCATATGTCTAAACTGAATTGAGAACACTGATCAAACAGAAGACTTCATCTTCCATCTGATATTGTTGTAGGACTTCTTCTTAGACCTAAGTTAATGAAATTTCCAAGCTTAATTATTCAGTGTAGGATTCGATTCTTAGCTGTAGCTGTTATAGATTAAAAAAGTACTAGAATTGATTTGTGTAGAGAAGGGTTGAGTTGATTGAATGAGAGGGAATGTGATTGAATAGAGTATGACAAGGGTCTTGAGGGTCAAGTTTAGGAAATGCTGGTGGGTTAAGTAAATGGTTTTAAAAGTTGGTGGGTAGACATAATAAATCCCCATAACTGGTTTAGTTCTAATTTGCATTTTTTTATTTTTTATGTTTCTGATTATCGATAATTTCATTTACAGATTTGATACAGATTTTGTAAAGAGAGAATTTGCTTCTCTAATTTCCTTACCCTCTTCCGATGACCAAAACAAGATAGAGAGAGGTTATTTTTGAGAGATGCATCAAAGAAGAGATAAGATAAGATATCAACTTTCTTTTGATGTTTTTTGTTATTTTGGCATCAGAGTTGTGTGGTTTTTTGTACAAGCTCTGATAATGCAACCTGCAGAAGCTCTGATAATGACAACTGCTTCAGCTATGTTTTTTGTTAATTATGGTGACTTGGAACAATTAAACATGTTTTTTGTTAATTATGCTGACTGCAGAAGCTATACATGTGCTTGTTGGTTGTCTTCCTATTTTTTTTTATCTCTGATTTTCCCTAAATATGATGTTGGTTGATAGTTGTTGTGGTTGATATTGTTGCTCTGAAAATGAAATGCTACTGTTTTGAATTGTTTGTTGATTGATAATTTGTTGTGGTTGCTTGGGTTGAGAAAACTTGCTCATTGGCATACATATATGATTCATACATCTTACACCTTACATATTAGGCTATGATAAGCTTCTAGGGAAACATTAAAGCATTTTAAATTCAGCCACTGCATTCATTTGAAGAAAACAACCACTGTATACAACATTAACACTAGAAACATCAATTTACCCTACTTTCTAATTTCTGCCACATCTGCAACCATGTTCTTCATATCTCCAGCCATCTGTATCATATATTCAGCCATTGTCTTCATATCTTCAGCAACGTCTTCAGTTGACATCTTCACCTTTGAGATGTGGAACTCCCCTGAGTTGTCTTGAGATGGACACTCATCAACCCATCTGAAAAACTTACAACCCCCACGTAGTGAATCAGGACACGTATGAAAAAATCTACCTTTGCTATGTGCACGATTGGAAACATACGCACGCACAGGATTTTGACAATCACACACCAAACAAAATTTGTTGTTTTCTCTGCTTGAAGATGTAGCAGACATTGTTCTTTTTTGCTTGAAGATGCAGCAGACATGAGTGTATAGATGTATATTTATATTCAATGCAGGTAGGTATGGGGATAAATGCCCTCCACACGGTTGAATTTTTCCTCCAATTCTTGAGAATTCCCTCCAATTCACTGTTAGGAATAGTGTTATGTGTGGGACTAAAATTGCAGAAAGTTTTGGGACTAAATTTGCATGATAGTTTAACGGTAAACGTGACGTGAGGACCATTTTCACATATCATGGTCTAGTGGGACCAAATTAGTTTGTTTGGAACTAAAATCGGGGCAGGACATGTCCTGTGGGACTGGAATTGTAATTTTCTCCTCTAACACCGCATCTGGATTTTCTTGAGATTCGATGAGCAATTTCTTTGATGCGGCGACAGCGTCAATGATCTGAGCCTCCGCCGAAAACATCTGTAGATGATTTTCGTGAGAAGAATGATTTAGGGAAGAAGCCATTTTCGGTCGCTGAAAGCTCTGCGACTGCAAAATTGCAATATTTTTTTAGAACCTTAGGTCTTCTCCAATGGATAATTGAAAACATGGATTCAAGCGTTCAAATAATAAGCATGAAATTCTATGGGGAAATATATTTCAATATTTATCAATGCCCGAGTGAAAAAGGCTATGAAATTGTAGTTGGCTCCTCATATGTCCAATTACATGGTTTATTAAGGCAGTTGTCAAGGTCCTTTTAAGGTAAATTGTGATACTTAGTTTTCGGACATGTCCTATTAGACATGTTGTAAGTGTCATATTACCTAAATTGTGAAACTTAGGTATTATTTAGATATATCCTATTACATAGTTCATTAGGACGGTTGTAAGTGTTCTTTTACGTAAGATGTGATACCTGAGTTTTTGAAATGTCTTATTACACTGTTTATTAGGAGTAGGGATCTTCTAGTTCCGTCTTATGTGCGTGAACCGTGTATCAACATAAAATTGTATATTGTTAATAATATTTTTTATAAAAATAAAATTTATTATATTATGACTAATCATAATTAATATTTATTGTTAAAAATTGAAATTTTAAAAAATTATATACTATAAGTTTGAAATAATCAACCCAAAAATCAATTAACTAAATATTAAAAAATAATTATAAACTCTAATTTGGTGGAATAAACCCTAAATAATAATGTAAAATTATACTAAATGAAAAAAAATTAAAATTGGAGAAAAAAATGAAAGAAAAATTAAAAATTTTGAGGTTTGGCACACGGTTGGTATATACAAGTTGAGATTAGAGGATTTCAAGTGGTTTATTAGGCCTATTTTGAGCATTTTATTACATGACTTATTTCTTAGAACGGATTTATAGGCATATTATCTAAATTGTGAAACTTAGGCCTTGTTTGTTTTCATTTTCAAATGAAAATTTCCCACTTAATACTCATTTTTCAAATTTAGTTTTCACTTTTTCCAATTTTATATAACCTATTCAATCATATATATATATATATATATATATATATATATATATAATTACAGTGGGATCCATTAATTAAATATTCATCGATTCATTATAACTACATAAATATTTATCTTTTCATCTCAACCACACATTTCAAATTGAAAATATAATAAAACAAATATATTTCGATTTTCTAAACCTATAACTCTACACATTAAATCATTCATCATAACAAAATCATTACATTTTTTAAAAAACCAATACACCTCGTAAATTGAATTGAAAATGGTGAAAACTGAAAATTAATATTGGAAATAAAAATAAATAAGACCTTAGGTTTCTGAACCGTCCTATGACATGATTTACCACGATAGTTTCAAGTGTCCTATTAAATAAATTCTGAAATGTCCCATAACAGTTTTATTAGGGCGGTTCTGAGCGTCGTTAAGTAAATTGTGAAACTTTGTTTTTTGAAATGTTCCATTACATACTCTATTAAGATTGTTGTAAGCGTCCTACTACGTATCATGTGATCTTTTGATTTTTACAATATTATATAGTTTATTAGGACGTTTCTAAACGCCCTATAATATAAATTGTGAAACTAATTTTCTGAAATTTTCTTTTACATACTGTACTAGGACGGTTGTAAGCACCTTATTATGTGTCATCTGATCGATTGGTTTCGATATATTTCATTGTTTATTAAGATGGTTTTAAGCGTCCTATTTCGTAAATCATGAAACTAAGTTTTCTGAAATGTCCTATTACATACTGTATTGTGACGGGTCATATTACGAGTCGTGATCGTTTAGTTTCTGAAATATTACATAGTTTATTAAGACGGTTTTAAGCTTCGTATTTCGTAAATTGTGAACTTAGGTTTCTGAACCGTCATTGTTTCTAAAACGGGTCTTTAAGAGTCCTATTAAGTAACTTTTGTAACTCACTGTTTAGTAAACTTGTAATGGCCTATGACAACACTTTTGCTCTGAGAAACTGAGACAATCCAAGAATGTCTATCGCGTTTGATCCATTGCCGCCGTTACTAAAAATGAAGTCTATCGTGTTACTTTCAAAAAAAGGTGTGTATTTTGAGAGAGAGAGAGAGAGAGAGAGAGAGAGAGAGAGAGAGAGAGAGAGCGCAGTGTAGAATTAGAATCTGGATATATAACAACCAACAGTCAGTACGTCGACAAACAAATAATCTAACATCCCAATTCCTATGGCAACGCTAGAGATATCCAATTACTAGATTGAAATCAAAACAAATGACTCCCATTTTTATAAAACAAATCACTGAATATCCTAACACTAATTTCACACTACACACATTCCATAAACACAACATGATCTGCTTTCAAAAGACCAGACTTTCAAAGTTCCTCATCACCAAACATGCTTACACTACGTAGTCACCTGCACTTGCCCTGCATAAACAACTCCATTCAAATAGGAATCCTCGACTCTCAGATCACCCCAATAGACGTTGAGTAGCTGAGGAATGTCGTCCTGATGATCAACGACATACTTCTTCACGAACCTCTCTTCAGACATCATCAACAAAGATATCATGCTGGTCGGTTTCTTCAACAGCCTCTTCCCCTCCAACATACCATAAACAATCCACCTCCGTCTCATCCTTTTCTCCACACTATAACCAAGAATCACGGGGCATCGAGCAACATCAGCCGGCTTAAATCCCATCTCATCAACAAGAAAATCCATATTAGCTCTTATTTTTTTCTCAGACAAATTCATGCAAAGCGGATGTCTCAAGAAAGCGTCCATAACATCAGATTCGGACAAGCCACACATCCTATAAACCACCATCTTACGCTTCAGAGTCGACTCAGACATATTAGCAAACACTTGGAGCGCAAGAACGAATATAATCTTCGAAGGTTGAAATCCCATTTCACCAGCCCTATCAACAAGCGCAGCAAATGCTTCTTTCCTAAGCATCAGCAACGACGGCTGATTATTGAGCAGTGAAGCAACAGAAGATTCCGGCGCCCCTCGATCTCTCAAGACGGCGATGTTGCGAGACATCTCACCGCAGAAGCCATGAACAAATGCCGTCGGAGCTCGCGCGAACACATTAACGACCTTTTTATCGGACCGAAGCAGGCTTTTCAAGAATTCATAAGTAGGGATGAGGATTTTTCGAGACTGCGATGTAATATCACGGGATACACCGATAACTTCTGGGCGGAGAGAGCATCGGGAACGCCGATGGAGCGGAAGAATTCGAGTTTGGGCAAAAGGGTTTCGTTGGCGCGGGATTGAAGAACGAGCGGCCATCTCGTAACGAGTTTGGAGATATGAGAATTCGTGAATCCGTATTTGGTGAGGAGATCCAACACTGCATCTGGGTTGTGTCGTGATTTGATGCGCAGTTTCTTGTAGACGGAGACGGCGTCTTTTAGGGATAAGCCGCATGAATTGGTGAGGTAAGAAATGGTGAAAGTCGGGTCGCCACCGCCGCTGCCGTCAGATGGCGGTTTACAGGAGGAGGAGGAGACGGTAAAAATACCATCTTTTCTAGGCGCGCACTGTATTCTCCTACACAAAATTGCAGCGAACATAAGTTTTGGAATTAATGTCGAAATTTCTGCACACAAATACTAATTCATTAACCACTATTATCTGGGGCTGGGGCTGGCGCCCACCCTAAAATTTATAATGCCATACAAATAAGGGGAAATGTGCAAATATACCCCTAACGTTTACTATGAAGAGTGAATTTTCCTTAACATTTTTTTAGTGCAAATAACACCATAATGTTTAGTGTTTATTTGTGCTATTTTATTGTAAGAATTTGGTGTCTCTAGTATGTTTTTTTCCGGTCTTTTCGTGTTATTTTTATGTTATTCTCTTCACTTTTGCTCTTATGATGAGTTGTGCCAGAACTGTGCAGAATTAGAGCTTTTGTCCCAAAAAAAAAAAGAATTTTATGGCATAAAGGTGGCAAAGAGCTGAAACTTCGAACTGAAGCTTCCAACTGAAGCCCCAGCTTGTTGATATGTCTTGAATCTTCGCTTCGCTGAGCTGATCCGGGGTAATGGACCAAACTGATGGCCGAGCCAAAGTAACACCCCAAACTGAACTGGAGCTATAGCTGAAGAACCGGGAGCTGAGTTGGAGGCACAACTGATGAGCTAAGCCCTCTGCTGAAGAAGTCAACTGGAGAACTTAAACTGAAGGAGCCCAGCTGAAGCACCCAAACTGAAAGCGCCAAAACTGAAGAGAAAAGCTAGAAGCTGGAGCTGAAGCAGCCCCGCCGGCGCGGGACCCCCGCGACCGCGGGGCAGTGGCCACGGCAAAGTGCCCCCACGCGCGCGTGGCACCCCGCCGGCGCGGGACGATCAGTTCGGACCTCTTCTCGATTAGTTCAACTGCGTTTTCGGGAGATTTAATCTTTAATACCTCCCACTACTTGGCCAGCTGGAAGGATTAAATGGGCAAAGAATTTTTGGAAGCCTAGGAGTAGGAGGAGTTCGGGATTAAAAGTCGCTAATAACTCCACCTTTTGTGAACTCTCTCCTCAACCAATAAATCATTTACTACACTTCTCTTCATGATATTCCACACTTCTCTCAACACCACGGTTCCAGAGAGAGAAAAGAGGAGGAGACGAGGCAAGGGAGCTTAAGCTTAAAGAAGAAGGCACAAGAAGAGGACTCCAACTCCAAGCCGTCCGCGGAAGCTAGGCTTGCTCGAGGATCTCCACTTTTGATATTTCTTTTCTTAGCTTAGCTCATTTGTGGGGATTTGTCCCAAAACTCTCAAGACAACAAATATTGTAGAAGTCTATGTTTTATTTATCTTTTGATTTATGAAATGGAGAACTTTTATGATTCTCATGTTGTTTTGAGCATGATGAGCTAATTCCTTATATTAGAGGGTAGATAATCGATTTGATTTCGATCCTTGCTTGTGATGGTTGATTTCGTGTTGATTGAATTGTGCTTGTTCATGTTGGGTACTTGATCACTACTTAGCATTGCTAGGCTTTAGATGAGACCGAGAGGAGATTCTATAGCCCGACTTAGGTTCTATCAACGTTAGGTGGACTGGGTACATATGCCTAATTGTTAATCTTGTTCATATAATATAGCCGATGGGGGTTTAATGAATTGACGGTGACAGTAAATGAAATTAAGCAACTTGAAGGGGTCTATTGTACGTCTAGGATTAACATAATCAACTTGAAACAAGCTAGGAGAGAAACCAATGAGAGAATCTACACCCTAATGCTCTTCTCATAATATTTTCATTCATCTTTGTGATTATTGGTGTTGCTAGTTAATTTGCTTGCTTAAATCTTTTAGATTAGTAAAAACCATCCGACCATTGTTTAGAATGTTTAGGTTGTATTTAAATTCTCGTACATGTTTGCATGTGTAGCATAGAAAGATAGTCTCCTCTAAGCTTTTCTCGAGAGACACGACTCGGGTTAGCTCACCGCTCTACAACTACCCCATCCTCTTGCGGGTCCGATCGTAGTAGTTTTGTGTGTGTAGTTAGACTAGAAATCAATCATCTAACGTTAATTAATAGGTGCAAATTCCCCTTCCCTCCCCAAAACATTTTTTTAGAGGAAAATATCATTCTATTAACATTTTTCCCTTTTTTTCTTCCCTTAATTCCTTTTTTTTTTAATTTTCAATTATTTTTAAAAAAAATTATAATTTCTCTTGTAATTATAAAAATATAATAATATATAAGTGTATAAAATAAGTATTATTTTATCATTATTGAGTTTATATTTTTGTGAAGGAAATTTATTGAAAAAAATATAAAAAAATATATGCAATTTTTTTTTATTTACAATATATTATGTACTCATGCAACTTCAATAATAAAATGCTAATTATTTTGAATCTTTGCCCCCCTCCCCAGATCTGACACGATTGAATTGCAGCACAGATCACTTTCAATTTTATTTCTCTTTCATTAAAATAATAAAATTTATTGAAACTCTTGATTACATGTATTTTTCATACAATTTTTTTTCAATAAATTTCCTCCACAAATGTACAAACTCAATTATGATAAAATAATATTAATTTTTTATGCACATGTATGTGTGCGATGTAGGTCTATAATTAAAGGGAAATTATATTTTCTTAAAAGGGAAATTGTACAAAAAATAAATAATTTAATTTGTTAGAGATGAAAAATGGAAAAAATAAAAAATAGTAATAAAATGTTATTTTTCCACCAAAAAAAAATAATTTTGGGGGAGAGAAAAGGGGATTTGCACCTACTAATAAGCGTTAGGGTGTTATTTGTTCTAAAGAAAATGTTAAGGGGAGATTCGCTCTTCATGGTAAACGTTAGGGGTGTATTTGCGCCTTTTCCCTACAAATAAATACAACAGTTTGATATTTCCACAATAATTTTTACTCTTTCCACTCCATCCTTTTTTGCGCTTCAAATTTTATCTTTTGCACTATACTCTACTGCCTTATTTATTTTGAGGATATACAATTTAAATGATAGATATGTTAGATTTACTTTGAGGTATACAACTTGAATGATAGATATGTTAGTGGATATAATGGTGGATAAATCATATCTCATATATTTAGGTGGGATACATATCCCACAAATAAGCACCTAATTAAAGCTCATTTTATCACGGGCCATGAGTTATCTACCATTTTCATATTATGCAAAATAAACATATGATAACTTATTAATCAACCCTTATTCATCAAAGTCAACCAGACCTATTAGTTATTTACCCCTAACTCAAAAAAAAAAAATTACTTAATAAAAAACATGAAACAAATAAGTAAAAACAAAGAAAAAAAAACGTAATCTATCTAATATAATAAAATGGAGTTCCTCCAAAACATTTTCCCTCTCAAAAACATCACATCACCAATAGTTATTATAAATATATTTTTTTCATTTTTTGTTGTCTGTTTATCTTCTCTCTCCCTCTCTCTCACACACACGCACACACTCACACTCATGTCACATATTTTTAATTATAGAATTCATGTATGCTATGTATTATATCATATTTCATTATGTACATGACATTCAAATTTATTTGTACAAATGAATAAATGTGTTAGTTTTCGTATATTAAGGAGTAATAGATAACATTTTGTAGATTTAATTATGTGAAATAATTACCAAAATATATTAAATAATTAAATAAAAAAATTAATTAAGTAAATTATTTGGTAAAACATCATAATTGGTAGCATATTCTGTATACTTTATACGTAGATATAACATTTACAATATTTTTTTAATTATAATGAATATGAAATAGTTAATAATTTAACATTCTAATTAAATATATAACTAAATCAAACAAATATTTATATTTATAAATTCAACAAATGCTACAACAAACTTTATATACAAACATGTGTTTTATAATTTATAATTTAATATTTTGATTGTAATAGTTATTAACTATTTATGCAATTATTTGAAATATATTATATATAATATTTTTTATAATTTAAAATATATTATATTATAATATAGCATGTACGTGTATATATATATATGTGTGTGTGTGTGTGTGTGTGTGTATTCGCATAATTAATTTTTTCAATAATATTGTCAATTTAACTCCTTTTAGATTCGCAATAATAATTGTTTGATATAAAAAAAAGGTAACCGAACAAAATAAAAAATGATATTAATTTATTAACTAAAATATTATTTATAAAATACAAACATGTAACACTTAAAGTTAAAAATATAATAATCGAGTTTGAGATCATAAATGATTTCGTGTATTGCACGGGTGGAAATCTAGTTAATAAATGAAAATGAAAATAAAAAACAGGAAGAGAACATATCTGGCATTTCTCTTTCTTCTTCGATGAGGCTGCCGGAGCTTCTCTTTCTTCTCTAGCAAGTCTACCCATCACGTGGGTAGTCACTCCCTCCTTTTTCTCTATTTTTTTTATCTTCTCTTCTCTCAAAATCGCCTTCTCCCTATATGTGACATGTGAAAGTCTTTGAGATGATAGCTCCATCATTGAGAAGATGAAAATTCAAAATTCTGAAAACAGTTTAAAAAATTCAGTTCTATCCCGTTGTTGTGATCCCGAAGATTTTTGACATTTCTTATTTGATTTTACTAGATCTGTGATAATACTCAATTTTGGGAACTATTTGTTGAATAAAGATTTAATCTTGGAAACTAGAAATGGGAGAAGATGATAAACTCGGGATTTGCATGCGTTTCGGATGTGCTTTGTATGTATTTTTGGAGTCGAATGCATGTGTTTGTGATTGTTTTGAATAGATTTATGTTGTGTTGGTACAATCACGGGTTTATCGAGTTTTGAGAGGAAAATCACCTATTTTGGACGTGTTTTGAAGTGTACATGGTTACCAGGTGGAAGGAGTACTTGAGTCGAGATCGGGAAGGCGAAAACGAGCCGAAAAGCATAGTTTTGGAGAGAGTAGAATGGCACGGACCGTGCCGTTGCACGGCACGGCCTGTGCCACGAAACATGCAAGGTGAAAGTCTCGGTACTCGCAGCACGGCCTGTGCCGTTGCACGGTACGGACCATGCCCCATGCCGTGCCCCCCGTCGAGAATCTGTCCAACGGTACAGACCGTGCCATCGCACGGCATGGATGGTGCCGCCTTGTTCTGAAAATTAGTTTTCTTTCCTAGTTGGACTCTGTGTTTCCCCAACTATATAAGGCTTCCCTTTGGACGAATTTTGGGACTTTTTTTTACCATATTATTGAAGCAGGGGAGTGATGTGAAGAAGGTGAAGAATGAAGACTAATCACCCGATATAAGTTGTTTATTTTTATTTTAATTTCGACTATGAGTTGTGTAATCAATACAATATTTTCTCTAGATTTCTATTTTGCCATGAGCGGCTAAACGCATATTAATTTTAGGGTTTGCGTACATGTGGGTTCTATGTTATTAATCTAATTCTATTATTCGTCCCTTTCGATTATTGTGTTCAAGTGTTCAAATGCTTTTTTCTATGCGTCGATTATTGGCCATAATTGATTGCAAGTGTAGTTGGTGAATTTGAGACCTGGCGGAGATAATTAACCAACGGATTAATTGAACAGTTTGATACAATTTGTCGTGAATCTGTAGGAGATGAAATCTGACGCTTTAGGGAGTTAGTAAATTTACCTAGAGACGAAAGTAATAGTAAATTTATTAATCAACGATTACCTTGAGACCTGGCGAAGATAGGTAGCAGCTTTTCTGATTTCTCCACTAATAATTGGATTAAATTGGGAAGAATTAGGATCGGATTAGTGCATAGTTGATACATGTGAATTGCATTCCCTATGATTAATCTCTATTAATTGATTGAATTTGTTAATTTGATTTAGTTGATTTGCTTTGGATAATTAATTTAATTGTTCCATTTTTATTTTTGATTGATTTGATTTGTGTCTAGCTTCAGTAATCCCACATAAAATTTAGGTAGCCTGGATAATAGAAACGTGTTAGCTTAGTACTCAGTGTGGTTATATTCTCAGTCCCTGTGGATACGATACTCGATTCACTACTATATTGCATTGTCCTATGTTAGTTGCAGATTAGTGCATAAAAATTAGTGCATCAACTTTTTGACGCCGTTGTCAGGGACTGTATTTGATTTTACATTGATATTATTACTAACATTGATTTATTACTTCAGGTAGTGCATGAAAACAAGGTCTACACAGCCACACGTAGATCCTATTCCAAGTTCCCCTGATCAAGCTCATAGACAGAGGAATAAGGAGTGTAGACGACAAGAAGCGGAAATGGCAGCCCCTAATGAGAATATTGATGTAGAAGCATTGGCTAGAAGGCTCCGAGAGATGGAGCAGAGATTGGCTAGACAAGCTGCCCTCGAGCATGAAGCAGAACCTCTAAATCAGTTGTATCGGGCATCAACTGACAGATACTTCGAACTTCGAACTCTGTCCCGCATTGATCAACATGATAGCTGCAGAGCAGTTTAGCGGAAAGGCTACTGAAAATCCAAATGCTCATCTGGATGCAGTTTTGGATATCTGTGACACTATTAAGATTAATGGTGTCAGTGACAACATCATTCGAATGAGGATGATCGTCTCTCTCTGAGGGATCACGCCAAGGAGTGGTTCAAGAGCCTGGACAAGGAATCCATCCCCACGTGGGATCAAATGTGCCAAGCTTTCCTCGCCAAATACTTTCCTCCATCAAAAGCTCAGAAAATAATTGCTGAGATTACTCATTTTTCACAGATGGGAGATGAGTCAATTTATGAATCATGGGAGAGGTACAGATATTTGCTGCGATCTTGCCCACAACATGGAGTCAGTGCCGATCAGCAAATCACTCACTTCTACAATGGTTTGACTAACAACACCAAAAGATTGGTGGACGTCTCAGCTAGAGGATGTTTGGTGAATAGAACTGCAGCTGAAGCACTGCGGATTATAGAGGAGATGGCGGCCACCAGTTATCAATGGCCGATGGAGAGACGGCAAACAAGGCCTGCAGCTGCAGTATCTGATTCTGGTATGGATGATCTGAAGACCAAGATTGAAGAATTGAAGAAGCAAGTTCTAGAGGAGCGGCACGCACACATGGATGTGAATGCAGTACACCAACAAGGCTCTGAATCATCTGCCGTAGAGGGTGTGAATTTTGTTAATCAGAGAAATTACAACAGTGGAAACTGCAACAGAGGTCAGCAAGGATTCTAGAGTAACAAGGCGTATCATCCAAGCAATAGGAATCACCAAAATTTTTCCTATGCTAATCCTAACAACGCCCTAAAACCTCCGAGTTTTGTTGCTCCCATTGCAGGTCCTTCTGAGCCAAAGAAGCCTTTACTTGAAGAGATGATGAATCAGTTAATTGCTAATCAGAACAGCTTCATAGGGCCACTAAAATGAAGATTACACAGATCAAGGAAACTGTGAGTGCTCTGTCTAAGCAATTGAATATGCTCGAGGTTCAAGTTGGTCAAATAGCTAATAATTCATCTACTTAGCACAAGCCAAGCCAGTTTCCTAGTCAATCAGTGATCAATCCCAAGGATTAATGCAATGCCATTCAGCTGAGAAGTGGAAAGGAATACACAAATCACAAGCATCTGATGCAAGATGAGGAAGATGACGATGTGGTCGAAGTCGTGGATGAGGAAGTAGTTCCAGCTTCAAGGGTTCCATCTGCTTCTGCACCAAAAGTGGTGCCTGCCACCACGGCACCCCTGACAGTACCCATCAGTTCCACTGCTCCGTTTCTGACTAGGCTAGCTAAGACAAAGACTGAGCAGAAGATGGAGAAGTTTATGGAGATCTTCAAAAAGGTAAACATCGACATTCATCTGTTAGATGCTTTACGAGATATGCCTGGCTATGCTAAATTCCTGAAAGATGTTGTTTTTAAGAAGAGGAAGTTGGGCAAGTTTGAGACTGTGAATTTTTTTGAGGAATGTAGTGCAGTCTTGCAACGAAAGTTACCTCTAAAGTAGAAAGACCTGGGTAGTTTTACTATTGCCTGCATGATTGGTGGACGCACTTTTGGTAAAGTGTTGTGTGATTTGGGGGCTAGCATCAATTTGATGTCGTTGTCGATTTTCAAGAGATTGGAAATTGGTGACATTAAGCCGACTTCTATTACACTGCAAATAGCGGATAGATCAGTTACCTATCCAAGAGGAGTTGTAGAAGATATACAGGTGAAGGTAGAAGAGTTTATTTTTCTTGCGGATTTTTTGGTCCTCGACATGTCGGGAGACAAGAATATTCCATTGATTCTTGGAAGACCATTCCTAGCTATAGGACGTACTTTGATTGATGTGCAAGATGGCCGGCTGACATTCCGGATGAATGATGAGAGAATTACATTCTCTCTGTATGATGCTATAAAAAGGCCACATGAGAGTGAGTTTGATGATTGCAAATTAATAGAGTTAGTGAAAGATGAGTTTGTCTGCACTGATGTGCCAGTTGCGTTAGAGGACCCTCTGCAGCACTGTATCCGGCACTCTATTTATTCTATTGACTTATATGACTCTCTTGATTTTGCCTATGATGAAATTTTGGAATATCTTTCTGTTCTAGATTCTATGCAGGGGCTACCGCAGGAACCAGTGCAATACTTGGATATTCGGGATCTACCGCCAGAGAGCATTGTAGAGATGGAGACTCCTGCTGCCAAGTCGGCGCCTACACCACCTATCTTAGAGATGAAACCACTCCCAGATCATTTGAGGTATGTCTTTTTAGGTGAGAGTGATACATATCCTATGATCGTATCTGCTTTTCTATCTGTTGTGGAGTTGGATAAGTTGTTGAGAGTGCTGAGAAAATACAAGTCTACTATAGGTTGGTAAATTTCTGACATAAAAGGGATTAGCCCGTCTATTTGTATCCATCGTATTTTACTTGAGCAGGATTACAAGCTGAAAGTGCAAGCACAACGGAGATTGAATCATGTGATGTAAGAAGTCGTGAGAAAAGAAATGCTGAAGCTTTTGGATGCCGGAATGATTATGCCATATCTGACAGTGAGTGGGTGAGCCCGACTCAATGTGTGGCAAAGAAAGGAGGCATGACAGTTGTGAAGGATGAGAGGAATGAGATGATTTCTACGCGGCTCGTGACAGGATGGCGAGTTTGCATTGACTACTATGCTCTGAATGCGGCTACACGTAAGGATCACTTTTCCCTTTCTTTCATTGACCAAATGTTGGATAGACTTGCAGGGTATGAGTATTACTGTTTCTTGGATGGCTATTCGGGTTACAATCAAATTATGATTGCCCCGGAGGACCAACACAAGTCGGCGTTTACTTGTCCCTATGGTGTTTTTGCATATCGATGAGTGCCGTTTGGTCTATGCAATGCTCTAGCCACATTCCAGAGGTGTATGATGGCCATCTTCTACGGTTTCATCGAGAAAATTATGGAGGTATTTATGGACGACTTCTCTATCTTTGGTTCCTCTTTTGATAATTGCTTGGAAAATTTGTCCCAAGTTTTGCAGCGCTGTGAGGAGACGAATCTAGTTTTGAATTAGGAGAAGTGTCATTTTATGGTACGCGAACCTGTGGTGCTTGGCCACAAAGTCTCTACTACCGGCTTGGAGATCGATCGAGCCAAAGTTATAGCTATCGATAAGCTACTTCCTCCTACATCTGTTAAGGCAGTTCGTAGCTTCCTTGGCCATGCTGGATTTTACCAGAGATTCATCAAGGATTTTTCCAAAATCTCCAAGCCTTTATGTTCTCTGTTGGAGAAAGATGTGAAGTTTGAGTTTGATGACGAGTGCATGGAAGAATTTGAGACACTGAAGTTGGCTCTGATAAGTGCTCCAATTTTAATACAACCTATTTGGACTGAACCATTTGTTTTGATGTGTGATGCCAGTGATCTTGCCGTTGGAGCTGTGTTGGGACAAAAGCGGGATAAATTCTTCTGAGTCATTCACTATGCCAGTAAGACACTCGACTATGCCCAACAGAATTACACCACCACGGAAAAGGAGTTGCTCGCAGTGATATTTGCTTTTGACAAATTTTGGGCTTATTTGATTGGGGTGCCAACCATTATCTACACCGATCATGCAGTTATCCGGTATTTATTTGCCAAAAAAGATGCCAAGGTGAGATTGATTCGATGGATCTTGTTATTGCAAGAGTTTGATATGGAGATCAAGGATCGAAAGGGCTGTGAGAATGCCGTAGTGGACCATCTGTCCCGTTTGGAGAATCCAATGGAAGGCGAGGATCCACAGTTGCTCATAAATGAGAGTTTTCCGGATGAACAAGTGCTCAAAATGAAAGCCATTGATAAAACTCCTTGGTATGTAGACATTGTGAATTACATAGTGATTCGTGTCATTCTCAAGGATCTCAGCTCCTACCAACGCAAGAAATTCCTCCATGATGTCCAATTTTACTATTGGAAGGAGCCAATTCTTTACAAGAGGTGTGCTGATGCAGTGATTCGAAGATGCGTTCGAGATGATGAACTTAATGCTATCATAGAGAAGTGCCATAGTTTGCCTAGTGGAGGCCATTTCACAACCAATAGAACCGCCATGAAGATTCAACAAAGCAGATTTTATTGGCCTCACATCTACAGAGTTGGCAATATTTGGATCGAGCTGGTAGGTGCTTCTTCACACAGAAAGCAGTTGGCCACTTTTCCTTGCCGAATCGTCATCTGATGAGAGTGTCTGATTGGCTTCATTCCGCTAATTGGAGTACGTCTTCACCGGTCCATCAAGCCGCCATGGTCGCCACTCAGTTGGTTTTGCCCTTTCGAGCATGTGTTGCCGAGTTAGCGGAGGATGAAGGAGCCGACGAGAAGGAGGAGGCAGAGCAGTCTGATGATGATAATGACGGAGCTAGCACCGGAGGTGCCGCCTCACAGGTGGACACTGATGCCCCTTCTAGTTCATGAGTGGGGGGGACGTCATCGATATCGCCCCCGCTCTTAGGAGGAGCGCCTGGATGATGTAGAGGGCCATCTCTCTTCGGTCGAATCTGAGATGCAAGGACTGCGGGGCGAGTTCACTCACTTAAACATGCGTGTTGGAGCCATCGATGTGAATGTAGCTACAATGCTACAAATGATGCAGCAGTGGGGGTTGCAGTTTCCTCCGAACCCACCTCCGCCGTGATTTCTATTGAGGTTAGCGATTCAAGGTTTTTCCGTCCGTTTCTTCAAGCTTATGCTCTTTCGAGGATAAGTTTGGGGGGTGGATGGACCTTATGCCTTGAATCCCTATTCTAAGAATTTCTTTTAATCGATTCTTGTATTTAGTTAATTCATTTGCATTAGTTTAGTGGGTTAGGTTGTAAGGCACGTTTATTGCTTTCTAGTATGATGTCGGGTGTGTGTTGGATTGGATTAATCTCATGCTATGTACTGTGATGAATGATGGTTGCCAATGATGAATTCTGGGATTGGTGAAATTGATTGTCTTTATTGAGTTTACTATGAGTATGATAGGTGCAATTGCGACGAATTGCTTGGTTGTCTTGACCTGTGACTGTCCTGTGAGAATTTGAGCCTTATTATCATTTTCTTGTGTGTGAATGTTGGGTTATTGTTGAATGTCTAGAACTTGCCTCTTGTCTGCTCAAGTTTAACAGAATGTTGTGGAATTTTGAGATGATTTAAGGCCATTTTTGTTCGCCTTCTTCTTATCCTGTGTATTCTTGGCCAAAACACTTCAAATATCCATTTTAAGCCCCGTTGAGCTTTTGAGCCATTTCGTTGTTAGCCAATTTAATTCAATCCTATTGTCAATTTGTTTCTTTTCACTTGGACTTGTTGGGTGGGTAGAACATTTATAGGAGGGATGAATTATTTTGGTGGATCTTGAGGAGAATAATATGATGGAGTGTGGCTTGTGAAAAGGATTATGGAGTTGGAATATTCATATGGCACTTAGAGAAAAAATGAATGAAGAAAAAAAAAAGAGAGAAATGAAAGAAAAAACATTAAAAAAAAGAAAAAAAAAGCAAAAGAAAAAAAAAAGGAAAGAAAAAAAGAAAAAATATATCTAAGTGGCCATATTCATAATTTGGTGATGCTTTTGATTTATGGTGTTGGAAGAGGAGGAAGAGAACTAGACAAAGTCTAGTTTTACTCGATTGGTATTGGGGTTGAGTATTAAGTGAGGAAGTATTGAGAGTAATTAAACTCAATAAGTCCGATTTAGTCACTTGGCCTATATTTTCCCTACCTTGTCCAAAAGTCTACATTAAAACCAAATTATAAAGTCATTTTTTATCCTAATTCCACATTTCTTTGCATGTAAATGTGAGATAAGATAATGGGGCAAGCTTATGGTTAATTTTTCAATTGATCCGGTTTTGAGTGCTTATTCGTTTTTCTATCCTAAACACTTGAGAGTAAGTGATACACGAACCCGGTGAGGTCATTGGTTCAAGGCTAAAGATAAGATAGTAGTCGTGTTGTGCGAGAATATTTTTGCTCATTGTATACCTTAAGAGTTGAGACCTAGCGGAGATAGGTATCAGCTTTTCTGATTTCTCCACTAATAATCGGATTAAATTGGGAAGAATTAGGATCGGATTAGTGCATAGTTGATACATGTAAATTGCATTCTCTAGGATTAATCTCTATTAATTGATTGAATTTGTTAATTTGATTTAGTTGATTTGCTTTGGATAATTAATTTAATTGTTCCATTTTTATTTTTGATTGATTTGATTTGTGTCTAGCTTTAGCAATCCCACATAAAATTTAGGTAGCCTGGATAATAGAAACGTATTAGCTTAGTACTCAGTATGGTCATATTTTCAGTCCTTATGGATACGATACTCGATTCACTACTATATTACATTTGTCCTGTGTTAGTTGCAGATTGGTGCATAAAAATTAGTGCATCAGAAGAATAGAAAAAATGGAAGAGAATATTAGAAGAAATGAAAGAAGAGAATAGTTGATATTACTTTTTCTATCCCTCATAACATGAAAATACAACTATTTATATGACTACAACATTGGGGACCACTTAGGAAAAATATAACCTAGATATCAAAGCTAATAATGTGGTCCAATAATAAAGGAAAAGCCCAAAGGCTAAATCATTCAATTTAGCCCGACAATTAACTCACGGCCCTAAGATCCTCAATTACTTCTCCATCTGAATCACAATATTAAACATTAAAAATGGAGTCTTGACTTCAGTCGCTTCAATCTCTAAGACCTTCTCTTCTCCGATGAATAATCCACCCTTCTGTCTCTCAATTCCAGCTATAATTATTGTGTTCACAACACCCGTCAAATAAGTTCGAAAAATATTTCTTGAATATAAAAGACATGTTCGGAAAATCTATTTTTGAACCAAACTTGAACAATATTTTCGAGATTTTGTTGGGATTTTTTCTTCAGTACATCGTCGTCAGGGTCGACGAGGCAGACGATGTACCTGGCGGGGGCAGCTCATTGGTGGCGATGGTCGGCGAGAATGTATATCTCACCAGAGAAGAAGATAGAAGCAGATTGGGATCCGACAAGCCGCTGCTCTGTTGTTTTCTTAATATTTCTTTGTAGTCAAGTTTATGTGTTCATAATATGTTCAGAAGACATTTGTACTCTATTAAAGAAGAAGAAGAAGAAGAAGAAGAAGAAGAAGAAGAAGAAGAAGAAGAAGAAGAAGAAGAAGAAGAAGAAGAAGAAGAAGAAGAAGAAGATGGTATGGAAAGAGATTATTTGCAATCAGCTTATTGGGCCAGCCTAGTAGAAGGCCTTATTTAGTTTCCATATCATGTTAGTTTTGAGATGGGATGAACTAAAAACTATAAAGCCTAGCCCATAATTGCTCTTGAAACAAATATTAAACACATTTTCACTTAGAAATGTAAATAAAGATAGAGTGAACTTTGTTTTCACCACTTAAAGTTTAAAAAAATATATATATTTAAGTCATCAATTTTAAAACATACTTTTTTAGTCATTTTGGACTAAAATACCCTTTAGATATTTAAAAAAAAATAAAGTATCCCATCCACCGCATCTGTAATATCCCGAGATATTTTCATAATCGATATTCAGAAACCTAGATACCTGCTCGAAAATAGTCGTATCAGGACCTAATGATAATCCTATATTTGAATCCTATCAAAATAAATCAAAATTTAATTAAGATAAATATTATTATTTATTAATTCTAATATTATAAATTGTTTGCAAATCAATTAGATTTATACAAGTATATATGGAGAGTGGTGAATTTGTAATATCAAATTTTAATTTACTTGATAATACTCGATAGAATTAGTTGGACATGATGAAATCTAAAATTTTGCTCCTAGTATTAGAAATATCTGAATTTAAAAAAAAATTACTTTCATGTTTTAAAATGTTTCTGGGATCTCGTTTATTTAGGTTATATTTAAATTTTTTTTATTCATTTATTTTAATTTGGAAGTCTTTGTATATGAAAAAAAATATTATTAAATAAAAAAAATTAATTAAAAGATTACTGTGATTGTTCCCTTCTTCTCCATTAGTTAAACACGTAGCTTGAAATCTTCATTCCAACCAAGTCAGCATTACACATGTCCTTTTATCTGTTAATTTAATCTCGTGAATAAGCATGTGTTTTAACATAAGAACATATACTTTAACTATTCACTACTCCAAGCTCTTCTACTGAAAATCGAGAGTCATATCAAACCCATAAACTCAATTAGGATTCAACTGCTTAGTTCTTTAGATTATAGGGCTACAGCAACTCACTTCTCTTGGTAAGCCTATTTCTAGTTCAAATATATGTATTTGTTGTATACAATTATATACCATTAATCTGAACATATTTCCAAAATTTAATTTACTAAAACCCATGAATTCATATCACTGTAATTCATCAACTCATGCTTTATAATTATCAACACCAAAATAAGAACCACCCTCAATTAGATTTTCCAAGACCAATTTCTACATATCATATTCCAAGCAAATATCTTCTCACCAACACACATACATGGTTTTGCATGTAGAAACTAAAATTATAGAACTTCTGATAGATAAATAAATATTAAGAAAATAAATAGAATTAGAGATAGAGGGCATCGTCAGTGGATTAAGTCGTAGCAGGGGAGGGCATCGTCGGCTGGGCTCGGTCTCGGTGACGTTTGTCTGAGTCGGGGCTGAGGTTGTGCTTACTGACCGGAGTTGATCTGAGATGGCATCGAGTTGCCAGAAAACTTGCACCAGAGTTAAATGACTTCAGGGCTGCAGTCGTCGATTGGTGTTCAATTGCGTTGAACTGCTTCATAACTGGAGTCGTCGATCTAGGTTGCTGCAAGTGCGGCTGCAGGTCAGGGTTGTGGTCATCGCGTTGTCGGTGGGCAGTGATGAGCTCGCCGGTGTCAGAGAAAAGAAGAAGAAGGGGAGAAAGAATTAGGGATTTTGGGAGTGAATTTGGGGATTTCTATTTTGTTCCTCATTGCTAGTCGAGAGAGAGAGAGAGAGAGAGAGAGAGAGAGAGAGAGAGAGTGAATGAGAGCAGAGATGAAAATGAATTTGGGGATCTTGTTTTTCAATTGATTCTTACGTGATTTTAGGGGACTTTGATTTCATTTTTATTCGAGGCGTGAATTTAGAAAAGGGAATGGAAGGGTTTTATTATAATTAAATTATTTGCATTTGGACCATTTCTCACTAATTTCCAGAAATTGGAAAATGGCCCTAGTAAGTTTATTTACTTTAGAATTTGGTTAATAAATCTTTCTTAAATATAGAATTTAATCCATAAAGTTTTATCTAAATTTTTCCTATTTAACCAAGAATTCATAAATTAATTATTTAGGAATATAAATCTTTTATTTTTAGATATATTCAAATTATAATTGACCTAAATGATTTATTTGAAATTATTTTGATATTAGGCGCAGCCCAATTAGGACCATTGTCCACTCTGTGACTCCCTGCTCAAATATTACGCGCTCATTATCATCAGGTGGGCTATATTTTTCTCAAATTATGTTCAGCTAATAAGCTCAATTATTTATCAACTATAAATCGTGAATATCTGTATCAAAATGATTTAGCTCACTGTCCGCATTCGTCAGTATCTTACAAAAATATTGAGTTCTTAACTATACTCGAGTTCGGATCCTTAAAGCTTTGGGATCGTATACACTATCCTTTATTAGACAGCTGGGCTGGAGGACGTGTATATAAGTTAAAACACTGTAGGAAGGGACAGTTGAGATAGAGCGTGTAAGTAAGGCTAAAAAAAGTTTTGTATACATGGAATGCTTTTAGTTTTGAAACATTTCCATTGTTATACTTGTGTGGATACGATATTCATAATTATAAAATGATTGTGAACTGTTTATCAAAATTTCCCATTGGGTACACTAGTACTCAGCCCAAATCTTTTTTAAATATTTTCAGGTTAAGAGATGGGCTGGAAGATAACAGAGCCGAGGCAAGGGCTAGCTTTTTGTTATATGCTTGCTCTTTTTGTGTTGTTTAGAGATCCTAGATACTCTAAAACAATGAAATAGTTTGAAATAATTTGCTTAAGTTTAATAAAGATGCTCTGCGCTTGTTCCGTCTACTCAGATATAGTTTATCTTCAATTGTTTGAATCATATTATGATTTGTGCTTATTTTTGAGCTACGCCTTTACAATTGATTGGTGGGATAAGTTCCCTTTGATGATTGGTCATTGATTCAGGTTCTTTCTAAACACCTTAGTGCGTGGTTCTATTACAGTTTTAGAGGTTATGCTGCCTAAATAATTGGGGCACTAACCCTACTTATATAATTGTCTATATGCAACAACTCATTTCCCCTTTTCCCCCTAGTAACGCACCGGTCCCTTGTCACTATTCTTTCGGGACTGGGGCGTTACAGCATCACACCCCAAGTTTGCTTTTCGTCATCTTCAATCTTCATCTTCCCCATCACAGTCCACCCCAACCTACCTCATCTTTATGAAAATTTTCTTGGACATGGTGAAGTTCTCATCATAGTTCCACCATACTGAGGCAGTGCAGTGAGCAACCAAGTTCAACTTTTACAAATAAAAAAAAGTGATTTTAATTTCACGCTAAATTGTTCTTAACAACGCTCAAGACCTGTTGAATACCGAATCACACTACGCAAACTACTTCGATCCGGACCCGTAAGAGGACAGGGTCGATTGTAGGGGGGAGAGCTAATTCGGGTTGTGTCTCTCGAGGAAAGCTTTGTGTGGGCAATTATCTTTCTATGCCATAATTGTCAACAAGCACATGAATTTAAACACATCTAAACATTCTAACTAGGGGTCGGAATGTCGAATGGCTTTTACTAAACTAGTAAATCTAAAGCAAGTAAAAGTAACTAACAACACCACCAATCACAAAGATAGAGGATAGGATTATGAGAAGAGCATTAGGGTGTAAATTCTCTCATTGATTTCTCTCCTAGCTTGGGTCAAGTTGATTATGTTAATCCCTGTCATACAATAGTCCCTTCAATTGGTTTAACTTGAATTACTGTCACCGTCTATCCGTTAAACCTCTATTGGCTATATCATATGAACCAGTAGGCTTATGTACCCAGTCCACCTAAAGATTAACGATTAGGCTTATGAAACCCAGTCCACCTAACGTTGAAGGAACCTAGTTCGGGCTATAGAATCTCCTCTCGGTCTCATCTAAAACCTAGCAATGCTAAGTAGTGGCCAATTACCCAACATAATCAAGCATAATTCCAACAACAAAAAACCAACCATCACAAGTATAAAATCGAACCCAAATCGATTATCTATCCCCTAATGTAGGAATTATCCCAACACCATGCTCAAGATCACACAATAATCATAAAAGCCATTCATTTTATAAATCAAAAGATAAATAAAATACAAACTTCTACAATGTTTGTTGTCTCAAGAGTTTTGGGACAAATCCCCACAAATGGGCTAAAGCTAAAAGAAAAAATTACCAAAGTGGAGGTCCTCGTTCAAGCTTAGCTACCACGGTCCACTTGAAGTTGGATTCCTCTTCTCGGATCGTCATCAAAGTGGAGCTCCATCCGCAAGCCTAGCTTCCGCGGACGGCTTGGAGTTGGACTCTTCTTCTCGGGCCTTCCTCCTTAAACTCTAACCCCTTTGCCTCTTCTCCTCCTCCTTTCTCTCTCTTTGGAACGGTAGTAAAGAATGGTGAAGTATGAAGATGAAGAAGATGAAGTTGGTGAAGTAAGGTGATGGAGAGAATGGTTGATGATGTATGAATGAATGCTTCCAAAAAGTGAAGTGAGAGATATATGGGGAGATGGAGTGTTGGAGAATATTGGTGTATCTCCCCCCCAAAGTCAAGTGATGATGATAGATGGAGTTATTGTCAAAGATATAGGAGATATGTGTGGGAGTTGGGGGGAAGTCTCAATCAGAATGCCAAATGATCTCACAACACACCTTGTTTAAAATGATGCACTTCCCAACTAAATATGAAGTTGAAGAGATATATGTGGTTACAACTCAGACTCTTACCCAAGCAGACAACCCCAAGCTGTTGGCCCTGCTGGATGAATTTGATGTGATCTTCCAGGAACCACAAGGCCTTCCCCCCACCAGGGGTATTGAGCATCAGATTCATCTCCAACCTGGAAGTAAACTGAGGCATCAGTTTCCTTACAGATCCTCACACAAACATAAGGATGAGATAGAGAAAATAATCAAGGAATTGCTAGCTACTGGAGTTATACAACATAGCAGAAGCCATTTTGCCTCTCCAGTACTTCTAGTGAAGAAGAAGGATGGCTCTTGGAGGATGTGTGTGGACTACAGGTATTTGAATGCTTTAACTATCAAACATGAGTATCCTATACCTGTAATTGATGAGATCCTAGATGAACTACATGGCTCCTGTTTCTTCTCTAAGGTGGACCTTAGATCTGGTTATTTCCAAATTCTCATGCAACCTGAGCACAGGTATCTGACAGCATTCAGTACTCACCATGGTCACTTTGAATTCCTAGTTATGCCCTTTGGGCTTTGCAATTCACCAGCTACCTTTCAATCACTCATGAACAAGGTATTTGGTGAATACTTGAGGAAGTTTGTCCTTGTCTTTTTTGATGATATTCTCATCTACAGCAAAAGCTGGGAAGAGCACTTGAATCATCTTAGAGCTGTATTTTCCTTGCTAAAGGAATATAACTTGTTTGCTAAGAAGTCAAAATGCCAATTTGGTCAAACCAGCATTGAATACCTGGGGCACATTATTAACCAGGAAGGTGTTGCCACAGATCCAAGCAAGATTGAGAGCATACTGAACTAGCCACAACCTAAGACTGTGAAACAACTCAGGGGGTTCCTAGGCCTAACAGGCTACTGCAAAAAGTTCATAAGAGGCTATGGGATCATCAGTAAACCTCTGACCATCTTATTAAGGAAGAATGGGTTTAAATGGAATTCTGAAGCAGAACAAGCTTTCTCCAACCTCAAGATAGCTATGACACAAGCACCAGTCTTAGCCCTTCCTGACTCCTCCCAACCCTTTGTCCTAGAGACTGATGCTAGTGGTTTGAGAATAGGGGCTGTGTTGATGCAAAATGGCAGACCTATTGCTTTCCTAAGCAAAACCCTCTGCCCAAAGAACCAGGCCCTTTCCATATATGAAAGGGAATTTTTGGATGTGCTCCTAGCAGTGCAAAAATGGAAGCACTACTTGTTTGGAAACAAGTTCCTTATTAAAACGGACCAACAGGCTTTGAAGCACCTATTAGATCAGAAGGTGGTCAGCCATGTATAGCAGAAGTGGATAACTAAGCTTCTGGGGCTAGACTATGAAATATGTTATAAGAAAGGGACAGAAAATAGGGCTGCTGATGCACTCTCCAGGAGGTAAGGTGACCAACCCACTTGCATTTCCCTCACCACCATATCCCCTAGTTGGATCAAGGAGGTCATAGGCAGTTACACAGATGATGCCTACTTCTCCAAGCTTAAGGAGTCATTACTACAGGACCCTAAATCCTGTCCACATTATTCTATGGCTGGGGGTATCATCAGATACAAAGGCAGGGTAACTGTGGGAAGGAATGATGGCCTTAGACAAAAAATCCTACAAGTTATGCATGGATCAGCTTATGGAGGGCACTCTGGGGTAAATGGCACTTATATGAGATTGAAGAGGACTTTCTACTGGCCTCATATGAAGCAAGATGTCATTCAACTAGTCAAGAGCTGTGACACCTGCTCACTCAATAAGCCTAATCAAGGGGGAATGCCAGGGCTGCTACAGCCTCTGCCTATTCCAGACCAGCCCTGGAGCCACATCTCTATGGATTTTGTGGAAGGTTTGCCTAAGTCAGCTGGTAAAGATGTGGTGCTAGTCATCATTGACAGGCTAACTAAGTTTGGACACTTTATTGCCCTGTCTCATCCCTATACATCTCAGAGTGTAGCCAAGCTCTTCTTAGACCATGTATACAAACTACACGGTCTTCCAGTAAGTATTGTCTCAGACAGAGACAAAATCTTTACTAGCAACTTTTGGAAGGAATTGTTCAAGGTACTTGGGGTAACCCTCAACTTCTCTTCTGTCTATCACCCTCAAACAGATGGGCAAACTGAACGGCTAAATCAGTGTCTGGAGACCTATCTCCAATGCATGACCTCTGATTGTCCTAGGCAGTGGGAAAAATAGTTGGCTTTGGCTGAGCACTGGTGTAACACCAATTACCATATAGCCATAAAAACCACACCATTCCAAGCCTTATATGGCTACCCCCTCCCCACCTAGCCGTCGGCCCCTATCTAGACACCACTCAAGGGGAGGTAAGAGACTCACTTATTGAACGCAGACTGATGCTGCAACCACTTAAGACCAATCTACAGTTCGCTCAACAACGCATGAAGGCCTATGCCGACAAGAGTCGCACTGACAAGGTTTTTGAAGTGAGGGATTCAGTGTACCTTAAACTACAACCCTACAGGCAAAACTCGGTATCACTAAGGAGAAATGTGAAGTTGACGTCTCGCTACTATGGTCCGTACAAAATCCTACAAAAGGTAAGACTGGTGGCCTATAAATTGGACCTTCCCAAGGGCTCTAGGGTTCATCCTGTGTTTCACGTCTCTCTACTTAAGAAGAAAATTGGAGAAGAAAATACAGTGTCGCAGACCTTACCTGAAGTTACTGACAGCGGGCTCTTCTGGATTTCCCTGTATACTGCTCTCGATTCTAGGGTTATCACCAAGGGTAATCTCACAGTTCCACAGCTACTCATCAAATGGGAGGCCTCAGAAGACTCTGATCTCCTCTCGTGGGAGGACGAGAAGTTCATTCGAAAAAAGATTCCTGCTTTTGATCCTTGCGGACAAGGATCTCTCGAAGGGGGGCCAAATATTGTGTACAGAGGTGAGTGCAGTGATGGGTATTGGGTAGGAGAGCAAGAGAGGGCCGGTGAATTGGAAGGAGTGACCGGAGAAAGCACGGCGGGAGGTGAAATTGAGGCTGGAACGGCTGAGGAAGGGAAAGATTACATTTTTAAGGTTTTGCCCTAATTCGATTTCTCCTAAATTGAGATGGGCAAGTTACGCGGGTCAAGGCTAGCGGATCCCGGGTCTTTAGGCCTTTCTTTTCCTTATCTGTTGTTTTTCCAAGAAGCGGGCCAATAGTGTTATTAGTGAGGCCCAAGTGCTTTAGGGTTAAGTTGTCACCTTTTGGGAGAGTATAAATGTACTATGTAATATCATGCAAAAGGGTATGAAAAATATCGATTATCTTCTCCCTCATTTTTCCTCCTATTCTCCCTCATTGTTCTTCCTCTCTCCTTCATATTTCTATTAAAGTTCCAGACTTTATTCAGTTTACAAACGTTATTTAGTAACCAAATTACAGATCAATCCTATTAAATTCAAAATAGGGAAAAGAAAAGCTAAAAATCAACGGGATACAAGAGAAGCCATAACAGAGCTCAATTGAAAATTTTGAAGCTCGACTAACTTCGAGCGGATACAAATCAAATCCTAAATAGTTTATGAGTCAATTCAACTCAACTCACACCCCATTTCGAAGAGACCTAACTGGCCTCGATACACATGCAATAGCTGAGGAATATCGTCTCGATGATCAATAACATACCTCGGAGCTTACCATCAAGCTGGCGACACTAGTGGATTCCTTCAACAACCCTTTCGCTATCAAAATCTTAGCAACCGACCACCTCAATCTCATTCTCTTGTCAAGATTCAAAGTGAGAAGCAGAGGGCGTCGAGCAACATCACCAGCCTTCAATCCCAACTCATGAACAAGAAAATCTAAAGTGGCCGTGATTTTCTTCTCGGACAAAGTCATGCAATTCGGAGACCTCAAAAAAGCAGCAACAACCTCGGATTCGGACCACCCGCACCTCCCATAGACGTCTCTCTTACGCTTCAGAGTCCACTCAACTCAACTCACACCCCATTTCGAAGAGACCTAACTAGCCTCGATACACATGCAATAGCTGAGGAATATCGTCTCGATGATCAATAACATACCTCGGAGCTTATCATCAAGCCGGCGACACTAGTGGATTCCTTCGACAACCCTTTTGCTATCAAAATCTTAGCAACCGACCACCTCAATCTCATTCTCTTGTCAAGATTCAAAGTGAGAAGCAGAGGGCGTCGAGCAACATCACCAGCCTTCAATCCCAACTCATTAACAAGAAAATCCAAAGTGGCCGTGATTTTCTTCTCGGACAAAGTCATGCAATTCGAAGACCTCAAAAAAGCAGCAGCAACCTCAGATTCGGACCACCCGCACCTCCCATAGACGTCCCTCTTACGCTTCAGAGTCCACTCAACTTAACTCACATCCCATTTCGAAGAGACCTAACTAGCCTCGATACACATGCAATAGCTGAGGAATATCGTCTCGATGATCAATAACATACCTCGGAGCTTATCATCAAGCCGGCGACACTAGTGGATTCCTTCGACAACCCTTTTGCTATCAAAATCTTAGCAACCGACCACCTCAATCTCATTCTCTTGTCAAGATTCAAAGTGAGAAGCATAGGGCGTCGAGCAACATCACCAGCCTTCAATCCCAACTCATTAACAAGAAAATCCAAAGTGGCCGTGATTTTCTTCTCGGACAAAGTCATGCAATTCGAAGACCTCAAAAAAGCAGCAGCAACCTCAGATTCGGACCACCCGCACCTCCCATAGACGTCCCTCTTACGCTTCAGAGTCCACTCAACTTAACTCACATCCCATTTCGAAGAGACCTAACTAGCCTCGATACACATGCAATAGCTGAGGAATATCGTCTCGATGATCAATAACATACCTCGAAGCTTATCATCAAGCCGGCGACACTAGTGGATTCCTTCAACAACCCTTTCGCTATCAAAATCTTAGCAACCGACCACCTCAATCTCATTTTCTTGTCAAGATTCAAAGTGAGAAGCAGAGGGCGTCGAGCAACATCACCAGCCTTCAATCCCAACTCATTAACAAGAAAATCCAAAGTGGCCGTGATTTTCTTCTCGGACAAAGTCATGCAATTCGGAGACCTCAAAAAAGCAGCAGCAACCTCGGATTTGGACCACCCGCACCTCCCATAGACGTCCCTCTTACGCTTCAGAGTCCACTCAGACATACTACCAAACACCTTGAGCGCAACCAAGAATCGAGTTTTCGACACATCAAACCCCGCTCCGGCAGCTCGATCCAAACACGCCGTGAGTTTCTCTTTACCTAGCATCAGCAAACTCGGCTGGCTCACAAGCAACGAAACGATACGAGACTCGGGAACTCCGCGATCTCTCAAGATCGCAATGTTGGAAGAAATCTCCCTCGGCCAGCTATTAGGGAATGCCCTCTCGCTCGAGCAAACACACAAGCAACTCTCTCATCGGATGGAACGAGGCTTTTCAAATCGTTGAAAACCGGGATGAGATAGTTTTCGAGACTGCGCTGAAAAATCCCGAGGGTATGTAGAGAGCTTCTACGTGGAGACGGCGTCGGGAACGCCGATGGAGCAGAAGAATTTGAGTTTGGGCAAAAGGGTTTCGTTGGTGCGGTATTGAAGAACAAATGGCCATCTCGAGACGAGTTTAGAGATATGAAGATTTGTGAATCCATAATCGGCGAGCAGCTCTAACACCGCATCTGGATTTTCTCGAGACTCGATGAGCAATTTCTTTGATGCGGCGGCGGCATCGTTTTTGGGCAGGCCGCACGAGTTGATGAGATAAGAAACGGTGAAAGGACGATCTGAGCCTCCAAGACGACATTGAAGGCATGGATTCAAATTCAAATGATTGACCATGATAAAAGAGGTAAAATCTTATGCATAAAAATAAAAAAAATAATAAAAAAAATGAGTAACCATGATATTATTCGATCCCGCCTTGTTTTTATATCCCTAATTGTGAGCTTTTAGTATGTTCCAAAAAATAGTATACGATAAGAGAGTTCTAAGCAAAAATACCCATAGAAAAAAATATGAAAATAATAGTAATAAAGTTCCAACAGCCCAATCACAATTTAATTCATAACTAAGTTGTGAAAATGTCAATAAAAATCACACACCGAGAAAAAAACCAATGCCAAATACTTAGTAGCCCTACTACATGCATTAGAATTTCCAAAAAAGAAATATATATATATATATATATATATATATATATATATATATATATCTTCCAATGAAATAGCATTACTATTTTTCCAATTGGGTGCACCAAAAAGGTTGAGGTTCTATTGAAATCGAGATAGCCCAGGCAACTTCTATTGCTGGGTTTTCTCAAATGAAACGCCTCAAATCTCTTTCATTCTCGGATGTGGTATGAATTTAGGAATCGACGAGGTGAATTTAGCTTTTGACTGAAGTAGTTTACTTGGCAGGCTGCTGCTCTGAATCCAATCCAATATTCCTCATCATCAAACAAGTCTTCAATTCGTCATTACATTCTCATCCAATCCAATTTCAGAGAGACTCAACTTGCCTCGATAGATATCCAACAGCTGAGGAATTTCTTCCTCGTGATCAAAGATATACCTCCTCAAGAACTTCGCCTCCGACATCCGAAACAAGTTGAAGGTGATCCTCGTCGATTCCTTCATCAACCCTTTCGCTTTGAGAACTCTAGTAACGACCCACCTCGGCCTCATTCTTTTCTCCACGTTGAAATCAAGAACCCCGGGGCGTTGTGCAACATCAGCAGCCTTAAATCCAACCTCGTCGACAAGAAAATCCATATTGGCTCGTATCTTTTTCTGGGACAATTTCATGCAAAGCGGATACTTCAAAAATGCAGAGCTGAGATCAGATTCAGACCATCCGCACCTTCTGTAAATATCCATCTTGTGCCTCACAGTCGATTCAGACATTTTACCAAACACTTGGAGGGCATCCACGAACACAACTCTCGACCTGTGAAATCCCATTTCAACAACCCGATCAACATACGCAGAAAACAGTTCCTTTTTAAGTATCAACATCGATGGCTTCTTCACGAGCAACGAAGCGATAGAATATTTAGGCAGCCTTTGATCTCTCAAGATCGCGATGTTTGAAGGAACCCTTTTCGGCCAACCATGAGTGAACGCCATTGGACTACGCAGAAACACGGCAGCAACATTCTTATCCGATTCAACTATTCTTTTCAAGTATTTATACCAAGGGATGAAATAGTTTTCGAGGCTACGCCCCAACGGAAACGGATATTCCGACAACTTCCGCGGTAGAACAGCCGGAGGAACGCCGATGGAGACGAAGAATTCGAGCTTCGGCGAGAGGGTTTTGTCGGCGGAGGATTGAAGAACGCGTGGCCATTTCTTAACAAGTCTGGAGATTTGAGCGTTAGTGAATTCATACTTGTTCAATAGCTGCAAAACTGCATCCGAATTTTCTCGCGATTTGAGGCACAATTTCTTCGATACAGAGACGGCATCCTTCAACGGCAATCCGCATGAATTAGTGAGATAAGAAATAGTGAAAGTGGCGTCGCTGCCGCTAAAATTTGAAGATGATTTTCGGGAGGAGAAAAGCGCCAGGAATTGAGGGGCATCTTTTGTGGTGGGAACCCTAATCTGACTTCTGCTACGGATAATTGCATACATTTGATTTAGTAATTCAAATATATTGTCAATTTATAATAACCATCTCAACTGATTTTGAATGAGTTTATTTAAGTGTTTATTATTTGAACATACTACATTTGTCCGCCGTCGCCTAACATGAAATGATATTGTTGGTCCATTCATTCCCGTGAGAATTTAATAGCATATCGAATTTGTGTCCACGTTAAGGTGTTTAAAATAACATTATTAATCTTTAAATCTAATAATTCAAGATTTTTGAAAAATAATTATTAAGACACTAAAATCAATTAGTTGTTAAAAAAACTATATAATTATATCAAGAAATCTAATTATCCATATTTTGAAATACGACATATTAACGATTTAAAATTTAACAAACAATCAATCAAAGTCTATAACTAAACATGATTAAATTACAATACATATGCACAAACCTATAAATTACACTATAAAAAATATGCAATGAAATTGAGGGAGTATCCTTTTCGCCAGTTTGTAATTTACTCTCCTCGAAATCCTAATTTTGCCCTCTTCTATACTTGTATCTTCAAAACGATGACGACCATATAACATTGTACGAAAATTATTGAAAAATATTGACTTATGTGATTTCGTGAAAAAAAAAAAATAGTTTACCATAGAAAATAATGAAGGGGTTAACTTTTTCAAAAATATAGACAGTGGTATTAAAAAATATATATATTAAACATGTGTATATAATTAATTACTTCATTAAATGTTATTCAACTTTTTAATTTATTGAGTTATACTACATTTTTTATTATTAATAACTAATCTAATTTTTACATATTTAATGTATAAAGTTATTTCTATATATTTTATGAATGATTTTTTTTTATTTACAAAGCATAAAAAATAGATAATATATTGGTGATCCTATTGTTAAAAAACAAAATGAGATTAATAATTAGTAATAAAATGATAGTAGCCATAAAAATCAACTCACTTTATATTAGAGCCCAAAATAAAAATTGACACACATCCCAAAGAATGATATATTTATTTTATTGGCATTAGGGTTTTCACAATTCTTTTTCCTTCTTTTTATTGACGGCTGGAGCCTCATTTCTCTTCTCAATTTCCTTTGCCGATAAACTCTATTTTCTTCACCGTTTTTCAATTTCATTCACCGATTAAAGGGGCAGACTTGGGTGAGACCGTTTAACGGGTCGTTTACGTTAGAAGGATCTCCTTTGACCCGACCCGGTTCCGACCCGACCCGCTATATATATATTAAAAAAAAATTCAGATTTTTCTCCCTCCAGCTCCGTAGGTTTTCTCCCCCAGCTCGCGACGTCGCGATTTCTTCCAGACGCGATTCAACATCAAGATTTCCGACTATTCAACATCGCAATCAACAACTGAAACCTAGTTATTCGTGATTCAAGCAGTGGCAACTCAAAAATCGCGATTTGTGAAGGATTTAAAGGATAATTTTGGAAAAGCAAGTAAGGTTCCTTTCGGTGGAATTCCGTTCAATTCCGGCGAAGGAACAATAGTAACGACAGGTATGTGTTCTTATTTTAGAAGATTTGTAATTTTGTTTCAATTTTTAATCAATTATTAGGTATATCAAATCTTGCATTCAAATTGTTCGATAATATGCTAATGGGAGAATACTCTTTTGTGATTAGCAGGAAGGGGAAATTTGATGTCTTTTCTTTTCCTGAAAATTGACAACAATTGTATTGTAGTCAGATTTAAGAAAATTAGTATGAATGATGATGAATTTTGAAATTCTTCTTGATAGTTCTCGCACTTGGAGACAAGAAATCCCAACAAGTTATTTCTTCTCTAATTTCTGATTCGTGTTCTCTATTTATAGTTATTTAGTAACATTAAATGTTGCTTTTCAATATGGAAGAGTACATCATATACTATTTGCTTCATTGTTAACATTTTAGTGAACACTATATTCCATCAAATTCTGATGTAGTTGCGCATCAATTCAGAAAATCAAGAAGCAGACAGATTCAGAATTAGTTATCAAAGAACAAATTCTGAAAACTAAAATTTTAGCACAAACTGTATGCTGTGGAAACTTGAAGTTAGAGAGGAAATAAAACTCCACCATGAAAACTAATTAATTATTATTTATGCTTGTTATTTTTTGGTTTGATAAATAGCTCCTTTGTGATTAGGAGGAAGGGGAAATTTTATGTCTTTTCTTTTTCTGGAAATTGACAACGATTGTATTGTAGTCAGATTTAGGAAAATTAGTATGAATGATGGATTTTGAAATTCTTCTTGACGTCTTCATTCTTAATTGAATATGTTTTGTGAGCATTTGTTGTATCCTTGCATCTGTGTGGGTACTAGTTTGATTTTATGTGCAATTGTTTGCATGTTGACAATATTGAATTTAGTAATCTATTAGTGTTATAGTAATTCTAAAAGTGATTTAAATTTTGTAAATTTCAGATATTGGTATACTTGATAATGAAGACAATGTTGAAGAATCTATGAACGAGGATGAATCTGTTATGTTGCAAATTGAGAGTAAGTACTACTTTACTTACATTCTTTGTTTTTGTAACCCATCAACTGCAAAATGTATTTTGTAAATTAGTGATACTTCTATGATATTTAGGGATACTTTCTCTAATGATAGTAATCCTTCACTTAAAAAAAAATTATGATTCAGTGGATAGTAATGATACTTCAACAGTAGTTAGTGATACGTCATAAGTACTTATTGTCACTATTTTATTTTTTCCTGAATAAATCAACAAAAATGTATCACACGCATATATTGAATTTTGTACACTAGTGATACTTCTATGGTATTTAATAATACGTTTCACACATTTGTTGACAATATTTTTTTCTGCCTCAGTAAATCAAAAAAAGTGCATATCACACATTACATTATATTATATACAGTAGTGATACTTCTATGGTATTTAGTGATACTTTCACTAATGATAGTAATCCTTCGCTAGATATTATTGATATATTGCAACTGTTTCACTTAAAATGAAATTATGATTCGCTGGATAGTAATGATACTTCAACAGTAGTTAGTGATACGCCACATCTACTTATTGAGACTATTTTATTTCTGCATAAATAAATCAACAAAAGTGTATATCACACTCATATCTTGAATTTTGTGCACTAGTGATATTTCTATGGTATTTAGTGATACGTTTCACACATTTATTGATAATATTTTTTTCTGCCTCAGTAAATCAAGAAAAGTGCATATCACACGTTATATTATATTATATTTTTTTTTTGCTTCAGTAATCCTTCGCTAGGTATTATTGATCTGTTGAAATTGTTTCACTTAAAATGAAATTATGATTACTGGATAGTAATGATACTTCAACAATAGATAGTGATACTCCACAAGTACTTATTGACACTATTTTTTTTGTTAGTGATACGTTGCATATTATTCCAATTAATACCAAAACATGATTATTGATACAAACTTCAAATTGTTGTAGGTGATTCTTTTGATGCCAGAGGTTGTCTTTTTGGTTTGAAAAGGAAGAATATCAATGATATATATGCCTTATATTGTAGTCATGCTCTTGTAAAATGTATAATTTAATGCAAAGCATTTTGTTACAAAAATGTATCAAGTTTTTTTTCATATTTTTATTGCATCATGTACACTGGAATTCTGTAATATTTGATCCTTTTCTTTTTTCTTTTTTATCTTTGTATGTTGTGAAATAGTTTGTTGTTTTAAGTCATCTCCATTCTTTCTTTCACATGTTATAGCGTGAATTTGTGTTAATCCAGATTGTTTGTACATTAGAAAGCTTTGCAATAATATTATGGTTGTCTTATATTTTCAACCACCCCTTCAAATTTATTTTTTCTTTATATATATATTTGAAGTTGCTCCAATTTTAGAATTTGTGATTTCGTGTATAACTTGTGTAATAAGCTGAAAAGGGAGCACACCGAATTTCCCAAAACTGAGATAATACAGAAAGCATATCCATCATCAAATTAAGATGTCACCAAATTCAAAATTAGAAAGGAGAGCGAGTGCATTTGATGAAATATGGACATGACAGAACAAGGTTACCATGTATTCATCGATGAGGTTACTTTCACAATGAAAATTGAAGATCAAACAGCGTATAAATGAAGAGTTGTACCCAAGAGAATGATGAAGTTGATCATAAACATTCAAGCACTGCTGTCTAAATCTTGACAACTTATTGCGTAAATTAAAGGATAACTAAGTAAATGTAAAAGTATCACTAAGTAAAAATATAGTATCACTATCCAATGAATGTAAAAATAAGTATCACTAAGTAACAGAAAAGTATTGCTAATTAACATAAAAGTATCACTATTTAAAAAATAAGCATCCTACTTATAAAAGTGAGGAATCACTAAGTCATAAGTAAAGTATCACTAGGTAAAAATAAGTATAACAAACTGATGTAAGTATCACTAACTAACATAAAAGTATCATTAAAAACCTGTCAAGTATCACTATTTAAAAAATAAGCATCCCTACTTAAAAGTCAAGAATCACTAAGTCATAAAGTAGAGATAAACCTGAAGAATGTAAAAGTATCACTAAATAAACATAAAGTATCACTAGTTAAAAATAAGTATAACAAATTGATGTATCACTAACTAACATAAAAGTATCACTAAAAACCTGTCAAGTATCACTATTTAAAAACTACAGTATCACTAACAAATAAATGTAAAAATAAGTATCACTAAGTAAAATAGTATCACTAAGTATTACTAATTAATAATCCAGCTCGTCGCCCCAGTTCAATCTGGAAACTCAGTCCAAAGCACCACGACAGCAACCTGCTTGACTTCTATGAACTCCAAGTGATCACCCGACAGCTTAACTGGGCTATCAGTGCCTCAAACAGCCCGTCAACTCCTCGTTCATTTCACCTGAAATCCGCTTTCTACCTGCACCAAAAGATCCAATTAACAGGGAAAAAAGATTGAATTATATTATAACAATGCACACGAACAACAAACATGTTTCAAAATAACATCATTTCAAGTAGGTTGCAAGGGCTTCAATTGAATCTGTAGTCATATTGTTTTTATCAAATAAGTCCTTCGCACTCTCAAATTCATTCTCTAATTTCAAGTAGCCACTGATCATGGTGTTCCAAGATACTAAATTCTTCATCTCTGAAGGCATTATATCAAACAGTTCCCGTGCTAAACTCACCATCCCGCACTTCACATATCCATCAATCATCAATTTATACGAAAAAGAATCCTTTCTAGGCATCCTATCGAAAACCAACCTCCCAGATTGAACAATCCTGCACTGTACATACAAGCAAATCAAAAAAAAATTCAAAACAAAAATCCGACATACTTGAAAAAGAGTTGTTCCTAGACTCAATACTTGCTTTGTGTATTCAAGCATTATATCTCTGCACAAATCCACATACATTTATTCAACATAATGAAAAATGTGTATTTGTTGGTGAATATGTAACTTGTGACTCCAATCTTTTGGTTTCTACTAAAAAGCCCTTTTTCGTATTCCCAATAATCAAATCAAAGAAAATACAGTGGAACTGATATACATTCACACTTTAATTTCCAATACATTTTCTCCCTAATTAATACGTCGAGTATTCTGCTATATTTATTTCAAATTCCCCTTCAAAACACCAAATATAACAATTAAACATACAGTCGTCATATCAAAAGATCATTCATCAAGAACAAGATTTAATTCAGGCTAAAAAATAAAACTAAATTCAACATCAAAGCAATGGATCCATAAAACTGTAGATACACTTACAAATACTCGGTTGAAATTCTGCTTCGGAGATGATGATATAGCGCCGATTTCTGAGACGACTGTGGCGCTGGTGGTCACGATAGTTGCTGGTGGTGGTCACACTACTTGCTGCGGCAAACGCACTATTTGGTGCGGTGGCAGTGGAGGAGATGGCGGAAATAGCGGTTGTGGGGAGAATTATGGGAAGAAGCAGTGAAAGATGCGGGAGATGGCGTCGTGAGAGAGAAATCGAGAAATCGCGGTGGTAGAAGAAAGGGGCGGAGAAACTGAGAAGCGGCGATGAGTTTTGTGTGTGTATGTGTGTGCGTTTTTTTTTTTAATATATACAGGCGGGTCGGGCTACTCCGGGTCGGGTCTGATGGAGATCCGTCTAACGTAAGAGACCCGTTAGACGGTCTCATACAAGTTTTTGTCCCGATTAAATTATTCTTCAATGATAAAAACTCCTTCAAAAATGTATAGTTTGAGAATATTTTCTTGATTTCGACCCTCCTGTCTTGCTCAAACTTATATACGCACAGGGTTTAAGAATCTACATCCAAAACGCATATCTGAGCATCTAGGATTTGATAATGTGTTTTGGATTCTCGATCTTAGTCGAATTGACTTCCAAGTTCATCATCTCAGTTCAATTTATAGTTGCCTCATTGCACAATTATGTAAATAGAGAGAAGATGATTGAGGTATGGTTTCATATATATAAATAAATAAATTAAGAATATTTTCTTCTTTTTCCTAGATACAACATTAGTTTTTTTCTTCCTTTTATATTTCTGTATTTCAAACTAAACACTTTATTAAAACTTTTAATCTTAGATTATTTGCAAAATAATTGGTTTTTAAATGATTCAGAAACTGTTTCGAATCAGTAAAGCCTACAACATAAATTTTATTTCTCAAACTTTTCAAAATTTAGAAATTATTTTTTTAGAAAGAAAATTTCCGATTTGTTATTTAGATTTTTTTTTTCAAACTAAACAAATCATTAAAACCTTTAATATTAGATTATTTGCAAAATAACATGTAAAACTGATTAATTATTACTTTTAATACCTTGAGAAATGTATACTGATTGTAGTATATATTTGTTTCTGTTTCCGCTCATGTGCCCCGTGGAGTAACCGAACTTTGCAAACTGTTGTGGTTCTTAGAGGAGGCAAAATCCAAATAAACAGCTACCGTTAAAGAATTTATTCAGTGGTTAATTATATCTATTGGATAAAATTCATTATTACATTATTCCAAATAAAGTATATTCCTATTTTTTGTTTAATCAATAGATATATATATATTAATAGGAATATTTATATATATATATATATAAATATATATATATATATATAAGAATTTATTATTTGTATACAAATAATATTATAACAATTTATATAGACATTCTGAATACAATGGCTCCAATTTCTAACATTTGAAATTTAAATTTCAAAACGGGAGTTGGTGCCCTTCATAAATTTTTTGCAGAAAATGAAAAAAAAAAATAAACTGATTGGTAATTTGGCAGTCTGGAATTTTGCATGTGATTTGATAGAGTTGGGCGCTTTGCATGTGATTTGAGAGGGAAATTTTACTGTTGAAACAACTCGATTTTATAGATATAGATAGATTTCCAATTTAATTTTAAGTAAATAATAAAATAAAATATACCTTAGCTCCAATTATTTGTTTTGACTTTTGGTCTTGGATCGGTGGTTGTACACATCTAAAACTTTGGTTGTGGTTTTGTTTGGGGTGTAAGATGCATTCAGCATGGAATTAACTCTTGATGTTGATTGGGTCGATGCTAGACCACTACCCAATGAGTTAGCAGCGTAGAATTTCACCATGTGGGAAGCTGCTTTTTTGAAAGTCGTCGTGTAGATGGTGAAAATTAATAATATTATATATAATATTTTTATTAATTTTTATATATTTATTTAGTTTTGAAATCTTATGAAATTGAAAATTAAATAAAATATTTAAATAATAAAGATATTATTATATGATAAACATCAAAAGTCTTTGGCAACAAGTAAATATCTTTCAAAAGATATGTATCATTTTCCAACAGCCAATGAGATAATGCCACATCAGCTCTAAATCTCTTTCCCTACAAGTATAAATAGGAGCCTCCATATCAGTTGAAAATCACATCAGAAATCATTTGAAGAGTTCAAGAATTTGAGAAGAAATTCCATAAGTGAAATTCTCTCAAATATTCAAGGCGTTTTTCACCAAATTTATTTCGAAGACGGCGTTTGATCCATAAGCAAGGCGCGTTATTCATCAAATTCAACCCAAAGTTAGCGTTTGATCCGGAAAGAAGGCGTCGGCCCTCCGAATTAACGTTGTCAAGTTCAAATACCAAGTCAAAGAAGATCGATGACACAAATCATCCCCGAAAACTTTGAAGACCAAGTTCAAACAACAAGTTCGTGAAGATCAAAACCAAGTTCAAACAACAAGTCTGAGAAGATCAAAGAGACAAATTTACTCTGAAGATTTCAAAGACCGTTTGAAGATCAAGTTTAAAGACCGTTTGAAGATAAGTTTTGAAGAGAAGAATCAGAGGAAAAATAGAGATTGGATCCGTATAAATACTTTTGATCTGAAATCATATTATTTGTACACATTTTGTGTTTTACCAAATTAAATACAAGAATTTGTGTTACAAATTTTGGCACGCCCGGTGGAACCATCTCTACCTCTCATCTCTTCTCTTTATCAAAATCCCTCAAGCATCAAGATGTCTACAACTCTGGAAGAGCTAGAAATAAATGATGGGGGCAAACATTTTGAGGAATCTCCAAGTGAAGAAGAAGAAGAAGAAGAAGAAGAAGAAGAAGAAGAAGAAGAAGAAGATGATGATGATGATGATGATGATGATGATGATGATGATGAAACGGCTATAAATCTAACCATGAGCCAATTCAAGTCTTTCAACATATGTCACAATCACTGAAAAGAAAATGGGCAACGCTCCTTGGTAAGAGCTTAAACTATCTTTCAAAGTTCCTTGATAAGAGCCAAAACTATCTAAATTTGCTCAAATGCTCCTTGATAAGAGCCTAAACTATCTTCCAAAGCTCCTTGATAAGAGCCAAAACTATCTAAAGTCTTCAAAAAGGCAACGCTCCTCGATAAGAGCCTAAACTATCTTCCAAAGCTCCTTGATAAGAGCCAAAACTATCTAAACTCTTAAAGAAATACCAAGACTCCTTGACACGAGTATAAAATGTCTACAAAGTCAAATTCAAATCTAAGACTCCTTGACACGAGTATAAAATGTCAACAAAGTCAAATTCAAATCCAAGACTCATTGACACGAGTATAAAAGGCCTACAAATTAAAATTCAAGACTCCTTGACACGAGTATAAAATGTCTACAAATCTAAATCTAAGACTCCTTGACACGAGTATAAAATGTCTACAAATTCAAATTCAAATCCAAGTACTCACGGACACGAGTATAAAATGTCTGCAAATCCAAGTACTCACGGACACGAGTATAAAAGGTCTACAAAGTCCAAATTCAAGTTGAAGGCTCCTCGATATGAACATAAACTATCCAAGTTCAAGAAAAAGCTCTCTGATATGAGCATAAACTTTCCAAGTTCAAGAAAGCTCCCTGATACGAGCATAAACTATCTAAATTCAAATCCAAATTGAAGACTCCTTGATACGAGTATAAACTATCTAATAAATCCAAATTGATGGCTCCTTGATACGAGTATAAACTATCTACTAAATTCAAGTTCAAGACTCTTTGATACGAGTTTAACTCTAATCATTTTTCGAGACTCATTCATTTCAAATGACAAGTCGTCCATAAACAAGTCTCGAGGGGGCATTTGTAGATGGCGAAAATTAATAATATTATATATAATATTTTTATTGATTTTTATATATTTATTTAGTTTTGGAATCTTATGAAATCCAAAATTAGATAAAATATTTAAATAATAAAGATATTATTATATGATAAACATCAAAAGTCTTTGGCAACAAGTAAATATCTTTCAAAAGATATGTATCAATTTTCAATAGCCAATGAGATAGTGCCACATCAGCTCTAGATCTCTTTCCCTACAAGTATAAATAGGAGCCTCCATATCAGTTGAAAATCACACCAGAAATCATTTGAAGAGTTCAAGAATTTGAGAAGAAATTCCATAAGTGAAATTCTCTCAAATATTCAAGGCGTTCTTCATCAAATTAATTCCGAAGACGGCGTTTGATCCATAAGCAAGGCAGTCAAAGGCGTTCTTCATCAAATTCAACCCAAAGTTAGCGTTTGATCTGAAAACAAGGCGTCGGCCCTCCGAATTAATGTTGTCAAGTTCAAATACCAAGTCAAAGAACCAAGTTCAAACAACAAGTCCGAGAAGATCAAAACCAAGTTCAAACAACAAGTCTGAGAAGATCAAAGAGACAAATTTACTCTGAAGATTTCAAAGACCGTTTGAAGATCAAATTTTGAAGAGAAGAATCAGAGGAAAAATAGAGATTGGATCCGTATAAATGCTTTTGATCTGAAATCATATTATTTGTACACATTTATTGTTTTACCAAATTAAATACAAGAATTTGTGTTACATTGTGTTATACCCGGTTCAGTTTGAATGCTCCGGTTTTGTTGGCAGTGGTCCACATGCGATAAATGAAGTTGTGTATAAATGAATTCCTGCTTAATTTAGTAATATTGTTTAAAAATTAGGTTGTTACACTTGAACCACATGCGATATGTATTTGCATTTCTTGTAATTTATGTCGTGATTATTTATTTGGCAGAAATGTGTTTATTGCACTGGATTGTGGCTCACTGAACATATAAAGGATTCACTTTTGCCAATAAATCAGAATTTGTAATGTAACAATAAGCATTTTAATATATTCACACTCACGTAAATTGTACCTGCCAAACAGACTGTATTTGAGATAAATAAGATGATTGGCCTTGTTTACGAAAGATTTTAATCTCTATTTATGTGCATCTTTTACCCATGTACATTAAGTATAGATAGTACAATTAGAAGAGTCAATAATGTTTTGTGTGAATAGAACATGTTATAAAATTATATGATATCCAATTGTAGGTAAGTGTTTATTTAACCTCATTCAAGGTGAAAGAGACTATGTACCACATAGCACTAATCAATTAGATATTTTGATATATTTAAATATTTATACAATATAATCTTAGCTTATATCTAGTTAGAGGTCCGTCTATTATGGATGAGCAGAAAAACTAAGTGGCATTCAAGTTGAATTATTTATTATATAATTACTAGTATTACACCCATATGATGTACGGTGGAAGATATATAAAAAATTTGTAATAGATATTGTGTCCAAATAAAATGCGTGGTTTCGTAACCAAATTGGTGACTCAATTCTAAACAATTTCGACCATCCAAATAATACAGTTGATACATTGCCCATCCACTTAGTCCAATAACTCAAGCCCTTGTGTTTATTCGAATTTTAGAATCTTCTCTTTTGTAATTGAGAAGCAATCATCGACAACTTTTTATAATGTCCGCCTCCTACTTCTCGAATTCTTACTTCCCCTTCATCGACTTCTATTGCTTTCTCCACTTTTCACTTCAAACATCTTCAATTCTTCATTAAGTCTCCTACAATATCATGTTGAATACTCCAGTATCCTTTTGTTGTGTGCATCATATAAACAAAATAACGACTTCAATTAATTTTTTAAATTGATAAACGTATATTTTTATTTGATATTTAATTAGTTACATCCCATAAATATAACAATACATTTGCATGAAACCTGAAAAATAACAGAAAATGCTTATAATACAATACATTTATTAGATTTTTTTTTTGTAATACTATGATGATAATCATAGTTATTGATAAACGATAATTATAAAATTGAATTTTAATCCTTAATTTTAATGTTCTATAATTATTATGTGTGTACTGTTTTAATATATATACTATGTACTCATTACATGATTATTATTTTAATAAGTAAATTCATAATTACTTCATGTAATTTTATTTAATTTGATATGTACAATCTTAATTCCTCATAAATTCCAAACTTTATATAAAGTTATGAAAGAATTGTCATTTATCATTTTCACTAAATTAACATAAGTTGATAGTTTTAAACAAAAACAAAATTAAATTTTTATTCACAAAGTAAACATCTAGGAACTACCATTCGAAATGAAGTATGTTCTCGATACCATTAAAATAGAAGAATATATATATATATATATATATATATATATATATATATATATATATATTAAAATTAAATACTTCAATGATAATAAAATTCGATTTTTCATGTGTATGGATTTTATTGGTTGATAAAATATATTTCCAATCTTATAATTTTTATTGATAAAATAGAATAAATCTAACCCAAACAAATGAAAATAAAATTATGGAACTATGGTGAATATGAACTGAATTAATTCTTATTCTTATAACTGAAAATAATTATTATTTAACTCCCCTTAGTTCATTTTTTAAATGGGATACTTATTTTCTTTGCATAATTAGATGAAGATTCACTACAAAAAACTGCGATATAGCGACGGATTTGTCCGTCGTTAGTTTTTTTTTTTTTTTTAACGACAGACTCGTCCGTCGTTAGTTTTTTTTTTGCATTTTTGATTATATTTATTTGAAAATGTTTTATATAGAATAAAATAGATACAAATTATTATATAAATATTTAGTGGGAATAAGAGATTAAACATATAAAAATAGTTTTCCAAAATCATACATAACAAACACATAACAATTTTAGAATCATAGATAATATCAAACATAAAAATAAAAATATCATCCATAATCAAAGGCAAATAAAAATATCCTACATGTCTGGAGGAGGCTGAGAAGATGACCCACCAGCGTCCCCGAACCGATGCTGCATCTCCTGCATCTGCTGGAGGAGAGCAAGTTGTTGATCCATCATCCCCTGGTGCTTCTGCTCTCAGGTCTGCCCTCGCTGCTGAAATTGCACCTCCTGTGTCTGCAGCTCCTGGATAGCGGCCTGAACATTCGCTGGCACCAACTTCCGTGAATAGTCAGTCGGATGTATATATCTTTTAAATGCCGCAGTGATAGCACTCGACACCTCATGAGCCGGCATCATCACACTATAAATGAAAAACACAAATAAATTGTTATAAAAATTATATAAAAAGAAATATCAAAACCTACGAACATAGGTCATCTTACAAATTAAACAAGTAATAAAGAAGGATTCAGGGGCCCTCGTTCCATATAAATTTAAACAAGTAATAAAGAAGGATCCAGGGACCCTCGTCCCAGACAAATTTAAAATTCATTATTTTTACGACGTTAGATTTTAAATTTTCTTAAACTTGAGTAGTTGCACACTTACATCATGTTGAAAAAAATAGTGCAAATAGTTTAAGCATATTTCTTAGTACTAGCAAAGATCACGTGCGCTGCACGTAAATTGTGATTTTTTTTACTAAAATATGTAAAATTAAAAGTTCTTTTGAAAGTGTAAATTTAAAGTTATAAGCTATATTATAATTATAAAATATTAATAAATATCTAATAAATAATTAGAGTAAGAATATATATATATATATATATTAATAATATTAAAATGAATTCTTTTATCTAAAAAGAAAAAAATAAGTAATAGATCATTGTGTTAAATTCTATATTGAATATTATATGTATATCTTCTAATTAAAGTACAAATTAAGAATATACATGAAATATAATAAAAGTGTGTACAATAAAAGAATAATATTTAAATTGATTTAAATTTAAAACTATATATATATATATATATATATATATATTGGGCAAGTGTAGATTTTCATATATACAATAACCAAACTTTTTATTACAATCAACATCCCTTTGAACTTCTTCTTGAATTAATATATTTTTATATTAAAATAGAGCATCTTGTCAATGTTTTTTTTACTAATGATTTTTGGGCGAATTTATGATAATAAAAAAAAACTTTTCATGCATTATATCATGTATCAAAAAAAATTCGTTATGGTTTTAAAAAGCGACATCTCTTTTGTGGTTATTATTGGTTTTAATTTCTAGAGCAATATCCTAAAGAAAAATTGAAGAAAATAGATTAAAATTATAATATTTATACTTTATAGTTAGATGTGTTTCTAAATACTCCACATATTTTTCATACAAGGCTATGTTTGAAAATTCATTTTCAAAAATATAAGACATGTTTGAAAATATATTTTTGAATACACATGATCAATAGCTTAGGAAAAAAATTAGTTGAACGTATTTTCGAACCTATTGATCATGTTTGAAATTCAGTAGTTTATTGATCCAAAATTAAGCGACAAAACATCAATATTTACAAATTTAAATCACATTTTTATTACAAATTTAAAGTATACATGATAATTATTAACATATTCTAGCATTTCTGTCTCCCTTTTTTCAAATTTGAAAAATTAAATTGCGACATTTTTTTTATCTCTCAAACATGAACACTTCTCGATCACTCGTGAAAATTTCTCTCTTTGATTTTGTAGCATACGTGAATTATATATTTTTAAAAATTGGTTAAAACTATTTTTTTTTTAAATTGAGGATGGTCTTATACAAGCTTTTGTCATTTAATTTATGAAAATAATTAAGTTTAGAGATATTAGAGATACATTCTTTATATATATATATATATATATAAAAGGCTCATATATATATTCATATCTCGTTCATATTATTAATCAATTTGAAATGATTCATGTATCATAAACACTACAAACTTATATGCTTGTGATCTAAATTAAATTGATATCAATAGATATACTAATCCTTAGATATATTAATATTCTCATCATTAATTCATTGATTAGTATATATTAATTGTCACCATTGTCATTATAGTGTAAGAGATACTAAAAGCATATATATTCTTGATTTACATATTATGTATATATATCATGCTATCTTAAAGTTATTTGTATGCATAAATTTTCATTAGTTCATATAGTTGAAATATTAACATCTATACATTTATAGTTATATAAAATAATATATATATATATATATAGAGTTTTATAAACACTTTATGTGTTCTTTCTAATATTAATTATCTAAAATAATAAAACATAAAAATGTATTTATTTTTTAATATCTAATACTCATATATTCACGTTATAAAATGTATTATAGTTATTGTTATCTTTTTTCCTCTTAACTAATCATAAATAAATCATTTAATTGAATTGAAATTATTCGGATGAATATATGAAATTAATGATTTAAATTATTTTTTCCTCTATTATATCAGTTCTTAATTTTCTCCATTTATCTTCATTTGCCTTTATTTAATTATTTATCTTTAATAGATATAAAAATAAAATATTAAATGCTCTACATATCTAATACTTACAAGATTGATGTTGCAGTACTCACATTATGATTAAATTTTTAGTCTCTGTGTATATATGATCTTACTCAACATTGTATACAGATACTTCGTATAATTGTAGATAACTAATAAGAAGTTGAATAATTGTAATGTAATAAAATAAATATTTGGTGTCCCGATGGGGATAACCTAGTGGTGGAGTGAGGTTGCTTGGAGACCAAGGTCACGAGTTCGAATTTCCTCAATACCACAGGTCTGGTGTGTGTGAGTAAAAAAAATTGGTTGGAAAGTGCAAGAAATGATATTTAAAAAATAAATTTTTATATATACCCAAATTTAGCAACTAAAGTCTACATTTTTAATTATAACATTTGTACATGTTATTATAAAAGTAGTATTATGCTCTAATATAATAGTGTAATTAAGCTAATTTTTTTCCTAGTTAAAATAGTATTATAAAAATTAGTAGTGTTCTAAAATGAATTGTGGTATACATGGTAATTTGTTAGGGCCACTTTGAGACAATATGAGACTCAAGATGAAATAATAAATATATCTAGAAGTAAAAAAAAAATTAAAAGATAACACACTAATATATTTTAAAGAAATCATTTATTATTTCTCGTTTTATCAACAATAAGACATATTACTCAATTTAAAAACTTACTTCAACAAAAAAAAATTATTATAATTAGCATATCCAATAATATCCGATAGGTAATATATGCATTGGGAAATGATTATTTATATAATATAATATCTCAATATATAATTTTATATTTAATTTTGTGTCCTGGGTTCTATTAATGTATACTTTAATTTTGAAAATAAATCAAATCTATTAATATCTAAATCTTTTTCAAATGTTAGATAAGTTATAGGGTTTAAAAAATATTTGTTCGAGATTAAGACACGATAAACTTTATTCAGAAGTCATAGATTTAATCATTTGTATATTTATAATACTTCACTTCAAAAAAATTATTAATCGAATGTGGATAATACATATATTTATTTAGCTAACTATTTTAATGAAAATAATGAGGCTTGAGACGATCAATTCGTTTGCCTCATAGTAGAAACGACATAGTGTTATTTCATTTACACACACACACATTCTTGATTTATATATATCTTAATTAAATTACTTGTAATAAAATTTAAATTAATATATTCACATATGAATTTTTTTTTTCTCCGATCTATATATTTGAAATTATCCTCTCTATGATTTTACATTAATATTAAAAAAATTATTTAGATTGATGAGTAATTGTCAAGTTTATTTTGATAAAATGTATAATTTTTTTAGAAATAATATTTTATGATTTGGACAGTATGACATAATTTTTACAACATAACTACTTTGATAATATTAATTAGCATATCTTTAATAAAAATAGATGAGTGGCCAAAATAACATTTCATTATATATACTATCTTTAATACAAATATGTAGGCGATGATAATTTTTTTGGTGCTCATATAAGTTTACATCGCTCTTTTGCTTTGAAATTGTTTCAATTTATGTGCATTATGTTACATTTTTGCAATTTTTTTATCTATTTCAGTTCACTAATATTTGAATTATTGATATCACATTATGTGAATCATTAATTTATAAGTAAAAATTTAAATTTTAAATATATTGAATAAATTATACTTATAATCTTCAGATAATTAAATTATTATATACTCGACCAATTTTGAACTTCAACATTATTTTAAAATGTTTTAATAACATCACTTTTAAAATTGTAGAAAATTTGATATCCCTAAATTATTGCTAAAAAATAAATTAGAACATACATTCATCATATAAAAAATAGAATAATAAAAATAATTGACATGAATACATGCTATATGCATCGTGTGTGTGTGTATATATATATATATTAATTCATAATTTATATCTTATTGGTTTATAAAGATATTAATGAATTGCCTAGCATTTAATTAAAAAAAATTATGTTTGGTGAAATTAGAAACTTATACACACACGCACATATCAAATTGATGCATCAATCGAAATTATATGTAGTTTAAATATAATATTATGGAAGTCAATAATATTATTTATTAATTGTTACAATATACGTGCATATTAAATGAATGATCATTTGCATAAAAATCACGCTAGAAATTTTATATCTACTACTATACGATAATAAAATGTTCATGTTGTAGATTTATTATATTATTTGATTGTGCTTAATTTAAATATATATATATAGGGATATATTAGTTAAATTCTATTTTTGTAAAGTAAGGATCTTTTTATATATAGGAGTATATTCATAAGGAAATTAATATATTATATTAGATTTTACATTATAAATACATATTATATATTATATTACACAATTACCCTTAAATTAAAATTATAGTAGGGATATAATAGGTAAACTAAAATTTGTAAAATATCACACTTTTATAATAGTAGTAGATAGTTAAAGCAATGAGATATCTCCTCACTGCAATTCAGAAAAAATGGTTTGGAAACATTAATGATCACAAATTAGAATGACAAATCTCCATAATTTGCTATATATGATATACATTCCATGTCCCAATATTGTGCTCCACTCTCAAATTTAATATTTTAAAATGTGTATTACACAAAATTTAATTTACTATAATATAACCAATCATAATTGACATTTATTGCTAAAAAAATAAATCTTAAAATAGTTTATACACAAATTTCTTGATAATCAACCATAGTAATCCATTATATTAACAACAAAACATTAAATATATATAAAAGTATACATCTAAACATTAAATGGGTGGGAGTCCCGGTGGGGATGGCCTAGTGGTGAAGTGAGATTGCTTAGAAACCAAAGGTCACAGACGAATCTCCTTAATACCACAGGTCGGGTGTGTATGTGAGGGAAAAAAAAGGGATTAACCCTAAATAGTAGCCATAAAATAAACTAAACTAAAATAAATATCCCTTGCAAAAAAATTGATTAAAATATAATAAAAATTAAAATGGGACTCCAAGTGAGATATAGAAGATGGGATATAGAATTTCATTTAAATGTAATAAAAATTAAAATGGGACACCAAATGAGATATAGAAGATGGGATATAGGATTTCATTTGTTAGATTATGATGTATAATCTGCATTCTAAAATTACAATACTTAGATTGAAGAATATACTTAGTTTTGCATCTCTTACAACAACAAAGTCTAACCATTCGATTTTGATTTTCCAATTACATATACCTTAACATTAGGAAGACAATTATTCCATTTCATAGTCTAAAAATTTGGACTCTTGCAGGTAACTAATTAACACAAATGAAACTTAACTAACAGATAATTCCTAACCTGGACTTGAACATTGACGCATATTGAATTAAATTCACGTGGAATGGGTATGGTTCTAGCATTGAATTTCCCTTAGACTACCATTATCAGCAACCGGGCAAACACCCTAATCGGACAACCATCCTCAATATTTAATTAATTTCTCTCTCTTCCACATCACCATTATCTTATCTAACCCAATCACATACAATTTGATAGTTTATCAGCAACCACCCCAAACACCCAACCACAACATTATATATTATTTTTTTCTTCTTTTATTAATAAATATAATATAATTAATAATAATTAAAATAAATAATTATTATTATTAAAAATTGTAATAACATAAAATAACAAACTTTTATAAAATAGACAATATGATAAAATACAAAATAAACAAAACAAGAACATAAATAACAATAAACTGAACATGAATTGAAATAAACAAACGACGATTAAAATAGATGAAAAAAATATAAATTTAGTACTGATGGCCGAATTTTTGCCATATGTGCTCGATCAAGTCGTCACGAAGAATGGCGTGAGCTTCTCGATTGCGAAGTTGTGACCTAGTTTTCATATAGCTCGACAAGCTTGCAATCCTCTCCGTAGAATAAATGAGATCGTTTTCTTCTTCTTGATCTTCACTTCGTTGATTATTCTGTCTACCTCGATCTTCTATAAATTCGGTCAGATCATGATACTTTAGGTAAGTGCTCCTTTCATCCTCCACTATCATATTATACATGATGATGCAAGCAATCATTATTTTTTCAATAATGTCACGATCCCAAATAAGACATGGACGTTTGATAAAAGAAAAACGAGCTTGTAGAACACCAAATGCTCGCTCAACATCTTTACAGGCTGCCTCTTGATGTTGAGCAAATAATTGATGCTTTCGAATTTGTGGAGCAGGAATAAATTTGACAAATGCTGCCTATTGAGGATATATGACATCAGTCAAATCATATCCCATATTTTTTTATTTGCCATTTACAACATAATTGACATTTGGTGCCCGACCTTCCAAAATATCATCAAATAAAGGAGATTGATCAAGTACATTGATATCATTTTTCAAACCCGGAGTTCCGAAAAATGCATGGCATGATCCATAGGTCTTGCGATGCAACTGCTTCCAAAATTATTGTTGGCCTACTGCTTCTTCCTGCATATTGCCCTGCCCATGAGGTAGGACAATTTTCCCATTCCCAGTGCATGCAGTCAATACTTCCCAACATACTTGGGAATCCACGTTGTTCTCCGACATGAAGAAGAGTTGTGATGTCTTCTTCAGTGGGCTTTCTGAGGTACTCATCACCAAAGTTGGAAATTACACCTTCAACGAATTTGATAACGGATTTACGAATGAGTTGTGCGCTCATTCATAAGTATTCATCATGCAAGTTTGCTGATGATCCATACGCCAACACCCTCATAGCTGCAGTACATTTTTGAATCGCAGACATACCTAGACGACCAGTGGCATCAGCCCGTTGTTGGAAAAATTCATCGGTGGCAACGAGTCTGCTCATTATTTGTTCGAACAATGGCTTTCGCATGTGATACCTTGTTCGAAACATCTCCGATAGATATATTGGATCTTCTGCAAAGTACTGCTCGAACACACCTTCATGACCCTTCTCGCGTATTCGTTCAATGTAACGCCTTCGAGCTCTAACAAGATGATTGGTATGTTGTAATGATAGTTCAGCAGCATGAATGACCACATCTTTAATGATGCGGTCGACTCTCTGATTTTGTTCAGTAATGCTTGCTTCTCATGCATCATCATCGAGGAAATTGAAAACATCAAAACTGGAACCTGGTGCCATTTTTTTAGGGTAGATTCAATATTTGAGTTGGAGAATAGAAATGAAGTTTATGTGCATCTTCTATAAGATATGTGTATATATATAGGGTAAAACTATTATTATTTCTCTTTTTTTTTTTGAAAGTGACATGATCACGTGCACATGGATGATAGTGAATTATTTTTTCTCACATGCACATTCTTAAAGTAGTAATTGATAAGAGTGACATGACAATTGGTGCTTGGATGATAGTGCACTCACATGCACATTATTAAAGTAGTAATTGATGAAAATAACATGACAATTGGTGCTTGGATGATAGTGCACTCACATGCACATTATTAATTGGTGTTATTATTATGAAGTGACATGACAATTGATGCTTGGATGATAGTGCACTCACATGCACGTTGTTAAAGCATTGTGTTTTTCTGACACTTACATCAGTTTCTCACATGCACTCCAATAAAGTCACATGCATGCTAGGACATCATCATAATTGGTGCTTCACAAAACAATTGAGCAAATAATTGATGCTTCACAAAATAATAAGACATAACTACATTACATAAATTGAAAATTACATAGACAATATGAAATGAAAATTACATAATTAAATATTACATAAGTGACATTAGGGAGAAAACATACAAGATCACATCCCATATAGTTCAGCCATTAAACGACGTTTCAGATCTTCTTTATCAGGGGATAATTGGTCTTTTCCCATCAAAAGCATTAGCATATTTGTTTTCATTTTTTCCTTCTGCAGATCAATTTCTTTTTCACGTGTGATCCTCAGGTCACGAAGTTCTGCAGTGAAATTATCAGGGAGGATGGAAGATTGTGATACTGCTTCTTTTCCCTTTCTTTTAGTGTAGCGCCCCGGTCCCGAAAGACCGTGGAAATGGACGCCACGGGGGTGGGAATTAAGAAGCGGGAAAGAAATGGGGTAGTTTAATTAACAACGGGGTGATAATCCAAAAAAAATTAATGTTTAGAATAAAATTTAACAACCGAGTATGCCAAAGATAGGTTATGCCTTCCGAAAAATTAGACAGCATAACCTCTGTAACTAGAGTGAATCCCCGTTCATTAGTGTTTACAAATTCAGCCTAAGTTCAGCAACTATAGGCTAAGTTAATCTTACATTCTCCCACTTTCAAGTTCTTGTACTCATCCAAGAGTATGAACAATAAACACATTCCGGCTATCAAGGTTTACAGTATGCATTCCGCACGTTCCCAACATCACAAGTATGCACAAGGCATATATAAACAAGTTCGTACATATATGTAACCAACATAGTTTTTCGGCAACAATCAGTATGCTCACAGACATATTTCAAATCAGTATGCTATCACCATAGCAACAGAGTACGCAATCAGCGTAGTTAATCAGAGTATGCAATCAGCATAATAATCAATCTTTCGAGGAATTCCCGTCAACACGGCGAATCCTAATCTTTCATCAATCTTTTGAGGAATTCCCGTTAACACGGCGAATCCTAATTTTTCATTTTCAGACATACTTAACATTTCAACATATAATGCAAACTTTTAAAAACTAAAATTTGCATCAAAATACGCGTACCTTTTAAGCTGTTGCGTGAGTGACGAGCTGAGGGCTTATATAATATCACACTGAATTTCAATGAAAGACGAAATAAGACCCAGCAGGTCTGCAGAGTTGCAAACCTGCTCTGATACCACTTTGTAGCGCCCCGGTCCCGAAAGACCGTGAAAATGGACGCCACGGGGGTGGGAATTAAGAAGCGGGAAAGAAATGGGGTAGTTTAATTAACAACGGGGTGATAATTCAAAAAAAATTAATGTTTAGAATAAAATTTAACAACCGAGTATGCCAAAGATAGGTTATGTCTTCTGAAAAATTAGACAGCATAACCTCTGTAACTAGAGTGAATCCCCGTTTATAACAGCTTATAAGAGAAGAATGGAAGCCGTAACAATTCAATAAGCTCTTTCATAGGCCAAACGGAAACAAATAACCAGATACCAACAATTAATAGACCCATTCATAGGTCGACAAAAGAAACAGACACCAATATGCTGAACAAATGAAGCCCTTCCATAGGCCAAAATGAATGATCAAATAGACATAACGAAAGACGGACTTCCTCCCCTTGGAATAATTATGTAGCTAAGCATATGATACATGTTAACTAGGAAGTCAACAAATGTTCAGAATCAGAGAAGCAGAATCATATCAACAAAATACCAAGATCAGAGTTCTTAGCATTTAGCAAAAGAATACCATAAGTGCGAAAGCTTAATTCTTAACAGAATACTAACAAAAAGGGACAACGGAAAAATATGTAAATCATAATAGCCCATATCTCAGCCTCGTCACCTCCACGCTCCAGCCTACTTACCTGAAAATGTTTGAAAAGATTTGGGCTGAGTACTAATGCACTCAGTGGGCAAGTTTTACAATTCAAGTTATGCAAATCATTTTATTAAAGTAATCTATCTGTGTTCATGCAGGTAGTGAAACTTAGGAGGTTTAAAAGTTGGAAGCAACCTAAGTTCACCAAAACATTTTATCGTGAAGCGCTTAAGAGTATAACCCGTCACTGCCCGCAACCCAAACTACATGACTAGCGCATAACGTTAAGTATGGCCATAGTATACCCAAAGAGTATAACCAATAAGTGTTTCATTTTAGTCTCACCGACAAGGAGTAGGGCAGGACAAACAATGCATGCACACTGTAACTACTCACATTGACACAGCGCTGGTTTATGAGACTCCGACAACATACAGTAGCATGTAAATATTTAACACAGATAGTCACATATGCAATTTTGACAAAAGCAGAGCTTAATAACTCGAAAGATACAATTTGCAAAGATATAGTATAGTATATCCCACCTTTCTCGAGATTCTGAAAAGCTAACTCCTGAAGAATCAACCCTGATGATTTCTCTAGCTCAGCTGGTACTACAGAAGGTAAACTTCAACTCAGGATAATCGCTATATTTTCGGGAATTAATCTACTATAAACGGAACTATTATTAATTCTATTCTATTCTAAAATAGATTGCGCGACTCTAGAGACCTCAAATAATTTCGACGAAGAAGGAAATAAATTCCAAAACGTTATTCTTGCTTTACTGGGATCAACTGATTTGACAGAGTTCTCTTTCCAAAACTTGTCATTTATCCAAAGTTTACCAGATCTATGCCACGACACTTTTTAACCGCTTGGAAATTACGAAAATATTCAGGGATGATACTATACATGCCAAGAGTAAAGAATGAGAAATTTAGAATTTTTCGATAACACATGCTCTCAGAAATAAAATAAATACTTATATTAAATAATCGATATTATTCAAAACTCATCCGAAAATTACGAAATTCGACGGGAGCATAGGAAATATTATTTCGAGCAACTTTCAAGAAGAAACTTTTTCGATTTGACGACCCAAAATGGGTGAAACGGGAGTTTCGGTAAGAATATTCACAGATTTTACCTGAAAATGTATCGGTCTTGATCGAGCTCGATACTCGTTGGATTTTCGCTCAAAAGTACAATTTTTGATAGTGCAGAAAATAAGGAATTTAATGGTGTAATCAAATCAAAGATCGGACGGCTAGATCATAAATTCGAAACTGGCAGATTTATAATGTAATATTCGGATCCGGATTTCAAATGACAAGAAATCAAAAATCTATTCCGGTTAACTACAAGATCCAAATGATCAAAGACTATTTATAAAAAGAAGATTTCTAATACGACTATCCAGGAAGAGTAGATCTGAGATTTACATAAAATGAAAACGGGGAAAAATATCGAAAACTCACAACATCAAAAAATCAGAATCGGTAGAATTAAAGATAATCGAAATATAAGCATATTTAGAACTTGAAATTTCTAAATTCATCGGTCCGAATGACCAGAATCGGAGAAAGTACCTTCTCCGAGGAATTGGCGGCGGTCACGATGATTTTCCATCGTGATCATCCTTCGTGTCATCATTTCAATCATGTATTCGTGATCTACGCGTTGACACCTTCAAAATGACTATTTCAGAATTGAAATAGGAAACTAGAGTTGTACATTCTCTGGAAGCTGCTCGGCGTTTCGATTTTGAAAATGAATGAAAAATGAAACCTTAAGCTCCTATTTATAGAGGAAAAATAAATAGGATAATAACGAATAAAAGAAAGAGGATAATGATGGAAAAAGAATAGGATAATTAAGAATAAGATAATCTTTTGAAAAAGAAATTGGATAATGACGGATGTGCATTTTTCTATTAAATTTATTATTTTCCAACTTAAAGTTGTGCCAAGAGTTCATTTGAACTCGAAATTTGAAATTTCAAAGGTTGACACGATTCTTGAAATATTTTCTATCAACCCGAGAAAAATATCATAACATATTTTTAAGGCAATTTTTGACCAAATTAGTTTTAACAGATTTCTCTGGCTGCGATTTTCCTTTATTTGAGTCATTTAAGGACCCAGCTTATTTTCTAACTTACCAGAGGGTAACATAAGTTGAATAAAATCTTCTAAAATATTTCGAGGTATTACATTTAGCCTTACCCTTAGCTCTGTCTCTGCCAATTGGACGAGAAGATAATGATGCATCGCTACCGGGAGTTTCTGGAGTAGATGCATGTGGAGGATCCCCATCTTCATCAGTTCTTGATTTTTTGGAGCTTCCGTGACTTTCTTCGACACTATCATCATCATCTGGGCGGGAATGTGTGTACCCACTGCTGTTCAAATTCAACTCCCACTTGTGATAATGACGCGTCACTTTCTCAAACACCTCATGGTGAGAAAACTTGGATTTCTCATATAATGTTTGAGCAACTTTCTCAATATCCTCTCTGGACTGTCCGCTTGATCTTCGCTCATACACTTTTTTGTATGTAGCAGTACATGCGCTCACATTTTTGTTAAGGCGTCTGAAATGTTGCCCCAATGATTCTGTTGATCGATGGCCACCAACATTGGGATTTTCACTTCACATTTTCTCATACAAGCTTTTAATTTTTGACCAAAATTAGTCATTATGTTGATTCTTGCCAGAAATAGGATCATTACTGATGTAACACCAAGAAGACATAAGCCATATATCTTCTTGTTCTGACCAGCTTGAGGGTGCATTTTCAGAGATGTTTTGAGAGGTTTTGTTTTCTGGATTAGAAGAATTGGTAGGATTATGTGAAAATTGGGAGTTCATATTGCCGAACTGTGAGAATTCTTCAGAGTTTGGAAGATTTTCGAGGTTGGGAAAATAATCTTGGGAGTGATTTTGATACTGAGGATCGTAAAAAAAATTATTTTCTCGATCCATTGGGATATACAGAGAAAAATACTAAATGTTATAGATTGAGATATTGAGAAATTTGTGAGATGTGAAAATTTAGTAAAAATGGTCTCTATTTATAGATAATGAAAAATACGAATTTTGATATATTTTTTTAAAATTTATTAAAAAAATATATGCATTATATCTAGATATCCAAATAAAATTTACATATCCAATAAATAGAGACAAGTGGCCAAATAAAATTTAGATATAATGGATATATTTTATTATTAATAATCATTATATCTACATATCGAAATAAAATCTACATATCCAATAAAATAGAGATAGTGTCCAAATAAAATTTACATATCTAATAAAATTTAAATATAATGAATATATTTATTTTAATAAAACATAAAAAAATACAAAATATAAGAAAATTAATGAAATAATGGGAGAAGAGAGAGGGAGACCAGCGTTCGGTTGGCCTCCCTCGGTCGAACATTGAAAAGCAAACAACCTTTTTTTTTATTTTCCACATGGCGTTCGACCGGTTGCTTAAAAAACGACCGATAAACATGGTCTTAGAGCATCTCCAGTGGTGTACCATAGTTTTAGTACATAATTCCGCCACGTCATCGCCACATTAAAAATTATATACCTACTTTTAAAATACACATTCCCTTCAAATCACCCACTATAACATATGGTACATACATAATTTTTTGGGGTCTCACCATTATATCACTCATTTAATAAAATATATATTAGACAAATGGGATAGACAGGCCCCACATTTGACCAAACAAGATGAAATCTTGGTACATATATTAGAAATGGTATTTAATTTTGTACCAATTTTTTAAAGCTTCACTATAGTATGTACCAATTCCTGATACATACAACTTTTTTGTACCTAAAAAAAACCATCTATTGTGGATGCTCTTATGGATTGGGTGCTGCTGCAGTAAAGTCAAGTAAAGGCTTTTATGAATTCTTCAGTATTTGAAAATTGAATGGTGAATAATGAATACTGATTGTTAGGTAAAACTCGTGGTCCTTAGCTTGTAGCGTGATGCTATACTACCTAACCTGAAGTTGCACCTAATTATAAGTAATTCACCTCCATATTCCATATTGTCTCCAGAGGAAATTAAAATAAAAAAAAAAACAAAATGTCTGCAACCTCCTCTGTGACTCAAGTCCAAGTGGGATCCGTTGTATTCCCGCCATCGGTGAAGCCACCGGGTTCCAACAACACATTATTCCTCGGTGGCGCAGGTGTCAGAGGGATGGAGATCCAAGGGAACTTCGTCAAGTTCACCGCCATCGCTGTTTACTTGGAGGATACTGCCATTCCTGCCCTTGCCCTTAAGTGGAAGGGCAAAACCGCCGACCAACTCACCGATTCTGATGACTTCATCGCTCAAATCATCACCGGTACTGCCTTATCTATCTATCTATCTATCTACCTATCTCGTGTGCATAAGTTTGATTACAAATTTTGGTAGGGCCTTTCGAGAAATTGACAAAGGTGACAATGATACTGCCATTGACGGGGCAGCAATTCGCAGAGAAAGTGGCAGAAAACTGCACTGCTTGCTGGAAAGCAGTTGGGAAATACGGTGATGCAGAGAGTGAAGCAATCGACAAGTTTCTACAAGTGTTCAAGGATGAGAGCTTTTCACCTGGGGCATCCATCCTCTACACTCAATCACCTGTTGGATCACTCACGGTATAAGCATTTGAATCCACACTTCATCCATGCCTCTCCTACTCCTAATTAACATTCTTCATCTGCAGATTGCCTTCTCCAAAGATGCTTCTATCCCGGACCAAGGGAAGGCTGTCATACAGAACAAACTGCTGGCCGAAACCATTCTTCACTCCATCATCGGGAAGCATGGAGTCTCACCTGCAGCCAGGCAGAGTTTGGCTGCCAGACTGTCCCACTTGTTCAACCAGAATTAGCTCAATGCTCAGGCAATATGAAATCATTAATGAGAGGAATTGCTTGCTTCCTTCCTTTCTTTCTTTCACTAATAAAACTGTAAAATGGAAAGGAACGCTTATCAGTGACCAATGAATGTCATTTTGTCCACATTTCGTCTTCACTCTTCAACAGTTCTAGTGCTTAAGATTTACTAACTTTTGTAAGCAAGATTATCATTTTGATTTATAAGCATAGTTCTATGAGAAAATCGTCACTCAAAATCTCATAGTGGAATATAACAGTTCAAAGAGTAGAAGAGGAAGAAGCTTTAAAATCTGCAAGCATGAATTAAAATCCCGAACATGTTCCAACAAAGACACATTGCCTACACTTCAAATTCGCACACATGGAAATGGCATGGACGTAGCAATTGATGCTTCTCCAATTTCATCAACGAATGTCTCCAGGAGACTCCGAGATTCACCTTAAATAGAAACATAATAGATTCCCCCAAAAAAAAAAAAAAAAAGATCTCCTGATCATGATCAACAACACTGCAGAAGTTCACTCTTGCTCAAAAGATAGCGTGAAGCATTCACACCACTCGCTTTCTTTGAGAGATAAACATCATAGAGTTGAGGTATTTTCTCTTGAAGGTGGTCGGTTTCAATGGATTAAACTCCATTTGCTTCACCTCTTCAACAATTCTCTTGAACTTGACACGATCCGAAAACAAGATACGTGTACAGTATACCAATGCAAACTCAATGAACTGTTGAGGCACTCCTACCTCCCTCAACAAATCCACATTTGGTACATTAATTCTACTCTCAAGATCAAGATTAAAAATCCAAGATCCCCTCCTTAAAACAGTATCAGCTCTTCCAATGCCAATTATATCCTTAACGTAATTGTAAACAGGGGCTACTCTACGTTTGAACGATCTCGTTAGTAAATCGGGGTGTCTCGAAACAATTGTAGGAACTTCAGTTTCAGAAATTCTGGTGGAATACAATTAAAATTCGAACTTGGGCAAAAGGGGTTTCTCAGGATCTATACAAGAACCCCATGAATTTTTTTTTCACTAAATTACCAATTTGGGATGAGAGTAAACCCTTGTTTTTGGAGAAAATTCACAACGGCATTCGGTCTATCTGGCCCATCAAAATGAACCGATTTAGAAGCGGAGATCGCCTTTTCCGGAGGCAATTCGCATGAATTCACCAGGAAGGAAACAACATATCCTTTTTCAGCAGATGGTGAAGGTGAGTTTTCTGCGGTCGCGAGAGTGTTTATTACTTTATTCCATTTCTACGAACCCAGAAATCGGGGAAGGCTTGATGTTTATGCAATATCATCAGAATTTGACGACGCAGCATTTGAATCTTACAGTGGAGATGGGGATCGATATTAGAAAGAATTTGTCTTCTGTTTCACTGCACATAAATGAGCTCAATGCCTGTGTCTATTAACACCCCTGTTTGTTTTTTTTTCTCAATGGACCATAATTTTGCTCTGCATGCACATCACAATTTTTTTTACTTTTTATTTCTCATTTTTTTCTCAACACACGTAAATAATATCATTTTTGTCCTTCCTCTTAAAAAATATATTATTTTATTTAAATTAAAACATTAAAAATGTGAACTGAAATTAAATAAAAAGAAATATCAAAACTCACTTGAAAAGTATGGCAAAACACGACGTTCGAACTGAAGGAGGTGAGGGCGAAGAAGAAGAAAAAGGGTGAAAG